>OX421873.1:6935725-8168225 GCA_949127965.1 Pandemis corylana
TATAATCATGCTCAAATAGGTTTATGTAAAGTGACTAACTGGTTACAACGCAATCTACTAACGTTAAACGCTGAAAAAACGAAGCACATCGCTTTCTCAATAAGGGAGTCACAACAACCGTGCGGTTTTAATACTATCCGAGCTCACCAGTGTTCCCTCACTAACCAAGTGGATTGTAATTCCTGCCCAGCTATTTCTAAAGCTTCCGACATTAAATATCTTGGCGTAATTATTGATGCTAACCTTTCCTTTAGTCTCCATATTGACACAGTTGCGGCAAGAGTTCGTAAACTGCTTTTTATCTTTAAGAAATTGCGTGACGTTGCTAACAAGAAATTGCTTACTCAAATTTACACAGCTCTGTGTCAGTCCTTATTGTCTTATTGCATTACGTCTTGGGGTGGTGCCGCGAAGACAATTCTCATAGTTCTTGAACGAGCTCAAAGAGCTATTTTAAAGGTCTCTACCTCTCGGCCATTCTTTTTCCCTACCAAAGAACTGTTCCAGTCCTGCAGAGTACTCACGGTTCGCCAGCTTTTCATCTTGAGCATCATCCTAAAACAGCACATGTCGGCTCCCTACAACTCTAATATCCGCAGCAAAAGGCGCTCTAACATAGTATTTAAGATACTCCGCACCAATCATGCTTTTAGGCGCAAATTCTCCTCGTTTTTGGGTCCCTTCCTTTACAATAAAATTAACAGACTCCTTAATATTTATGACTCAAACTATGGCAACTGTAAAGTCACTCTGTCAGGGTGGTTGCAAAGTTTGTCTTACGAGGAAACCGAAAACCTGCTGAAGATAGTTGTATAACTTAGTTAATTAACTATTTATCATTAGGTAACCCTTAGTTTAATATGTGATAAAAATGCTGATTTCTAACTTTGTACAGAAAATAATACTCCCTGTATCAATTAATATTTAATCATAGACCCTATCTTTTGCCTAAGATACAGGGTACTCTCGTATCCTAGTTTAGGCATTTAATTTAATTACTCTACGCACAGTTTATAATATACTTTCGTTGTAAGCGCAGGCACACTTGTTTTATGTCGAGTCATTAGTTTAGTTCTTAACTTTGTGTACTTACTAATACATAGACAGACATAATTAGTGCTTACTAACCATTTATAATTTATTTGTACAATTGATTATTTTAATAAATAATTTGAATTTGAATTTGAATTTGAATTCTCTTATATTTGCGTGTGTTGCAAAAAAGAATAAATGTCTTCTTTATTTCTTTTCTTTCTTTCTTTACTAGCTTTCAAGCACGTCTGCTGCTATGCTGCATCTGTTGCATGTATGCTGGTCTGGGAGCAAAGATAAAACATATAATGTATCATGCGCCGATCGTAAAAGCTTAGGGAATGGGCGTAAATTATAGGAATCATGTCATAGGCGATGCGGCTAGCAACCCATCACTATTTTGATTCCACTTTCCAACTAGGTATACGCCCAAAGTTAAAAAAATAAAAAACAAATGCTGAACGAATTCATTTGACTACTACATATAGCTAATTTGCCTAAAATTAAAAAAAGACTCTGAAATAACCCCTTCTCATAGGTATTTGACACTTCAATAAGGCTTTTATTACAAACGCATACGGTCTATTCCCTGCGTAAATCATTCAAAACCAAATATTAGAGCGGGCAGAATGTAACTGGCCAGTGCGAACCCGAAATTTGACTCATAAATAACGATCGCTGGGAACAGATGTATCGAATCGTTTGAATTCGATGTCTTTTTCGCAATTCCAATTTCAAAAAGCCGACGGCAAAATGCGTTCTGGCCATATTAGGTGTATTTTTTTTACGATTTGTACCGTATTCGAAATTCAAACCATACTACAATCCGTAAGCACTTAGAATGCCATTCGGATTTGGTTTCCTGTATCCCTCATTCAAGTATCAACCCCATAAGAGTGAGTGAGACAGTAAGAAACGCGAATAGCACTCTAAGAGCTCATGGTTTGTACCTAAAGAGAACAAGGTTTCAGGGGTAAACTTTAACCCCCTTATTCATAAACGCTCTATAGGCTTCTGCTAACTTAGCAATCGTTTGTCCTTATCTGCGAAAGGTAAATGTCAAAGTGACAGATAAGGATACACGATTGCTAAGTTAGCAGAATCCTACAGAGCTTTTATGAATAAAGGGGTAATACGTTAATAGCATCCAGAGCCAAAACATTAATGAAATGTGAAATTAAGATTAACTTCAGAGTCAGAATTTTGAACAAAGTTGTTCACAAACTAACTTCTAAATTAGTCAAAGAAAAACTATCAAGCAATAATTTATTAGACTTTCGTTAAAACAAAATTCTCTTACACATTTTTAATGCGTATTATTTGACGAAGGTGAGGTAATAATACAAACCCAATCCTAAAATCCGTGATACCCAAAAAGCACCTTAAAAAAATGCGTAAATATTTGGGTCATTTGGAGTAGGTACACATAACCAAATGCTATAAATAATTTCACTGGGGTTTCTTTAACTCGTCACAAAACTCGATAAAAGTAATCTATTCATGCCATCGACATATTTAACCTTTTATGAGAGGCTATTGATACGATCGGTCCGTTTGCGACCCTTTTAATGCCACAAAATGGCTGCCGGGTTATTTTTATTTCCGATTTTATCACACGGGCCGAAAACTTTGCGTTGGAGATTCTCCCAATGATATAACGATATTGTTTCGTAATAACCTAATCTAAAAATAACATTTTTGGTACAAGCTTTTTTTGCTGAATTTCAAGTCAATCGGACCAAATGTTGAAGAGTTTCCTCCTCCGGAGACGGTCCTGACCGCGCCACCAGAATTAATACCAGTGTTGTATTGTCAGTATTGTCAGCCGACTTCCACAATTGCAAAATTCCACCCGGATAAACATAAATAAATAAATAAATAAATATCTTGGGACAAATTACACCAATTGACCCAGCCCCAAACTAAGCAAAGCTTGTACTATGGGTACCAGGCAACGGATAAACATACTTATATAATGTAGATAAATATATAATTAAATACATACAACATCCATGACTCGGGCACAAACATTCGTATTCATCATACAACTGCCTGCCCCTACCGGGATTCGAACCCGGGACGTCTAGCTTCATAGTCAGGGTCACTAACCACTAGGCTATCCGGTCGTGCATACTTACATATATACATATATACATACATTGCATTACATTTGGTGCGAGAGGCTGAAGGAATGGATGTGGAAAAGTCGGGACCGCACAGAATGGTCTAAAATGGAAGAGATCTTTACTCAGCATTGGGTAGACCAAGGTTGAAGAAGAAGAAGAAGAAGAAGATAAAGCTTGTAATAATAAAAAAGTATCGCTTATCTGTATCGATAGGATAAGATAATGTATCGTTTTGTTGTCTTCCCCTGTTGCTAACTTATGTCATCGTTTTGTCAATGCTGAGGTATTTTTAATGGCGCGTTGTTTTTAAAAACGTTTATGCCGTAAACGTTTATTGCAGTGTAAATGAACGTGTAAATTTAAATTAACACGTTTAGCATGCTTGATTATAAAAAATTCAAATAATAAACATTTTAAATTGTAGATTGATTCCACTTTCCACCTCTAAGCCCTCAGTGTCTTGCTAAACGTGGCCTTTAGGTCTTGTTACCTTAGGCTCTGTCTACCTCGTAAGGGATAAAGACGTGATTTGTGTATGTATGTATGTATGTAAAATTGTAGTTATTTTTGATCAAAAATTACGGACGCACCAGTTTAAAATAGTCAGTCATTTAAAAAGTGTATCCAACTTTGTGAGTACAATGTAAGCCAATATTAATCCGGTATCCGGGGTTTAATTAACCCGGGTCTCGGGTCCGTCCCAATCCACCTGGGTCCTTCCATTCCTGGGACGATATTTTTTCCGCCCTTCAGAACGACCGCGGGTCACACCGACGTGTATCGCGCCATTGATTTGATCGCCACTGCAATTCATTATTGCTGGCTAGTGTCAAATAAAAATAAGCTTTGTTAACTATGATTGCCTGTTGTTTTTTTTAAAAAACCCTCCTTTTTATTTTTTGTATAGTTACACATACGTCAGGTTCTATCTGTTTATAACTTTTTTTAAATAAAAGCTTATGGTCTATGTAGTATATTTTATCTGTGTACCGTTTCATGAATCACAGACGGTTCTGGCTGAAAATCAGTGCTGCAGTCTAACACCTCAGCGTAACGCTGAGCCAGCGACCGTTTCACTTTTACGTTTAGCATGATTGCGGGCGTATTACGTGGAATGAGGAATCAAAATAGTGATGGGTTGCTAGCCACATCATTCCTAAGATTTTCACCCATTCCACCGATGGGCTTTTACCATATGCTCGAGAAGAGAAGCAGCTGGTCCTCTATATTCTATGTATTCTATGTTTTTTCTTTGCTCCCAGACCAGCATGGAAGTACGCTTTACTCCATTTGTTAAAGAGTGTCCCCAGCACGGCTAGCAATAAGTGCGCGCGAGAGCTGCAGCGTTAAGAGCATCTTGTTCTTACTGTTAATTCTAGACAGGGTCTACTAGACAAGGACTAGGGCCTTTCTGGATTACATTGCTCCTTCTTGTGCATTGCCAATCTTTTAGTAAATTTTGTAAGTGCGAACGCAGCCGTTTCACAGAATAAACATTTTTGATTTTGATTTCGTACGTTGGTACGGTAGTAATAAAAAAGTTTTTTTTTAACGTCAGTAACTTGTTGTAAGTTGCATGTACAGTCAGCGTCATATAGTATGAAACGTTCAAGGTAATCAAAAACTTTGACACACCATACTATTTCTATGGTGTACCGAACTATTTGACCGACATGGATGCTTCAAACTATTTGATGCTGACGGTACCAACCGCAGGGATGTTGCGAATCCACTTTTTTCCACATGCGGATTTTAAAAGGCTCGCATCCGCGGATGCGGATGCGGATCTGTATAAAAAACTTAAGTGTTGGGTTGGTAGAGTTAAAAAAACACAGTAGCGCGAGTCAGATCTTTTCAGTTGTCACAACAAAACAGTAGCGAGCCGCGTCACCGTCACCGATTCACCGAAGTCCGGAACAAAATTACCGCTTTCCTATTGGTCAATCAGCACGCGCGGTCGACACGTGCCACTCGCCGGGCCCTCCCCTTTCTTTCATGTCGCGACCTGCTACACATCCGCATCCGCTTCAGCTCCGCATACATTTATGCGGATGCGGATGTTCCGCATGTGCGGAAGCGGATGCGAATATTCGCAACATCCCTGGTACCAACATTCCCTCACTCAACCCGTCTCGTGCATAAGGGGCTGAAAAAAGCGACATTGTAACGCGAGCCCAAGGTGAGGTGTATCCGATTTACTGGGCCACCCAATTGAGCGGGATAACAGCGTGCCAGAATAAAACATGAGACAGAGATGTTACATATTCTGCGATGAATAATTTCATCTTCCCACGTAGGGTTTTATTGGCCGGATGACAACAGGACGCTGGGGTGCGAAATGATTTGTAGACGTCTCGGATACGGAATTGACTGCGCTTCTTGGTGCCGATGTTGATAAATGTAGATAAATGAACTCGTTTTAGCTTTACGAACCCGATAAAATGGTAACTGTTCTTATAGTGTCGCCCTATCCCTCTATATCGCGCTCATATAGACAACAAATATTACGTAGGACTTTTACCTTCTTTCTTTATGAAATAAAGTCTTGTAGAAAATTCTTGAATTCCTCCAGTCTGTACGCACAGACACAGATCGACTCGAGAAAAAATAATGGATTTTACCTTCCTCTGCCCCTGAGATAAGGTTATGTAGAGATTGAACTTCCTCTAGGGACTATAGCGTAATTAATGAATGGCCGAAACGCAGAAAATGCACGGGTTGAGAACTGAATTAAAGTTTGGAATGGCTTAAAGATAGTATAGTGAAGCGAACTATGGCAAATGGCTATCGTCTTGTGTTCAGTTGATACCGTCAATTGCTATTTTATTGAATCAGGCGTTACTTTGCGGAGGTCAATTTCAATGAATAAAATTCTTTTACCTTGCTACTCCGCTACTCACGGGCAAGGTAACCAAGCCTGTGTGAAATATATATGTTTTTATGCAACCCTCCCTCCACTACTGCCAATAACACATATAAATCCCACAAATTTAATTGTCCCTTACACCTCAAAAACACTGACGCGTTTCGATCCCTCTACGGGATCATTATCAAAGCTTAATGAGCACAACTGTTACACATGCAGACCAATGTCGTACTAATTCGAAAACGTATAAATAAACGTAATGTACCTACATTAATAATGTTTTCCAAAACTACCCTCTTATTAACGATTTTTATTGTACACAAACAACTACCTACAAATAATTTTCCGACTACAGCAAAAACAAAAAGGGTTATGTATTTAACAAAAACAATTTTTCTATTCATCAAAATGGACACGCAATAAAGGCGATGAAACCAAGTTCAACTGATCGTTAATTATTGAACCACTAATATTGCACCTAATTATTTCCAACTCCTCCAATATAGCCAACCGTAATCCCTTCTCACAAAAGTGTTAAATATCGAATGAAGCCGAATCTGGTAATGAATGGTACCGTCAATTGCCTTAAGAGTTATTTTTTTAACAACAAGACATACGAGAAAATAGGTTCATCTCCAGTTTCAAACTTTCCTATGTCTACTGTGTCCCTTCGCATGCGGGCCACAGTTCCCGGTATCATTTTCATCTCAAACGTACCCTATTAAAGGGATATCGATAAGCAGGACTACGGGTATAGGGGTGATCTTATCTTGTTGGAGTCCTATGACTAAGGGCCATTCAGCTATCAAAAAGTTTAAGGGAAATAAATACTTAAATATATTTTCGACCTTAGGCTGGCAGACCGCATATTTGGCTGATACATTTGGGTAGACAGAGTCTAAGGTAACAAGAGCTAAAAGCCACGTTTAACAAAATTGTGGGTGGTGGAAAGGGGAATGAAAATAGTCATGGGTTGTTAGCCGCATCGCCTCTTACATCATTCCTAAGATTTTCGCTCATTCCCTCGATGAGCAGATCACACCAGTGTGGAAGTTTGCCGGATGGTACATAAAATCTGCAAAGTTCCAAGATAGAAGTTCGGGTTCGAAACCACGATAATATTTTTAATGGAATTACCAAATTTAGAATTTTCACCAGCCCGAATCGGTGGGCGTTTTTTGTAAATGTTCTTCTGTTTTCGTGTTGTTTTCACTTTCGTCACCACTAGGCATTAACAATTTCCGTTTAAATCGCTTCATTTTCACTCATTCCACAAATAAAAAACTCACAGTGTATATTTCGGTTAATTTCAGAAAAAAAGATGGGGGTAACTATCTTTTCTTCTGCACACCCGCACTGCACTAGACAAACTAGCGTATAATCTAGTGCGGCTATCGGGTAATTGGGCATCGGGTCACTAAGACCCTATAACGTACTAGACGATATTTTTTTACGTCCAATCGGCATAAGGCAAAAAGGATCCGATGAAGTTTTTTTTAAAGTAACTGACTACTTTTGGAGAGACAATGCCAAAACACTATCTCACTTATGCTCAACAGATAACCTGTATAAGCTTGTCCCGCACCAGCGGTGATTCAAGGATTTTTTTCGCCGCACCGTAGGCTAGATGTGCATAGGATCTATTCGACCCGAAACTGCAGTGAACGTGTTAACAATGTTTTAGTTTAGATTTGTTACTGGAATTTTGATCGTTACGTTCGTAAATCGAATTTCAGTAACATTTCTCTTATTTGTACTAGCTTCAGCCCGCGATTTCGTTCGCGTAGAATTAGACTTAAGAACTGATGTTGATAGTTATATTCTGCAATAATTATTAACGTCGCGACTCTAGGCAGCTACGACCTTTGACAAGTTTATCGCTATCCCGCAGGAACTATGCAATTTTCCGTGATAAAAAGTAGCCCATGTGTTAATCTAGGATACCAGCTATCTCCGTTCTAAATTTAATTCAAATCCGTCCAGTCGTTTCAGCTTGAAGAAGGAACAAACATACACACTCACATCGTCACATCCATTCATCCATCCATCCTCACAAACTTTCGCATTTATAATATTAGTAGGTTTTTGCTGTTAATAAAGTCGTAGAGTGTAAAATGTGTGCTTTAGTAGATTTTTCGGGCGGATTTTAACAATGCCCGCGCAGATGGTAAAAGCCCATCGAGGGAATGGGCGAAAATATTAGGAATCATGTCATCGGCGATGAGGCTAGCAACCCATCGCTATTTTGATTCCATTTTCCACCTATACGCCCACAATCTTGCTAAATGTGGCCTGTAGGTACCTGTTACCTTAGGCTCTGTCTACCCCGTAAGGGATAAAGACGTGATTTGTGTATGTATATATTATTTCACTCTGGTTGATCCCCGCGATTTTGTTTGCAAGGAATTCTATTATAATTATCCAGCGTATAAATGCTTATACAATTTTCCGAGTCTTTTTTTTTTCTTTTGGACTTGGGCTTTTATTTTCCGAGTCTCAAACTATCTCAATATCGCGTTTGCGTTAAAATGTCAAGTTGTATAAGAACAGTTTGTTGCCGTTTCGATCCGCAAGTGGCGCTGCCAATTTTTCCATAGTAATTGAGACGTTTACATGAACGCGTTCGAGACGTTTTTATATGCGAAAACTTACACTAGAGGTTCAGTTCTCAAGTCTATACGCGTACAGAAGCTAGTACGATATAAGAGCTCAATATTACACGTTTCTATAGCATGAAAAACTTAGTAGCGTTTCCTTATTTTCATGTTTTTGTTCCTCCGGTTGCTGGAATATTCTGGACGTCAGGTCCGGCACTAAATCTTCCTCGCTCCGATTCGGTTTGGAATCTCTGCGGTAAAAAAACCGGTGGCTTTAACCGACTGACTACTACACTTAATTTTTAGGGTTCCGTACTCGAAGGGTAAAAACGAGACCCTATTACTATTAAATCAAATCAAATCAAACTACTTACTACGTACTTCCATGCTGGTCTGGGAGTAAAGAAAAAACGTGCTTCTCTTCCCGCGCAGACGGTAAAAGTCTTCGATCAACAATACAACTAGATTCACGGTCCCATACAAAATCAAAGCGAAAAAGTGGCCCTGTTGCTTATGCTTATAGCTATATCTGTTTTACCTTCTTTATTAACGTAAAATAAACCTTAAGTCTAAGCAACAAAGATCCAAATAATTATAATTGTATATAATACTTACGACGTTTCGTCACAAGACGAGCGAAAGCGGTCGATAAACAAAAGAACTACCTTCGTTTCAAAAAGATGTCATTCTATTTGAGGAACAGGGTAATAATGGAGTCGCAATTAAGTATATAACTCAGAATTTTTTTATTTGTCAGATATTTACAAATACAAATATTAACATGAATTTTAATAATTAAGCCTATCTACGTCCCACTGCTGGCACAGGCTTCCTTTAACAACGAGAGGGATTGGGCCATAGTTCCCACGCAGGCCCAGCCAGGCAACAACCGTAGTAGCCTAGTTGTTCGACCTACCGCCTCTCAAGCAGAAAGTCGTGGTTTCAAACCAGGCCTCGCACCTCCTGAGTTTTTCCGAATTTATGTGCAAAATTTAATTTGAAATTTACTATAAGCTAATAAAATTCAAAGTCCTGACTGACTGACTGACTGACAACTATATATCAACGCACAGCCCAAACTACTGGACTTAGAGACTTGAAATTTTGCACATAGATACCTTATATAATGTAGGCATCCAGGCCTGTAAAGTTCTTCCTCTTTCTCTCGCGACAATAGTTATCCATTCCGCACAGCAAAAA
The DNA here is from genome assembly GCA_949127965.1 of Pandemis corylana. Lineage (NCBI taxonomy): Eukaryota > Metazoa > Arthropoda > Insecta > Lepidoptera > Tortricidae > Pandemis > Pandemis corylana. The sequence goes on from OX421873.1 coordinate 6,945,547, forward strand.
GGATCACTAGGAAATCTACAAAAAAAAACAATATATATTTTATTTTAAAACGAGAACTACTCCATGAATTTCTTGTTCTAAAACCACCGATAATTGTCAAGATGGTGGGCCATCATTGCCAAACAATAAATTATTGATTTTAAAATGTAAACTGCAAATTATCACGTACTTTATGAAATACTGACTTGTACTTACTTAAAGAAAGATATTCCTTCCGAAACCTTAGTGTTTCGGTGGCTGTTTTTACAATTTTTGAACGCACATTGTGGCATTTTGACACGTCCTCACGTTGGCCGAGGTTGGCGCGTACTGTCAGAAAGAAGGCCACAAATTTATTTTGTGGTCTTATTTCATGGAGCCGTTTTCAGAGCTATCACCGTGAATCTAGTTGTATTGTTGATCGAAGGTAAAAGTCCATCGAGGGAATGGGCGAAAATCATAGGAATCATGTTATAGGCGATGCGGCTAGCAACCCATTACTATTTTGATTTCCCTTACCAGCTATACGCCCTTAATCATGATAAACGTGGCCTTCAGATTTTGTTACCTTAGGCTCTGTCTACCCCGTAAGAATAAAGACGTGATATATGTATGTATCGTGCTACCTATGGCGACAGGGTAGGCAGTGCGATTAAACCACTGCCTACCACTGCCTACCACTGTCTGTCATTGCACGCCACTGTATTCTACTACCCGCAAAACTGTGCAATACTCATTGTATCCATATTATACAGGTTGATGCGAAGCTTAGATTAATACAGACAGAAATGTAGAGCATATGTTGCTCCCGACGGACGAATTCTAAAATGCAGGCAAATGTTTGCCGAGCAGAAATGTTTGCGTGCAGTTGCCGGCTCCGAGCGATGTTGGTTTGCTTGTTTCATGCGATTGCGTGCAGTGTTCGAGTATTTTGGAATAGGGAAAAATACTAGAGGGTTTTTGGAAGAGGGAAAAATACTATTCATAGTTAAATTCACGCTGAGGACATTTGAAATCGACAGAACTATGGGCCCGTCTACTTAATGCAGCTAAGGTATGAAATTAATATTCGGTTAAAGATGCGGGAAACCGGTGGATGCAGGTGGCGAGGTTGTCGTTCATTATGATGTGCTAAGAGGGAGGCCTTTGTGTAACAGTAGATGTCTTCAGGCTGATGATAATGATGATTAAATTAGAAATAAAATAGAACATCTACGTAAAAAAATTACAAATTGTAACAATTTCGTGTGTGTCTGCGTTAATTAATAAATACTTTTTATTCTTTTCTGGTATCTAGTGTACTGTAGCAGTTTCACTTTCCGTGAAAGTATTGACGTATTTTTTTAAATACTTAGTATTTCTGTACTAGTTCCCTTTTACATGGCTTTACGTAGATTCGTCATGTATTTGGCTTTGCTATGTATGTGCCCGTTTGGAAACTTCTGCATGATTGGAAACGTTAATCTAGAAATTTCTCTACAAAATTCGTTTTGAGACTCGTAATCGGATTATTCCAAGAATTTTCATAATATGGGTACAGTTCGTGAGCACTTAGAATTCTATTTGGGTCATGCCGTCTCCCTCACTCAGCCGATTCAAGTATCAAACACAAAAGAGTAAGTGAGACAGTTAGACAAACCAGTACTTTATTATTATAATGTCTGGTACAAATTCATTGAATCAAATTAACTTATAGCCGTGACTTCAACATGTAGAAGCTTAGAGTGAAAAGGCTAATAGTAGGCATTTTTAATATTTATAAAGTTGGCAATGAAGTAGTGTCGCTCATAGACACACAACATGAGCGGAATCATGGATGCGTCTTCTTTTTAGAAATACGTATTACGTATATTTTACTTAGGACTGACAGTTAACTTCCGAATACTGAAGGCACCTTTTGCAGTGTATGCGTACTAAGATCGGATATTGCATAGTCTGGGAGCAAAGAAAAAACTAGAATGTACCAGTTGCTTATCTTCCCGCGCTGATGGTAAACGCCCATCGAGGGAATGGGAAAAAACATAGGAATCATGTTATAGGCGATGCGGCTTGCAACCCATCAATATTTTGATTCCATTTTTTGCTATCTATACGCCACAATCTTGCTAATAATAGCCTAGGTCTTGGCACCTTAGGCTCAGTCTACCCCGTAAGGGATAAAGACGTGATTTTGTGTATGTATGTGTATGTAATGGCGTTCTGCGATGGAAGCAATATCGTATTACTGGCCAGCACAAAAAAAAGTAAAAAGAAAAAAAAAACCATGTGGGTATATATAAACCTTTGTTGCACAACCACAAAGACCACAGGGCTGATCCAAAGTTCAATCCACTTAACAAATACCACGCAAACTCCAGCAGATCGCTTGAAATCTTTCACTTTGACGCAATCCATTATCACTTCGGCATCACCCTGTATTTTACCACTCTAAACTTACAACCACCGTCATCTTTGTGTCTTTGAGATACAGTTCAAATTCCTATAGGCTTCTATACAGATAAGATTGTGAAATTATCGATGTGTCATCCATCAAGTTGCTTTTATCGCCGGGTATGATATAACTAGGTACGTAAACAATATGCTTAGGTTCCTATTGAGTGATATTTCGCTACGAAATATTGCTACGGCGTAGAGGGTGCTACGTAACTGTAGACCCTCTACGCAGAACAAATTCGTCAATTAATCTTACTAAAGGTTTTTTGTAAAAGTGGAAGCCAAACTATGTGGTGTATGTTGATGCTTTGTATATTTAAGTTTTATTTTTGTCTTTTTTTTAATATTATTCATTGGCGAATTTTCGTTTTTATTTTTGTAATTTTTAATTTTAAAACAAAAAATCACAGAAGTGAAACAAACTAATTCAACTATATGTTGAACTTTTAATTGTTAATCCTGCCACCAAGCAGCAGTGTAGAGTATAGAAGGAAACAGGCAACGCAAAAGCAATCCTTTGGTGTTTCAAATCCCTTTTACCGCCCTATCTTTAAAAAAACAGAGGAATTAAGACTGACAGATTTAAACATATTTTGTTTTTACATACATACATATACACGTATTTATCCTTTACGGGGTAGAGCCTAAGGTAACAAAACCTTAAGGCCACGTTTAGCATGATTAAGGGCGTATAGGTGGAAAGCGAAATCAAAATAGTGGTAGGTTGCTGCGCATCGCCTATAACATGATTCCTAAGACTTTCGCCTATTTTCTCAATGGGCTTTTACCATCTGCGCGGGAAGAAAAGCAACCTGGACATTTGGTTTTTATCTTATAAATAACTAGCGACCCGCCCCGGCTTCGCAGGGTATATTATGCATGTATTATACATATAAACCTTCCTCTTGAATCACTCTATCTATTAAAAAAAACCGCATGAAAATCCGTTGTGTAGTTTTGAAGATATAAGCATACATCGGGATATGAATCCCTAATCCTGCCGCTAAGTAGCAGTGCTTGCACTGCTGTGTTCCGGTGCCGAATCTTTCAAAATTCTCAGTCGTAGTGGGGTACCGCTTTTACCCTTTGGATACGGAACCCTAAAGCCTAAATTGGACCCGATTTTCCGATTTGCAGTGGATTTCATCCAATCCGCGGCCGATCTATCCGTCAGTTGATTTAACGAGAGCAAATACTCGGCGCAAACATCGCCGCGCAATCAGCTAGTGTCGCTAAATGTTTATTTATTTCTAGTTAATTGGAAGCTAGCTGGAAATCGATATGGGAAGAGCTTAGGAAGCATGGGAACTGGGAAAACTTAATCTAAAGGGGGTCTACCCTCGTGGGTCTTTTGTGTGTAACCGGGAAAACTAGCTGACGAACCTACGAAATCCCTGACGCAGAGTTTGCTAGAAGGGCGAGATCTAGAGCGAGGCGGTTTGGCACTCGGCATTAAATATTTTAAAAGCTGGGAAAAAATAAGTTTGAATAGAATATGTTTTTAAAAAATCAATCGTCTGATTGACTTGGGTTTTGGTTCTTGTACAGATTAACTAAAAAGGATAAAGTTATTATGTATCTTCACAAAATCATAATTTACTAGTTGCCCCCGTGCATTCATTTGTAAGGATTTCAACTTTGCAGATAGATTCTAGACTTTTTTTTAAAAGTATTAATGACAATAATCTTTTTTTCCCAACGTCCAATTATTATTAAACAAAGCCTATAATTAAAGATCGTTTTTAAAATCTTCTAACAGACTTTTGTGTCTGTACTATTTTATTTCAGGCACTGTACTGAATCTATCTTAACTGTCGATTCGAACGAACGGATGCAAAACTGGATGTTCAAAGGACAAAAAGATCAAAAACATCCACATGCACAGACATCTGTAAAAAACGAAAAGACTTACCGAACAGACATAAAACCGTTTTATTCGGAGGTTGTACCAATTTTCGGGGCATTCGTTCAAGTGCGTAGCCAGAAGGATTGTTAAAAATTGTTTTTTCAAAGTGTTTTCTGATAGAAAACTTTTTGAATATGAATGGGCGAACTTTATTCGAGGGCCTTCGGAGTAAATATGAGGTTTATGCATACAAATGAGGCGTCGAGAGAATTCAGCGTTTTCAGGCTCTTTCCGTGCTATGTTCGGACGCCTTTTTACAGTTTTTCGGAAGTCTGGAATTGAATTTTTCGCAGTCACAGGTACGTTTTGAAGTGGGTTGCAAAATGGTGTTCAATTTAGATACGGCAGCGAGGTTTATACGTGATTTTAATTTTGTTATTTTTTGCTTTGATTTGTGTAACGTCCGAAAAGTCTAGTTGTTAGAGAACCTGACTCCGAAGTTTGTAGTGCCTAGTCGATTCCTGACCGGGCAGATATTATGTAAGAAAAATACTAGTTGAATTATTAATGGATATTTAACTGCTTATAATTACAAAGAAGACATTTATTCCTTTTGGCATGACACACAAATATAGGAGAATATGGGTCAATTTCCCAAGCAGTAAATTTTGATGGCAAGACTGAAAACGCAGGTGCAGAAGGCTTTGATAATGTAGAACTATTTTTTTTAGGAAACAGCCCCCTATTGTCTACCTCGGGCAACAGCTAAAATTAAAATATTATGTTATTTAATCATTTTAAAAAATATATTTAGACCGTATTTCTCATCGAGGTGGGTTGTCCCGGAGCCGGTTTTAGTTACAAAATGCTGGATAAGTCGAACACTATGCGTGACAACAAAAAAAAAATACCTTTGTTTTATTACCATATAAACAGGTAACAAAAAAAGCACATCACCTGATTTTTACCTCATTTGTAAACCTCTGAATATGTGCATATACATTTGTCCGGAGACACGGTCTCATTCCGCGGGCAAATTTTGGGAACGATTTATTTGCCGAGTTTGACCCTTAAGCCCCTCCGTCTCCCGCGCACCCCGAGCGATAGTCGAACTGCGGCGCTCGGCGAGAGTAGACGTGTGTAACGACGAACGTTTCCGAGCAAAACATGAGTATTTCTCATCGCCATGGTGTGGGGACAAAAAAAGTTTCATTCCGGAGTTAGTCATAACTTTTATATTTTGTATCGCTTTTCTTTTCAATTTATATATGTCACGTCTAATGTAGTCCTGATTTCAAGAGTTTAATTAGTTTAAGAACACGAGGCTTACTTTTTTTAAAATATTTATTTTTATGTCGAGTTTCTCATTCCACCATATTTATTCCGGTGTTTCCGGTGTAGTAAAACCGGAATGACATCAAATGTAGCTTCATTTTATTATTATGAAATGGTTCCGTAGCATAATTTCTAAAATCAAATACTGAACTTATTTTATTGTACCACAGCTCATGTTCTTAGATAAAATTTACGCTTGTAGGCCATCAGGGGGCGCTACAAAAAGCGTTTAAAAATTAGGTTTCCGTACCCAAAGGGCAAAAACAGGACCCTATTACTAAGACCACTGTTCGTCTGTCTGTCACCAGGGTGAATCTCATGAACCGTGAATACCGTGATAGCTAGACAGTTGATTTTCACATACGATGTAGGATTCTTTCGCAGCTACACAATAAATACTAAAGACAGAATTATTTTTATCTTTGTCTGTCTATGTAAGGTATTGTCATTCTTACCTGTCCTATTTGGTAAACAAAATTCTAACCTCAAAAAGTCTCATTTTCATATTTTTTTAACTATTTCAACGTAAATAAAGGAACTGGAGATAAAATATCAGCAAAATTATGTACAAAATATTACCTCAGGTTTATTAATTACATAATAAATCCTGTACGATACTTGAAAGCGTAGTGTATTGCTATCAAGTATTGAAAACATGACACATATTGTTGTGTGTATAAATTTATAATGCTGCATCCAATTATTATTTGATAACTGGAAGGTTTATCATCATTTGATAAACAACATTTTTCAAACAATCACTTCTTAACAAACAATGATTTACAAACTATTCATTTCACAAACCTGTCATTCCTAAAAATGATCAATTTACAAATAATTCAAATCGTTCAAAGGTTAACTGGAAGAGATCCCTTTTAGGGATAAGTTCACCTTTGTGCATGTGTGCTGTCCTGTATTCATCTTTTTCTTGTGTTTTATGTACAATAAAGAGTTATATACATACATACATACATACATGCATAATTCCTCGGTAATAATGTCATATATCTATTCTACAACATAATTATGATGTTTTTTCAAGTAACCAATGTTTTATGCAATTTCTTATTTGTGAATCGTTGATTTGCCTAACGTTGTTTGCAAAATGAATACCTATTCATGAAATGTTGTTTACCAAGAGATGAAATACCTACTTAAAACATCAACCGGCACCAAATTTTCGCTCTTAGGACTATTAAAATGCCACTTACTTAAGGTCTGTCTGTATTTTTTTTTAATTAAAGACGTGATTATGGAACCCTGTTTATTACTTTAATTCCGGTGGTCTATATTTCATTCCAGTGGGCTGATATTGTCATCCCAGTGTATATTTATCATTCCGTTGTAAGGTATCATTCATTCCGGTGTACATTTATAATTCCGTTGTGTGTTTAGAAATTCGACCTCTAATAACTCAAAAACTATTTAAGATTTCAGGTTCCCTTTTACATATTATGTCTTGCAAAATAGTCTAAGGTATCGTTTGACATTTAAAAATCTAAAATAAAAACACATATAAGGGATCACACCGAAATGATACAAAAAATGAGTACTGTTGAAATTGACCCATATACACAATTTTATAGACGTGAAACAAAAAAAAAACCACACATGAAAAATAGATCATCAGCGTTGTGCGTGTCTTCGCAAAAGTGAAACGGTCGCTGGCTCAGCATTACGCTGAGGTGTTAGACACCTGCAGCACTGATTTTTATAAGTAAGTTTCCTGCCCACAATACAAGCTTTGCTTAGTTTGACACTAAGTAGATTGGTGGTGAAGTGGTGGGGAAAAGGAAGAGAGGTCGCCCACTGGCTCGCTGGGCAGACGAAATAGTAGAGGCAGCAGGGAAGAACTGGGTTTGGAGGGAGAACCTCATGGACATCTCTGGAAGAGGCCTTTACCTCATAGGAGGGTTCTGGTGTACTGCACACTAATAGTGTATTTGTACAATTATTGTTTTACTATTAATTTCTTTTAACACTAAATGCTTTTTCTTTTCATCTACCATAAGTTAAATATATGTCAAAGTAGCTTTTCCCCGCGACTTCGTCCGCGCACATAACGTCAGAGTGACGACACACCCCATACATCCACTCATGTCTCCAATTACAAGGTTTTTATTGCCTATCCCGTGGGAAATTCGGCAAATCTCTTCTTAGAGCACCTACAGATCCTCTAGGAATATTATCTACTAATTATAGTCTTAATTATTTACCTTGTGTTTTTATCCCGTGGGAAATTAGAAAAATTCCTTTGTACCTAAGTGCATCTTTATACTAATCAAGGAATAATGTGTAGGCATGCTAAATCTAATGTCTGTAGCTATTTATTAGTACAACATTTCGGAATTTTCCAATCCCGTGGGAAAATCGGGATAAAAAGTATCCTATGTCCGTCTCCTGGTCCTAAGCTACCTCCTTACCAATTTTCAGCCAAATCGGTTCAGCCTTTCTCGAGTTATAAATAGTGTAACTAACACGACTTTCTTTTATATATATAGATATGTTAAAGTAAATGTATGACCTTTCTTATCTCCACCGACATATAAGCAGATAACGCAATGGGGACTATCGTTTCTTTGCTCACCAGTTGGCGCCACTGTTGACTAAGGTCCAGAGGTATAGCTGTCAAAGGCGAATATAAGATCGGCGCCGAAGTTTTAAATCTTGAATCTCATTAAGTTTATTAATTATAAATAACTATCATCATATCGACTATACTGCGATGTAGTGCAGTTCCGTTTTGTTCGGAAAAAATAAATCCGCTTTCAAAGCGTTCACATTAATCGCCAAATAATCAATATTTGCGATAATTTCCCGAAGGAGTTCACTTTTCAACTGGTAAATGAAAGAAATTGTAATTTATCTCACGAAGCCTGCCAAAACCAGTGAAAAGTGAATGTTATTGGACCTCACGCGACACTAGCGCCTCTAGTGGCAAATTCACACGCGATAGCCCCCATTGCGCCCCTCTGATGTTGCGAATGTTTATGGATGGTGGTAGGTACTCACTAAACTTGACCAGTGCAACTTAACCTACACCGTATTTAAAAAAAACATTTACCCAACGTCGATTTAAGGACATTAACCGTCTTAAATCAGAAGGGACACGAAAAATCACTTACTTAGCGCAAAGTATAGGATAGAAGTTAATAGATTAATGGAAGCCAGAAACCGACTAATTAGAGGCAAGCATTTTCGAACATATTACCAAGAGCTCAAATTATTCTCACAAGTTTATCACTTCAACGACACTAAAAATTATAGAACACAGAAAAATCAGAAAAGTAAAGCTGTGGCCGCGCGTTATACAGTTACACCACCCATAGCAGGTAACAGATGACGCTTAGCGACAAAAAATAGCATAGTAACAAAGTCACGTGACAGCTAGTAACAGATAGAAAAATTCGAAGTCTTACTCACCCACTCACGAGGATCCGGGTTCGATTCCCGGCCATAGCTTTACTTTACCTGCTATGGGTGGTGTAGCGGTAATGGTACGGAACCCTTCGTGCGCGAGTCCAAGTCGCACTTGACTGGTTTTTATTTTATTTACATATACTCGATTAATGCGCATTTATATATTTTTTAATTTAATGTTATTAATTACTGTAAAGGGGGTCCATTAATTACGTGAGGTATTCAGGGGGGGGGGGGGCGAATCTTACTAAATCTCACTTGGGGGAGAGGGGGGGGGGGGTCTTGGCAGATATCACGTAATTTTTTTTAGCAGAAAATGGTGTAAAACTGCGTGAAAATTAAGTTAAATTAAAGTTGAATTAATAATTAAAATTACAGCAATATTTGCAAATACTAGTCCTTGCTAGTCTTAAAAAAGTAATTAAACAAATTGTGTTATGTTTTTTAATAAATCCAATACTTTTATACCCAAAGTACAAGTTTTGAAAAATCTCACGTGAGATCGGGGAAGGGGGGAGGGGGTCGAGAAAAATCTTACGACATCTCACCAAGAGGGGAGGGGGGGTCAAAAATCCTTAAAAATGCCTCACGTAATTAATGGACGCCCCCATTAAGGAAACGAGCGATACCCATCACTATCTTTATTCCCCTTTCCACCTATACGCCCACAATCGTGCTAAACGTGGCCTTTAGGTATTGTTACCTTAGGCTCTGTCACCCCGTAAGGGATAATGGCGTGTTTTATATTATGACTACTATAACGTGCGTGGTTACAGCTCGCAAATTACCCGGCTTTAGACATTAGGGGGCGTTCAAGTATTACGTAACGCAATTTGGGGGGGAGGGGGGGTATCGTAAAACATTACGATGCGTTACAGAAGCGGGGGGGGGGAGGGGGTCTTTCTTACAACACGTTACGTAACGTTTTCATTTTTTAAATAACAAACTACGCATGTATTGCGGGTTAACATTTCTTGTGTTATTTAATATTATTACCGCCAAGGCGATTAAAACTATAACAAGGATATTATAGCGACTTTCTTGTACATAAATAAATAAAACATAAATTTTGACACTGTTACAAGGGGGTGTCAAAAATCTTCAATAATTGCGTTACGTAATTCTTGAACGCTCCCTTATACCCACATTCTACCTTCTTTTTTCGGGCACATGACTTGTGACAGGTGGGCCCATCCCTCTAACTCCCCCCCCCCCCCCCCCCCCCCCCCAGTCGGATATTAGCCACCGGTTAATTTACTACATTAATTAATTAACCGTTGTTTCCCAGGGTGCACCGGCCTAAGCGTTACCCTCCCCCCCGTGAGGCCATGAGCCTCTGATAGAAGGGACTGTAACGCTAGAGCTCTCGGGGAGGTTTCCGACATCGCACCCCACATTCCACCTGGATCGAGGACCACTAGTAACGCTTCGAACCGCTTCTAATTTATTAAGAAAAAGGTCAGTCGGAGGCGTCTGGGAACCCCAGGTCCGGCTCAAATTAATTAACCGCTAAAAGTTCCCAACAGTGCCAGGGTTGGATTGTTGCGCATACTAATTGAGACAAGGTGATTTTTTAGGGTTATTTATTAAGTGGTACCCCATTCCAATGATTCGCAATCGCCATCGTGTTATTTTTGACAGTTCTTGTATGAATGTGACAGCCAGCTGATTCCGATGCCAATTGTCAGCCTATACATGAACTGTCAAAATGAACACGATGGCGATTGCAAGCGAGTTAGATAATAAGCCTTATGGTCTAACTCGCTCGCAATCGCCATCGTGTTCACTTTGACAGTTCTTGTATGAATGTGACAGCTGATTCCGATGCCGTTGGGTGCGAGTCGGGTTACCCCCGCGTGTGGTCAAGAGCTGCGGCTCGTTTTTGGATCCGTCCGTGGCGAAGAGCGGTGCTTGGTCCGGTGCACCGTGGGCATCGGTTAATAATTTCCTGGCAGATTCTGAAGGATGTCATTATCCGTTGGCTAAGAGCCCGACAGGGGGGGAGGGGTATTTGACCGTGTTCTACCGTACAACGTTGCCGACTTTGTGTCACAAGATTCTTGAATACTGTATTTATAACTTTGAGACTGGCGAAAAAAAGAAGTAGTATGGATCTGACAGCGAGTGAACCTAAACTGAATCGGAATTGAATCGCATTAAGACGTCATGGTAAGGCCCTGAAAAATATGTACAGTCGTTCAGTCGAACTAAACCAGCCGTTTTACGGATTTATTTTAACATGCACATGCACAAATCACGTCTTTATCCCTGATGGGGTAGACAGAGCCTATGGTAACAGGTACCTACAGGCCACATTTAGCAAGATTGTGGGCGTATAGGTAGAAAATGGAACCAAAATAGTGATGGGTTGCCAGCCTTATCGCCTATGACATGATTCCTATTATTTTCGCCCATTCCCTCGATGGGCTTTTACCATCTGCGCGGGTAGAGATCAACTGGTACACACAGCAAAGCTATTCGGTAAGCAGGATAGATACGGCGCGAGCGTGCTTAGGTGCTTACCTGATTATATTGCCGTGTGTACATTCTATGTTTTTTCTTTGCTCCCAGACTAGCATGGAAGATATATATTTTAAGACAGTGTGTAATAAAAAGATATTGACACTATTGTTGCTTCATTTTACTCTGAGAATAGATTATTCCCTTGACTACAGCCCGCTATTTTTATCTAAGTAATGGATATAGTTGCTGTGTGGGGGTGCAAAAAACTCAACCGATAACGAGCGGAAAAACTATGAAAGTAATGTTTGAACTTCCACTATTTTTACAAGCTTTTAAAATATTTCCTCACGATGTATCGTTGTTGTTGTTGCTCTCCCCAGTCCCAGTCCCAGTGGTACAGAGGGCCTTCGTGAGACGTCTCCATCCGCTCCTATCTTGCGCCTCTCGCTCCGCGTCCCTCCAACTCAGCCCGGCTGCCCGCAGCTCGGCGTCGGTGGTGCGCTGCCACGTGCGCGCCGGTCCCGCCGCCTGCTCCCGCGCGGCCTCCACGTGAACGCGACCCTGGCAGTGTTGTCCTCTGGTCTTCGGAGGGTATGCCCTATCCACTGCGATGTATTCAAACGTAATGTCGCACTTAGATTCCGTAAAACTCAGAGGTGCGAGCCCAGGGTTCGAAACTACGACCCTCTGCTTGAGAGGCAATGGGATGAATAACTAGGCTACCAAGGCTTTTTAAATTCCTTCATCACTACATCATCAGCCTGAAGGCACTTAGCCCAGCATAATGAACGACAACTCGCCACCTGCATCCACCGGTTCCCTTTTCACGATGTCGTCGGTCCACCTAGTAGGAGGCCTGCCAACACTGCGTCTTCCAGTTCGTGGTCGCCACTCGAGAACTTTGAAGATACTTGATAGATTTTAAATTACATTGTTCTTGGTGGTAGAGGTGAAAGCGATGGAAATTTTACGTTTCACAATACAACGCGGTAGAACAACAGAGTCGAAGAATAGACATCAAATTGAAGACACTAAAAATACTAAAAACCCGAGTCTATTGTAATTATGTTCAATGTTTATGCTAAAGAGAAAGTTTGAGAGTGTTTCGGTACGTACATACTCAACACAGCAACAACGCTCGAGTACATTATTTTACTCTCGAAAGTAATAAAAGTGGTCTCTCAAGCAGAGGGTCGTTGGTTCGAATCCCAGGCTCGCACCTCTGAGTTTTCGAAGTTTATGTGCGAAATTACATTTTGAAAAGTACCATGAGCTTTTCGGGGTAGGAAAACATCGTCAGGAAACCTGCGCACATTGCGAAGCAATGCAATGTGTGTAAAGTGCCCAATCCGCACTGGGCCCACGTGGGAACTATAGCTGAAGCCCTCTAATTCTGAGTGAAGGCTTATACCCCAGCAGTGGGGCGTATGTAGGCTGATGATGGTTGTAATAATGAAGTAGGTATAAAAAAAGTTACTGATTAATCTTTCTCGCCGGCTCTCTGGCTGGACTTAGCAAATTATCTCCATTCAGGCGGGCCCACAATACGCCATTGTTGGCCGGTACAGCAATAATTGCGCGTGCGGCGAATGAGGCAACATTGGCTTCCTTCGACTCAAGAACAAAGGGTTAAAAACTGGCTTTCGGCGCCTCAGTTTTGTGTAGGCATAATAAAAGTTCAAGTCTTTAGAAAAGGTTTTGTTGTGGGTTGAGGTCGATTTTTTTAAGCGCGATGGCGCCGTGGAGTGCCCGTAAAGCTTAAAGCCTCTTAAGAAAACCTTTAATTCAAAGAAAGTTTGAAGAACTTTTAAGTCATATTTTCAAATAAAATGTGTTACAATAACTAGCGTGCTCGTCAGCTGTTAACCTCGTGAAGTTTCTCGGATATTTACGTCTTAATAAAAAAAAATGAGACATTTTCAAAATGGCTGGAACAATTCTGATGTTTTTAACGTTTCAAGCGGTTCGTTTATGAAAATACGTAAATCCTACTCCTACTAATATTATAAATGTGATTTGTTACTCTTTCACGCCAGGACGGCTGGACAGAGCTGTATGAAATTTGGAACATAGATAGATTATAGTCTAGAATAACACATAAGCTACTTTTTATCCCGGAAAATTGCGTAATTCCTGCGGGGTAGCGATAAACGAATTCGATACAGACAGAGTTGCGAATAAATAAATAAAATAATAATAGACAAATTGTCACAAACAATTGCCGACTTGGTTCACGGTCGTAAGTCGTTCGTGGATAATTCAAAGAATTTAATTTGAAAATACAAACAGCCAGTTAAAAGCTTTAACGAGCCCAGGAGCACACAAAGAAATAAATTTACATAACCACCCCAAGCCGAGTTTTATCTTCGTGCAAAGATAATAAAGATGCTTTTTCCTACAAACAAAGTAGCAAGCAAAGATCCGATAATGATACAAATAAGACGTTTTTTGTAGATCGTTTGTGAGTTTCTTTCATTACGCATTCGATGGGAATGAAAATTTGTACTTATTACGAAGATTGGGAGTTGACGTGGATGAATGAATCCAACGGTGGAAACAATTCCGCTTCGTAATTTGTATTCTATTCTCAGTATTGTAAATACTTTTGATGTGGAACGTGCTTTTTCAAGAAACTATACGCGTCTCTTTCCAATTAAAGAAATAAATTAAAACAGAAAAACTCGACTGGAAAAACATTTCATTACAAGAAAAAGCAAGCACTGTAAGTGTTTTGACTCCTGGCTTGAGAAAAAATAATGAGTATTTCCTAAGACTTACGCAATTATTCTTCCATGCTGGTCTGGGAGCAAAGAAAAAACATAGAATGTACCAATTGCTTCTCTACCCGCGCAGATGGTAAAAGTCCATCGAGGGAACAGGCGAAAATCATAGGAAACGTGTTATAGGCGATGCGGCTAGCAACCCATCACTACTTTGATTCCATTTTCCACCTATACGCCCTTAATCATGCTAAACGTAGCCCTAAGGTTTTGTTACCTTCGGCTCTGTCTGCCCCGTAAGGGATAAAGACGTGATATATGTATGTATGTAGAGTCATCAAAATTGTTTGTTTCCATGTTCGGTTTCCAGAGCATTGCAAAATAACATGACATTACATGCATTATATCTGTTTGAAATGTACCCCTGAAAGGTGCTAAGAGTGGTCAGTTGTCACTAAAAAACCATGACGTCTTAATGCGATTCAATTCTGACTCAGTTCATGTTTTAGTTTGGATCTGATAGCGGGCGAACCTGACCTAAATCGGAATTGAATCGCTTGAAGACGTCATGGTGACCACCCAGCTTGACTTTTTTGTCATGATTTGTGAACCCGAAGGACAAAGGGAAGCAACTGTGCACTGTTTTAAAAAACTCCGAAATCATTTTCCGCTTCGACTATAGCAACACCGTTTCATACAAACACATCACGTAACCGAATAATCCCCTAAAACGTCTGCTTTAGCGATCCGCAGCTTATTTTATAATTCATGGCAACATTTTAGACGGGTTTGCACGTCATGCGTGATCCCCTAGTAGGATTCATTACACAGAGTACGCGATTTTGTAGCTGATTAATGCAAAAGTGGTTATTAAATTAATTTTATACGTGGGGTTGCAATGTGTGTGATATATTTTATGCCATGTTTGCCTGGCGTTTTGTAAACACACACACAAAAATCATGTCTTTATCCCTTACGGGAAGACGTGACGTAACAGGTACCTGCAAATCAAATGGCTGAATATATTAAGGGACTGATGCTTACAATACCATCTATGTAAACCATATGTTCTTGTGAATAAATGATTGAGTTCATACTTGAGTTCGTACAGGCCACATTTAGCAAGATTGTGGGCGTATAGGTGGAAAATGGAACCAAAATAGTAATGGGTTGCTAGCCTCATCGCCTATAACATGATTCTTATTATTTCCGCCCCTTTCCTCGATAGTCTTTGACCATCTGCGCGGGTAGAGAAGCCACTGGTACTTACATTCTATGTTTTTTCTTTGCTCCCAGACCATCTTTGTAACATACCTTTATTAAATTACTCATAATGTTTGCACATAATTTGTTCGGAGAAAAAGAACTGCGGAACAGTCTTGTGACATTTTAAACATATTTCAAAATGGTTGAAATGTGGGGTTAGGTATATACTAAAATAAATAGAGTTTGAAATGCAGAATGGGTTAAAAAAATATTTTACTGCAATTTTCTTAAAACATGGCCACTTAATAGGATTCTTATAAATTACACTTTATCTAACCTAAACCAGTTTGTAGATTACGCTATCAAAAAAGTTGAAGTATCTAATAGTGTCATCGAAAATTCCATTACAAATTTTAAACCATGATGTATTATATTTCGACTCATTATCCATTACTAGCCTCTGCCCGCAACTTCGTCTGCATAGAATTCGTTTATCGCTATCCCGCAGGAATTACGCAATTTTCCGGGATAAAAAGTAGCCTATGTGTTATTCCAGGCTATAATCTATCTATGTTCCAAATTTCATCCAGATCTGTCCAGCCGTTCTGGCGTGAAAGAGTAACAAACATCCAAACATACTCACAAACTTTCACATTTATAATATTAGTAGGATTTTACGTTTTCAAAACCTATGGCTCCGACCGCATCATTTCAAAGTAAACCCACCCTAAAATTCTAACACAGTTTCATTAAAAAACTTCGCAGGCTAAAAAGATCATAGCGTATTATTATAATGAAACTCAATGGTTACTAGTTAAAATGGAAAATTAATTCTCGAATAAAGTTGGAATAAGATTCATTTGTTCCGACAAAGCGGAGTGAAACGAAAAATAAGTCTTCTTCCATTTAAATTTCTCCGCTTATAAAGGGATAGAGAAAAATAACGGTTCAAATTAATTTAGTTTAATTTTACTTCCGACGAAGTTTTTATGGAACATCTGATCTAGTTACCGATGTTTTTCGCGATATAAAACGTTTGCTAGAGAAATGTGCTTTTATAAATTAGTTTAACTATGCAAGGTTGTTTTAATTACCAATTCGTTTAAGAAAAGAAGGCATTCTCAATTTGAACAATCTGACATTTAAGCCGTCTATGAAAATGTGTTTTTTTTTAAACATGCAATGAAATATTTAAGGCTGCAAAGTGTCACGTTTCAAGTGCGACTAGACGAGAGGTCTTTAATGGAATTTCATACAACCTTGCCGGCCTAGGCTCTTGCTCTAGGCTATGACACAGCATCTTTTGGCATTTAGCCATAAAAAAAAAAGATTTTTGCTTTCTAGCCTTATGACAATCTGTCACCACCTTTATTAAAAAAAATGAACGAGGTTTGTCATATTTTACAGTATTATTTTGTCTAACTAGTTTACTTTTAGTTTATTTCGAAATAAAAGTTCAATTTCTTTGAAGTTTTTAATTTATTTCATCACATGTAAGTAAAAGCAGTATACAAACCTTGGCCACAAACAGTTAACGTTAACACTTAGCCGCAATTCGCGGCCACTACAGTAGTGCATTTTTATCTGTTCAATCACTCGTATTTAAGTTCGAGATCGGTTAATAACCATCATCATATCTGTCAGAAAACGTCCACTTCTGAGGATCCTTGCTGTCTCGCGATCTTCCAAGTCGCCCATCTTCACGGTTCGGTAAACGTCGGAAATCTATGTCAAAGTGCTGGAAACCAATATCGGGTCGCTATAACGTTATTCATCTGGTGTGGAACAAAAGCGCATCGTGAAGTGCCTCATGAAAACCTAATCGTTGTGTGTTCACACGCGAATCTCACTGAGCATACAGGGCTGGCTATGAGGTGAGAGAACACAAAGACTCTCGAAAGTTTTCCGAAATATACGGCTGGTTTGTTTTACTTGGATGATGATCCTTCCGACCGATTTCGGCCATGGCGACCACTTCGATTCCTAGTTAGTATGACGCTCGTGCGCCGATCTTAGCGGTGAGCACACCGTTGACATAATGGTAGCTAATGACAACCGGCTGGCGAGACTTCAATTCATCGCGTTTAGCGTCAAGGTCAACTAAACGCTGCTCCTCGAACTCGTGAACCTTGTCTTGCACCTGCGCCATTCAGGACGCTGTGCTGCGAAACCCTCACACTGAGAAGGCTCGCATGTTTTCAGGTGGCGTTTCTGAACGTCTCTATATCTGAGGAGTTGCCCGCCCTGCTTTCGCTTGCTCTCCTTGAGTTAGGAATAAAAGACCGTGTGTTACTTTGACGGAAACCCGTGAAAAGGTTTTTTGTTAAAAAAAATGATTTAAAATTTAGTCCCGCTGTCGACGCGGTTCCCTTTGAACTTCGATCAATATAGTAGACTGTTAACTATGATTAAAGAATCCTGAAAAACGTTAACAACAGCCTGCTAAAGAATTCCGGAACAATTTTAAGAGTCATACATAGAATAGAATAGAATAGAATAACTTTATTTCACAGAAGTTACAAAGTGCTTAACATTTTACAACACATTGTTACATAGAGATAGGTAGATGACATTTTATGCGGTAAGTGAAACAGCGGCCTTCGCACTACACTCCGGGTCTGTAACGCGAGTGCCAAGTGAAGTATTCAAAACACAAGAATAATACAAAATAAATAAGACTTGAAAGAAGCGTGGGGCTACACTTTACCATTAGATTTATATACATAAATCACGTCTGTATCCATTACGGGGTAGACAGAGCAAGGTACAATTGTGGGCGTGCAGGTGGAAAGGGGAATCAAAATAGTGATGAGTTGCTAGCCACATTGCTTATCACATGATTCCTAAGATTTTCGCCCATTCGCTTGATAAGCCTCTGTAATCTGCGTGGGAAGAGAAGCAACTGGTACGTTCTATGTTTTTTCTTTACTCCCGGTTCAATGAACCAAATGCAGCTGCATGGAAGATTTGTATGGAAGAGATACCCCTTAAGATACCTTGTATACATTGAAAGATTGTCACTACAAGGGTTTTACAAGCATTTATTTAGTTTCACCAGTCTTCAAATTTAATAGACTGAATGCTATCCAATGGCAATTATTATGAGAACCCATTGCCCCATTGGCCCATTTTATTATTCAACTAAACTAAACTTAATTGCGTAGGTACACACTTTATCAATTACCTCGACGTTTCGACATGCTGCCATATCCATGGTCCGGATATACTGAAGAGGCGTGTGACTTTATCTTGAATCCTAAACGATGAACTATATAAAAGTATTCAACCTAACTACCCACCTTCTGCTAAAATATTCCGCTAAAATTCTGAACCTTGTAGACATTTTTATTAAGAAAGTCCTGTCTTCCAAACTCCATATGAATGGCAAACAAATGTCGCAGATGCTTTCTGTAAATATGAGTGTATGTCACGCAAAACCCCAGGTTAGTGGTTAAATATTAACCGTTTCCCGACCTTGGCAACCCTGAGTCCACGGCAATTTTCACTACCATGCATTATTCAGTTTCATTACTCCGGCTACTTCAACAATAAATCGAACGAACCTTCATTCTTGTTATTTTTCTTTTGCCCCGCGTTACTCTTCCCTTTTCCCATTTTATAGTTCGTTCCGTTAGTTCCGTCTGCAATCGAAATTTGAATATGAATTTTAACTTTTTTTTTAAAATGAGGAATAGGCATGTTAACAATTGTATTTATTAACCTATGTATTGTGAGTACTAATCTAATTTATATCAGAATATTAAAATATCAATTAATTAATTTGATGATCAAACTCGAACTTCCGCAAGAGTGGGAGGCTGTCACTTTGACAAGTGAAACAGCCACACCGACTCTTTTTACAGGCAGTTCGCTTTTGATCGTCATCCAGTGAAGTGGTGTATTCCTGACGTATCTTTGTAAGTGTTGGTAATCCTAATAAAAGTAAGTACCAACTTTATCCTTGTTTTCTTGAGCGCTTAATTTCTGCTTTCGCTAACCATATCAAGACTTCCCTTGTCAACCGAATCAAGATATTTGAATTTGAATCGTAACGGTCAAATAAGGAAACTACGATAACTTATCGATTTTAAATGTTCGGTTGAAAAGGTGCAAGATTGTTTAACATTTCAGAAGTGGGATTGAATCGGAATATTCAGTAATTGTGTAAAAGACGATCATTTTTCCTTATTTTCACTTTTCTATTTTTTTTATTTTTTTTTTATTTTTTTTCTCTTTACTCTCTTGTTTATTTTTCTTTCGTTTCTCACTCTTAAACTGTGGCCAGTGCAGATGAGCGAATATAATTAGCTCGTTTAATGAATAACTACTTAAATATTGCTAATGTTATTACTATTTTCTACCCTACCCTCCGTCACTTTATTAACGTTGCCCGCTACTACGAGCAGTAAACTGTGCGATTAATGTGGATTTCAGTGGAAACTGGTACAATGTCTCCGGGATTGTACTCTCCTTCACGCCCTACTAACACGGGGCGTCAGTCTCGGAGCCGTGAGAGGCGTTCAGCGGGTCGCCGACCGTCGAAGCGACGCCGGTCACGCAGCCGATCGAGCCGCCGGTCCCGGAGCCAGCAGAACCGCTGCTCACGCAGCCGGTCTCGGAGCCGGCCAAGCTGCCGGTCACGCATTCTACCGAGTCGCCGGTTACGTAGCCGGCTGAGTCGTCGGTCACCCAGCAGGCCGAGTCGCCGCCCTCGTAGCCGGCCACGCAGCCGGTCGTGCAGCCGGGCGAGCCGCCGCTCACGCAGCCGGTCACGCGACCGCCTGAGTCGCCGGGTACGCAGCCGGGCGAGCCACCGGTCACGTAGCCGAACGACCCACCAGCCGGGCAGCACTGCACCGCCGCTCGTGAGTGCACCAACGGAAGTTAATCGTGAGTCTGTTCCAGTTCCTAATGAGGATGGTTTAACCCTCTTACTTAATGCTTTAAAGTCGATAGGGCGCAATGATTCTTTAGATAAGTTAGGTAATATGCATAACACGGTCCCCGAGTTTGACCCCGCTAGAAAGGAGCAGACTATGTCCATGTGGCTCCACAAAGTCAACGAATGTGCTTCCATATACGGCTGGACTGAAAAACAATTGGTTCACTATTCACTGCCGAAGCTACGAGGAGTAGCACAGAGGTGGTACGAAGGTTTATCGTCTGTTCTCTATACATGGGAAGAGTGGCAAGCCAAGTTACTAGCTGCTTTTCCATCGAAAGAGAATTACGGGCAAATGCTTAGTGATATGGTCGCTAAACGAGCCCGTTTCGGAGATTCACTCGAAGAATACTATTACGACAAAGTAGCTTTAATAAATAAGGTTACCGGACCCATAACTGGGAAGCTGTTTGTTGAATGCATTTTACACGGTATCGATGACCGTTCCGTTAGGTTGGGCGCTGAAGCAGCGCAGTTTGACGACCCTGACAAATTGTTGGCATACCTACGAAATACGAGAAATATTAAACCGGCTAGTGATCGCAAGGTAGTGAAAAATAGCAATGTCGGAAAACCCCAAGAAAATATAAGTAGGCAGGGCAGGCCGCGTTGCTTTAACTGTAAACAAGAAGGTCACGTTTCTTCACAGTGTACCTTACCTATAAAGAAATGCACTAAATGTTCCAAGTTGGGACATGATGCTGAACAGTGTTATTCTAAACTACCGTCAAATTTTGAAAAGACTGTTCAATGTTGTGTTGCGGATGAAAATCGTTTCGGCGCGAAATACTTGAAAGTCGTAGAGGTTGACGGTGTATCTTTTAACGCGTTCATTGATTTTGGTAGCCAATGTTGTATGATAAAGTCCTCAGAATTTGAAAATATCAGCAAACAACTTCTTACAGACTCGCTCCCGTTGCTTAGGGGTTTTGGCAATTCCATTGTTCAGGTACTAGGTAGATGTAGGTGTAATATCGTTATAGATAATGTAGGAGCTGAAGTAGACTTGTATGTAGTTCCTGACTATGCAATGGACGTGCCTCTTATGATAGGTCAGTCTTTCACAGAACAACCTCACGTGATAGTTTATAAGACTAGTGAACAGTTACTCATGTTACAAAATGTTGCTGAAGATCTTAGCAGTCATAAGATAAAGTTGTTCTGTAAAAATGACGTGTCCGTTAATGGAACGACCGCTGTCGAAGTTTACGCCGATCCGCCTTTTAACGGGGAAGTATACATAGAAGGTGGTTTGCGTCTAATCGCTGACGTTAGATTCTCTGTATATTCGGGCTTGTTTAGTATTGGTCAAGGTGGAGTAGGGCAACTGGTAGTGAGTATCCCTGATGGTCGGAGTATTACATTAAAAAGGGGCCTTTTGATGGCTCGTGGTCGCGTTGCTAGTGAAGATAGTGAGCTTTCGTGTTCGTTTACGAAGCAGGTTGCAACTGTTGCTGAACACTTAGTAGCTCCCATAAATGCAAAAGATGTCAGGGTTGGCGAACACGTCACTCAATTGGAGAAGGAGAAGATTGTAGCATTACTGAACAAGTACAGAGAGTGTTTTGCGTTCAACCTGTCTGAGCTAGGTACTACAACAGTTGGGGAAATGACAATAACCTTAAACGATAGTGAACCTGTCGTATATCGACCGTACAGGCTAGCCATTCATGAAAAGGGGATAGTCCGAGACATGATCACTGAGTTGTTAGAGAACGAAATTATCCGTCCCTCTACTTCACCCTACGCTAGTCCCATCGTACTAGTGCGTAAAAAGACCGGCGAATACCGTCTGTGTATCGATTTCCGAGCATTGAACAAGCTCACGGTAAAAGAAAACTATCCAATGCCGTTAATCGACGACCAGCTCGATACACTTTCCGGTCATCAGTACTATACTACCCTCGACTTAGCGTCTGGGTATTATCAAGTACCCATCCGCGAGAGTGATAAACACAAAACGGCGTTTGTAACGCCAGACGGTCACTTTGAGTTTAATCGGATGCCGTTTGGTCTTGCGAACGCTCCAGCAACCTTCCAGCGTATAATGAACCAAGTATTAGGGTCGACCCGGCATAAAGAAGCTCTAGCTTATTTAGATGATGTAATAATACCCGCCAAGGACTTTTCAGAAGGCATGACACGGTTAGAAAACACGTTGCAGTTATTCTCTAATGCAGGCTTGACACTTAAGTTATCGAAATGTCTATTTTTCGGACATTCTGTTGACTATTTGGGATTTGAAGTGTCTAAAGATGGTATTAGACCCGGTTCGCGGAAAATAGAGGCTGTTGAGAAATTTCCGATCCCGGAGAGTCAACATAATGTCCGACAATTCTTGGGATTAGCTAGCTTCTTTCGAAGATTTGTGCCTGGGTTCTCTATTATAGCTAAACCTCTAACACATCTTTTGAAGAAAGATGTATCCTGGTCATGGGGTGAGGAACAACAGACAGCGTTCTCAACCCTTAAGCGGAAGCTAGTCGAAAAACCCACTTTAGCTCTGTACGATCCGTTGGCTGAAACCGAAGTACACACGGATGCGTGCAAACTAGGACTAGGTGCGATTTTGCTACAACGCGATGCAAGCAACGTGCTTAAACCTGTGGCTTTTTATAGTAGGCAGACATCACCAGAGGAGCAGAACTACTCCTCCTACGATCTGGAGACACTCGCAGTCGTATCAGCTCTCCGTAAATTCCGAGTTTACTTAGTTGGTATCCCGTTTAAGGTGGTGACGGATTGCAACTCTTTACGCGCCACATTCCAAAAGAGAGATATGATTCCGCGTGTGGCCAGATGGTGGGAGCAAATGCAAGAATTTAACTTGAACATTGACTACAGGCCGGGCACGGCTATGGCACATGTCGATGCCCTTAGCCGCAACCCTATACCTAGATCTCATGCATCAATGTTTGACATTTTGGCAGTTACCGAATCCGCTGGTTCTGACTGGATAGTCACTGTCCAAGGTGCAGATTCAGAGATTCAGAGGATCATCAATATCCTCAAAGATCCCAATTTCGAGAACATTTTGGATGTCAAAAATAATTACAAAATTAAAGGGGATAAACTGTTTAGGATAACGTCACAGGGAGATAGATGGGTGGTGCCAAAAGGTGTTCGTTGGCAGGTCGTCAAACAAAACCACGATGACATAGGTCACTTCTCCGTTGATAAAACACTAGAAAAAATCATGGCCGCTTACTGGTTCCCCAAAATGCGAACTTTTGTTAAGAAATATGTAGGATCTTGTTTAGAATGTACCTACTCCAAAGCAAAGGGGGGTAAGCGACCAGGATTTTTGCATCCCATTGAGAAAGTAGACAATCCTTTCGACACGATACATGTGGACCACGTTGGTCCTTTTGTCCGCAGCAAAAGGGGCAACATGCATATATTGGTCATTGTAGATGCATTTTCTCGGTATATCTTTTTAAAACCAGTTAAGGGTACGAAGTCCCGTAATTCTATTAGGGTCCTTTCGGAATATTTTGGTATTTTTGGAGTACCAAGGAGATTAATCTCTGATCGCGGGACCTCGTTTACTAGCGCGTGTTTTAAACGTTTCATGCATGATAAGGGTATCAAACATGTCCTCAATGCAGTTGCCACACCTAGAGCTAACGGGCAGGTGGAGAAATATAATAAAGTGATAGTTGATGCCCTTACTGCTAAGTCTGTCGGCTCGCCAGATAACATGTGGGACGAGCACCTGCCTGATGTGCAATGGGGTATGAATAATACCCTTAACAAAGGCATTAATCGAACTCCTTCTGAGGTATTATTCGGTGTAAGACCCGCAGGGACGAGTGATAGCAGGTTGCTATCCGAAATAGCTGACGATGTTGTGGACCAGACTAAAAATGACAGGATCGAAATAAGGGAGCAACTTAACTCTCATGTGAAGGCATACCAACAGTATCACAAGAAAATGTACGACAAAAAGCGTTGTCAGCCGATAAAATTCGAAGTAGGTGATCTGGTAAGGATAGAGAGACAGGTACCGGCCTCAGGTCAGAGTAAGAAGCTTGTGCCGCGGTTTCAGGGACCTTATAAGATCACTGCTATTTTAGACCATGACCGTTTTCAAGTGGAAGACACTCCGTTAACTAGAAAGAATGGTCGTCGATTCTCTACGGTTGTAGCAATAGATAAGATTGCCCCTTGGCTTAGTTTTAATAGACCTCACGCGCATGACGTGATCTCGTCAAGCGGCAATAGTGACGTTAGTGACGAAGAATAAAGTAATAATTTATTTAATTTTGCAGACGTTCAGGGAGCAGTGGCACCTGTTGTTATTTTCATGCGCATTACGACATTCAGGACGTAGTGGGGCCTGTTGTTGTCATTTATACACATTACGACATTCAGGACGTAGTGGGGCCTGTTGTCCTTCATAAATATTACGACATTCAGGACGTAGTGGGGCCTGTTGTCATTCATAAATATTACAACATTCAGGACGTAGTGGGGCCTGTTGTTGTTCATAAATAGTACGACATTCAGGACGTAGTGGGGCCTGTTGTCATTAGTGTTAAGTAATAACTTTCTATGTTCGTTAATTCCAATCATGACATATTCCACAAATAAAGTAAATGAGTTTAAATAAAACAAACATATGTGTAGTAAGATGTTCCTGTAAAAACTAATGTTTAATTTGCACCTACTGTACTTAAGAATAAAATATTGATTATATTATAAGTACCTACCTGTTACTAGAATAATTTATTTTGAAAGTATTTTTTTTTTGGTTTCTTTGTAAATCACAACACATGATCTTGTCCTTATTAAATATATTTAAGTAGTAGCAATGTAATTCTCACTAACTCTGATAGTACGAGGTCGTACTCTTCAATTCGGATGGCCGACTGATAACAATTGTATTTATTAACCTATGTATTGTGAGTACTAATCTAATTTATATCAGAATATTAAAATATCAATTAATTAATTTGATGATCAAACTCGAACTTCCGCAAGAGTGGGAGGCTGTCACTTTGACAAGTGAAACAGCCACACCGACTCTTTTTACAGGCAGTTCGCTTTTGATCGTCATCCAGTGAAGTGGTGTATTCCTGACGTATCTTTGTAAGTGTTGGTAATCCTAATAAAAGTAAGTACCAACTTTATCCTTGTTTTCTTGAGCGCTTAATTTCTGCTTTCGCTAACCATATCAAGACTTCCCTTGTCAACCGAATCAAGATATTTGAATTTGAATCGTAACGGTCAAATAAGGAAACTACGATAACTTATCGATTTTAAATGTTCGGTTGAAAAGGTGCAAGATTGTTTAACAGGCATGAGTCATAATCACGCTTGCCTGGTAACTGAGCGTTTTAAAAAAAAAGTCCACGTGTACATTTTTTCTAGAATTTAACTATTTTGGGAATCCTACTAATATTATAAATGCGAATGTAAGTTTGTTTGTTACGCTTTCACGCGAAAACTACTCAACCGATCATCATGAAATTTTGTACACATGTGCTTGTCGTCACTCTGACGTTATCTGCGCAGACGAAGTCGCGGGCAAAAGCTAGTATTATATAAAAGAAAAAATGTGTCCTAAAATTTCCATTCCAGTTCGTCACTTCTTTTCATATACCTAGGTAGGTAAGCATAGAACGTGACGAACAGGAAAAAAAAAACCGGTCAAGTGCGAGTCGGACTCGCGCACCGAGGGTTTCGTATCATTATCTATAAATATCTAAAACCAGTGTAAGCAGAGCCCTGTTCCAAAGCAAAATGTACGCAGTGTGGGGTTACTTTATATTGGTCACTGCTATATACAGACATACATACACATTTACGGTTTTCGCAATTATTCTTTAATCTGTGCTATAAGACCTACCTTCATACCAAATTTCAAGATTCTGCGTTCACGGGAACTACCTTGTAGGTTTTGATTCCCTTGAGAGTTGAAAATTTGCGGAAATTTGCGGCATAAACGGCTGTATCTTTTGATTGCGTTGGCTTAGAAGTTTGATTTTTTCACAGCTTCAAGGGACAGTAGACCTGAGTAATTGATATAAATTTCAGCTTCATACCTCCACGCGTTCCTGAGAAAAAGGGTCTTGACAGACGGACAGACGGACAACAAAGTGATCCTATAAGGGTTCCACCAGTGCCAGGGTTGGATTGTTGCGCATACTAATTGAGACAAGGTGATTTTTTAGGGTTATTTATTAAGTGGTAGCCCATTCCAATGATTCGCAATCGCCATCGTGTTATTTTTGACAGTTCTTGTATGAATGTGACAACCAGCTGATTCCGATGCCAATTGTCAGCCTATACATGAACTGTCAAAATGAACACGATGGCGATTGCAAGCGAGTTAGATAATAGGTAAGCCTACAGGCTTATGGTCTAACTCGCTCGCAATCGCCATCGTGTTCACTTTGACAGTTCTTGTATGAATGTGACAGCTGATTCCGATGCCGTTGGGTGCGAGTCGGGTTACCTCCGCGTGTGGTCAAGAGCTGCGGTTCGTTTTTGGATCCGTCCGTGGCGAAGAGCGGTGCTTGGTCCGGTGCACCGTGGGCATCGGTTAATAATTTCCTGGCAGATTCCGAAGGATATCATTATCCGTTGGCTAAGAGCCCAAGGGGGAGGGGTCTTTTGAACGTGTTCTACCGTACAACGTTGCCGACATTAATTTGTGTCACAAGATTTTTGAATACTGTATTTATAACTACTACTGTATTTACTTCCATGCTGGTCTGGGAGCAAAGGAATAACATAGAATGTACCAGTTGCTTCTCGTCCCGCGCAGATGGTAAAAGCCCATCGAGGGAATGGGCGAATCTTAGGAATCATGTTATAGGGCCTATAATATAGGCGATGCGGCTAGCAACCCTTCACTATTTTGTCGGTCCCTCGTTTAATGCTCCTCTCATATACTCAAAGGTTAACTGGTAGAGATCCCTTATAGGGATAAGTTCGCTTTTGTGCATATATTAATGTTATTCTTATTTTTTGTGAATTGTATCTGTTTCTTTATATTTGTACAAAAAGCATTTACTTACTTACTTACTATTTTGATTCCCCTTTCCACCTATACGCCTACAATCATGCTAAACGTGGCCTTTAGGTCTTGTTACCTTAGGCTCTGTCTACCCCGTATGGGATATAGACGTGATTTGTGTGTGTGTGTGTGTGTGTGTGTGTGTGTGTGTGTATTTATAACTTTGACATTGGCGAAAAAAGAAGTAGTATGGATCTGACAGCGAGTGAACCAAAACTGAATCGGAATTGCATCGCATTAAGACGT
The DNA here is from genome assembly GCA_949127965.1 of Pandemis corylana. Classification (NCBI taxonomy): domain Eukaryota; kingdom Metazoa; phylum Arthropoda; class Insecta; order Lepidoptera; family Tortricidae; genus Pandemis; species Pandemis corylana. Next base: position 6,973,161 of record OX421873.1, read on the forward strand.
CATGGTAAGGCCCCTGAAAAATATGTGCAGAGTCGTTCAGACAAACTACACCAGCCGTTTACAAAATCACGTCTTTATCCCTTACGGGGTAGACAGAGCCTATGGTAACAGGTACCCACAGGCCACATTTAGCAAGATTGTGGGCGTATAGGTGGAAAATGGAATCAAAATAGTGATGGGTTGCCAGCCTCATCGCCTATGACATGATTCCTATTAATTTCGCCCATTCCCTCGATGGGCTTTTACCATCTGCGCGGGTAGAGATCAACTAGTACATTCTATGTTTTTTCTTTGCTCCCAGACTAGCATGGAAGATATTTATTTTAAGACAGTGGGTAAATAAAAAGATATTGACACTATTGTCGCTTCAATTTACTCTGAGAATAGATTATTCCCCTTACTACAGCCCGCTATTTTTATCTAAGTAATGGATATAGTTGCTGCCTGGGGGTGCAAAAAACTCAACCGATAACGAGCGGAAAAACTATGAAAGTAATGTTTGAACTTCCACTATTTTTACAAGCTTTTAAAATATTTCCTCACGATGTATTGTTGTTGTTGTTGCTCTCTTATGGTACCCCAGTGGTACAGAGGGCCTTCGTGAGACGTCTCCATCCGCTCCTATCTTACGCCTCTCGCTCCGCGTCCCTCTAACTCAGCCCGGCTGCCCGCAGCTCGGCGTCGGTGGTGCGCTGCCACGTGTGCGCCGGCCGGCCCCGCCGCCTGCTCCCGCGCGGCCTCCACGTGAACGCACCCTGGCAGTGTTGTCCTCTGGTCTTCGGAGGGTATGCCCTATCCACTGCGATGTATTCAAACGTAATGTCGCACTTAGATTCCGTAAAACTCAGAGGTGCGAGCCCGGGGTTCGAACCTACGACCCTCTGCTTGAGAGGCCGAATAACTAGGAGAGGATGAATAACTAGGCTACCAAGGCTTTTTAAATTCCTTCATCACTACATCATCAGCCTGAAGGCACTTAGCCCACCATAATGAACGACAACTCGCCACCTGCATCCACCGGTTCCCTTTTCACGATGTCGTCGGTCCACCTAGTGGGAGGTCTGCCAACACTGCGTCTTCCAGTTCGTGGTCGCCACTCGAGAACTTTGAAGATACTTGATAGATTTTAAATTACATTGTTCTTGGTGGTAGAGGTGAAAGCGATGGAAATTTTACGTTTCACAATACAACGCGGTAGAACAACAGAGTCGAGGCATAGACATCAAATTGAAGACACTAAAAATACTAAAAACCCGAGTCTATTGTAATTATGTTCAATGTTTATGCTAAAGAGAAAGCTTGAGATAGTATTTCGGTACGTATGTACATAGTCACGACAGCAACAACGCTTGAGTACATTTACTCTCGAAAGTGACAAAATATGGGTGGTGGAGGGGGAAACACATATCACGAATTTATAAAAATCCGGGTTCGATTCCCGGCCACAGCTTTAATTATTAGTGTCGCAGAGAAAAACCATTTAAAATACTTACACTAAGATGGGGTCAGAAGGGGAAAAGCTACAACTTCATAAAGATATTATTTTCAAAATTACTATAACGCCATAATAACAGTGCAGTAATTTCTGGTCATTATGTACAATTTCTGAACGCATTACTTGACTTATGATAATATGTGTGTAGATAAAAGACACAAAAGTTAATTATGAAAAAGCAAATTACTGATGATGTTTTGTATTAAGTATAAGTATTTAAGCTTTTTGACGAGGCCTGTTGCCGACATTATTCTTATGTGGTAAATGTTTTGACGAGGCCTGTTGCCGACATTATTCTTATGTGGTAAATGTTTTGACGAGGCCTGTTGCCGACATTATTCTTATGTGGTAAATGTTTTGACGAGGCCTGTTGCCGACATTAATCTTATGTGGTAAATGTTTTGACAAGGCCTGTTGCCGACATTATTCTTATGTGGTAAATGTTTTGACGAGGCCTGTTGCCGACATTATTCTTATGTGGTAAATGTTTTGACGAGGCCTGTTGCCGACATTAATCTTATGTGGTAAATATTTTGACGAGGCCTGTTGCCGACATTATTCTTATGTGGTAAATTTTTTGACAAGGTCTGTTGCCAACATTATTCTTATGTGGTAAATATTTTGACGAAGCCTGTTGTTGACGTAATTTTTGTGGAATTAAAATAGCTGCGGAAGCTGTTTAACCAGTGGCCTCTCAAGCAGAGGGTCGTTGGTTCGAATCCCAGGCTCGCACTTCTGAGTTTACGAAGTTTATGTGCGAAATTACATTTTGAAATTTACCATGAGCTTTTCGGGGTAGGAAAACATCGCCAGGAAACCTACGCACATTTGCGAAGCAATGCAATGTGTGTAAGTGTCCAATCCGCACTGGGCCCGCGTGGGAACTATAGCCGAAGCCGTCTAATTCTGAGTGGAGGCTTATACCCAGCAGTGGGGCGTATGTAGGCTGATGATGGTTGTAATAATGAAGTAGGTATAAAAAAAGTTAATGATTAATCTTTCTCGCCAGCTCTCTGGCTGGACTTAGCAAATTATCTCCATTCAGGCGGGCCCACAATACGCCATTGTTGGCCGGTACAGCAATAATTGCGCGTGCGGCGAATGAGGCAACATTGGCTTCCTTCGACTCAAGAACAAAGGGTTAAAAACCGGCTTTCGGCGCCTCAGTTTTGTGTAGGCATAATAAAAGTTCAAGTCTTTAGAAATGGTTTTGTTGTGGGTTGAGGTTGATTTTTTTAAGCACGATAGCGCCGTGGACTGGCCGTACTGTGTACTTAAAGCCTCTTAAGAAAACCTTTAATTAAAAGAAAGTTTGAAGAACTTTTAAGTATTTTTTTCAAATAAAATGTGTTACAATAACTAGCGTGCTCGTCAGCTGTTAACCTCGTAAAGTTTATCGGATATTCACGTCTTAATAAAAAAAAAATGTGACATTTTCAAAATGGCTAGAACAATTCTGATGTTTTAACGTTTCAAGCGGTTCTCCGTTTATGAAAACACGTAAATCCTACTCCTACTAATATTATAAATGTGAAAGTTTGTGAGTATGTTTGGATGTTTGTTACTCTTTCACGCCAGGACGGCTGGACAGAGCTGTATGAAATTTGGAACATATATAGATTATAGTCTAGAATAACACATAGGCTACTTTTTATCCCGGAAAATTGCGTAATTCCTGCGGGGGTAGCGATAAATGAATTCTATGCAGACGGAGTTGCGGGCAACAGCTAGTAGATAAATAAATAAATAAAATAATAACTTTTAGATTTTATCATAGTTTAATTTTTTTTGTAATTCGATATAAATATTTATTAAATGTATGTATAATGTAGTTCAATTAAACGATTAAAAGTTTCTAAGATAAAATAATAATAGATAAATTGTCACAAACAATTGCCGACTTGGTTCACGGTCGTAAGTTGTTCGTGGATAATTCAAAGAATTTAATTTGAAAATACAAACAGCTAGTTAAATGCTTTAACGAGCCCAGGAGCACACAAAGAAACAAATTTACATAACCACCCCAAGCCGAGTTTTATCTTCGTGCAAAGATAATAAAGATGCTTTTTCCTACAAACAAAGTAGCAAGCAAAGATCCGATAATGATACAAATAAGACGTTTTTTGTAGATCGTTTGTGAGTTTCTTTCATTACGCATTCGATGGGAATGAAAATTTGTACTTATTACGAAGATTGGGAGTTGACGTGGATGAATGAATCCAACGGTGGAAACAATTCCGCTTCGTAATTTGTATTCTATTCTCAGTATTGTAAATACTTTTGATGTTGAACGTGCTTTTTCAAGAAACTATACGCGTCTCTTTCCAATTAAAGAAATAAATTAAAACAGGAAAACTCGACTGGAAAAACATTTACATTATAAGAAAAAGCAAGCACTATAAGTGTTTTGACTCCTGGCTTGAGAAAAAATAATGAGTATTTCCTAAGACTTACGCAATTATTCTTCCATGCTGGTCTGGGAGCAAAGAAAAAACGTAGAATGTACCAATTGCTTCTCTACCCGCGCAGATGGTAAAAGCCCATCGAGGGAACAGGCGAAAATCATAGGAAACGTGTTATAGGCGATGCGGCTAGCAACCCATCACTACTTTGATTCCATTTCCACCTACACGCCCGCAATCATGCTAAACGTGGCCTTTAGGTCTTGCTACCTTAGGCTATGTCTACCCCGTAAGGGATGAAGACGTGATTTGTGTGTGTGTGTGTGCATTTTAATTAACTGTAATATTAATTGATGTCGAGATTAAAACAAATTTAATGATCACAGAGGCATAAGTCTTAAGAATCATGTTATGCTAGCAACCCATCACTATTGTGATTTCCCTTTCCACCTATACGCCCTTAATCATGCTAAACGTGGCCCTAAGGTTTTGTTACCTTAGGCTCTGTCTACCCCGTAAGGGATAAAGACGTGATATATGAATGTATGTGTGTAGAGTCATCAAAATTGTTTGTTTCCATGTTTGGTTTCCAGAGCATCGCAAAATAACATGACATTACATGCATTATATCTGTTTGAAACGTACCCCTGAAAGGTACTAAGAGTCGTCAGTTATAACTAAAAAAACCATGACGTCTTAATGTGCTTCAATTCTGATTCAGTTCATGTTTCAGTTTGGATCTGCAAGCGGGCGAACCTGAACTAAATCGGAATTGAATCGCTTGAAGACGTCATGGTGACAACCCAGCTTGACTTTTTCGTCATGATTTGTGAACCCGAAGGACAAAGGGAAGCAACTGTGCACTGTTTTAAAAAACTCCGAAATCATTTTCCGCTTCGACTATAGCAACACCATTTCATACAAATAAATACATACCGACTACTTTATTCCACTTGCTACGATCCTGACATATTTCTTTCGCTTCATCCACAGTCATCAATCTCTTCATACATGCTCGTCGGTTTCGGGTACTCCTGACCTGACCTTTTTCCAAAACGTCTCCTATTTGGTCTCGGGACGTCCGTCTAGGCCTTCCCCTCCCAACGTAACCATTCACACTCCCCATATAGATCTGTTTAGTAAGTCTACTTTCATCCATCCGCTCTACATGCCTAAACCAACTAAGCATACTTTTTTCTATCCTAACATACAAACCTCCTTTACAAAATCCTTTCATACAAACACATCACGTAACCGAATAATCCCCTAAAACGTCTGCTTTAGCGATCCGCAGCTTATTTTATAATTCATGGCAACATTTTAGACGGGTTTGCACGTCATGCGTGATCCCCTAGTAGGATTCATTACACAGAGTACGCGATTTTGTAGCTGATTAATGCAAAAGTGGTTATTAAATTAATTTTATACGTGGGGTTGCAATGTGTGTGATATATTTTATGCCATGTGTGCCTGGCGTTTTGTAAACACACACATACACAAATCATGTCTTTATCTCTTACGGGAAGACGTGAGGTAACAGGTACCTACAGGCCACATTTAGCAAGATTGTGGGCGTATAGGTGGAAAATGGAATCAGAATAGTGATGAGCTAGCCTCATCGCCTATAACATGATTCTTATTATTTCCGCCCGTTTCCTCGATAGTCTTTGATCATCTGCGCGGGTAGAGAAGCAATTGGTACATTCTATGTTTTTTCTTTGCTCCCAGACCATCTTTGTAACATACCTTTATTAAATTACTCATAATGTTTGCACATAATTTGTTCGGAGAAAAAGAGCTGCGGAACAGTCTGGTGACATTTTAAACATTTTTCAAAATGGTTGAAATGTAGGGTTATGTATTAAAATAAAATAGAGTTTGAAATGCAGAATGGGTTAAAAAACATAATTATTATGCAAGTTTCCTAAAACATGGCCACAACAGGATTGTTATAAATTACACTTTATCTAACCTAAACCAATCTGTAGATTGCGATTATCAAAAAAGTTGAAGTTGCTAATAGTGGGGTACGTATTAAAATACATAAAGTTTAAAATGTATAATGGGTTTAAATACATAATGGTTTATAATATATATAATGCGATTTTCTCAGAAAGTTACAAATTAACAGGATTGTTATAAAACAAACCTAACCTAACCTAAACCAATCTATAGATTACGATATCAAAAAAGTTCAAATCCGTTGCGTAGTTTTAAAGATCTAAGCATACATAGAGACAGACGGAAAGCGACTTTGTTTTTCACTATGTAATGATGTTTATTAACCCACAACCTGATATATGATATACTAGCTGTTGCCCGCAACTTCGTCTGCATAGAATTCGTTTATTGCTATCCCGCAGGAATTACACAATTTTCCGGGATAAAAAGTAGCCTATGTGTTATTCCAGGCTATAATCTATCTATGTTCCAAATTTCATCTAGATCTGTCCAGCCGTTCTGGCGTGAAAGAGTAACAAACATACTCACAAACTTTCACATTTATAATATTAGTAGGATTTTACGTTTTCAAAACCTATGGCTCCGACCGCATCATTTCAAAGTAAACCCACCCTAAAATTCTAACACAGTTTCATTAAAAAACTTCGCAGGCTAAAAAGATCATAGCGTATTATTATAATGAAACTCAATGGTTACTAGTTAAAATGGAAAATTAATTCTCGAATAAAGTTGGAATAAGATTCATTTGTTCCGACAAAGCGGAGTGAAACGAAAAATAAGTCTTCTTCCATTTAAATTTCTCCGCTTATAAAGGGATAGAGAAAAAGAACGGTTCAAATTAATTTAGTTTAATTTTACTTCCGACGAAGTTTTTATGGAACATCTGATCTAGTTACCGATGTTTTTCGCGATATAAAACGCTTGCTAGAGAAATGTGCTTTTATAAATTAGTTTAACTATGCAAGGTTGTTTTAATCACCAATTCGTTTAAGAAAAGAAGGCATTCTCAATTTGAACAATCTGACATTTAAGCCGTCTATGAAAATGTGTTTTTATTAAACATGCAATGAAATATTTAAGACTGCCAAGTGTCACGTTTCAAGTGCGACCAGACGAGAGGTCTTTAATGGAATTTCATACAACATTGCCGGCCTAGGCTCTTTTTATGACACAGCATCTTGGCATTTAGCCATTAAAAAAAAAGATTTTTGCTTTCTAGCGTTATGACAATCTGTCACTACCTTCATTAAAAAAACAATGAACGAGGTTTGTTATATTTTACAGTTTTATTTTGTCTAACTAGTTTACTTTTAGTTTATCACTACATAGTATAAAACAAAATCGCTTTCTCTGTCCCCATGTCCCTATGTCCGTTTGTATGCTTATATCTTCAAAACTACACAGCGGATTTTGATGCGGTTTTTTTTAATAGCTAAAGTGATTCAAGAGGAAGGTTTTTATGTATAATTCTACGCAGACGAAGTCGCGGGCAGAAGCTAGTTTAGAAATAAATGTTAAATTTCTTGGAAGTTTTTAATTTATTTCATTGCATGTTTGAGAAAAGCAATATACAAACTTTTGCTACGAACAGGGATTGTTGGCCTCGTATCTTTAAATGGCTTCGTTAACACTTAGCCATCTATAACTACTCGGCCGGCAATTCGCGGCCGCTACAGTAATGTATTTTTATCAGTTCAATCACTCGTATATTTATTTATGTTCGAGATCGGTTAATAACCATCATCATATCTGTCAGAAAACGTCCACTTCTGAGGATCCTTGCTGTCTCGCGATCTTCCAAGTCGCCCATCTTCACGGTTCGGTAAACGTCGGAAATCTATGTCAAAGTGCTGGAAACCAATATCGGGTCGCTATAACGTTATTCATCTGGTGTGGAACAAAAGCGCATCGTGAAGTGCCTCATGAAAACCTAATCGTTGTGTGTTCACACGCGAATCTCACTGAGCATACAGGGCTGGCTATGAGGTGAGAGAACACAAAGACTCTCGAAAGTTTTCCGAAATATACGGCTGGTTTGTTTTACTTGGATGATGATCCTTCCGACCGATTTTGGCCATGGCGACCACTTCGACTCCTAGTTAGTATGACGCTCATGCGCCTGAAGATGGCCGATTTTGCGGTGAAACTTCGCGCACAACGCACGTGAGCACACCGTTGACATAATGGTAGCGAATGACCCCACCTTCTGCTAAAAAATTCCGGTAAAATTCTGAACATTTTAGACATTTTTATTAAGAAAGTCCCGTCTTCCAAACTCCATATGAATGGCAAACAAATGTCGCAGATGCTTTCTGTAAATATGAGTGTATGTCACGCGAAACCTTAGGTTAGTGGTTAAATATTAACCGCTACCCGACCTTGGCAACCCTGAGTCCACGGCAATTTTCACTACCATGCATTATTCAGTTTCATTACTCCGGCTACTTCAACAATAAATCGAACGAACCTTTATTCTTGTTATTTTTCTTTTGCCCCGCGTTACTCTTCCCTTTTCCCATTTTATAGTTCGTTCCGTTAGTTCCGTCTGCAATCGAAATTTGAATATGAATTTTAACTTTTTTTTTAAATGAGGAATAGGCATGAGTCATAATCACGCTTGCCTGGTAACTGAGCGTTTTCAAAAAAAGTCCACATGTAAATTTTTTCTAGAATTTAACTATTTTGGGAATCCTACTAATATTATATATGCGAATGTAAGTTTGTTTGTTACGCTTTCACGCGAAAACTACTTAACCGATCATCATGAAATTTTGTACACATGTGCTTGTCGTCACTCTGACGTTATCTGCGCAGACGAAGTCGCGGGCAAAAGCTAGTATTATATAAAAGAAAAAATGTGTCCTAAAATTTCCATTCCAGTTCGTCACTTCTTTTCATATACCTAGATATGTATAGAACGTGACGAACAGGAAAAAAAATCTATGGTAAAATCTGGGACTCATTTTTTCTTGTATGAGAATCGATAGAGTAAACGATTCTGAGAAAGGAAAACTCAAAATATTAAAACTGTGGACAAAATGTGCATGTGGGCTTATCTTTGCAACAGTCATTATGAGGTAGAGGTACCTTTTATAAGAAAGTGCATTTTTAACTGAAGTTTTTTATTGGCTCTTTTTGGCAGTTCATCTTATACTTTTTATGTATACAAAATTTCAAGTCAATCCCATAGCTTTAAGCAATTGGGTCACATTTGACTTGCAAGATTTGAACCAAAAACACACAAGTTAAACAGAAGCTTGTAAAAAAATGTGTTTAATTAAACAGGCATGAAAAAACATGAAACTACCGTGAGACTCAATCATAATTACACATAAACGGATAACTCACGTATAAAAAGTCGAGTGATGCTCGACATGTTTCGGACTATTTCGTAGTCCTTCTTCCTGGAGCGCTCGCCCCGGCGAGCGTCACTCGACTTTTTATACGTGAGTTATCCGTTTATGTGTAATTAGGTATGAAAAAAGTTAAATATTTTAAATCCGGTACTTAAAAAACGGGAGACGCTTTATTAAACACAATCTTTTAATAACTTTTGTAGAACACAACGTTTTTAGAAGACGTCTGCGAAAAGAAAAATCCATCGTTCAATAGGAATGGCCAGTAGAGCCATTAAGGTAATCCTCTTAGTCCTTCTACTACGACAAACTCCTACTTTGGATACTTCTCGTTACACTATAACCATTGCTGATTCTGAACAAGCTACAACCTGAACGCTCTTTGCGAAACCAGCGATGAACATCGAACAATATCGCTGGTCGTTATGTATCGGGTTTTCTACGGTTTCTTATTCAGCCGAAGTAAATGGAGGTAATGCGAAAAGGTGGATGGTGCATTAAATAATTGGGCTATAATTTTAAGAATTAAAACCGTTTGTAAGGCGCTTTGGTGTGTCGGTACTTTGCGGGCCTCAGGAGTTATCAAATAAAACTTTGATGTTAAATCATTGGATTAACCTGAGCTTAAACTTAACGAGTTAAATTGGGAACGAATTATGCGAAAGCACTTTGTGATCATGATGACCAATCAGAAAGATCTACGCTCAAAGACCCGAGTTACAGATGTGAGGGCGAAGACCGCTAGGCTCAAATAGGACTGGGCTGGTCATGTCTGCCGCATGAACTCAAAGCGATGAGCAGTGGCGTAACTATAACGTCTGGGACCCGCGGCAAATTCGTCAGATGGGGCTCCTTCCTCAATATAAACAAGTTCATCAGCGTCCCTTCTGTGCTCTAAACCAAGCCAGTTCGGGGCCCCGTAGAGCTAGGCGCTTTTTGCCACCCCTGCCACCCTATAGTTACGCCACTGGAGATGGGCCTTAATTGCTAACCATTGGGTTCCGCAGGATCTCTTCGAAAAGCAGATGGGGGGATGACTTGGACACATATCAACTAAAGGGGTAGGAGCATGCTCTCGACCGGGACGAGTGGCAGAAAAAAGGGGATGCCATAGGCTACTTTTTACCTCGGAAAATTGCGTGGTTTCTGCGGGATCATCATCATGTCTATATACGTCCCACTACTTGGCACAGGCCTCTTAAAACGAGGGCTTGGGCTATAGTTCCCACGCGAGCTCAGTGAGGATTGGGAACTTCATACACCACTGAATTGCTTCGCAGATGTGTCCAGGTTTCCTCCTGGTAAATTTCGCATATAAATTCCGAAAAACTCAAAGGTGCGTTGGGGTTCGACATGCCTGAGAGGCCACAGGTCAAACGACTAAGCCATCAGGGCTTCCGTGGGATAGCGTTAACGAATTCTTTGTAGACGATGTTGCGAGCAGCGGCTAGTTGGTTATACGTGCTCGATTGTTTGTAGGATTGATTGCGTTTACGTGGTAAACTGATGAACCGTAACCGGCAGTGCCAAATGGGAACTCGAATCACTGGGAGTACTGGCGTGAAGCTAATGTGCCGCCAAGATCGATGCCTCAGGGCCATGGAACAATTAACCACTAGAGTCGTTAGAAAGAAAAAACCCCCCAGCCTACACATATCCACACATCGGTGGCGTGGCGTCAAGTATATCAGAAGGCAAGCCGAAGGGAATTTAAATAGTTTTTTCCTATAATTCTGCAAAATAAACTACCCAACTGCCTTAAAATAGGCAAGCCGATGGGAATCAAGTTCTATGGATGACACGCAACTGCTACACACACACAAACATGCACGTACGCACACACACACACACACACACACACACACACACACACACAAATCACGTCTTTATCCCTTACGGGGTAGACAGAGCCTAAGGTAACAGGTACCTACAGGCCACATTTAGCAAGATTGTGGGCGTATAGGTGGAAAATGGAATCAAAATAGTGATGGGTTGCTAGCCTCATCGCCTATAACATGATCCTATTATAATCGCCCATTCCCTCGATGGGCTTTTACCATTTGCGCGGGTAGAGAAGCAACTAGTACATTCTATGTTTTTTCTTTGCTCCCAGACCAGCATGGAAGAGTTAGTATTTAAATAAAAACCATGATATAAAAGGAGGCTGCAACCCAGCCAGTCGCCAACAGTATGTATGAAACAGTGGCGTGGCGTCCATAGAACTCGATTCCCACCGGCTTGCCTATTTTAAGGTAGTTGGGCACTTTTATTGCGCCGAATCAGAGGAAGCTAGTTCCATGCCCTTCGGCTTGCCTTCTGATATACTTGACGCTACGCCACTGGTATATGCGAAATAAACATAGGTTCTCTTCCTATAAGGGATCTCTTCCAGTCAACCTTTGAGTGGATGAAAGGATAATATGGCTAGGTAAAAAAAAAAAATTTTGTTTGTTTTATGTACCTTATAGAAAATGACTAGGTTTAGGACACTGGATACCTATAAATTCGTAGGGCATCCTCGGTGTTTGAGTCCGAGTCGCACTTGACCGGTTTTATAATATGGGAAAGTGGGAAATCGATATGACACTTAAAAGAAAGAAAGAAGACATTTATTCCTTTTTGCAAGACACACAAACATAAGATAATATACACAATTTTATAGAAAACTAGCCTTCCGTCCGCAGCTTCGCCCGCGATAAATCAATTTTCCCGTAGGAAAAGGTATTTTCCCGCGGTAAAAAGTAGCCTATGTCACTCAGTGATAATGTAGCTTTCTAACGGCAAAAGAATTTTTGAAATCGGTCCAGTAGTTTCGGAGCCTATTCAAACAAACAAACAAACAAACAAACAAATAATCAAATTTTTACTCTTTATAATATTAGTATAGATCAACAACTTAAAACAAACACCGCTTAAAATTATGCACAAGACGTGAATTCAATCAAACAAGCGTTCGCCAAATGATAAATTTGCGGAATACAGCGTTTGGCGAATCATTTTTTGTCAATGATGACAAGCCAATTATAGCGCTCGGTGGGTGAACAGCGGCGAGTTCGGTTCTTGTGCACGCGACCGCTGCAGCATAAATCTTGTCAGTATTTGCGTCGCTGCCTAACGAAGCTAGCTCAAAGCCGGGAAGCCCTAAGTCTGGAAACTTCGACCTTGAATGCATTATTTTTAAAAAATTATGTAAATGAGCGATTTAAAAAAAAACCCAGAATTTTAATATTTTAGGTTTTTATTACTGAGAATCGCTTAGCCTAGTCGATTCTTTTTCCTGTTCGTCACGTTCCATACATAGATTATATTTAAAAAAGTGACGAATAGAATGGAGATTTTGGGACACGTTTCATCTTTTATAAGAATCGATAACGAGAGTAAGAAAAACTCAAAATAGTTAAATTCTACAAAACATGACCGGTCTGGGAGCGAAGAAAAAACATAGAATGTACCAGTTGGTCTTTAGGTCTTGTTACCTTAGGCTCTGTCTACCTCGTAAGGGATAAAGACGTCGTCGTCGTGGTCGTCGAATAGACAAAATAAACTTAATTTCCCTCCCTTAGGTTAAAATGTAAGCGTGCTTCCGCCTATATCTAAAAGCGAGTGGTTAAATATAACCGCAGTAGCGTTAAATGGAATCTATCGGGAATGTGAAGAGCTCGCCATGTAGCCGAGTGAAATTTTAATGTGATTAAAGGCAAACTTCACAGGTGTGTGGTGTAAGGCATAGCTTTTCCGCTACTGGATGAGGTTGGGAAAACGGGTCATTAACACCCTAGGGATATAAAGGCTCGAAGCAAGAAATGGTGAATAATTAGTTGGTTAGAATACTTTCATCTCTACTTGTATTATAAACCAGTACTCCGACGCGTCTATCCGTCTGTTCGTTGATAAACTCAAATATTCTAGGCGGGTTTTATTGTGATTTTCACCAATATGGAGTCATAAGTCATACATACATACATACCATCACGCCCCTTTCCTATAGCGGTAGACAGACACTACTTTGTTCCATTTGCTACGATACTGACAATACTTTCATGCAGGTCTGGGAGCAAAGAAAAAACATAGAATGTACCAGTTCCTTCTCTTCCCGCGCAGATGGTAAAAACCCATCGAGGGAATGGGCGAAAATCATAGGAATCATGGTATAGGCGATGCGGCTAGCTACCCATCACTATTTTGATTCCACTTTCCACCTTTACGCCCTCAGTGTCTTGCTAAACGTGTCCTATAGGCGTTGTTACCTTAGGCTCTGTCTACCCCGTAAGGGATAAAGACGTGATTTGTGTACGTGTGTACGTGTACACACCTCTCTCGCTTCATCCACATTCATAAATGCTCGTCGGTTTCGGGTATTCTTGACCTGACCTTTTTTCAATACGTGCCCAATTTGGTCACGGAAAGTCGTTCTAGGCCTTAACCTCCTGTTTTTGGAGTGGTTTAAGTCATAGGTTTAACGGTACTTTTCCTTTACCAAGTAAATTATAATTCCGGTCATAAAGATTGCACTTCGGTCCTTGGAAATAGACAGTGGCGTCACGTAAGTTAGATAGAGAAATAAAGAGAGAAGACATTTATTCCTTTTTGCAAGACACACAAATATAAGAGAATATACACAATTTTATAGAAAAAAAAACGAGAAAAAACACACACATGAAAAATAGATCATCAGCGTCGTGTGTCTTCGCAAAAGTGAAACGGTCGCTGGCTCAGCATTACGCTGAGGTGTTAGACACCTGCAGCACTGATTTTCAGCCAGAACCGTCTATGACTCACGAAACGATACACGGATAAAACTTTCACGGAAACAAAGCAATAAATAGATAGAACCCGACTTATGCGTCACTAAAGAAATACATAAATTAATTAAGATAGAGCGAGACAAAGCTTTACAAAGCCAAAATTAGCCGAGAAGGCCGATGCGCAATCTTTATGACCGGGTACTGTAAGTTACTTGGTAAAGGGCCATTTAGACACATGCAAGAATTGCATGCAGGTTCCATTACATCGCGGGTTGCCGGGGTAAACCGAATTCAAACGATCTGTCAAACTTCGCAATGTAACTATAAAGGCATTCAAAATCTTGCATGTGTCTAAATGGGCCTTAAAGGGAAAGCATTCAACCTATGACTTGAACCACCTCAAAAACAGGAATAGGTAAAATTGAAAATGAGTCGGATGGAAATTTTATTCAATGGGGAATAAATTGTTAGTTTTAACTGAAATTTACGATCTGGCCCTGGTTTATTTATTTATGAAGTTTAAGGGATGATTTAGGGTGGCGTGCGAGCCGGCAATCTGCCCTGAGTTATGGCTCAACTAGTAGAGAATTATAGGGATTGAAAAAATATGAGGTGTGAAAGTTTACGGATGTATACTTACGTGTGACTGTATGTTGGACTAAATTACAAAGAAAATCTAATTTAGCCACCGACACATATTTATTTAATGTTCTTTACATATCGAAATCGTACCGCAGACTGATTATTACTAAATCCTAAACACTCATGTTCGTCGTCTCACTCATAATATCGTCCGTCACCTTCACACCCTCTAACGTTCCATTCCATATACATATATCACGTATTTATACAGAGCCTGATTAAACAAGACCTAAATACCACGTTTAGCACATTGTGGGCGTATAAGCGGTAAGAAAAGGGAATCAAAATAGTGATGGGTTGCTAGCCGCATCGCCTATACTATACCATGGTTCCTACGTTTTTTACTGATTCAATTGATAGGATTTTACCATCAGCGCTGGAAGAGAAGCAACATACATTCTATGTTTTTTCTTTACTCCCAGACCAGCATGGAAGAAAGGGGGAATTTTAACTAGATAATATAAAAGCAATACCGTTATTGTACCGTTACTACCATGCTGGTCTGGGAGCAAAGGAAAAACATAGAATGTACCAGTTGCTTCTTGTCCCACGCAGATAGTAAAAGCCCATCGAGGGAATGGGCGAAATTCTTAGGAATCATGTTATAGGCGATGCGGCTAGCAAACCATCACTATTTTGATTCCTTTTTCCACCCGCCTACAATCATGCTAAACGTAGCCTTTAGGTCTTGTTACCTTTTAGTTCTGTTTACCCCGTAAGGGATATAGACGTGATTTGTGTGTGTGTGTGTGTGTGTAATACCATTATCAATTCTGTTGATTAGATAGATTAAAGCGTTATTTCGGTGCAAACAGTAAATCCAGTATATTCGGATATCGGTTTGAACTCCTGGCGCTTGTCCAAAATAAAACTATTGGAAAACACAGTTCGTTAACCAAACTCGTATTTGCAAAGACTAAAAAAATGGTTTTCATTATTTTTAATTGATTTCAGATAAATACTCAGCCCGTCAACATTTTTTCATCATCGGCTCCAGCCTTATACGTCCTACTACCGGGCACAGGGGTCCGATTTTTGAAAACGCACGTGTGAAAATGCCACTCGAAAGTGGTGAAAAATTGTGCTGAATGTGAAATACGAGTAGAAGACAATTGTGCACTAGTCATAACTATGATTAGAGCTGTAGTTTTGGAGATAGAAGCTGATTTTTACCACTTTCGACTGATGTGCTTTCAAAAATTGGGCCCCCAGGCCGCCTCTCAGGATGAGAAGGCTTGGGCTAGTTCCCGCGCGGGCCCAGTGCGGATTAGGAACCTCACACACACAACATTGAATTGGTTGATGTGTGCGTGCAGTGTTTCTCAGATGATGTTTTCCTTCGAGGAAATGTTGGAATTACAGCGTGGAAATTTATCATCTATAAAAATTTAAACTGTGTAGCTATCACGGTTCGTAAGATACGGGCTGGTGACAGACGGAAAGACAGACAGGCAGACAGACGGTGGAGCGTTAGTAATAGGGTCCCGCTCTTACCCTTTGGGTGAGAAACCCTAAAAGGATGGTTAGTTGAAAAAAAGACAAGAAAAGATACTTGGAACATTTTATTATTATGTCACATACAATACAAGTCGGTAACAAAAAGACTATCCATCCAGAAGTACAGTACATTATCAGAGTTACAGAAACAGATCTCTAAATAGTTACACTTGAAAAACCACTTGGAACTCTGTCGAAATGTAAAACAATCCGTTTGTTACACTAAGGTTATGTTAAAGTCAATGGCAGTTAATGTGACAGAGTTGCAAAGGCAGCTCATTGTCGATTTGAGTCCGTTGTTGTTCTTAGTAAAAGTAGGCTAAATTAAATAGATTTTCACTTTTGATTCAAAGTTTTCTTTATTTTTTAAATAATTGTTACTCATTGTCATCTTGAGTCTCAGACTCATTTCGGACTCAACTCGACAAAAAACTCATGTAGATACGCTATTTGACACGAACGTTTTGGCGTAAAACCTTAATCTAGTTGAAACATCAGTCTTTCAATAAAGATAATTTAAGTAAATATAAACATTCTATGTTCTTATTATTGAGATCAACACTATTATTACAAACTAACCTATTTTTGTTACGTACTGCTGGGATGAACGAAACGTAGTCACAGACTACAGTAAAATAAAACATAGCAACCGTTTATATCGAAATTATATTTTAATGTTATTTTGAGTAATTTAGAAACTGTTTTTACACATAAACACACACACATTCCTTGTTCCTGCGGGAAAAACTATATCGGAGAGACCGGGCGTAAATATATCCACGAGATTGGCGGAGCACATACGCAGTATGAAGAAACAGGATGACAAGGGGTCTGCTGTCGCTGAACATTCGATGGAATCTGATTCGACGCATTATATCAGGTTTGATAAGGTGTCAGTACTGGCGAGAGAAAAGTTTTTCATTACGGAAAGTACGTGAAGCCATTGAAATAAGTCGGTATCCCAATTTCAACCGGGATAGTGGATGGTCGGTGCCCCCGAGTTGGAAAACTGTTTTAAATATTGACCAAACGGTGAGTGTGAGCGAACCTTTACGGAGTGACGTGATCAGTGTAGTGTGCTGCCCGACATTTGACAGTAATAAAAATGACGATGAAAACGAGGGTAGTTGTGCGCCGCTGTCAGTTGCGTCGAGCAGCCGCGCAAACAGAGCGCTGGCGCGCAGTGTTCGTTTCGCTGCCGCCGGGGCGAGCGCTCCAGGAAGAAGGACTGCGAAATAGTCCGAAACATGTCGAGCATCACTCGACTTTTTATACGTGAGTTATCCGTTTATGTGTAATAATGATTAAGTCTCACGGTAGTTTCATGTTGAAAATTTAGAAACTGCGTTAATTTCATTATTTTTAAGATAAAATCATAATAATTCTCAAATAAAATAATAACACGTTTATTTGGTTCATCCCAATTGTAATAAAATTGTGACTCAGATTCTTCAATTCATCTATACTCTTGAGTAAGTAAGACATACTTCGATATTTAATGATCTCGTCCATATTGAGATTGAGAAACATGTTAAAATATTTGCCAGTATTGCGCAAAGTACTCTATCATTACAATACATGTATTGATATGAAAACTAACCAGGTTCCATTTTTAGGGTTCTGACCTTAAGGGTGCAAAAGAACCCTATTACAAAGGCTCTGCTGTAACTGAGCTTGATGGCATATCAACATCGCTTATGAAATAAATAATTCAGAAATTATCATTCATCTTAGTTAGTCTATTAACTCGATGACATTTTTAGTTTTTATTTCATGTTTATGTTCATAAAGAAACTACATTCTAACCTTGTTCTGTTTGTAACAAAGAATAATGTTCTAAATGTAACAATTTAGTGATTCTGTTGTTATCTATGGTGAGGAGTTCGGCAGTGTCCTGAAAGAAAAAAATAATAATTATGTTCGTAATAGGGTTAGAAATTTGCTTTAGAGCATAGGTGCTAGCCCAGTAGGCTTATTATCTAACTCGCTCGCAATCGCCATCGTGTTCATTTTGACAGTTCTTGTGACGTGACGGCTAGCTGATTCCGATGCCAATTGTCAGCCCATACATGAACTGTCAAAATGAACACGATGGCGATTGCGAGCGAGTTAGATAATAAGCCTATAGATCCGAACGCACAACCTACTGTTTGAAAGGACAAAGGTCAAAACCACAAGGCTTCCACCACAGATATGCCATAGATTACGGAAATGCATCTACTTCTTATAAGCATCGAGGTTTGTTTATGGAACATTTTGAAAGGCGGCGGCGCCATACGATCCACTCGTACATACATACATAAATCACGTCTTTATCTCTTACGAGGTAGACAGAGCCGAAGGCCACGTTTAGCATGATTGTGGGCGTATAGGTGGAAGGTGGAAGGCGTTTCTCTACCCGCGCAGATGATAAAAGCCCATCGAGGGAATGGGCGAAAATCACAGGAATCATGTTATAGGCGATGCGGCTAGCAACCTAATATTTTGATTCCATTTTCCATCTACACTCCCATAATCTTGCTAAACGTGGCCTGTCGGTCTTGTCGCCTTAGGCTCGGTCTACCCCGTAAGGGATAAAGACGTGATTTGTGTGTGTGTGTGTGTGTATGTGTATCATTTTGGATTTCCCGTCACTAAATTTCAGCGGTAGCATCACTGACTATTAAAAAGTTGGCACGCTTGGCTTCGATACAAATCGTGATATTTGTGTTATCTATGGTATATCTTTTGTCTATAGCTACCACGGCGGTACATATATGTATATGTATATACTAAAGCATCTCGTTTATAGCGACGTTGGCTGCCAAAGCTAATGACCGCTAATTGGTTTGGTGCCCGTTGGCTCTAGGACCAAATTACAGTTAGTTAGGCCGTTAGTAAACGTTATACCTGGGTAAGCCTAAACTTTGAAATGGTTTGAAGGGATGTTCTGCTGATTACAAATAAGTAGTAAGTAGTTTTGCGGGTGGTAGGGCCTTGTGCAAGGTCCGTCCGGATCGCTACCACCATCTTACTCGCTAATCCTGCCGCTAAGTAGCAGTGCTTGCACTGCTGTGTTCCGGTGTGGAGAGTAAGACAGCCGGGGAAATTACGGGCACAAGAGGCATTGCATCTTAGTCCTCTAGGTTGGCAACGCATCTGCAATCCCTCCGGGGTTGCGGGTGTCTATGGGCAGTGGTGATCACTTACCATCAGGTGACCCACTTGCTCGTTTGCCTTCCTATTCATATAAAAAAAAAAAGAAAAAAAGTATGCGCTCCGAGTTTAGTACCTAAGTAGGTACTTATATAAGGTCGCTCAGAATTTCTCCGGAATAAGTTTTTTTTTTCTTACAGATTTTTATCACTGTCATTCTTCTTCTTATTTGTGCCGTATCAAGTCGTTAGAGCGGCGACAACTTCGCCAATGTCAAAGTAACAAAAACATAATCAAACATCTCGTGACAAAATGTCGGCAACGTTGTACGATAATGGTCAAAGACCCCCCCTGTCGGGCTCTTAGCCAACGGTCAATGATATCCCTCAGAAACTGCCAGGAAATCATTAGCCGATGCCCAGGGCGCACCGGACCAAGCACTGCTCTTCCACCCGGACGGATCCAAAAACGAACCGCAGCTCTTGACCACACGTGAAGGTAACCCGACTCGCACCCCATCATTGTCATTAAGGACGATGGCTACATTGGCGTGTCATTTATTTATGACTAAACTAGCTTCTGCCCGCGACTTCGTCTGCGTAGAATCATACATAAAAACCTTCCTCTTGAATCACTCTATCTATTAAAAAAACTGCATCAAAATCCGTTGTGTAGTTTTGAAGATATAAGCATATAAAGGGACATAGGGAAATAGGGACATGGGGACAGAGAAAGCGACTTTGTTTTATACTATGTAGTGATTGACTGAAGCGGGGTTCTCACGAGGAGATTTTAATTGATCAACTAATGACTTTAATGACAATGATAAAAATCTGTAAGAAAAAAATAAAGGTATTCGGATATAACTTAAAGTAGGTAGACTCGAATCATCTCCAGCCTATATACGTGCCACTGCTGGCACAGGCCTCCTTGCAGAATGAGAGGGCTTGGGCTATAGTTTCCACGCGGGCCTAGGATCGGAAACTTCACACACCATTGAATTGTTTCGCAGACGTGTGCAGGTTTTCTCACGATATTTTCCTTCACCAAAATGCTCATGGTAATTCTGAAACGTAGCAGACTAAGGGCCTGTTTCATTAGTCTCTGTTAAGTTAGAGTTAATTTAAGTTTCAGTTATCTATGATTCCATCTCTGTCTGTTTCGGAGTAATAAATAGAGACGGAATCATAGATAACTGACATTTAAAATAACTGTAACTTAACGGAGAATGGTGGAACAGGCCCTAAAAGAAAGATAACTTACTTCTTGGCACTGCTGTCATGGTGGCTTTGGAAGTACTATCACTGTCATCCGACTCCGACCTCGTCTGGAAACTGGTCTCTGTTAAAAAAAATATTTCTGTGAAATAGTGCGACAAAGGAGTAACAGAATGGAGATGCATACATACATACATAAGTCACGTCTTTATCTCTTACGGGGTAGACAGAGCCTAAAACAACAAGACTTAAAGACTGTCCAGCATTATTGTGGGTGCATGGATGGAAAGGGGAATCAAAATAGTGCTACCCACATCGCATATAACATGATTCCTACGATTTTCACCCATTGCCTCGATAGACTTTTACCATCTGCGCGGGAATCTGGGCGGCCGATGGAGCCAGAAGGTTCTCGAATGACGTCCGCGGACCGGGAGACGAGCTGTTGGTAGGCCTCCAACAAGATGGAGCGATGACCTGTAGTCTTATTATTTAACTCGCTCGCAATCGCCATCGTGTTCATTTTGACAGTTCTTGTATGAATGTGACAGCTAGCTGATTCCGATGCGAATTAGCAGCCCATACATGAACTGTCAAAATGAACACGATGGCGATTGCGAGCGAGTTAGGTAATAAGCCTACTGGTAAGGGATCGTGGATGTGGAAGGCAAGGGCTGGTCCGAGTGGAAAGCCTTTGGCCTTTGTCCAGCAGTGGACGTCTTTCGGGTGCCATGATGATGATGATGAAGCATCTTCAATTACACAGTGATCATCCAAACTCCACCAGCAAAAAGGTTAATGGTTCCAACAAAACGATCAATCAATTAGAAACCCCGGGGAGACGGATTAATTAAACCGATGCCGTAGTTTATACGAAAAACTTAGTTAAATGGGAGACGTCATTAATTTTATCTTTTAATTAATCAAGATTAATAGACTATATTAAATTTAAAGGCGCTCAAGACGATTAATATAAATGTAAAACACCGTGAAGATATTTTATGAGGCAATAATGAAAGCTGTAATATTTTTTGGTAATAAATATTGCTCTAGCTGACATTAAACAGCAATGTTGTTTGATGTTGTTTTATGTTGTCTCCAACTTATTTCTCTATCATGGTTGTCTGGTAGAGATCGCTATTAAGCGATAAGATCGCCTATTGTCTACTTTGTTCTTTGATTCTGTATTGTTTTGTACTGATTTGTGGTCAATAAAGAGTATTTGTATTGTATAGTTGTTTCTTCCATTGCTGGTCTGGGAGCAAAGAAAAAACAGAATATACCAGTTGCTTCTCTACCCGTGGAGATAGTAAAAGCCCATCGAGGGAATGGGCGAAAATCATAGGAATCATGTTATAGGCGATCAGGCTAGCAACCCATCACTATTTTGATTTCATTTTTCACCTATACGCCCGAAATCTTGCTAAATGTGGCCTGTAGGTATCTGTTACCCTGTAAGGGATAAAGACGTGATTTGTGTATGTGTGTGTGTATGTATGTTATTTTAAGGGCCTGTATCACCATTCTCTGTTAAGTTCCAGTTATTTTAAGAGTCAGTTATTTATGATGACGTCTCTGTTTGTTTCGTAGTAATGAATCGACGCTTGAAAGGCAAAATGTCATAAGCGACAAAATGGTAATTTTACAGGAGAGCCAAAACCTCGACGCAGACAAATCTGCTGATTTAAATGATATTATATATAACTCAATATCACAAAAAATGTCGCTTATCCCATTTCGCCTTTCAAGCGTCGAAATAGAGACGGAATCATAGACAACTGACACTGTGATAACTGGAACTTGACAGAGTGAAGAGGCAGGCCCTGAATGTAATTAATCAATAAAATTTTACCTAAAAACACAGCGGTAGCTAACATGTATTATTCAGACCTTTTTAAGTGACATAAGACATAAGTATGACTAAAAATATAATGAATCCTGCTAATATTATAAACGCGAAAGTTTGTAAGTATGAATGTATGGATGGATGGATGGATGTTTGTTACTCTTTCACGCCAAAACGGCGGGAAAGATCTGGATGAATTTTGGAACATAGATAGATTGTAGTCTGGACTAACACATAGGCTACTTTTTATCCCGGAAAATTGCGTAATTACGGACGAAGACAGACGAAGTTACGGGCAACAGCTAGTCCTCTTATAAATATCTCATTTTAAAGTGTTGATTAATTACTTAAGAGTAGCATCATCTAAAAATGCGTTAAAATAAAAGACAACCGAAAGTGACTGCAAAATTTAAGTCTTCAATTATAAGTAAAACAAAACTTTGAAATAAAAAGTTGATTTAATTAACATGAAGTCCGGGCCAGATCTCTGCCAAGAATTGGAGGAAACAGCTCGAGATAAATTTTGCAGGGTGTCCCAATGTTGCTTTCAAATGCCTATTCTGTATATATAATTAGGTATTAATTTATTCTTCCATGTTGGTTTGGGAGCAAAGAAATCATAGAATGTGCTAGCTGCGAAACTCTTCTTGTCTTGTGTTCAGTTGATACCATCAATAAAATTTCTATTTTATTGAATCAGGCGTTACTTTGCGGAGGTCTATTTCAATGAATATTTTTTTTTACCTTGCTACTCCGCTACTCACGTGCAAGATAACCAATCCTGTGTGAAATATATCTGTTTTTCATGCAATCCCTCCAAATAAATCCCTGCCAATAAAACACACATAAATCCCACAAACTTAATTATCCCTTACACCACACAAACACTGACGCGTTTCGATCCCTCTACGGGATCATTATCAAAGTTTAATGAGCACAACTATTGCACGTGAGTAGCGGAGTAGCAAGGTAAATTTTTTTTGTTCATTCTTAGGTATCATGTTATTTTCCCTTTTCCACCTATACGCCAACCATTCTACCAAACGTGGTCTTTTGGCCTTATTATCATAAGCTTTGTCTACCCCGTAAGGGATAAAGACGTGATATAATGTATGTATGTATTAATTTACTTATGGGTAAACAAACAGATCATGATCAAAATATAAAGCGTTTGTAATCATTGACGAAACACACATTTTACGCAACAAATTTTCGAAAATTCACCCTCGATTGGTTTTCTGTCTGAAGGTAAACAAATGAATTTATTAGGTACCCTTAAAATAATGATAAAGTTCTGGAGCGTTCCAACCAGAATACGGTTTTAGCTGAGTCAGGGCTTGTCCTGGATCGAGCGATGCAACTGGAATGGAATTGGTTGCGACTTCCAATTCAGAAGCCTTTGTTTCAATGTTGTTAACATAGTAGCCAGTTAATGTGACAGGCAGGTTATTTTTTATATATGACAAAGAAGGCGAACAAGCGGTCACCTGATGGTAAGCGAGCATCACTACCCGTGGGCACCCGCACCCCGCAACACTAGAATTGCAGTTGCCACCCTAGAGGGCTAGGATAGAATTCCTTTTGAGCCAGTATGACCTTCTGGCAAGTTTCTTGCGGCGCATTCTTGGCAATGATGGTCTTGTCGCATGCGTCGGTATTTTTAAGAAGGCATGTAAAAGAGCCCTTGGCGGCTTATTTGCAAAATAAAGTTTTGAATTTGAATTTGAAATATAAAGTAATTTCTCCGGCCTGTCTACTTAAAAATCACTTGCTAAGCTCCAGAGCAATAAGAAGCGGGGGGAAATGTACTGATTGTTAATATAGGTTTACGTTGCTACGTAGGTACGCGTTGGTTACGCTGCTATGGGTGGTGTAGGGGTCACGCGTCACGGAATGACGAGGATCCGGGTTCGATTCCCGGCCATAGCTTTACTTTTCGGATTTTTCTATGTGTTCTAATTTTCACTGACATTTAGAAATTTAGGTTTACGTTTCACAAACTGATAATTTGGCAAACTTTTATTATTTAAAAAACCTCCCACGCTGCAATATTAAAAATATTAGTGAATACATAACATAATATTCACAAATATGTAATCACTACATAGTATAAAACAAAGTCGCTTTCTCTGTCCCCATGTCCCTATGTCCCTATGTATGCTTATATCTTCAAAACTACAGAACGGATTTTGATGCGGTTTTTTTAATAGATAGAGTGATTCAAGAGGAAGATTTTTATGTATTATACGCAGACGAAGTCTGCGGGCAGAAGCTAGTAATATATATGACGACCGGATAGCCTAATGGTTAGTGACCCTGACTATGAAGCTAGAGGTCCCGGGTTCGAATCCCGGTAGGGGCAGACAGTTGTATGATGAATACGAATGTTTGTGCCCGAATCGTATGTATTTAATTATGTATTTATCTACATTATATAAGTAAGTAAGTAAACTCTTCATTGTGCAAAATAAACAAGACAAATACAATTGACAAACACTGAGACACATAAGTATATATGTATGTATGTATAGTAAGTATAAGTATGTTTATCCGTTGCCTGGTACCCATAGTATAAGCTTTGCTTAGTTTGGGGCTGGGTCAATTGGTGTAATTTGCCCCAAGATATTTATTTATTTATTTAATAATAAAGTACTTTGAGAGACATTCTTCAAACGCCCAATATATACGAATAGCTTAGGCCCTAGGCTTCGCTCCCGCGAAAAAACATGCTAGTATAAAGTTACTACAATAAGTGCCAACATAACAATTACCAATTTGCAATTTAAAACAGCCACTCCAATTTAAATCGTACCGTCGTCAAAAAGGATCTAACTGAATAACCCCCGTCATAAAACTCTGCAAAACTTCATCATTGTCAACATGTTTGGGACAATAATGCCCAACTTTCGCTCATCAACCCAAAATATTATAATAATCTATTTAAGCCAACTCTAAATTTAATTGCCAGCCTTGAAGTCTGAAATTCAATTAAGTCATCTTCATTTCGAATGCCGGTTTTCGGGCGTCTGCTATAAATTGGGACTGTCTCATATTTCAGTGCGACGTGGCCGCACTAGCGAATGCCGAGTCAGGGTTTTGTGATATAAATGGAGATGGAAGTGACTGCGACGCGGATACACACACACACACACACACATGCAATGCAGCATGTATGAAGAGATTGATGAATCTAGATGAAGTGATAGACTTGTCGCAAACTGTCAACGTCAAAATATTATAACAATTTGTTTCTTGACACAGCTTTATTTCACTATAATAGCGTTCCATGTATTCTCAACAATTACAGTCTACCGCTATGGGGAAGAAATGAGATTGTTTATTACGTCTTTATCTCATACAGGGTAGACAGAGCCTAGGGTAGCAAGAGCTAAAGGCCACGTTAAGCGTAATTGTGGGGCGTATAGATAGAAAGGGGAATCAAAATAGTGACAGATTGCTAACTAACCCCCTTATTCATAAACGCTCTGTAGGCTTCTGCTAACTTAGCAATCGTTTGTCCTTATCTGTCACTTTGACATTTACTTTTCACAGATAAGGACAAACGATTGCTAAGTTAACAGAAGCCTATAGAGCGGTTATGAATAAGGGGGTAAGGCTATAAGATGATTCCTAAGATATTCGCCCTCGATGGGCTTTTAGCATCTACGCGGGAAGAGAAGTAGCTGGTATTCTATGTTTTTTCTTTGCTCCCAGACCAGCACGGAATCTTTCCGCGCTAGCCATTTCAATTTGCTTGATATCCGTGTAGAGCTAGAGTGACAACGTTGCGTTCGGGACTCCATTGTCGGAGTAGCTGGCTCGACCAATCCGGATGCGGGTAGCAACTGCCGCAGATGGCTTCTGCCAATCACATTGATTTGCGTGCGTTGCTTCATACATACTGATGACTGTTTTGCGTGGTTATGATTTGTAGCACGGAGAAAATTGAGTTTGGATCATTGTCAGCCGGTTTGTCGGTGAATTACGGAGCTATCAGTCGACAATGCAATAGCTTTGTACAATTTGCGGGTGGTAGGGCCTTGTGCAAGGTCCGTCCGGATCGCTACCACCATCTTACTCGCTAATCCTGCCGCTAAGTAGCAGTGCTTGCACTGCTGTGTTCCGGTCCGGAGAGTAAGACAGCCAGACAGCCGGGGAAATTACGGGCACAAGAGGCATTTCATCTTAGTCCTCTAGGTTGGCAACGCATCTGCAATCCCTCCGCGGTTGCGGGTGTCTATGGGCAGTGGTGATCACTTACCATCAGGTGACCCACTTGCTCGTTTGCCCTCCTATTCATATAAAAAAAAAAATGTATGTCGTGAAAACATAGACAGAACAGAATTGGATGGTAACTAAGCTGCTTCCACAAACACATCTGCAATTTCTAAAAGGAAATTTTATTTTCTTTAATTACAATTGTTACAAGTAGACAGGTACCTAATTGAAAATGGTACTAAACTTGTACCCAAAGAGTTCAAGTTAGGTTAAGTGTCTCAGACATGATGTTACAGCATAACATTAAAGGCAGTGCTTTCTCTAAATTTTCTATAACTAAAAATTAATTCGAAACTAGACATTGAGGGATATTTTATTGAATCAGGCGTTACTTTGCGGAGGTCCATTTCAATGAACAAAAAATATTTGAGGGATGTTTTGTGACCACTATTTTAATATTTTTTTGACCGCTACAACGGTGTTACTCGTTAATCCCGGCGCCAATCAGCAGTGCTTGCGTTCCGGCTTGGAGAGTAAGACAGCCAGTGAAATTACTGGCACTCGAAGTCTATCTTAGTCCTCACCTGACAACGCATCTGCAATCCTATAGTATCGCGGCTTTGCTTCGTTGTTGTTTAAAAAAAAAAGTTGAAATTATGAATCTCACCAGTATCAAATCGTGGTCGGCTGGGCAGGCGGCATGGTAAGTCTTGATTCTCCACGTGGTCGAACGTTCGGAAACCCAGCGCGAATTCAGCGTACGGGCTGATCTCGAACATTTCTGCACGGAAACAAAAGTCGATAGGTAGTCCTTTTTGGAGAGATTGAGTATTTGTGAGAAAGAGAAACATGTGAAGGTTGAGATGGTAAATGTAACCTCATTTAGTCTTAAATTAAGGACATAATCACACGTACCTAACATATGAAATGAAATATTTTTGTTCAAAAGTTATAGAACAAATACCCGAAGAAATAATCGTGTTTGGAGTGGCAAAAGCATCTTCGATAATGTGACACGGTGTACAGTAGGTAAAAAAGGTAATCTGCTACCACTTACCATTCTTACTGGTCTTCCTGTTGTGTACTGGTGAGGTGTAGATACGCGGCGTCTGCGCATACCGCTCCTTGTGCTCCGATTGTGACGTCACGCTTTCGTTGCGGGATTTGACGTCCTCCGCGATGGAGTGGCGATATTGGGAGGAGAAGCTTTGCCTGTGTAATAATGTTTCATTGTTCACTGTTTTTTGTTAACGGTAAGAGCTTAGGGTAATTCATCTTCAAGGCCTTGAGATACAAGCTTGCCCGGTTTTTTGATTCGTCATATGTTTTATTTTGTATGTTTTAATTTCGAACGCATGCCAATTTATTATAACAGCAATAAATCTTATTTTTTTAATAATAGGCACAGTTGCTTTGTTTACGGCAGGCATAAGACAGTTCTACCACATACTGCATTCTTGTTCAAATATATTAGACACCCTTATTAAATTGAATTGAGAAACCTTGCCAGCAACAAAATATCACCAGATAGTAACTATAGTTAAGTTTGCATGATGCTTTAGAAAAATAAGAAACAAGTTTATTTTGCATAAAGCTAAAATCAAATCACTCACCTCCTCCTGAACAGTATGCAGATGAAGGCCATGATGCAGACGACGAGAAGAATAGAGCTACAGATGATGACAAGCATATTCAAGTCGAACAACTCTGAAGGAGGCCCAATTTCCTCTGCAATAAAACCAATGACTTTAATTTTTAAGAAATGTTATAACTTGTAGCTCTGTATTAAAGTAAAAACGATTCAATTCATACAACTGATAAGATGCTAAAAAGATCTTTGATCGCCGCACGTTTGCTGTGATAATTGTTTAAACTCAAACATTAGCCGCGTAAATAGGAACAGTGGTTTTGGCGTTTTTTGGACGTTATGTGTCCTAAAAATTGTGCTGCCATTTCTTTTAAAAATGGTTTCACAGATGGTGCTTACGATATGTTAAGCAATGAAAAGTCTCCTAGATTATTGGGATATTGGGACATGGGGATAGTGTATCGGTATAACTTACACTAGTCAAAGAACGAAGATGCTGACAAAAAACTTGATTATCATTCCAGTACCCTGCTTTATTTTTATCGTTATTTTATACGTCTGTCTTATACCTTTACATTGCAGTTTTTTTTACTTCTACAATAACTTCTCGTCATAAGCCTTCTCTATGTATGAGTAAAACTTTTGAAGAGACTAATGTAGACGCATTGGCAGTAATTAACTCCAGATACGAACTTCCGAGGCTGCTTTAAGCACTTTGAAACTTATTAAACTCCCCAGTCAATAAAGATGGCAATGTCAAACGTTGCGACTTCAATGATATCGGTGAAAAGGCTGTGCTTGTCAGGTTTGTAATTAAAGTTTAAAGTGAAATTATTGGTAAATTCGACTTTGGAAGATTCAATAGCTCTGGATAATTATGTTTAAGTTCAAAGGTTCGGTGGTTAATTTTGGATTTCCCCAGAATTCTGTAGTTAAGGGCCGTTTACAAACTTTGTTAAAGTCAATTTGGGAGATTGAACGATGTATACGTGGCTTATAGGGTGGTGCCTAAATTTCGTAGTTCATGTATGAATATTCGTAAAAGTTGTTACCATAATATATAACGCGTGTAACTTACATAATTAAAATCGACAATTACTTGACATGTCCCGGATTATAACAAATTGAATTTTTAAACAACACTGGTGAGCAGTAGATGTTCCACGGAAGCTTTTAATTGTGTCGTACAGACACATCATTCAAACAGATGACGCTTGGCGACAAAAATTCGCATAGTAACAAGGTCACGTGACAGCTAGTACAGATAGAAAAAATCGAAGGATTACTCACCTGCTATGAGCGGTGTAGGGGTATAGCACGCATCACGAAATGATAAAGACCCGGGTTCGTTTCCCGGCCATAGCTTTACTTTTCTGATTTTTCTGTTTTTTAATTTTCAATGCCGTTTAGAAATTAAATTTCTAACGGGTAAAACCGTAAAAGTAAACAAAAAAAAATCAAGACGTCAAATTCTTTATTCATTTGCTAGTATAACAAAGTGTTCGTGTCGCGGCCGCCTAGAAAAACGCTCCTGGAAGAAGGACTTTGTAGTAGTCCAAAACATGTCAAGCAATTCTCAATTCTAACAACAACTAACTTCTAAAACGCTTACCCCCTTCAATAGTCTTCGTAGCATAAGTATAGATGGTCGCCGCAACGCCAGCATCGTTTGTCGCAGTCACTCTCAACTGGTACCAGTGCGCGGGAGTGAGAGATCCAACGGCATATGACGTCGGCATGGCGCGAAGCGGTGGCGCTTGGTATAAACCTTCGTAGTAGCTCCAGCCAAGGTTCAGGTCTATAGGCTGGAGGAAATAGTTATTTTTTAACCGGCACTACCATCAATTATAAAAATAAATTGCTTTTCTAAATGCGTCAAAAATATATTCCTCTAGATAGGTGGTACACGAGTTCCTATTTAGTGAAGTCACAAACACCATGCTACCAGCTAGACTGGATGTGGGTGCCATTGCTTCATCTGTTTCATCAACTTACTGTACTATTTTCCAACCGGTGCCACACGTTGGCACCAAGCGACTGGTACACTCGACGTCCCACATGGTGATGAAGCAACCACCATCGACCCAGCCACTCAGCTGAATATACTTACTGCTCTATTTTCCGCTCGGTGCCACATGTTGGCACCAAGCGACCGGTACTCGACATCCCACTTGGTGACGTCGCAACCACCATCATCCCAGCCACTTAGTTGGATATAGATGTGGGTGGCATTGCTCCAGAGCCAGTCAGTAGAGGGGGGAGGAACTGGTGCTGAAAGAAAGGTTACATTGTCCTTGTGTTAATTGCCCAACAGATTTTGTAGGCATTTTTTTTTTCGAACTTATCACTTGCTGGGCTATAATGTGCTATCACTTTCACTATGGTACACCAGGCTAACCCTTCCATAAATTAAATTTTAAGCATATGTAAACGATGAAATTTACCAACGGATTGATTACCGGGCTATAGTGAAGAACACTTTGAAAGCAGCTGTCGAAAAATTTTAGCTATAACTTCATAATGTCTCAAGTCATATGTTACAGTACATGCCTATGAAAATTAGAGATAATTCACATACAAAATCAAACCTGCAACCAGAAACATGCCCCTAGCAACCTCGTAGGTCCTTGTAAACCCTTACCTCCACCCAAAGTAGTAACATCAGTCTGTGCTGGTATGGAAGTACCAACACTGTCAGTTGCCGTCACCCTCACAGAGTATTTGGTGCCACACTTCAGGCCAACCAGCGTATGTTGCTGTACTCCTGGTAGACGGGTCTCCCGAGCAACAGGCCAGGCCTCCTGCCAGGGTCCGTCACCTTCTTTCCAGGTTAAGTTGTAGGCTGGAGAAAGAGTTACGATTGCTAAGTCAAGGTTTCATGATAGTCATGTTTAATCTTTCGACGTGGTTGGCATGAGAGTAATAATTCGGATATGCTTGCAAACACTATGTCATCATGTAAAAGGACTTCTTTAACTTAATTGTTTGTTAGGACTGCGCTGTTATCAAGTTGTGTTTCTGATAAATACTATTCTTTTAAATCTTCACTAAAACAATAATACCAAATAAAACCCTGTACTTTGAGCTTTTACGTCTCTTGGGAATTGTGAGCAACTTTTTATATCCAAACAAGTTAAATGAAAATGATATTTTCAAATGTTTCCATCGCGCTGAGATACAAATAATGGGAAAAACTTCACAATGAAAATTGTTTTACGTGTCGATGTTAAAAAAGATTTTACTACCGATTTTGCGACAGGTGAAGTTAAATAAAAGCTTATAAAAACAACAAAAACGAGCTTTCCGACAAAGTTCAGATGAGTACCTGTCTTTAATGTGACGCTTAAAAGTTTTCTTTCATGACGAAACGCTTAAAAACTTCTTGACATTAATATTCATAAAATGTTAATAAACTCTGTTTTATGTATTTAGGTACCTACCTGCTTAAAAATAAGATGGCTTTAAATTAAAGCTTAAATAGAATACACAATATTAATAACTAGAAAAGATTAAAAATGTTTATACTGGCTATGACTTTAGGAATACGCTGTTCCAATCTCTCGGGCTTCTCGCGGGCATTTGGAATTCAAAGTCAGGCTGTGAGTTCTTGTGACAATACTTACTTATACCATAAGATAAGGAATCGTTGCTATAAGCCCTGACTTCATCCCACTGGACTACGAGGGAGTCCTTGTACGGAGTAGTCCTCAAGCTTGGCGGGTCTGGCAGAGGCAGAACCTTCACGTGATAAACCACGGAATCAGATCCGTAAAGGTTCTTCGCTAAGCAAGTATAGTTTCCACTCAATGCTTGGTCAATACCTAAAAGAGTCAAAGATTTAATGATAAATGAAATGACTGATCCATGACAATATTCAAGTGTCATTTTCTTCTCTGTTTTTACAAGAATAAGATTTAAATTGAATCATCAACAATTTTTATTATACTGATACGTTTAAAAATTAATCAGCGTCTGTAATTATTGCCTGCTTGTTCTCTTTGTTTTTCTAATGTACTATGTCCTTTCTCTCTCTTTCTCTCTCTGTCTATGAGGACAGCGTGTACTTACTCTTTATCAGCAAACTATCATCCCTGTTCCTGGTGAACCGTGGATGGTGCGTAATGATGTTCTGATTGTGGTACCACACGGTCCTTGGAGGAGGAGCACCGACGCTACGGCACTCCAAGAGGAGGGAGTTCCTCACGGCAACTGACACCTCTCCTCCTAGCGACGCTACGCCTGCAACCACTGTCGGGAAATTTGTTAGTTTAAATAAGTTTCCGTTTATGCCTTTGCCGATCAGTTTATTAAAAGCCAAACGCTTTGTTAAAAGTGTTTCGATTTTAATCAATTAATCAGTTATATACTTTCTCGAATATGGCACAGAAAAGATGGTTTACAGAAAGTTTTTAGTACTACATGTTTCGTCTAAAGACTCAGCTGTTTCAATTAAGGCTAATGAGATCGATCTTGTTTTCTTTAATCTATGGATCATACCTAATTACATATAATTGTCAAAGTAACAATTAAAACTTGCAAAGTTGGCACTTTTAATGATTGACACAAACTTTAGCAATTAGTGTTTCCTATAAAATCTCAGAAATTCCCAAAAAGTTAACAAGCCCTGAGCCTTAATGATTAAACTTCGGAACCGTCGAAAGTAGCTAGCAAGTGTCATACATTGTTTTGAATTCTCGACGTCGTAATTAGCTGAAGTACTCCAAAGCAAATAGTCTTTGCCATTGTAGGTTTCCTAATTAGTGCGTACAAAATCCTTATTAAGAAATTCAGTCAGTTAGATTATCAAAAAATAGTAGTTATGTATATATTTGCCACAAGAGGCGCTAATTGAGCGTGAGGTATAGGACGTATAGGGTATAGGAACGGCAATTAGTGGTAAAAGTTGCGATTTACGGCTTTATAATCACGATTTTTAAGTGTAGTAAAGTTTTTTATTACGGCAGACATACGATACGGATGCCAGTGCTTTAAAAGAAGAGTTAAGAAAAATACGATAAGGTGCTAAATTAAGCGGGCATTACAGAGCAGCTAATTCAGAAGATAAACGATCTTTACGCAGTCCTGAGGACAATTAATAATTAACTACAAAAAATTACTTTAAACAAATCCTGCATGTGAATTTGCGATAGCAATTCTTTAAAAACTGCTGGAGATACCTAACTCGACATTGACGCCAACTCGTGAGCGTGGGCACAAATTTAATACGGTAGCCCTCAAACTTTTTCCACTAGAAATTGGAAATTGCTTAACAAAACGTACCTCTTTGTGAGGGTGTATTAGTTACTCTTCTACTCTCAGGGCCTTCACCAACCGCTGTGCTGGCGGTCACCCACACATCATACTGTCTCCCTTCGGTCAAACCTTTCAACTCCATTGACTGGGTTCTCTCATATGCGTCCGTGTTAGGTTGGGAGTCTATTCTGTATGCTTGAGGCCCATCGTTGCTGCAAGGAGAAATTCAATCGTGGTGATTGATCTTGTAAATTCTTAGAGATAATTTAATATTTGCTGTGAGAAAGTTTCGTAAAATATCGTATTTAAAAGCAAATACAGGATGCCCTCTAGCTAGCTGGAGTGACGATTGGTGGAAGGTAGCTGGCAGAGTTTGGGTGCGACAAGACGAAGAGACTTTACTCTTAAAATGACGCATTTTAGGGGAGTTCTATGTCCAGCCAGTGGACTGTTAGAACCTAATGATGATGACGAAGTAAGTATATATATAGAAACAGATGCACTGCTTTCAAATGGCGATTTACATACTTGGCACAAAACTAATGAAAGTTTATTGCAATCCTTTGTCCATAGCATGTTTTTATTTAATTTGGCGGGTGTGTTTAGATACGTCACCGTGAGAACAACGAAAAAAAAAATTTTTGCCGTTTCACATGGTATTCTCCTGGTAAACAAAAGTTACACATTCTGCGTAAATATAGTAGATCAAGTAACATTTACCTGGCCGTTGGCTTGCAATATACGGTATAATGAAGCAATTTCCCATTCGGTTGGTTTGGCTTCTTCCAACTGACTAATAAAGTGTTTGATGATTGTGACAGCAACTTGATTTCCGCAGGAGTATCAGGGACTAGAGAAACAAACATAAAGCATTATTCCTTAATAAGTGCTTTAGAATCGGGTACAGAGGAAGTTTCCTTACTAATGCGCTCTCTTCTCTCTACAGAAAATCATCGATGTATTTAGTATTGCAAAACTCATGCTTAGTAGATGTCTTAGTGTGCGTGATTTTCAGTACTGATTGACTGCGACTAACGCACTCATAAAATGTGTTTTACAGATAAGATTATACAAATCTTAAAATGTTTAGGGAGACAATTTCGTGAGCGAACAGGCCAAAATTAAACTTGTCTTGCATCGCAAATATTGACTAAGTGCAGATCGTTCCATCCCCAGGTAAGCTAATATTTCATAAATATTTACTTCTTTTAGTACACTGGTAATCTTTCTAAGGACTCAAAAACTGGCTCTGTTCCAGATGTACCAAAATCAGTATCTTATTTGATTAACATTTTTTTTAAACAAATGTGAATAAACCGAGAGTGACCTCAGTCAATTGAAAATCTTTAAAAACGACTGTTTTACAAGGGTAATTTTATACCGTTGTCGTAAAAACAAATGTTAATACTATGTCCGAGGCACCTTATCCTACCATAGACTTTTTTATCCACGACACGACAAAGCTGTTTTGAATCTAGAAACTTGAAAAACAAACAAAGCAGCCAACAACCATAAAAGTAGCATTATCCCTCTATTGCCCGAACTTGGAAAGTATTGTCTCCCCGCAACTTTCCTCTCAATTATTCCTCGCTCGATACACGACAATAGAGAGTAACTTTCGTAAAACAATTTGGAACTTACCGTCCTGCAAAGTTGCGCACACAATAGGAAAGGAGAAGGGTCCAAGTCCGTAGTTGGAGAAGCCAGCAACTTTTATTGTGTAGTTGGTGAACTTGAAAAGGCTTTGGAGACGCAGCTCCGTCACTAGAGATGTCGCGTTGTGCCACTGCCAACCTGACAATTTACATAATTCTGGGATGTTACATGGAAAGTTTCGTCGAAGTTAAGGAACCAGAAAGGTTTATTGGATGGTAAAATGAATTGTGAAAGCTCCTGCAAATAAGTGAAGAGTTCTTTGAATCATATATAATACGCATAGTGACGTGTAGCCTTAAATCTTATAGAAAACGTTCATTAAGTAGTACTAGGACTAGTAGTAGTAATATTATTTTTAAAGTTTATTTTTATGAACTTCCATGCTGGTCTGGGAGCAAAGAAAAACGTAGAATTTACCAGTTGCTTCTCTTCCCGCGCAGATGGTAAGAGCCTATCGAGAGAATGGGCGAAAATCATAGGAATAATGTCATGGGCGATGCGACTAGCACTCCATCACTATTTTGATTCCATTTTCCACCTATACGCTCGCAATCTCGCTAACCGTGGCCTGTAGGTATTGTTACCCCGGTTCTGTCTACCCCGTAAGGGATAAAGACGTGATTTGTGTATGTATGTATGTTTGGCTATCTTACCTTGTGCTGCGTACAACACAGTGTAGCCAATCAGCGCCCCGGCTTGCTTATGTGGTGGTATAGGTTGCCAGCTGACTCGGAGTGCAGACGATGTCACCCCGCTGCACTCTACTGACGTAGGGCCTTCCTCTGGTGCTGTTTGAGAAGAAAATTTCATGGAATAGTATTTGGTAAAGTAGATAACCGCTAGTCAGATTTTTGTTACACTTGCGGATCTTACATGTAAGGTTATAAAACTATAAATGAACTGTTGCTTTTCTTTTTCAAAAACGACAACACGCGCAATCATCATCTGACATAAACTTCTTTCACTATCTTTATAAGCCGACTGAAGAAGTGACTCGTTGATAATGTGTTTGATAATCTCTGTGAGTTCTTTGATTTGCCTTTCGCAGTTTAGATAAAATAAAGTTTAATGACTAGTAACGCCTGTTTGAAATTTTCATTGTCATTTTTGTCATTATATTTCACAACACTAACTAAATAATGCACGACATCACGAGAATGATTCTCAAATAGATTTCTCAAAAGTAATTAATAAAAAATTCAAAATTTCATGAGAAAATTCATGAGATCTATTAAACAAAGCAAAACATCACGAGAATGATTCTCAATCATTTTTCTCAGCAGTAGATACTCGTAAGTGCTATAGTAAGTATTTTTCTGGGTGTAAAAAAACAATCACAAAGTATCTCTCGCGTAGTAATCTATCACGATTCCTGTTTCTAGACAAAGCTTTAGCGCTTCGTTTCCAAATAAATTGGCTTCAAACGTTCAATTTAGACTTTAAATTTAATTACCAAGAACGAAGTTAGTGTTCACGGCCGAAGGGTTTAAATGGTATTAGCTCAGTGGTTTAGTTAGAACTTCTAACCGCAGGTTTCGAAGCATCTCAGAGGAAAAATACCTTATTCTGGGTATAACTTTACTCTTGTAAATTTAGCTACATTATTTTATACGTTTAAACCAAGGATTCAAAGTTAATTTGATAAACTATTAAGCTTTAGGCTTTTGTCAATTTCACTCATTATTTATTATAAATCCAATTCCTCTGGCACGTCTGTCTGACGTGCATGATAAACTCAAGAACTGCTGGAAAGATTTTCATGCGATCTGTTTATTATCCACGTCTAGGTCGATAAATTACGAAATAGGCATGTAATCATTACCAATTCCATTTTATAAGGACTAAAGCATTTTGTATTATTAAATAAATTCGAGAATTTAGGTGCCAAAACAAGCAACAATGTTCAAAAACAACTAATACCTGAACATAACAGAAGACGTGAGAAAACCGAGACGAAATCAGGTGTCGGTAGAAAGGAATATTATTTTGATATACCGTAAACGTTTTTTAACAATTCCAACCCTTTAAAATGCGAAGACAATGAAAATGTTCCACAAACATTTGAACAGCGTCCGAAACACTCTGAAAGAATAAACCGACCTCGGAACCCTTATAATTACGTTTCCGAACAAATTAACATAGAGATTGGAAACTTTGGAAGAAATAATAAAACAAAAGTCATTTCATTACACGCGTACAAAGTTTGGCAACTAGGACGTTAACTTAAATGATTTAAATGTCTTAAACAACAGCCTGGGGCTATGTTTACTTTTTGTTCACAACAATGCCCTAGATTTATCGTACTTCACAACTCTGAAAGTTTCCAACAAAGTTCCAATCGTGATCGTAAGAAAAATAAACGAATTTTTAAATTGTGTTTTCAAGCTTTTTTCATTGTTAATTAGTTGTGTTGGTGTTAATCAAGGTGCTCAATTGAACACCATAAACCAGTACAAAACAATACAGAAACAAAGAAAAAGGTAGACAACAGGCGGTTTTATCGCTTAATAGCGATCTCTACCAGACAACCAATAAAAGAAAGAAATAAGTTGAAGACAGTTTAAGTATGTGCCGGAAACAAATAGACAGGAGAAACGCAGGCATAATAAAAACAACAATACTAACATAAATATAATACATAGCTAAATAAATAAAATAATTACAATATGCGAGATATTTTTAACGTAAATGTAAAGTAGTTAAGCATAGCAAGGAAAATATTACTATTTGACCTAACTGTAGTCACTATTTTTCTTCGAGG
Organism: Pandemis corylana; assembly: GCA_949127965.1. NCBI lineage: Eukaryota > Metazoa > Arthropoda > Insecta > Lepidoptera > Tortricidae > Pandemis > Pandemis corylana. The sequence continues at coordinate 7,010,934 of OX421873.1, forward strand.
GATCTTTTTTCAAAAAAAGAGTAGAGCTAAACACAACTTCAGAAAGCTAAAAATGGCATGCAAGAACTTATAAATCAAGAAACTAATTTGACCCAAATCAAACCAAAAAACCGGCAAGGTGAGAAGCAATTATAAAAGCAATAAGAAAGTTTCGGGCGGTAATTTTAATGGCGACAATAAAGCTTTACGAGGGGAGTTCGCAAAGTGGGCTCTTTGTTAATTCAACCATAACAATTGTTACGTATAACAATTGTTAGGTATAACGATTGTAACAAAGTTTAGTGAGTACGATCAAAACCTGCGAGATTACGTTAGGGTTCGCATCCCATTCGCATTAAAGTACCACAATCGGGTTATTGGTGACCTTTATGGGCAGGGTAACGATTGACCGCGGTGAGATTTGATAGCAGAGCCGTTTGCAATAACACATAAATTGGGCGTTAACTATGAAACTGAATGCGAAGAAACAGAATAGGCCAGGGTCGATAATTTTTGAGACAAAATAAAATTATAGTAGGATGAAACCCATCAGGAAAGGTAGAGAATATTACAAAAATGAAAGGAAAAATAAATTACGGTCGATCTGAGGTCGGGAAGGGGGGAGGGGGGAGTTTTTAAGGGTGAAAAACGGTTTATCTCGATTTCCGGCAAAACTACAAGTCTTATGAAAAAAAGTTAAATCGCAAAGTTGTAGGTAATAAAAAGGTCTACAACTTTTGTTTTTACACTTTTTTCACATAACCTCAAAATTTATGAGAAAAATTCAAATAACCAAGTTTTTGGTTTTTTATTTTTATCTTTTGCAAAAATAATTATTTTTTCACGAAACTTGGTGAACACTTACCTTTTTATGTCCCGAACATACAGTAATTTTTTTGATTTAAAAGATTCATTTTTTCACCTTATTTTGACTTAATATCGAAAAAGCACCCTAATTTTCAATCGAAAATTCTCACGTCAAAATATCTGCTTTTTTAAAAAAGTCGGTGCCTGTTTTGTTCGTTGAAATCTCTACTTTCTGATGGTATAAGAATATATATATATTACTATGGTAAATGTTCTCAGAAAATGCAAATAAACGAAAAGAACATTATGTTCAATTTTGAGCTATTTATTAAAATTAAAACTTTAATTATTCGTTAAACGTAAGATTTCATGTTACATTAGTAAACAAAAAAAAAATACGAATCCATAAAACATAAAAATTGCAAAAAACATTCGAAAATTGTTTTTTTAATATTAAAAAAAAATGGATTTGAAGGGGATTTCATCTAAAAAATGTGACTGCTGCGTTTTTTTTTAGTAACAAAGTTGATTTATTAAATTTTAATTACATTTATGTCATAGAAAATCTCATAATATATAAATATACATGTAAATCGTACTATTGAATTTCGATACTTTATACTGGTTACGTTATTCATTATAATTTTCTTAAATACAATAATCTTGTCATTTATAAATACCTTGTCTTGCATTCTAATCACTTCTCTGTTAGTTTTTGTCTCTATGATGGCATTTCTTCATCGTTAGATTCGAACACACATCTTTTGCCGTACTTTGTTCGGGGTGGACGCAATATCAGATCATTCGTAAATTTTATTTGCGTATGAATTTTTTTATATAACACTGAATTAAAATGCAGGTGTTGTATGTATACGATTGTATTGTATTTAATAACTTTGTTTTTTTGTATATTTTGTGAGAGGAAATAAGATAGTTGTACTGAAACAGTGTTTTTATTAATTTGTTTTGAGCTATTTGTAATGGTTTGAGGTTAGTCTTGGCGGCTGTACCCCAATACCCCAAACTTCGATAAGGTAGTCTAGGTGAGGTTTTACTAGCGCATTAGGTATATCTATAACCGCACGTGTACCGCACTTGTTGGGGAAGAAATCTAGCAATACCACGGAGTGCTCCTGTCAAAGAGGTAATAAGTCATTTATTCTTGAAGGATTATATTCTGTTATTTTTTTTATATTTTTTATATTTTTTATTTTTTTGCTAAAAATATAATTGTGCTACTAAAGTTTTCGAGTAATTAAAGTGTAAATTTTAATAAATAGCTCAAAATTGAACATAATGATGCAAAAAAAATTAGCATTCGAGTTTTTTTCGTTTATCTGCATTTTCTGAGAACATTTACCATAGTAATGTACATATTTTTTTATACCATCAGAAAGTAGAAATTTCAGCGAACAAAACAGGCACCGACTTTTTTAAAAAAGCAGATATTTTGACGTGAGAATTTTCGATTGAAAATTAGGGTGCTTTTTCGATATTAAGTCAAAATAAGGTGAAAAAATGAATCTTTTAAATCAAAAAAATTACTGTATGTTCGGGACATAAAAAGGTAAGTGTTCACCAAGTTTCGTGAAAAAATAATTATTTTTGCAAAAGATAAAAATAAAAAACCAAAAACTTGGTTATTTGAATTTTTCTCATAAATTTTGAGGTTATGTGAAAAAAGTGTAAAAACAAAAGTTGTAGACCTTTTTATTACCTACAACTTTGCGATTTAACTTTTTTTCATAAAACTTGTAGTTTCGCCGGAAATCGAGATAAACCGTTTTTCACCCTTAAAAACTCCCCCCTCCCCCCTTCCCGACCTCAGATCGACCGTAATTTATTTTTCCTTTCATTTTTGTAATATTCTCTACCTTTCCTGATGGGTTTCATCCTACTATAATTTTATTTTACTTTTTATCATTTTCAAAGGTATCGACCCTGGCCTAAAGGTATGATTACCAACGAGATCTTTTGCAGACCACATCAAAATGATACTCGTATGTAGGTCATGAATAACAGAAACCTAATAAAATGACGAGAATTGGTAGTTAAAGACTAGCAACACATGAAAAGTTTCATAATGTGTATGTATTTAAACCATTTCGTTTCTTGGAAAAGGAGAAACAAGTCACATTAGGTGACTCGGTGGATCAGACAGTTGAGTTAATCTTTTGAAGCTTCAATTACAGATTAAAGGAAGAAATTTCGACGCAAATGGCTGCTTTATTTAGTGATTATGGTTAAGTTTTTTTTCCAGCCTGAATATTATGATAATCAAACTGCCAAGTAGACTTAAATAGCGTCTCAAGTAAAGGGAGATTTAACATGGGTCTATTAGAGCAAACCATTACTAAAGCTCTTCTAATAACCGAACACAAAAACAGTCACCGTTATTGAAATTGGCATGGATGATATAATATTGTTATAATTTTTGTAGACTTACCTCCCTCTCGTGTATCTTGAAACAAAGGAATAGAAAATGGTCCAGTCCCAGCACCATTAAAAGCAGCCACAGATACTGCATACCTAAAAAGATCAATGTTTTAGCCATGCTGTTTACATATCTATATTATCAGCAGAGATCGGACAAATTTGCGTCATTGCTCGCAATAATGTGGACATGACTCCAAAATTAATGAAATATGTAGGTAATCATTTAATTAATTTCTTACTTGACTTAAATTTTAATTCCTAGTCAATAAATACAAAAGTTTGTTAAAGTATAGATTTATTAAAGAAAATAATCAGTATATTTTCCAAATTTTCTGCAGTCAGTCTATATTTTTTTACATCAAAAATATACTTAAGTGCTGAAAAACTCCGCTCGCACTCCACTGATGTTAATGGGGCAAACTTAACAACTGCCACTTTAATTAACATTTTGCTGATAATTTTATGCATGTGTAAATTTTTATCTCCGGGAGTTCAAATTTTATTTCGAGAAATTAATTAAATGATTAATTATTTGATTAATTTTTGAGTCATGTCCACTTTATTGCGAGCAATGACGCAAATTCGTCCGATCTCTGATTATCAGTGATAAAGTTAAGCGTTCTCTTTCTCTTGACATGCTTACCTTACTCCTTTTAGAAGACCAGTAATAATAGTTTCTTGTTTGGAGTAAAGGGATGCTGTTTTGATGATTTTGTCACTAGGCTCTTGGCTTTCTGTTGAAAAGTAAAAAGGTTAGATTGCGATTCAAAATTGTGCAGAAACTCTTATTCACTGACAGAATTACTGGTACTAATAAAATGGATAAAAGTGCAATACACTAGTCTTTTTTCACATAATTTGTGACAATAATAAATGTAACTTTAACCTTTGATGCCACTGATCTGTGGCACAGCTCTTAGCCTATATCCAAGTATGAGACCATTGTGAGCATCAGCTGGTGGAGGCAACCACCGTACCCTGATCTCTCCTGGAGCATCCGTCTGTTCTAGCTGTACTGCTAGTGGCGGTGATCTTGGAGCTGAAATCAATGCCACATTAATAATATCATCATTATCATCAGAAGCATTCACTGCCTTGTTAGATCACTGGACTGCACTTAAATACTTCAGGTTAGGTTTGCTTTGTGACGCTTAAAACGCTCCGCATTTAGAACCTTCACACCTTATAAGTTAACAGTTCTTCTAAATATTTAAATTTGTACCTAATCTGCGCCCATCATCTTCAACTCTTTTATCTTCCTAATTTTTTTTATTACCTTCTTCAGTAGTAGTAAACCGAACCGGCGGTGAGAAGACACTCAAGTCAGCTTGGTTGCCTCCAGCCACTCTGGCCGTATATCCGGTTGACGGTTGTAGATCCTCTATCTCTATTGAATGTCGGATTTCATCTAATCTGGGGACAGATGCATCTTCATCATCATCTTTTTGTAATTCTCCTCTTTCTTCATTGTTATTGTTCTACTTCATGTATAATATGTATACACAACATTGTTAATGTTTGACGATGTGAAAGAAAGAAATAATTTTAACAGTAGGTCTATTATTTTTCAATAGTATTTATCGTTTGAAAGATATAGTTAAAAATATATTCGTTGTTTTCACATACAGTGTATTCCAAAGGCTATTGCTAAGTGTTTAATTTCTTATAATTATGTAAACGTACTTGTTTATGTTTATTTGCTATGACACAATCTAAAGTACAAAACGGAACGGAGCATTGGAAAACCAACTGCTCCCATGTTCAGCATTAGACGTATAGCGGTTGAGATGATGACGAGGCTGAATTCATAATGATATGTATGTCCTCTGTTAAATTCAATAATTACCTAGATACATTCACTTGTCTGGCTGTGCTCCACGACAGTCTTTGACTGTTCGTTATCTGTATAGTGTAGTACTGTGCCAACGTCCGAGCCATATCCCGCCACGACAATTTCACAGAGCGACTTTTTATCGAGTCTATCGATAAATCCGTCGGCGGTGACGGAGGTTCTGTAACAAAGATCCAAAGTTAGGTAATGGATAAAGTTAACATCTTGATTAAGCGGAAGAATCGAGGGATTGAATATTTCAAGTCTGTAAATACTTTTTAAGTTACGATTTCAGAACCGAATTTAATTGATAAGTGACTAAAATATTTTCATTTAGGTGTGACTTTTGTTAAAACGAGGAAGTTCAAAAGTTAAATATGTTCATTAATGGCAGGAACTTACTTGGACAAAACAAAAAAGAATATTGGTATGATACTTAAACTGGTCTTGAAGTTATGGACCATAGTTATAGTACTGGACTAAAGTTGTGTTGTTTTACGGTAGCTTAGGTTGTGTGTCGTCTATCAATAGGTCAGTCAAGGTACTGTTTATAGTAGTCACTTTAAGCATTATAGTGGGCGTATAGTGGAAAGGGGAATCAAAATAGTGATGGGTTGCTGAATCGCCCGTAACATGATTACTACAATTTCACCTATTCCCTCAATAGGCCCATAATAATAATGGGACCATATAATGGGACCATATGCGCGGAAAGAAAAACAGCTGGTACATTCAACGTATTCAAAAAATAAGGCGAATAATGCTTACCTAAAATGTTTAGATACACGCTATAGATATCAGCTCCAAATGGATTACCAGCCCTGCACTGGTATAGAGCCCCGTCTGTGGTCTCCGTCTGCACCAGTTCCAGTACGCTTGTCATGCCTTCATCAGTTTTAGCTTCCGATATCTTCACTCTATAGTTAAAATATTTATCTTATTAATTAGTTGTATTTACTTCATCCTAAGTATTTTCGGGCACAGAATTTTGATGAAATTTTGTTTATATTTCGTTTTGCTAAGTTAGGTAGAGGTTTCTAGCGTAACATTATGTTTCAATATCTGTACCAGCCGAATATTTTTAATTCGATAGAATTTATTACAAAATTAGTCCCATAATTTTATTAAAAACTCGTTGAGCGAAAATAAACTTATTTAAATTCAAATTTGGTTAATAGTTCTGTTTTGAGAAATACTTTTTTAACTTTAATGTGGAATGTGTCGAATAGTCAGCCCAGTTTATGTCCACCTGAACAAAATTAAAGTTTCTAATCAAACTTTTACATTGATATCTGTCATTAATCATCAGTCAATTATTTGCTCAAGGTGATATACAGTCAATTTAAAAACTATCTATTTATTTACTCACAAAGAAATACAAATTTTAATTAATGCTATACCAATTTATCATTATCACATAGTTTAGTTGGGAAACTACCTTTGAGTCAAAGGATTGATAGGTTTTTCATTCCTGGTCCACATAATCCTTATAGGATCGTCACCCTTTGCTTGGCACTCTATTGTGACGTGTTGACCAAGTTTTGCGGTAATATTTCTAACTATTATATCAAATGTGACGGGCTCTGTAAAAAACAGTGGTATATAAGAACGATATAGACTACAAGCCCATGGACAAAAAAACATGTAAAATGAACCAGCGTGAAACACGCTTAGAAGGCTGTTACTATATCATAAAATAACTCTGAGCGCTATGCCGTCTTTTCTGAGCGGTACATTTATGGAATTTCTCAGGTACAAGTGAGGAATTACGACTAATTACTAATTTACGGCGTTTTCATAGCTTATAGATGATTAAAAATAAACGCCGAAAGACCTAGTGCCGCTTTAAAGTGGAGGTGCCGGAAGTTAGTGCAATTTTTTTTTTCAATGTATGGGGAAAAAATTGTACCGCTTAGAAAAGACGGCAAAGCGCTTAGTTATTTTATGATATAGTAACAGCCTTGTAAGCGTGTCTCACGCTGGTTCATTTCACATGTTTTTTTGTTCATGGGCTTGTAGTCTAATAATTTAGTAAAATGAAAACTAATGCAATATTTTTTTAAGTCTTAAATGAGTCAGCAAAAATCTAAAAGATTTGTTTTGTATAAAGTCTATGTGTACAAAGAAAAGTTACGATACAAAATTCAAAACACGAAATCAATCAACTCAAATAAGTATTTGGTTCCTTTCTGGGTCTTTACAATTTAGTTAGACATTCAAATATTGAATAAAAAGGTAAGCTGTCTAAAATAAATTCACGTGAATAAAATTAATTAAAATTATCAGCTTCATGTTGTTCATTGAATATTATTTGTATACGGTAAAATTTTCAGCACAATTTTCTGCTTCTTAATAAATACGAGAAAATTGGGGACGACTAATCCCTCTTATTTCTATTTCGTGGGAAAACTTTCGTCTCTACTTTTTCTTCATTTTCTTCATTGATTACACGTTTCAGTCATTAAGTGTAATTTCTTTTCAAAATTGCTTAACTACACTTACTATTAACTGATATCCATATTGTCTTGCTAAGAGCTTCGCCTACACCATTTTCAACATGGCAAGTGTAGACTCCTGCATCAGACAGTGCCACGGTGTCAAATATAAGAGAGCCGTTGGACAAACTAAGGACACCGCCTCCTGCTATTTCTAAAACTGGTCGCCATGCCTCGGAAACCACTGCAAGATAAAATTCAAGACATGAATGTTTTGTCATAACTGGCTTGTACGGTCTAAGTTTATTTTCTTAATGCCTCTTGGCGTCATCGGATTTCCAAATAATTTCAATTATATTTTAATCCAAATGGTACATACAGAGTCAATCGGAAAATTTGGTCATTGCTATTATGCGGTCATTAGTAATAGTCGAAATACTAAGTTTGACGAGGGATATTAAAAAAAAAAAGTAGAAATAAGCAAATAAAGAAAAAAGAAATGAAAAAATACTTGTAGGGAATAAATAAAACTAGACTGCATTTTTAATTTGTAATCTGCTCTCAATCTCAATATATTTTTAATGATGAAGAGATGTAGTTCCCGCAGGAATGCGAAAACTGAATTCTACGTAGACGATGTGACAGACAGGAGTTAGCTGTTTTTAAAAGCGCTGTACGCGCTAAAAACTCACTTAAATTCGCAGTATTTACCTCATTGGAACCTCAAAGCCCTATTTTCGACCCTATAAATAAATTACACACATTCGATGTTCACACGTGAAAACGCAATCAAGAACTAAAAATTGCGCCAATTCAGTATCCGGCTCAGTGAGTTGTGTTTGAACGTGGATATATCCACAAGATATTCCTATTTACTTTTACAGATTGCGTCCGGCAAAGCGATTTTATTGGGGAATCGTATAAAACAAATATTGGTAACATTAATGTTCTGATATTTACGTGATTGATGTAAAAAACGGAAATGCCGCCGGATACAAAAAAAAACTCAAGTTGACGAGGTTTTTGTCTAGACTACTTATTACTACTACGTAATGGTCCGATTTTAATGAAACTTTTCTTATTGATTCGAGAATACTACACCGTTGGTCCAATTAACGATACAAAATCAAACAAATGTAAAACTACAAACACAACTTTTTAGTTGGCAAAATAACAGCCATGTCCTATTTTGTAGGTATTTTTAGGGTTCAAGTTTTAAATACCTATTGTAATTCAGTTTTAACAAGCCCTCATAGTACAGTATCACTGCGAGGGACTCCATCCAGGGGCGGTTAACGGGCTTCACGGTCTTTATTTCATTTTTATTCATGTACATACTTAATTTTGTCCTCCTTGGATAATGAAAATACTAGAGCGCTTACCATCTTTCTTCAACCAATGCGTTTGTGGTTGTGGGTATCCGTTGGCACTGCACGATATATGCCCACTTCTCCCCAGTAGAAGGGACGTGTTCTGCGGTTCCTCACTCCACTTGGGTGCCACTGTATTAGGAGCAAAATTAATTAAGAACTTCACTCAAATGAAATTATAATTAACGAAAGTTGGCGCGTATTCCAAGAATATTTAAACGGTTCGAATTAAATTAAGATAATAAGGGTTCATTAAAATTAATTGATGCTGGCCCTATATTAATTTTCGCGGTTTAGGGATTGTAGCCAAAGTTATGTCGGGTGTCCATGGATAGTACTGTACTCACTTATCATCAGGAAACTCACTTGATATTTCTTTAGATACGCATTGAATATTGCCTTTCAGAGAAATCGTAATTCTAATACTACGAGTAAACTTATTTCTTTCCTCATCTTCTCTAGCATATTCATAGCATCAAATTACCGCTGAGCACAAGCTTTCTCTCAAAATGAGACTGAGATTTGGAATTTATATTTACTTTTTTACTGGCAAACATTTTATATACAAGCATTGAAAGGACAGATTCATAAATATCAATTATGATGTTGCAGTTTTTTACATAAGTGACATAAATAGACATGAAATAGACCCTTAAGACGCGATGAAATTAATCAATTAGTAATTCTACAACGAACAGACATACATAACAATACACTTAGACAATACTAATTTTGTAAGAGTTTGAGTAAGGGAAAAAAATCAGAGAAAATATCGAAGAGAGGAGAAGAGGTCGACCTAGACCAAGCTACATGGATCAGATAAAGGAAAAAGCGCGAAGGAGAAACGAAGAGTAAAAGCGTGAAAATAATGTAGTAGTAAATAAGGTAGTATTCAATGCACATCTAAAGAACAAAAAAGGTAAAAAGGGTAACAAACGAGCGAGTAAGTTTCCTGATGGTAAATGAGTACGGTACTATCCACGGACACCCGACATAACTTTGGATACTAACCCCCCTTTTCATAAACGCTCTATAGGCTTCTGCTAACTTAGCAGTTGTTTGTCCTTATCTGTGCTAGGTAAATATCAAAGTGACCGATGAATAAGGAGGTTAGAGTGTAACTTGATTTGTCTATACATACAATTAAAGAATTATGGAAATGATTACCTTTTATGTAAAGGTTAACGGTGCGGTTCACTTTGGCAACGTGGTTTGCCGCCACACAAGTGTAAGTCCCGCAATGGTCCAACGACACATTCTTTATTATAAGTACACTGAACACTTCAAGGTTTCTCTCCAATATCTGAAAATAAGTGAGTTGGAAACAAAACAGAAACTGATAAAAGATCTTATATGCTACGTCTATCTTAACGCAGACGATGCGCTTTCGTCAAATATAGGTCATCTGAGCGCTAGTGTAATTTTTCGGTTACAGAATACGTCTTGAACGCGTTTGATTCGAATCTTGAAATTGATTTTTTGGCAGTCATTAGTATGTTAATATTGAACCACCTTACCATGATTTAGTTTAGGTTCGCTCGCTGACAGATCCATACTAAAAATGGCAGCTAAAACCTGAACTGAGTCGGAATTGAATCGCATTAAGACGTCATGGTAATGCCCCTGTTTGTAGCTGTTTCGATCTACAAGCGGCGTTGCCAAGTTTTGCATAGTAATTGAGACGATTACGTTAACGCATTCGAGACGTTTTTTTGGATGAAAACTTACGCTGGACGCTGTCAGCCCTATCTGACACTTAAATGTGATCGCGTTCGAACGCGTTGTATGAGTTATGTGTTCGTTGAAAATAAATTACAAGCTTTTATCTAACTTGCAATGTATGTATGTATGTTTGTTTGTATTTTTAAGAGTCCGAGTGGAATCTTGCGACTCAATTTTGAAGCAGATCTTCACCGATTGAGCTGAAATTTGGCATACTTTAGTAGGTCGGATGGTAATACAAAAATCTGGTCGTGGAGTTCTGATGACTCAACCAGGATCGTCTTCGCAGGAAAGAAAGAAAATAAAGAAGACATTTATTACTTTTTGCAAGACACACAAATATAAGAGAATATACACACATTTACAGAAAATAAACAGGAAAAATAAACACAGACATGAAAAATAACGGTTCGTTCAATTGACTTGAAATTTGGTAACAATTACAGTCAGCAAAAAAGCTCGTATTAAAAATGAAAACGTTGACCGAAACTTATTGATACTTATAATATCTACATTTCAGTAATACTTACTTTGTTGCATACCTACTTCATTCATGGAAAATTATTGGCTAATTCTGAAAAGTTTGTTACGACTCTAATAATTATTTGCAGTTAACTAGTTGTTAACAATGACAGAGCAATTTTAACAAAGAAAACGAGCCCAACTTGGTTGGCTCAGAAACTTGGGCAAAGTTAAATTTCATTCCCGATTCCTTTTTATATCTGCGACTGAATTTTGGCAAAGCATTCCAATTCTTAAAAGGAAGTGTCAGTCATGCAGAATACGGAGGAAGATAAATAGCTGCAGATTTGGAAGTTTTAAGTGCTGTATTTGTAAACAGAAACGTTTTAATTATTAGAGCACAAACTCAATGATTAGTAAGTAAGTAAGTAAGTAAATGCTTTATTGTACAAATATAAAGAAACAGATACAATTTACAAAAAAATAAAAATAACATTAATACATGCACAAAGGCGAACTTATCCCTATAAGGGATCTCTACCAGTTAACCTTTGAGTAGATGAGAGGAGCATTAAACGAGGGACCGACAAAATGAGAGATTAAAATTCCAGATAGTGAAAGCCACAATGCAGAGTTACAGAAATTGGTTGAAAATTATTCTTGGAAACAATTGACTTGTACGTTAAGTTGGTGTTTTTAATTTGACGGTAAGTTTTTTAAATTCATGAACCATTTGTTATTTCCAAAATAATAAAACCTCATTTATTCCTAAAAAGAATATTTTTGTTCTACAGTAATTTTATTAACTACGTAGATGCCAACAAAAACAAAGGTAATTAACAACTAAAACAAACTTGAACAAACAAAGTAAATATACCGTCAAGATTATTCCGCCACAGGCATCGACCTGTGGCTGTGGCCTACACTAAACGTGTTGATAGGTCAATATCAGCGTTAAACAATCATGGCAGTGACGACTATCCTTACCTTTAAATGATTAGGAATCTTCTTCCCATCTTTCAACCAGGAATAATAAACTGGAGAATCTCCACTCTTAAGATTACAGTGAATCTGCACTATCTGCCCTTCCTGGAGATCAGGAGCAAGCAAAATATCTTCCAACTGTGGCGCCTCTACCACTTGCAGCTCAAAAGACCTCTTAGCCATTTCCCCCGAGGGACTCCTCACAACGCAGGCATAGTTGGCCCCGTTATCACTTTTACTAACTTTGGCAATATTTAAAACGCCGTCATTTGTTACTGTAGCATCTCTCTTGTTTCTTAATTTGGGTTTCCGACCGAATATTTCTATGCTCGGACCGGATCTGCGGTAGCGACTCGATTGCAGCGGATCAGGTTTGATTTCTTTGCTTTTGTATTCCCATGTGATTTCTCTGGAAGTTAAGAAACGATTAGCGTCTGTGGCTGGATTGAGTCTTCTCTACGGACTGGCCTCGACTAAGCACCAGCGGCATAACAAGTAATTGTCTATAATATTGCGCATATTGTTTAATTAATGCTGTGCTCTTAATGTCCTGTCTTGATAGAGTAAGGGATAGAAAAAAACACAGTCCACGCCGTCTCAGTCACGCGCAGTCGTGGTAGTGGCTCCGTTTGACTAACTGTTCCTGATCACCCGATCTAACTAATGCTAACTTCGTTCCTCATTTTAAGAAAGAAGAGTAGCAAATGATATCTTTTTAAGCTTATATTGCGCCAGTTTCTCCTTCCTTTGTACTATATTGTCCGATTAATTTTATATTTTTAACTTGTGATGTATGTGAGTGTTCATGAATATTAGAGGATATTTACCTAACAGGGTATCCGTAGTACGGACACCTGAGAGTAACGCTTTGTCCGCTCTGGACCTTTAGAGGGGGCAACGTCCTAATATAGGGTGGACCTGCAACAAACATTCAGATTAATGGTACTACAATACAAATTAATGATAATAACCGCCCTAAAATATGGATAGAAGGTAATAATAATAAGGTAATAATAGAAGGTAATAATAGATATAGGTTTTTGGTGCTTATCTGTCATATTTGAACTGAAACTTCAAAAGTGAGTGTTCATTATTAGGACTCGAGTCTTTTTGAGGCACGGAAAAAAGACTATAGAAGATATGATGGCTGAAGTCTTATCTAAAGCTTAAGTTGTGACTAAAGGCCTTGACTCGAAAAAGGACTAGACTCACACCTTACAAAACTCTGAAGTATTTTAAGCTGGAAATCCCGTAAATATGAGTCGAGTTCATAAAATGTAGCCTTCAAAAATTTGAGTCATTACCAACCATGTGTAAAGTTCGTCCTGATCGCTGCCACCATCGTACTGGTTACAGCACATTAAAAGTAATTTTGTAAATCACTAGCACAAAGAACATTTCACATTGGTCTTCAAAGACAGGTAACGACAAGAAGACACAGGTCAGGCGAATACATTGCCCGGTTGGTCATTACTCTTTTAAAGAAGAACATCATTGTTCGTCACAGTCACAACATTTCACACTATTTAGGTAACTAATTATAATACTAAATGCGTTCCATGTATATTTTAATTTGCCTTGTCAATGTCCTGGGGATCAATCATCAAAGAACTCACCATAAACATTAACCCTGTCGTGGTGTGCCAGCTGAGTATCCCCGTGGAGCGCCAGGCAGGAGAATAGCCCCCCGTCGTCCACGCGCACGTGTGATATGTTCAGTTGCGTCACAGCCCCCCCGTCGGGGGCTAGGCTCTGGCTTATATCGTATCTGTGGAGAATGCGTTGGTCATTCTCCAAATTTGTCCACCCCTAATTAACGCGTTTACTTTTTCTTCTTGGGACAAATTACACCAATTGACCTGAGTCCCAAACTGAGCAAAGCGTGTACTGAGGGTACTAGGCAACGGATAGTCATACTTTAATACATATAACAAACATCCATGACTCGGATACATTCATAATTCTTCATAGTATTTCCTGCTGACCAGGATTCAAACCTGGGACCTCTAGCTTCATACTCAGGGTCACCCACTAGGCTATCCGGTCGATTAAGAACTAATGCGATTTATGAACTGAATTGCATCGAATCTGGGGAATCGTCAGGGTTTTTCTCCAGATTTGTGCGCTCCGTCTAATAAAGACTTATTAACGTTTTTTCATCAATAATCATACATACAAACATGCATACCGTCACGCCTCTTTCCCACAAGGGTTGGCAGAGACTACTTTGTTCCACTTGCACGATCCTGACATACTTCTTTCGCTTCATCCACATTCATCAATCTCTTCATATATGCTCGTAGGTTTCGGGTATTCCTGATCTGACCGTCTTCCAAAACGTCTGCTATTTGGTCTCGGAACGTCCGTCTAGGCCTTCCTCTCCCAACGTAACCATTCACACTCCCCATATAGATCTGTTTAGTGAGTCTTCTTTCAATCAATAATCAATTTGTCGTAATTCTGTATGCTATTAAATTGGGGGATCTTTCCAACTTCGTAACTTTAGAGTAAATCTACGCCAGCGCTGCTGAGTTTCGTGGTTTAAATTGAAACGAAAGCTCCAGTAACTTTCTTAGCAAGATTGCAAGACTTGTAAGACACGACTAAATTGGCACTAGAAACAAGCGAACCTAGTCTTCAAACGAAATAAAGAAAAATGAAAAAGTTAGAATTAAGTTGGCGAGCTGTACTTCTCAGAATGGATGTTCTAAGTTGATTTGATCAAAGCTTTTTAATAAAGTTAAGGGATTGTTCTTTTTGTTTGGTTGAAGGTTATTACGTAACCCGTTTTGTTTAGCTTCGTTACGATAGTTAAAGTTCAATCTTGCTGCCTCGCTTGCAAGAGTATTCCGATTTAGTTTTATATCATAACTAGCTGCTACCCGCGACTTCATCTGCAAACATTTTTTCGCTATCCCGCGGGAACTATGCAATTTTCCGGGATTAAAATAGCCTTTGTGTGGGTATCAGCGATCTCCGTTCTAAATTTTATCCAAATTCATTCAGTAGTTTTTACGTGAAACAGTAACAAACATCCATCCATCCATCCGTACTTACAAATTTTCGCGTTTATACTGCTGTAGCTGTTTCCTGCAACTTCGTCTGCATAGAATTCGTTTGTCACTATCCTGCAGGAATTAAGCAATTTTCCGGGATAAAAAGTAGCCTATGTGTTATTCCAGACTATAATATGTCCATGTTCCCAATTTCATTCAGATCTGTCTAGCCGTTCTGGCGTGAAAGAGTAACAAACATCCATCCATCCATCCATACTTACAAACTTTCGCGTTTATAATATTAGTAAGATTAGTAGGAGTTTTTATTTTATTTTCTTAAATGATGATACGCCGTTGCCGTAGGACAATATAAATTCTCTGACAAAGAACATTCCTTAAGCTGTACCCAATGAAAATTCATTTTTAACTTGTTTTTTGTCTCCTCGAATTTTGTGTTACCAACTGTGGCTTCTACAGGAAAACTAAACAATACGCCACAAAAAACATTTTCTCAAACATGCTCGGAAATGTATGCGTTAATGTCCCGATATGAGGACATGAAGTTTCTCGTTTATGGCTCCATACATTACTTCTTGGCTTAGGCCACAAAAGTTAGTATGAAAATCCATTTTTGTCCGCTGCTCTAATTTTTTAAATTTCTATACTAAAATTAAATTGGCAAAGTAAAAAATTACATACAGCCAACCACCACCACAATCTGTACCTAAGCATAATTGCGACATAAAAAAAAAAAAATCTATGGTACTATATTTATGTGCGGTTAAACATGGTGCTCAAATAGCTGGATCAAATCAGTACATTTAAAAAATAAAAAAGGTGGCAAATCGAAAATCTTTTTTTCTGCTTATGCGTATTTCGTAGTGATTGTTATTATAATTTAACAGAAATAAAAATGACTTCTGGTGATGAAAGTGACGGGGAACTTATGAACTGTACTCCGCCTCATTTAAAAGAGGAGGCAAATTTAGCTATGCAAAATATGCTACCGGAAAAAAGTAAAGAGATTTACTTGATTGTCTAGTAGTTATTTTAATTTTAATATTTCCTCACATTGTTTGAGAAAAGCACTATACAAGCTTTGGCCGGAACAGGGATTGCAGGACTCGTTCTATCTGGCCTCGTCTTCGACTCGGCCACCTACCCCAAACTCGTCCAGCAATCCCTTACTTCACGGCCTCTGCAGTAATGTACTATTAAAGCTAATAAGTACCTGGAATCAGTATTTGACGTAATAACTTTGCCGTCTCTTTCCCACACAAATTTTGTTGGATGCTGCCCGTTTACAGTGCACTGTAGATGTACCTGTGCGCAAGTGTATTGTAAACATTAAAATACCATTAAAAACATGACATGTAAAAAGATGCAAGTCTCGCAACGCAGTTCTTACAACAAAAAAGTTTTGAGATGTAATAAACGTAAAAAAAAAAAAAAAAATGAAAATATTAATTTCAGACAAGACAATTGAGTAATCCTTATCCATATATGTAAATGTTTAATGTTAGTAACAATATATTCAAGTTATTAAAATTAAGTTATTAGTAAAAAATGAAATGCTCGTTGGATTTGACATGCACGGACATCCAATGAGCGATAATAGAACTAGGGTGCGGCTCCACTGAGGCGGAGACGAGCGGAGCGGAGAGGAGACGTGTGGGGATCGACCAATCATATTACATTCATATTACATGAAATCCACATCTCGTCTCCGATCTGTAATATGATTGGTCGATCCCCACACGTCTCCTCTCCGCTCCGCTCGTCTCCGCCTCAGTGGAGCCGCAGCCTATCGGTCCTAGCTGCCACCACCTTCAGGAGAGAGTTGGCGCTGCGCCGCACGCGCTCCCATAGAGACGCCACGCGCTTGCGCAGCACGGCCTGGAAGCCGCTCGTGCTCCACGCAGTGAACATCCCCGACGCGCTGCAGCGCCAGGGCAGCCCCAACAATCCCCTGAAGGCGTTGTACTGGACGCGCAGAGCATTGTAGGTTTTATTGGTGTAATTGCTCCACAGGCTGCACGTGTACAGAGTTTGGCAGTAAGTTTTAAAGAGAGTAATCTTCACCTCCCTAGAACAGCGCGCAAACCTGCGTGAAAGCATATTGCCCCTAATCGACCATGCTCTGCGCTCCTTTTCCAAGTCAACATCATCCTTTAGGGTGTCTGTACCACCAAAACCACCAAACCAAGTCGGTTAATTTGGTCAGTAAGAGAGGGGATGTAAACAAAACTCGATTTCCACTGACTTGCCTGTTTTAAAACATAACACATTTATTTATAGTCAAATTTCTAGACGACACTGCAAATTAGAATATATATTATAGAAAAATCCGAACAGTAAAGCTATGGCCGGAAATCGAACCCGGATCCTCGTCATTCCGTGACGCGTGCCATACCCCTACACCACATGGCAGGTGGGTAAGCCTTCGAATTTTTCTATCTGTTACTAGCTGTCACGTGACCTTGTTACTATGCGATTTTTTGTCGCCAAGCGTCATCTGTTTGTATGATGTGTCTGTACGACACAATTACAAAACCGTAAAAACATAAACATAAAAAAAACAAACAGCGTACAAAGTAAACATAAAAAAAATCAAGAAGTGAAAAATTCTTGATTTATTTGATAGTACATTTTATAGTTCACAAAAATGTTATACCTACGTTTAAAGTACGGCTCTAGAGTGACACATTCAGGCATTTCGAAGCAGTAAAGTTGCGTAGACTTTGTTAGTACTTATTCATAGATATGATGTCAAATATTTGAACTCAATAATAGAAATACGTCAAATATAATATGGGTATGGAACTCAAACACAACATTTACGGAGCATTGCGCTAAGTGAATACCATTTTCTCTCTCTGTCTGTCTCCTCCTGCTCTCTCTACATTATAATCTTAGGAAAGGTTGTGTACCTACTTATAACTTAATACTTACATCAACTCCAGGCATGACTGTAGCTTCACTAAAATGCTGAGATATAGTCATAGATATGCTTCTTTTGGTTTTCAATATTGTAGAACCTGTGAAGAGAGATAATTAAAAACCTTTGTTAGTTATTTCACGTGACAAAACAGTTGAACATCTTACCAATGGTCGATTTGAACGACGATATTGATCTGCAACAAAAATAAATACCGATAAAGACATATTTGGTACAAAAGTTCACAAAATATAATCATGAAATAAAAATTAAAAAAAACGCTCCATGCATTAATCAGTGTGTAATCATTTTGGAAAAGTGCTGATACTCGTCAAACCACTGGACAGATATCCACAGATCCAATGATGCACAGACACACACACACACACAGACATCGACCGAATTTGGAACTAGTAAAACTGTACGAATAGAAAGAAAATATTTAGCTGCATAATAATGAGTTAGCAGTTTAGTAGTTGTTAATTTTCCCACAAGTTACAAAGGATAATACGCAAAAATATTTTATAACCTCCAAAATGCGAATGTAAACTACACGAATAGGCAAAGTAACACCATTTATTCAAATAACATTTTGATTACAAATTGATCGCCGAAATTGTAAATAACAATGAAATTACTCGCGATATCAGAAAACAGCGGTTATTAATGTGTGTGAAATGTAACGAATGGAAATGTCTGTAATTGAATAATTCGAGGGAAATGGAGAAAAAGTGCCAAGTTCTTTCTGCTGCATTTTAAAAGGATACAAGATGTTGCTTGCTATACGCGTTAACACTATACTTTCCTTTATACATGTAGTCTAAGCCTTCAATACTTTAGATACAGCATTTCTTAATTTTAAACATAATGTAATTTTTAAACATTTTGAGATGTCGTTTCAGAATGGTGGTACACGCACGCCTGTGCTGTATAAACTTTCAAAGGGACTTTGAGAATTCTTTTGCTGGTACATTTTCGAGCGGCTGATGTTAAAAACAACTAGGCTTGTAGGAATCAGAATTTTTTCTTTAGTTTTGGGAAAAGACGCAATAGAAGAATCCACTCAACAGATGAGTGTTAGCCTAAGCACTGAAAATTCGAAAGGTAAAAGTAGAATCTATAATTAATTGCGCATTATTTCATTCCATTTAATACTTACTCAAGATGACGATAAGCCAAGGCAAGCAATACTCGAACAAGTTAACCCAGTTCCCCGAGAACCCTGAAGTTTTAAAAGAAATCCTTTATTTTAAAATTCGTTTGGCAAAATAAAACCTAGTGAAATCATAGGCGAACTTAGACTGAACTCCACCGAGTGCTCTCAACTTCGAATGACCTGTGATACCAAAACTACAAGTGCAACAGCAATATTGACGGTGGATAATACACAAACTATTCGATATGTGCAATGTGCATCGAAATTGCAAAATTAATTTCAATTCATTATATTCCTACGTCACAGAATACCATTTTGCTCGTACTAGTATGCACTGTCGTATCATTTTAATTGGACCGAATATCATAATGGATTCTCCTTGTTATGCGACGTTAATGAAAATGAAAATGAAAATGAAAATTTTATTTTGCAAATTGGCCGCCAAGGGCTCTTTTACATGTCTTTTTGAAACTACCAGCACATTCGGAAAGACCATCATTGCCAAGAAGAATGCGCCGCAAGAAACTTGGCAGAAAGTCATTTTTTCAAAATTGTCAATGTATCCGGAATCGACTCGTTTTGGTGCCGTTTTCTGACTGTAGTGTAGGGCTGAAATAAGTGAGAGGACTTAGACCGGGACATTTCAAGAAGAACTAGTAAAGGTAGAAAAAACGGAACTTTTATTACAACAATAGGTAACTTTAAAGGTTTAGTCCTTGCCTAAACACAGAACAACTTTTAACACAGCCATTCAATGCCAATTCAAATACGTAAATTCGTGAAACGTGAACGGACAAGAAGTGTCAGCGCTTGCGTCGTTCTTTCCACGTACGATTAGCCTAGCTAGTTAGAGCGCGTTTATTGGAGGTATACCTATCACTGTTTACCAAGTCCAGCCCTCTATTAAATAACTATGATTTTTAAACCGGGACAATTTGCTTATCGGCCGGGACGCCGGGATACCATGATTCAAACCGGGACATGTCCCGGCGTACCGGGACGTATGGCAACCCTACTGTAGTGTATCTCCGTGCCATAAAAGCCTTGGTAATCTAGTGGTTTGACCTGTCGCCTCTCAAGCAGAGGGTCTCTTGAGTTTTTCGGAATTTATGTGCGAAATTACATTTGGAATTTGCCATGAGCTTTTCGGTGAAAGAAAACATGCGAAGCAATTCAATGGTGTGTGTGAAGTTCCCAATCTGCACTGGGCCCGCGTGGGAACTATAGCCCAAGCCCTCTAATAAATGGAGGGGGCTTATGCCATGGCACGCCGAATTACGCGATAATTTATATTAAAAAAAAATACAAAATGTATTGAAATTGTAGCGAAACGGTTTAAAAGGGACTCTATATATCTCCGCGGTTCCGAATCTGCGGAAAATAAAAGACAGACTAGTTTATCTTGTGGAAATTTTGAAACATCCTACGGTATTATGATCTTCAAGAAATATTGTGACTGCCAAATTTAAAGTTGTGCGTTGATTGTCAGTCAGTCACTAATCATCACTGTCGGCGTTCGGAAAAAAATCAATCCAACAATTCCAGTGATGAGAATAGACCAGTCAAAAAAAATTCTAAAGGACACTGAAAATTAGAACATAAAAAAATCCAAAAAGTAAAGCTATGGCCGAGAATTGAACCCGGACCCACCTCATTCCGTGACGCGAGCTATACCCCTACACCACCCATAGCAGGTTTGACCTTGTTGTGTTGTAGGAGCATGCACGCGTCACGGAATGACGAGGATCCAGGTTCGACTCCCGGCCATAGCTTTACTTTTCGGATTTTTGTGTGTTCTAATTTTCAGTCTCGTTCAGAAATTTAATTTCTAACGGTAAAACCGTATAAGTAAACATAAAAAATCAAGAAGTATTTTTTTTTAATTGATTTGATAGTAAATAGTCTGACAGGTTATTTGACAAAGTATTTGTGCAGTGGATTGTATATGGACTGCAGGATGGTGATGATGAAGTAAACAGAAAGTTTAACAAGTATGATCAAGACATTAAGGTTGTAACCTTGTCACATTATACTTTGTAAAACCATAGCAACGTCCCTTCAGCAAGATATCTAAGGGATAATAAGGTGTCTCTAGAGAATCTTTTAGAAGTACCTATCTCAATGCTGGTCTGGGAGTAAAGAAAAAACAAATAATTTACCAGTTTCTTCTCTTCCCGCGCAGATGGTAAAAGCCCATCGAGGGAATGGGTGAAAGTCTTAGGAATCGTGTTATAGGCGATGCGGCTAGCAACCCTCACTATTTTGATTTCCCTTTCCACCTATACGCCCTTAATCATGCTAAACGTGGCCTTAAGGTTTTGTTACCTTAGGCTCTGGACCCGTAAGTAAGGGATAAAGACGTTATATATGTATGTAAGTATGTATGTAGTAGAAATGAGAGCGTTAAAAAGTAGGTATGGAAGGTGTATCACTGAAAGATAGAATAAGGAATAGTGTGATAAAGGAACGTGCTGGTGTGAAAGAGGATAATAGTGACTAGGATAGAAAAAAGTATGCTTAGTTGGTTTGGTCACGTAGAGCGGATGGATGAAAGTAGATTAACTAAACAGATCTATAGGGGGAGTGTGAATGGTTACGTTGGGAGGGGAAGGCTTAGACGGACGTACCGAGACCAAATAGGAGACGTTTCGGAAAAAGGTCAGGTCAGGAGTACCCGAAACCGACGAGCATGTATGAAGCGATTGATGAGTGTGGATGAAGCGAAAGAAGTATGTCAGGATCGTAGCAAGTGGAACAAAGTAGTCTCTGCCTACCCCTGTGGGAAAGTTTCGCCTAGTTTTGGGCGAATGGGCGTAAGAGGGAAGCTCACTCGGACTCGGACTCGGGTCGTTTAAGAACGGTACCACATCGAATGGCGCTGGCGGAAAAAAACCCACGCGTTATCGGCCCCCGGTTCTATGAACATCTACCATCACACCTAAAGAGTGAAGAAGATGACGAAACGTTTGGTCGTCGCCTTAAAGTCCTTTTGTTGGAAAACCCATTTTACTCTGTAGATGAATTTAAAAATTTGACACTTATCTAATTTATCCATATTTTTTTATTATTATTATTTGTTACTTTTAATGATAATTTCCATATTTTTTATTTTTAAGCTGACGATTTCAATATAAATTCCTTGACATTTAATTTTAAGTGATGATGTAATTTTATATTGAATGATGATAAAATAAACATAAACTTAAAGAGGCGTGACGGTATGTATGTATGTATCTCGATAAACAGGAAAAGTATGATCAGATTAAAATCAAAGGATCCAAAATTACCAACAATTGGTATTAAAACCCATCCCAAATAACTTATCGGATATTCAGTGACTCGAGAAAGCTTATTTCTGGTGAATAGACCCTTTGATGTAACCGAGGACGGAGACAAACGGCCGAAGTATGGAAATAGTCATCAAAGGATCTCAGACAGAACGGGGATCATGAAAGTGGAAAATCTTAAAGAGGTTTCCGGGCTTGAGATTTTATAAGGTAAGCGTTAATTTAATTTAGTCGATTCAACTTTTAGACATACAATTACGTCTTTATCCCTTACGGGGTAGACAGAGCCTAAGGTAACAGGTACCTACAGGCCACATTTAGCAAGAAGGAATCAAAATGGCGATGCGATGGGCTTTTACCAACTTATATTAATTAATATAATATCTAATCCATACTAATATTATAAATACGAAAGTAACTCTGTTACGCTTTCACGCCTAAACCACTGAACCGATTATAATGATATTAAGTACAGAGATAGTTTCGTTTTCGGGGAAGGACATAAGATAGACAATATTCGAAATTTGGAAATTGATAAGTAAACAAAAGCGTTAAATCTCACCTACGAAAACAAAAGAATACCTATTCATCACGTCTTGTTGATTTTCAACACAACAATACCGTATTTTAAACCAAACCCATATTTAAATTGGAATAAATGGTCAGACAACGAGATATTTGCAGCAAAGACTTAAGTACCTACCGTAAAACGGAGTGAGAAGGGACAAAATTAAAGTTCAAATCTTGATAAAAAAGTATTTTGATATAGGTGGTAGGACCTTGTGCAAGGTCCGTCCGGATCGCTACCACCATCTTACTCGCTAATCCTGCCGCTAAGTAGCAGTGCTTGCACTGCTGTGTTCCGGTGTGGAGAGTAAGAGAGCCGGGGAAATTACGGGCACAAGTGGCCATTCATCTTAGTCCTCTAGGTTGGCAACGCATCTGCAATCCCTCCGGGGTTGCGGGTGTCTATGGGCAGTGGTGATCACTTACCATCAGGTGACCCACCTGCTTGTTTGCCTTCCTATTCATATAAAAAAAAATGTGGCAAGTTAAATTATATAGGCAAAAAAATGTTCCGGTGGTATGAATTTTAGTTTAACAATGATTACCTGTCGTTTATTTTGATAGTTAAAACAATTTGACCCTAAAAAATAGGCAAATCCCAGCTCACCCTGTAGTGGGGTCAGTAGGGATAGCAAGAAAAAAAAACATCCTTGCATTTACCCGCGACTTTAACCAGTAGGCTTATTGCCTAACTCGCTCGCAATCGCCATCGTGTTCATTTTGACAGTTCTCGTATGAATGTGACAGCTAGCTGATTCCGATGCCAATTGTCAGCCCATACATGAACTGTCAAAATGAAAACGATGGCGATTGCGAGCGAGTTAGGTAATAAGCCTACAGGTCATCCGTCCACCTAGTAGGTGGACGCTGCGCTTACCGATCCTTCATTAAAATTGACCTCCGCAAAGTAACGCCTTATTCAATAAAATGTTACAATCGAAATATTTAAATTTTTGCTATAAAAATCCACTCGACGTGACACCAATCCAACAATACCAGCTGAATAACAATGAGCAATTATGTGAAGAAAACAGAGCCACCTTTATATGTTATTTACGCCGCCATATTTATGTTTAGAAAACACACGTGACTTGTTTTATTGTTCAGATAAAACTTCGCGCGTCTGTCGTTATTTTCGCCAAGCCCCTACCATGAGCCGCGGAGAAAGAAAGGAATAAGAAATTTATTCCTTTTTGCAAGACACACAAATATAAGAGAATATACACAATTTTATAGAAAAAAAACACAGACATGAAAAATAGATCCTCAGCGTTGTGTGTCTTCGCAAAAGTGAAACGGTCGCTGGCTCAGCATTACGCTGAGGTGTTAGACTGCTGCACTGATTTTCAGCCAGAACCGTCTGTGACTCACGAAACAATACACAGATAAAATATACTACATAATCCATAAACTTTTACGTAAACAAAGCAATAAATAGATAGAACCCGACCTAAATGTAACTAAAACAAATACATAAATTAATTAAACAGTTTCCAATAAACAAAAAATAAAAAAGGAGGGAAAACTAAATTGTTCAAAATCTCAAATCAACTAAAACATCTTTGCGCTGACTGTACTTTTTGTGGACTACACTTACATTGTCATCCATTTTACATATATAAAGTCACTAGCTTATGCCCGCGACTTCGTCCGCGTAGAAAAATCCCGTTTTTTTCCTTATCCCGTGGGAATTTCCAAAACTCCTGAAATTAGTTTCTTAGTTTTGTAATCACCTACTTTTGTATCAAAATTTGAAGAGTCTAGTTATTATAGTTAATGAGATAGCGTCACTCGGAATCGAATATAAATTCCCGTTTTTTCCTTATCCCGTGGGAATTTCCAAAAATCCTTCCTTAGTGGATGCCTACATTGTATAAGGTATCTATGTACAAAATGTCAAGTCTCTAAGTCCAGTGGTTTGGGCTGTGCTATCCCGCGGGAACTATGCAGTTTCCGGGATAAAAACTATCCTATGTCCTTTCCTGGGACTCAAACTATCTGTATACCAAATTTCAACTAAATCGGCCCAGCGGTTTAAGCGTGAAAAGGTAACAGACAGACAGACAGACAGACAGAGTTACTTTCGCATTTATAATATTAGTAAGGATTGTCATTATGTTAATTTCAGGTCATCGTGACACAAAGAGCCAAAAAATAGTTTACAATAGGGGTGTGAGTCGGGTTACCTCATCGTATATCAAGAACTGCGATCCGTTGGATCCGTCCGGGACGAGCAATGCTTGGTCCGGTGCACCCTGGGCATCGGTCAATGATTTCCTGGCGGTCTCCGAGGGATATCATTACCCGACAGAGCCCGACACGGGTCTTTTGACCATGGTCTAACACCTATCACCTGTACATTATCCGTGATAGCCTGGTGGTTTGAGCTCTCAAGCAGAGGGTCGTGGGCTCGAATCCCGGGCGAACCTCTGAGTTTTTCGGAATTTATGTGCGAAATTACATTTTGACATTTACGATGAGTTTTTCGGATTGTGAGAGGAGTCCTTTTTTTTTTTTTTTTTAACGTGTGTAACGTGTGTAACTCCGCGCTCGGGACAGCACGAACGGAGGTATGACGGGCTCTCCAACTCGCCGCTGCCTTCCCTATGGAAGGAGGGGAGTGGCCTACCGTCTAAAAACACACACGTTCCCTCCTGGCCATGAACTGTGGGCGTTGCGGGCGCACTACGGTGACCACCGCAACGTGAGAGGAGTCCCTGTGCTCAGCATTGGGACGTATATAGGCTAGAGATACAGTGATGGGCTGCTAGCATCGCCTATAACATAATTCCTAAGAGTTTCGCCCAATCCCTCGATGGGCTTTTACCATCAGCGCGGGAAGAGTAGCAACTGGTACATTTCATGTTTTTTCTTTGCTCCCAGACCAGCATGGAAGAACCATTTGGCTACCATAAAAACGGCACAGCACTTGTCAACTCCCATCCACAAAATCAACTTTAACAAATGATAATATTAATTGATGATATTAATACTAGAGATAATGTAACTGTAATTATAATGATAATAGTGCCAATATGACAATTTATCAACCTCTAATTATAATTCTAATATTCTTGACATGTATAATAATAATTCTATATAATTTAAATTTTGACGGTCATTTTATCTAACACTAGATTAATTTTATATTTGCATGACTTTTTAAGTTTAAATGTTTGAAACTAGAATATCCATGACATCTGTATTGTATAACATTTACTGCGAATAAATATTTCATTTCATTTCATTTCATTTTCATTTCATTTCATTTCCCCAGGTACCGTGGTAGGGGCAGGTTTACGGCTCCCGGGGGCGCCTCGCACTTTACGCCCACTTATCATTGCGAGGCATGATTCCCGCTTTATTGACTCTCAGGACGTTAGGCATAAGCTAATGACTGCTCGGCTATGAAGGGTATTGAAATATGGGGTAACTACCCCATTTGGGTTATTATGTCAGGACAGAGGGGATAGAATGCGGTGATGTCATAGTTTCGCTGATAGTCTCGCAATTTAGTTCTTTCACTACACCCATAGTAGTATCACATTCATACATAAATCACGTCTTTATCCCTTACATGGTAGACAGAGCCTAAGCTCTAGAACTTTATCATTATTTTAACGGTATCTAATATGTTCGTTTGTTTTGCTTCAGGAAGAAAAGCAATCGAGGCTGAGTTTTCGAAAATTTGTTGCTTAAAATGTGTTTCGTCAATGATTATAAACGCTTTATACATTGTTCGTGATCTGTTTGTTTACCCATATATAAATTAATAAATACATACATACATACATGTAAACATACATTAGCACTTCTTTATCTCTTACACAGACAGAGCTTGGCTACGTTGGGTATGATTGTGGGCGTAAAATTGGAAAGGGGAATCAAAATAGTAATGAGTTGCTAGCCGCATCGCCTACAATATCATTCCTAAGAATTTTGCCCATTCCCTCGATGGGCTTTTACCATCTGCGCGGGCTTTTACCATCTGCGCGAGAAGCCACTGGTGCAATCTAATTTTTTTCTTTACTCCCAGACCAGCATAGGACTGGTTATGAAGCTGTTACAAACTCCATCTTCTAGCTACAACTTTTACTACCTACTTCAAACTGTCACTGGTACCTGAATTAGTTTCAATACACTCTCTAATTTAAACTAAAACAAGCGTCGCATACTTTACAAACTATGCGAGCTTTATACAGCAGTTTTGCAGCTGGTAGCGCTAAAGAGGTTGCATAAACAGCTACAATGCGCTCTCACCGAGAGTTTTAAACACTTCTGTTGTCATAAATAGGCTAATGTTTTGTGTGACCTCCATTATACAGGTAAACTGGACAACTCTAGGCCGACAACGTATCTGCAATCCTCTAGTTTCGGGTGTTGCTTGTTTTTCTTACACTAAAAAGAAGTACAGTTCTACCACAAAGAGTGTTTTGTATTTGGTAGCACTGCTACCGTGTAAGCATCTTAAGGTTGTATAACAGAGCTGAATATTTCGAATATAAGAGGCTCTTAAATCTCAAAGGAAGAGTTCACCTTAGTTTGGTTCAGTGCCTGCGATGTTTTGATGAGGAATAAAAATGCAAAGCAGCGAAATAACTAAGCATACATCTTAAGTTTTGATATAAGTAATCCTACTAATATTATAAACGCGAAAGTTTGTAAGTATGGATGGATGGATGTTTGTTACTCTTTCACGTAAAAACTACTAAATGGATTTAAACCTTTAACAAGACCCAAAAGCCACGTTTAGCATGATTGATTTATTCCGAAAATTGCTAACTTCCCGCGGTTAACGATTTATTCCCGGTTAATGTTACGGGCAGCAGCTATGTATTTTAACCTTTTGTCGTACTTACCGCATCTTCAGTTGATTAGTGAGTGATTCTTGAAAATCCCTCAAAAATGGGTATTTGTTTGTGGAAGAAGTAACATCTGAAACAATAAACTTTTGTTATCCCCTCATTCATTCTATACGCACAGTGCTTTTTTCAAACATGCAATGAAATAAATCAAAAACTAGAGAAACTGAAAGTAGTAGATAAAATATAACAAATCTATTTGATTGGACTACAAGAACTCAAGTGTAAACAAATAAGATTTTTCAACAGGGACGGATTCGAGACATCGTTATTTTCACGGCCTGCTACACTTCGCTGCGGGATTGTTCGACGACTGTAGTTTCGATGATACCGTATCTCAACAAAATAATATTGTGTATATTATATAAGGTACTGTACCTTTATACAACTATATACATACAAATATATTACTTCCATGCTGGTCAGGGAGCAAAGGAAAGACATAGAATGTACCAGTTGGTGTGTGTAAATAAATGTTTCTCTCTCTCTCTCTCTCAGTTGCTTCTCATTCCGCGCAGATGGTAAATGGGCGTAATTCTTAGGAATTATGTTATAGGCGATGTGGCTAGCAACCCATCACTGTATCTCTAGCCTATAGGTATACGTCCCAATGCTGAGCACAGGCCTCCTCTCACAATCCGAAAAACTCATCGTAAATGTCAAAATGTAATTTCGCACATAAATTCCGAAAAACTTAGAGGTTCGCCCGGGATTCGAGCCCACGACCCTCTGCTTGAGAGGTCAAACCACCAGGCTATCACGGCTTTTTTTTTAAATAATAGTGTAAATTTCAACCTGACCGGTCAGTAGATTCTTATTCTGATTATAGACGATTATTCGACTATTCGTAAGTAAACTGAATCTATTCAGTTCAACATTAAATTCAGAATTTTAAATCATAATTTTCAGAATGGCATCTAATCTAAATTTACTTAATAAGTTATCATAGCTCTTAACTCTACCTAAACTTACATAAACTCGTTCCATCTAACATCCTTAAGTGAACGAGTTTACCAACTCAACTCACGGAATCAAACATAATAATAAAACTTGGCTGACATGTCATGTGACGTACTTGCCAAGTCGGTAATTGGCCAAGTTTTAATGACGTCACTGCGTGGCTCAATCTGTTCAACTCAACTCATTATGATCCAAGTGCGGCCCTGCGCTTTATGGGTACAGTTAGTGGGCGTAAGTTTGATAGTTTAGGCGTTCACAGGTTGTCTTTATCTGTATAGCTTGTGCCTGCGACTTCGTCTGCGCAGAATCAAAATTTGCGGTTAAACTTCCTCTCTCTCCTTCCTTTACGGAGTGACGTGATCAGTGTTGTGTGCTGCCCTACATTTGACAGTAATAAAAATGACGATGAAAACGAGGGTAGTTGTGCGCCGCTGTCAGTTGCGTCGAGCAGCCGCGCGAACAGAGCGCTGGCGCGCAGTGTTCGTTTCGCTGCCGCCGGGGCGAGCGCTCCAGGAAGAAGGACTACGAAATAGTCCGAAACATGTCGAGCATCACTCGACTTTTTATACGTGAGTTATCCGTTTATGTGTAATAATGATTAAGTCTCACGGTAGTTTCATGTTGAAAGTACCTCTCTCTCCCTTCAAAAATGTACAAAAACAAGCCAAATGCGAGACTTAAGCACGATAATTTCGTATTCCTACCGCAACGAAATAAATCCGTGTCTTGCATGGACACGCACTTCCATTATTTTTTATCCCATCCTTTTGTTCCGTAGGAAATTCGAGAATCCCTTCAAATGACGCCTACGCGATCTCCAAAGAACATGTCTATTAAATACAAAGTCTACATTTTCTATACCGTCCTCTCATCCCGTGGGAAAATTGGAAAATCCCTTCTTTGTAGTGCACCTTTTTGATCATCAAGGAATATGGCTGCCGAATACCAAAAAAGTGTATTAGCAAGTCCTACTCTTCTTTTTTATCCCACGGGAATTTCGCTAAATCCTAAAATCAGTTTTCAGATCATAATTACCTACGGGTATGCCAAATTTAAAGATTCTAGTAATAATATACTATATATAAAAGAAGGTCATAACTCAAGAGGTTCATTATTTTGATTATCTTTTCCACCCATACGTCCACAATCATGCTAAACGTGGCCTTCAGGTCTTGCTACCTTAGGCTCTGTCTACCCCGTAAGGGATAAAGACGTGATTTATCTATGTATGTATGAAGTTTTTCCATTCGTTGCACAAAGCCACACTCGTGTTTTAAGGGCCCTCATTACGTATCAGTTGTATAAACTACTATAACAGTTTAACATATCTACTTGGATACAAAAATAACACTGTTACTTTGAAAGCAGAGTCTTGAGAAAAGATTAAAAAACTTTATCTAGGTTACATCTCACTCCGGCCATTCACGGCTCTTCAAAGATACAACTTGTATGCCTTTGAACATTGCGAGTTGCTGGTACACAAGCTACTATGTGGTTAGTAGCTCGACTTGTTTGCTCTGATGGCAAACAATAGTTTCTGTTTAGCCAGGCCTTAGATTAATCATTAAATATGGGTTGTTTCAGATATGACTGAGGTCTTATTTTAAATAGGGCTTAATAGGACTTAGCCTTCCTATTTGCAGGATATTTTGGAGAGAAAGAGCCGTGATAACAAAGTAATAATGAACTTTTATTTCATCAGTCAATCTTCTACTCCCAAGCAGAAGCGGCCGAATTAGGCAAGATAAATAAATATAGGAGTTTTAGCACCAAATATAACTTTGTCCCTTCGGTGTTGAGAACCTCGGTTCGTGGGGTCCTAGCGCTATTAGCCTCTTCAAAGGTATTTCGAAGAGGCTAATAGACGCTACGGGTGACCGCAGAGCTGGCAGCTTCCTTGGACAGCGTATTAGTATCGCTGTCCAAAGGGGGAATGCTGCCAGCGTCTGTAGCACTATGCCACTGGGGGGGCTCCTTTTTTAATTATTTCATTTTAAGATTAGTTTTATTTTAGTTTTTAATTTGTTTTTAATTCCCCTTTTGTATTTTCTATCAATAAATGTATGAGTTTATATATTTATAAATATATTTTTTATTCATACATTGATGTATCTGATCGGCTAAATCAATATTTATAAAAGAAAGTCGTGTTAGTTACACTATTTATAACTCGAGAACGGCTGAACCGATTCGGCTGAAAATTGGTGGGGAGGTAGTTTAGAACCAGGAGACGGATATAGGATATTTTTTATCCCGATCTTCCCGCGGGATTGGACTGCACTACAAAGGGAGTGCACTACAAAGGAATCTTTCAAATTTCCCACGGGATAAAAACACGAGGTAAATAATTAAAATAGTTTAGTATATAATATTCCTAGAGGATCACGTAGGTGCTCTAAGAAGGGATTTTCCGAATTTCCCACGGGATAGGCAATAAAAACCTTATACTTGGAGACATGAGTGGATGGGGTATGTCGTCACTCTGACGTTATCTGCGCGGACGAAGTCGCGGCCAAAAGCTAGTAATCGATATTTTTTCAACAACAAGTCTACGCCGTAGTCAGTCATATTTATGCTTAACGCAAGTAATTCAAGTCTGCATTCATAAAAGTAATTCTCCACTTGGAAGCTAGCCAGCTTCTTCACCTACGACATAAGAGACGTAAACAACCCCATTTGGCTATTTATCCACCCATAATTCTTTATGACGACCTCCTTATTGAATCAACAAGTGAACAAGTGAGAAAATGACCGTCTGGATCTCGACCTGATTGCGACCAGACTGAAAGACCCCTTTGTCCATGTCAATATTAAGTAAGTAAGTAAGTAAATGCTCTATTGTACAAATATAAAGAAACAGATACAATTTACAAAAAAATAAAAATAACATTAATACATGTACAAAGGCGAACTTATCCCTATAAGGGATCTCTACCACTCTAAGATCTCTCTACTAAGGGATATTACCGTGTGATCCAGGCATATCGCGATCCATATCACGAAATATTGACGCGTATCGCAGCAAATCCGGTTGTTTTGAATCCACGATCCTATATTGACATTATATAGTACTGCGGAAGACGCAGTGTTGGCAGGCCTCTCACCAGTAGACTTATTGTCTAACTCGCTCGCAATCGCCATCGTGTTCATTATGACAGTTCATGTATGAATGTGACAGCTAGCTGATTCCGATGCCAATTGTCAGCCCATACGTGAACTGTCAAAATGAACACGATGGCGATTGCGAGCGAGTTAGATAATAAGCCTACTGGTTGACCGACTGCATCGCGAAAGTTGCGGGGAACCGGTGGATGCAGATGGCGAGCTGTCGTTCATTACGCGTGCTAAGGGATAGATAAAAAGCCGTGGTAGCCTAGTGGTTTGACCTGTGGCCTCTCAAGCAGAGCGTCGTGGGTTCAAATCCTGGGCGCACCTCTGAGTTTTTCGGAATTTATGTGCGAAAATTACATTTGAAATTTGCCATGAGCTTTTCGGTGAAGGAAAACATCGTGAGGAAACCTGGCACACATTTGCGAAGAAATTCAATGGTGTGTGTTAAGTTCCCAATCCGCACTGGGCGCGCGTGGGAACTATAGCCCAAACCCTCCAATACACGGAGGAGGCCTATGCCATGAGGCACGCCGAATTACGCGACAATTTAAAAATAATAATAAAAAAAAACAAAACAAAACAACAAAAAATGAAATTGCAGCGAATTCGGAATAAAAAGGCTATATTATTATATTATTATTAAGGGATAGGCCTTTGTCCAACAGTGGACTTCTTCAGACTGATGAGGATGATGATGATGATATTGACACACCAGTATCACCAAAAATTTACCGTCTAATCCAGCTTTTAAAGGATATGCAATTATCTCAGAATAAAATTATTTCAAGCTTTTTATTTTGCAACACATCCATACATTGATTACGTCTATCAAGATCTACCGGCCGCGTTTAGCGTGCTTGCAAGCGTATACATATACATACGTTGGAAGGCTAATAATAGTATTTTATGCAACCGTTACATAATGAGTGTTTCAAGGCCTAATTATGTGCAGTGGCATACATAAATGTATCTAGGCACATAGCTACCACCATCTTACTCGCTAATACTGCCACTAAGTAGCAGTGCTTGCATTGCTGTGTTCCGGTGTGGAGAGTAAGACAGCCGGGGAAATTACGGGCACAAGAGGCATTTCATCTTAGTCCTCTAGGTTGGCAACGCATCTGCAATCCCTCCGGGGTTGCGGGTGTCTATGGGCAGTGGTGATCACTTACCATCAGGTGACCCACTTGCTCGTTTGCCTTCCTATTCATAAAAAAAAAGCTACAATCCTATATTATGTAGGATGAAAGACAATGTAAGCAGGAAATAACTAGTTATCAAAATGCGTGGATTAAAATGTTTTTTTTTTTAATAATTTTTTGTTTTATTAGGTTCCGATAGTGCTTTCAACGAAACAAGATGAAAAAAATATCACCGCTGAAAGCATAAAAATACTAGCACATCGATTAAAGAAACATCTGCCGAGCGGCCGCGAAATAAAATTTAATTAAAAATGGAACTGCATAAATCTCGTAAAACAATCGCGAATCGGGATTCCAATTAATTTGTGGATCTAGATTATGAAATTTATTTCATGATTACGGAAAACACGATAGGCTACCAACCGTATCTACCTACATTACCTACCTACATTATGTATTGTTGAGTTAACTCTATTATCACATTTAGTATAACTTTCTTTACATTATCCGATCTGATATTGGTGTCTGTCACTGATATAACATCGACGGAGGAAAATATACGATATTTATCGGAAATTAAAAACGGATAGGTAGATAAGTTTAACATTGCTAGAGAGAGAGAGATAAAGAGAGAGACAGTTTATACTCGCAAGAAAAATGCGAACGCGAAAGTCGTCGACCCAATGCTTTGTACCTAGTGCGACTTGCAGATTTCTTTACTTACCTTGACTTTAAAACGTTATAAACAAAGTAAATTAAAACACAAAGTTTATAGAAAGAGCATAAACTCTAAAAAATGCACAAACCGATACTCACCAGAAAACAAAAGCAATGAAAACATCATCCAGAGATGCACATCCATTGTGTTGAAATCCACTCACATTAACATCAAAATGTCACCAAACTTTTCCGCTGTACGTAACGAGTGTTCCCGCGTTTTTTGGGAGAGGGCGCGTACATCCCCTCCGGCGGTTGGGAGCGAACTGAGGGTGGCGGGAACTTCTACTACGAGTTTTGTTTTTTTAATGTTTGAAAATGGAATCTCGTTCAGCCAAATCAAATTTAGAGGAGGCGTTTAGCAAAAAATAAGTTCCGTTTATGTTTACGAAACGTGGACGGTTTCCTAATAAGATTTACAAAGTAATTTCTTTTCTATTCAATCAGGCGGTGAAATCTCGTTGTAATTATTATGATATTTGATTCACTCCTACATTAAAATAATAGGAATCCTATTTTAATGAGGAGCGCCATTTTTTATGTAGGTAACTGATAAAATGACGTGAAATGTTTGCATTATGGCAACAATTTTGCATGCAAATACTTAATTTCCCCGTTATATTCGTTTCTTTTTTAAAGGCCCAATTTATTTTTAAGTCTCATCGTGATTTTATTTTTTAGTCTTCATTAAAGACAACATTTTTAGGGTTCCATGTCTGTCCGACAATTAAAGGAAACTTTTTTTATTAAATATTTATTTTTACCCACGTACAAAGGACATGTTTTATCGTGTAGTTTGATTTAAGCAGCTATGTTTTTTTTTCTAAAAGTTTTTTTTTTAATTTGAAGTTTATTTTGTCTCGTGGTAAGGGCCAAAGGTTATAGCAGTACCGGAGTGGACGGATCATCTTTATTTCCCCACTCGAGTGCTTTGACGATTAAAAATGTGTTATACAAAATTTACATTTATAAAGTTTTTTTTAGTAGCCTTTCTTAACCACAATCGCACGTGCAAGGCAAAGTCTGTGCGACTCGTATTTGCTTACATGAATCCTCTTCCATTTAAATCATAATGTCACGTCAGGTTCAATAATTATGATCGCGGGAAGAGAAGCATCTGGTACGTACTTAGTTTTTCTTTTCTCCAAATTCCAGACCTACTAGTTGAATAAAAAAAAACCCTCCAAGTGTAAGTCAAATTCGCGCACCCAGGTTTCCAATACAAATTCAGAAAATGAATAAAAATCCAGACTTAGCAGAGCCGTGTAGGCTTATTACCTAACTCGCTCGCAATCGCCATCGTGTTCATTTTGACAGTTCTTGTGTGAATGTGACAGCTAGCTGATTCCGATGCCAATTGTCAGCCCATACATGAACTGTCGAAATGAACACGATGGCGATGGCAAACGAGGTAGATAATAAGACTACTGCTCTTAGGAGCAGAATGTAAGCATTTTATATTGGTTATTTACACACACAGACATACAAAAAAAATTAGATTTTTTGTAATATTTTCTAGCTATCACGGTTCATAAGAGACATGCCTGATGACACACAGACAAACGGAAATTGGAGTCTTAGTAATAGTGTCCCATTTTTCCCCTTTAGCTACGGAACCCTTGTAAGTAAATGCTTTATTGTACAAATATAAAGAAACAGATACAATTCACAAAAAAATAAAAATAACATTAATATTATGCACAACGGCGAACTTGTCCCTATAAGGGATCTCTCTAAGTTAACCTTTGAGTAGATGAGAGGAGCATTAAACGAGGGACCGACAAAGTGTGAGTTTAAAATTAAAGATAATAACCCTTGTAGATAGTGTAGACCAGGGTTTCCCAAACCATGGGTCGCAACCCACTGGTGGGTCGCGATCGAATATTATGTGGGCCCTGCCTGTAGAACGACACACCAAAAAAAATTTACTAACACTTCGTTTGTTATTTGAAAAGTCCTTTCTTCATATTGGTAACGGTTGAATTTCCTAAAGGTGGGTCCCAAGTTTGTAAAATTGTATTAAATGGGTCGTAGCCTAGACAACATTGGGAACCCCTGGTGTAGACCCTTGTAACCATAATTTGGACACAATACCAAACATGTATGGAAAATTTGCATGGAACAGTAACTTGGCATATTGTTATTAGCTGCAATGCCTGGTAATGTCGTAATGCAGCTCAAATTGCATTCCATTTCAAACTGTTTGTTCACCCAATTCAATTAACTTCGATGAACACAAAATTAAACAGCATGATCCATTTTGTGGACGCACGGCCGAATAAATTAAAATTTATACGGTCTTTGATATGCTGTGAAACGAACAAAACTGCATGTTGACCTCAGACCAAGTTAGAAGTGAAGACGGAGTTCTGCGGACGACGGAGGCTGGTTTCAACTACACCTTAACGTATGCATATAGTTGCACACTCTCAAGCCCATTGAAACTTAGCCAAGCAAGCTGAGCCTAGTGTAACTTTTCGCATATAAAAACGTCTCGAACGCGTTCGCGTAAACGTCTCAATTGCTATGGAATAATTGGCAGCGCCACTTGCGGATCGAATCGGCAACAAACTGTATGCTTAGTGTGCAAATACTATGAGTTTTTTTAGGAATCGAAACACGGCGACGACTATTATTGGTTTCTTGGCCCTGATTGTGTCTAATAATGCCTGTAGCCAATGTAAAGTGACACCATCTGTCAGAGAGAGAAACACTTAGATTTATAAAAGAAAGAGATACAATACAATTGAGAAAAAAAACAGCCAATGAACTCATACTAATTCTAGTTCTTCCTTGCTGGCCTGGGAGTAAAGAAAAAACATAGAATGTACCACTTGCTTCTCCCGCGCAGAACGTAAAAGCCCATTAAGGGAATGGGCGAAAATCTTAGGAATCATGTTTTAGGCGATGCGGCTAGCAACCCATCACTATTTTGATTCCCCTGTCAACCTATACACCCACAATCATGCTAAACGTGGCCATTAGCTCTTGTTACCTTAGGCTCTGTCTACCCCGTAAGGGATAAAAACGTGATTTATGTATGTATGTATGTATCTTATAAACGAATACCGAGGTGTAAAATGGGCCCCACTCAGCATGTTAGTAAGTGCTTTGCAACTTCCCCTATATAAAAATACTAGCTGTTGCCCGCGACTTCGTCCGCGCAGAATTATTATAAATATAGCCCATGATACTCACAAATACTGTGGCTTTCTATTGGCAAAAGAATTTTCAAAATCAAAAGCGTCACTCGGAATCGAATATATAATTCCCGTTTTTTCCTTATCCCGTGGGAATTTCCAAAAATCCTTCCTTTTCCCAAATTTCAAGTCTCTAAGTCCAGTGGTTTGGGTTGTGCTATCCCGCGGGAACTATGCAATTTTACGGGATAAAAACTATCCTATGTCCTTTCCGGGACTCAAACTATCTGTATACCAAATT
Organism: Pandemis corylana; assembly: GCA_949127965.1. NCBI lineage: Eukaryota > Metazoa > Arthropoda > Insecta > Lepidoptera > Tortricidae > Pandemis > Pandemis corylana. The sequence goes on from OX421873.1 coordinate 7,048,137, forward strand.
TCAACTAAATCGGCCCAGCGGTTTAAGCGTGAAAAGGTAACAGACAGACAGAGTTACTTTCGCATTTATAATATTAGTAAGGATGTGGGTGTGAAAAAATCCACGTCTAACTTTTTAATCGTACCCTAAGTGCCCGCCGTAAGTAACGTAACTGTCAAACGTGGAAGACTGTCATGTGGCTGCTGTCATTACAGCGCCAGTACTTAGCCGAGGAAATGGCAGTCGCAGGTGCCGCCGCCAGCTGCTAATAGCTTTTAGACAGCAAGCCTTTGGCTAGTGATGTCACTTATTTTATCGATAGTATTTTTCTTACTAATAAATGCGAAAGTTTGTGAGTGTGTATGTTTGTTCCTTCTTCACGCTGAAACGACTTGACGGATTTTGATCAAATTTGGAACTATTAACATCTTTGTCACAACGTTTTTATGCAATAAATGGTTAGAGTTACACGGAATTACATTAAACACTTAGATTAATATTCCAAATCCCTGAATAAGCAATAAAAATAATAATGATTATTATTAGAAACTAGTTGGGGTGCCTTAAGGTTTCAGTATGTTAGTCAGGTCGCATATTTTATGGTTTGTTGGTGACTTCAATTCTTTCCATACAAATGAAACTGAATCACTGTATGTGTTTCTAAGCATACCTACATACATGCATAGATATATCACGTCTTTATCCCATACAGGGTAAACAGAGCCAAACGTAACAAAACGTTAAGGTCACGTTAGCGTGGATGTGGGCGTATAGGTGGAAAGGGAAATCAAAATAGTGATAGGTTGCTAGACTTGCTAGCCGCATCGCCTATAACATGATTCCTAAGATTTTCGCCCATTCTCTCTAAGCATAAAAATGAATAATTGTTTTCTGTTGTGATCCTTTCCTTTTTGAATCAATATTCCAAAAAATTAAAACTGAATCGTAGCGCGGCTAACAGCTAGTAACTTAAAAAAATAGAGCTAAACATGTCAAAGTGCTTTAATCTTGCATTTTTGCTCGATATAATTTTACTTGTCTACCGTCGACATTCAATAATTTTTATTCTGTGTAACAATATTTTTTATCGACATTTTGTATATCTGGTCCGTCCCTATGCTATTACAAAGATGATGTACAGTAATGGGCTGTACCATCTGCAGCAACACACGAGAATTAGCTCACACGAGTTTGCTATCGGTACAGGAATTACGACTTAATTAAATTTAATGACAATTATCTGAGTACGAGTCTGAGCGCGCGAGTTAAGTAGGTACTTACTTAATCTACAGTTACGTCCGGAAATGTATGTGCTACAGAATTATTCATTATAAAGCGATTTGGGGCCGGTTTCATTACTTTCTGTTAAGTTCCTGATATCTTGAGTGCAAAATTTCTATGGTGCTCTCTATATTTATTACTACGAAACTGACAGACTGCGTCATAGATACCTGTTGCTTAAGATATCAGGAAGTTAACAGAGAATGGTGAAGTAGGCCCTTAAAGTTTTACTTCTTATGGAGCGCGATGGTTTCTTCCACGCTGGTCTGGGAGTAAAGAAAAAACATAGAATTTACCAGTTGCTTCTTTTCCCGCGCAGATGGTAAAAGCCAATCGAGGTTATGGGTGAAAGTCTTAGGAATCATGTTATAGGCAATGCGGCCAGCAACCCATCACTATTTTGATTTCCCTTTCCACCTATACGCCCTTTATGATGCTAAACGTGGCCTTAATGTTTTGTTACCTTAGGCTCTGTCTACCCCGTAAGAGAGAAAGACGTGATATATCTATGTAAACATAAAAAGAAACGATAACCACTAAATTCAAATATTTTTCTGTTCATAAATCCGATTCTCTCGGGGATTTCTCGAGACCTGATCCCCACAACGCCTATTGCTCTTCATGTTTTATTCATATGCCTTGAACGTATAGCAATAACCTGGATAAGTTTGGTAATTAAATATTGCTCGGTATGCTAAAAGCATGGAGTAATAAACCAATAGAGTAATCGCATCATTGTATTTTTTTTGAAAAAAAAAACTTTCTGCCACGTTTCTTGCGGTGCATTTTCTTGGCAATGTGGTAGTTTAAAAAAAAACATGTAAAATATCCGTTGGCGGCCTATTTGCAAAATAAACGTTCTTGTTTTCAGCGAAAATACTTCCACATACATAACATAGGCCTCCGACAAAGAGAGGCAACCGTGTACCGCGGAAGACCCCCCTAAAGTTGGATTTGGGTGGAGTTATAGAGTTTATCAAATTTTGCAATAGGTGATTAGTGATATGTCACTTATGCCGTATCTACAAGTAGGTATTTCTATCATCATTTCCAGCTAAGTACGTCCCAATGCTGGGCACAGGCCTCCTCTCATATGTCCGATGCGAATTAAAAACTTCGAATTAATAACACCAGTTTTCTTACGATGTTTTCCTTCACAATACAATACAAATAGGTACTCTTTATTGAACACCACAAATCAGTACACAACAATACAGAAACAAAGAACAAGGTAAACAATAGGCGGTCTTATAGCCTAATAGCGATCTCTACCAGACAACCAATAAAAAAAGAGAGTCTGAGACAGTTTAAGTAGGCGCTTCACCTTGAAGGTTCGAACCTATCTTTTGCTTAAGAATAAGTATGTACTTATGCGTTTATAACTCTTATTCAGAACAACACAAATGCACAAAGGTGACTTCTCTATAAGGGATTTCTTCCAGTCAAAACATGAGACTTTTTTTTCAGACGAAACAAAATATTACTATCTCAAAATATTTGCTTGCCCAATTCTAGTGAACTACATAACTTTGAACCAGCCAATGAGGGTCTAGCCTAGCTATCGCCGCAGTAGCTTAGCGAATTTTCCTCTCAAACAAATTATACGATGCTTCCGCTCTATTGGGTAATTCATCGATAGTCATAACTTTGCAGAGAGGATGTCTTGGCGAAAACTTTGTGGAAGTCTGCCGCTCTAAATGCTAATTGGGTCATTAGGATACTGTTAATGGTAAGCGTAAGCGATTAAATATGATACATGCCCAATAAAATAGAAAAGCCCTTGATAAAACAGCTGTCCTGTTGGTATCAAATCATCAATGTAGAAAACTTACCTTAGTTCGTTGCTGGTCTGGGACGCAAAGGAAAAACATGTAGGTACCAGTTGCTTCTCATCCGCGCAGACGGTAAAAGCCCATCGAGGGAATGGGCGAAATTCTTAGGAATCATGTTAGGCGATGCGGCTAGCAACCCATCACTGTTTTGATTCCTTTTTACGCCTACGATCATGCTAAACGTGGCCTTTAGGTTTTGTTACCTCAGGCTCTGTCTACCCCATAAGGGATATAGACGTGATTTGTGTATGTATGTAAAATATTCATTCGAATAAACATCGTCACACAAGGCACATCGTTTTATTTACTCCAACCATGCATTTTTTAATGCTTTCGTAATAGTTGTTTTATTAAAAATAAATTAAAAATCGAAAAAGGACGAAAATCGGAAAAGGACGAAAATCTTAGGAATCATAATATGCAGCCGGCAACCCATTACTATTTTGATTCCATTTTCCACTTGACCGATTTTACTTTTGATTTCACTATTTGCCGTCGTTTTTACGATATTTTCACATTTTGTTAAAAAATGTAATAAAAAATTAATCCACCATCCCCTATTCTACTAACTTCTTTATGGGAACTTACAATAAATTCTCGTGAAAGTTTCTGGAAACTTCTGAGAAGTGAAAAAAAAGTAAAAGTCAAAGTCTTTATTTATAATATATTATGCAAAAGGTTAACATGTTTAATTTCTAAATGTCAGTGAAAATTATAACACATAGAAAAATCCGAAAAGTAAAGCTATGGCCGGGAATCGAACCCGGGTCCTCGTCATTCCGTGACGCGTGCTATACCCCTACACCACCCATAGCAGGTGGGTAGTCTCCGAATTTTTCTACCTGTTACTAACTGTCACGTGACCTTATTGTTACTATGCGAATTTTCGTCGCTAAGCATCATCTGTTTGAATGATGTGTCTGTACGACACAATTACAAACTCCCATGGAACATCTACTGCTCACCAAGGACGAGAGAAGACGCTGTTTTTCAAATGATAGGTACTATCAAATGAATTAAGAAATTTTTATTTCTTGATTTTTATGTTTTACTTTTTCGGTTTTACCGTTAGAAATTTAATTTCTAAATGTCAGTGAAAATTATAACACATAGAAAAAACACACACATGTTAACATGTTTGTTCAGCAGCCTCCGGTCGGTCTATAGCTTCAAGAAACGGGTCACAGATCACAGTATAGGAGTCATTAAAAATCCTTTCGCACGTTGAAGAACATGCCTTTCTGCCAGTTCCCTCTGTGGTTCGGGAAGTCGGTCCTGGAAGCTCCAAGGTTCAGGTTAACAGCTGATGTTGGGGTCTGGTGGAGGTTCAGGCCAGCACCGACCTTGTAGTCTGTCTGTTTGAACATTGGGGTGTGCGATACTGAAGCATTGGCGTTCAATGTGTTCCTAGAAATAAAAAATAAGAAATAGGAAATGAAATACAATGAAACCTTTTGCATAATATATTATAAATAAAGACTTCTTCCATGCTGGTCTGGGAGCAAAGAAAAATCATAGAATGTACCAGTTGCTTCTCTTCCCGCGCAGATGGTAGCCCATCGAGGGATTGGGCGAAAATCTTAGGGATCATCTTATATAGGCGATGTGGCGAGCAACCCATCACTGATGTGATTCCTCTTTCCATTGATACGCCCACAGTCATGCTAAACGTGGTCTTTGGGTCTTGTTTCCTAAGGCTCTGTCTACCCCGTAAGGGACAAAGACGTGATTTATGTATGTATGTATGTATGTATACAATGAAACATTATTATTCTGGAAGTAGAGACAAGGTGAAAAAAAACACGTCTTTGTCCCTTATGCGGTACCAGGCCACGTTTAGCGTAATTGGCGTTTAGGTGGAAAGAGAAATCAAAATAGTGATGGATTGCTAGCCGCATCGCCAATAAGATGATTGCTATGAACTGGAAGTACCCATAGAATTTCATAGCACGGCAATATTATGAGAATTACTTTTTTAATGACTATCTTTTGATGTCATGGATTTAGATGGTTGATTTTTCAGAGCTCCAAGGGACGGTAATTTCAAGTCGATGCCTTCAGTTTTCCAGTTTTAAAGGGCCTTGGTAGATAAACGGACGGACGGACGAACAGACTGACAACAATGATCCTAGGGTTCCATTTTTTTAATACACACACCACGTCTGTATCCCTTACGGGGTAGACAGAGCCTAAGGTAACAATACCTACAGGCCACGTTTAGCAAGATTGTGGGGCTAGGTATAGATGGAAAATGGAATCAAAATAGTAATGGGTTGCTAGCCGCATCGCCTATAACATGATTACTATGATTTTCGCCCATTCCCTCGATGGGCTTTTACCATCTGCCCGGGAAGAGAAGCAACTGGTACATACTATGTTTTTCCTTTCCTCCCAGACCAGCATGGATGTAATTAGTGTTAAGGTAGGTAAAAATACGTACCTGTAGCTATAGTCGACGCCGCCGCCATGTGTGCTAAAGTTAGCTCCGTGTTTCGGCATGGTGTGGGTGATGAAGGCGTTGCCGTCAACTTTGTGGTTGTCCGTCTTCAACAGGTTCATGTGAGCAGCTGCCGTTGCCTGGTTACCACCGTGAGTGTGCACTGCGCTTAGGCTCCCACCCAAGCCAGACCTATATAAAAACAGCTTTTAAGTCAATCCAGACCACTGGACACCACTGGCACTGATCACTGGCATTTTACATTACGAGTACGTTTGAGGGTGGTGAAATACAGAATGTCGAGGGCGATAATCATGCACCCGCGGTGTCACCTAGTGCTCCCGCAACGCTCGCAGTCCATGGCCAGGAGGGAACGTGTCGGTTTTTAGAAGAGGCCTCTCCCCTCCTTTCATTAGGGAAGGCAGCGGCGAGTTGGAGAGCCCGTTATACTCCCGTTGCTGCCCCGAGCGCGGGAATGCATAAAGTGCATTTTCCACACGTTAAAAAAAAGGGCGATAATCATGCGACTGAGGCTTTCCTTATCACCACCCGAGACTAACTACTAAATACATAAAAACTTGTAATTGTACGACACAATACACTGTACGAACAGACACATCATTCAAACAGATGATGCTTAGCGAAAAAAAATCACAAAGTAACAAGGTCACGTAACATCTAGTAACAGATAGAGAAATTAGAAGGCTTACCCACCGCTACTATGGGTAGTGTAGGGGTATAACGCTTCACGGAATGACGAGGGTTCGATTCCCGGCCATAGCTTTACTTTTCGGATTTTTCTGTTCTATTTTTTAGTGTCGTTTAGAAAATAGAAACTTGTATCAACAATGACGAAAACTATCGAGGACAATGTAAAAATTCTAATAATCAATCTATTCATTGGTGAAATCGCATGAAAACCCCGTCCTGTAGTTATTGAGTTCATTGCAAACAGACATAAGTATGCGGAGAAGGACTTTGTTTTACGAGTTCAATTATGTAGTCATTCAACACCCCGAACTCAAATTTTAATGGCAAAACTCATAATAAGTTGTCAGTCGAAGTGTCACTTACTTCTCAGCTGCCACGTTACCGCCAAAACTTTTGTAAGCACCACCGTCGGTTAAAGAATTCACAAAAGCACCACCCGAAATAGAATTCCCCGGTTCCCCATGGGTAACACTCAAATTGTAATTCTTACTCCCTTCCCTGTCACGATTTTCTGACATACCGCTTTGGACAGACATCGAGAAGAAAACAAAAGAAAACCGTTGCGCTTACGAAAAACAGAAGACGATCGGTCGTTTCGAACGAATTTAAATAAACAAACGAGTGTCGCTGGGTGCGAGGAATACGTAGTAATGATTGGCTGATTGTTCAGTGGGCTTTATATAGCGAATGGCGATTGGTCGGTAGTTCCCCTGAGAATTGCAGTTTGTTCGTTAATAGAATGTGAGCCGTTTTTCAGTACAATAATAAAACAGATGAACTAAACGCTTACATAAATACATACCGTCACGCCTCTTTCCCTTGGGGGTAGGCAAATACTACTTTGGTCTACTAGCACTAGGTGGACCGATATCGTGAAAATTTCGGGAAACCTGTGGATGCAGGCGGAAAGTTGTCGTTTCATTGTGGTGTTAAGGCGAGGCATTTGTTCAACAGTGGACGTCTTCGTGCTGATGATGATGATGACGATAATGATGATTCTTACTTATGTAAGAATACAATATATATGACACGGCCGCACCAGTTTTTCCAGACAGGTACAACTGTGGGATCTACGAAATCCCAGTCTACTCTTTTCTTAAGTTACGGGTCTCCATGGGCAGCGGTGATTGCTTTCCGAAAGATGACCCGAATGCTCGTTTTCACCATCACATAAAACAAAAAAGCAGCGCCGCTTCAATGGAGCACCAAGGAATACCTATCAACATCTAGTCGGCCGGGACTCCCCGCGCCATTCTAAATATAGAGACTGTTACAGATATGACTCATGTGGCTGACTTCATTCCTTCGTTTGCTGATTAGTTGTCGCTTCCCGTGATATGATCGCATATTAAATTTGTCAGTTTTAGTGCGCTAAAAAAAAGTCGTGGAAGAGACATTTGACACACGCAGAAAAAATAGTGATTACATTTTGAAAATAAACAAAGTACATCCTTGAAATTAGTCAAGCAAGTATGCACTACGAAGGGAATTTTCAAATTTCTCGTGGGATAGACTTACCCCCTTATTCATAAACGCTCTGTAGGCTTCTGCTAACTTAGCAACTATTTGTCCTTATCTGTCACTTTGACATTTACCTTTCACAGATAAGGACAAACGACTGCTAAGTTAGCAGAAGGCTGTAGAGCGTTTATGAATAAAGGGGTTAATATTAACTGAGGATCACGTAGGAGATTTAAAAATAGATTTTTCGGCTTTTTTTCGGCCCACGTGACATAATCGGCTTTCCCACGGGATAGGAAATAAAAACTTTATAATTAAAGACATGAGTGGATAAAGAAAGCGCAGTCCGTGAGCTCTTAAAATGTCATTCGTGTTTCTCTTGTTGTCTTACTCACTCTCATGGGTTTGATACTTGAATCAGCCGATGGTATGAAGCCCGAATGGCATTCTAAGTGTTCACGGACTGTACATAATTATGTCACTATGCACGTCTAGCACACGTGGTAAATTGCCCGTCTTTTTCTTACCGTTCGTTCTAGTAAGAGATGGCTGGTACGACTCTCGCGCGCTCTCGTTTTAGCCGTCCAGGCTTTATCGGCTATCAATAAAAACCATTACTATTTTGATTCCATTTTCCATCTATACTTAGCCCCACAACCTTGCTAAACGTGGTCTGTAAGTCTTGTCGCCTTAGGCGCTGTCTACTCCGTAAGGGTTATAGACAATTTGTGTATTTGTATTGTTAAAACCGATTGTCTGCAAAGTCGGCTTACGAACGATAGTTTTATGTGATAACGTCATAAAGAAACATTCGAACTGCTAGCTCTGACGTCATGCGAGAAGATCGTGCCTCTATCGCTTGTTCCGCGCTCTCGCTTGCACACTGACGTCCCGCGGAACGTAACGCAATGAGTCTTTTTCGTGAGTGCAGCCGGCGTGCATCAATTAATAAGACGTCACGTCAAAAAACTCTATAAGATACTAAGAACCGTCTTAATAACATGAAAATACCCACTTGGAAAGTTGAAGCATCACTTTATTTGCGCAACTCCCGTACTTCCAGGCAAGTAAACCTTTCCTGGGCAAGGGAAGGAAACAATGGGGTCTGTACAAGTATAATAAATTCAGTCCCTTACATTTCGGGTCTTTTGTTCGTACAAAATTATGTTGTTCAAAGATTTTAACCTTTGGAATTACTGATGCTTAAGTCTCTCGCGAGTTCCGCGCTTCATACGAACAGTTTTAATTTTAAATGAAAAGATAGGCGCGGTAACCCAGTGGTTTGTGAGGGTTCTCAAGCCAAAGGTCGTGGATTTGAGTCCGGGCCCGTTCCTCTGATTTTCCTCGAGTTTATGATATTACTACATCCCCTTTGAAAAAAATCGGGCACCTACCTATAGTTTTTCAGATTTTTAGGAATTAAAGCGTAGAAAGTACCTAAGCTCTTAAGCACATAAAATACAAAAAAAAGGGTTCCCGTTTTTTTTGCAAGGGGATGTAGCTATTGCCCGCGACTCCATCTGCGCAGTATTTGCTTATCTATGCAATTTTCCGGGATAAAACTATTCTATGGTTATCCCAGGACTTCCATTAAAATATTGGTTTATTGGTTTAGGCGTTAAAGCGTAACAAAAAGGGCAGCCACGGCCCATGATCATGCTAAACGTGGCCTTTATGCCTTGTTGCCTTAGGCTCTGTCTACTCTATAAAGGACAAAGACGTAATTTCTGTATATTGTTACCCCAGTGAAAATAATAACAAAAATTGTACAGGTAAAACTGTTTTAGTGCGCTCTAATAATAACGTAGTTTCATGCCGAGCCACCGCCATGAATATGGAGTGTCCGCTCGAACATATTAATTATGCACCGTTTCGTCCTCCCATGTTAAGGGTAGGAAAGGAACATTCCAGCAATGTAGGCACGTACAAATCGTCAGATCTAAGTTTTCACCTCGCGTCTTAACAAGAACAGTTCAATGAATTAAAATTCAACAAAGAGACGAAATCGTACGACGCGTATAGGCGACAAAGATGCTAGCCGTACTGACGCGACCAGGCGATCGCGGGGAAGTGAGCGGGGAAGCGGGCGGGACGCCGCATTCCAGCGAGGTGCAAACTTATAGACCGAGCGCTTGCCCGCGCGGCACAGGGGCGCGGGGTAGGACGACAAAGGGGACCGAGAGATGCGGGCGGGAAGTGCACCTGCCGACCTCAACTCTCTTGGGCCCCGCGGTCGTCCACCCCGCCCCCCTGCACTGCGCGGGCGAGGACTCATTTAAGTGGTCGGTCTATAGCTCGGTTGTACTCGTAACTGGCGCTAAAGATAAGACCTGAGAGAAATTGTCAATTTTGAAATGCAATTGGGGAAACGTATATTGTTATGGCTTTATTTGTGGGGTAGGCCCTCGTGCAAGTCGCTGCGTGCAAGCAGCTTGCGCTGCTGAGCTCCGGCGCTAAGAGTAACACAGCCAATGATATAACAGGCACATGAATTATATCTTAGCCCTCTAGGGTAACGGATCTGTAATCATGTAGTGTTGCCGGCATCCATGGCTGGTGGGACTCACTTATCTTCAATTGACCCACTTGCCTTCCTTGTTCTATACTTCTAACTTATATTATAAAGAGGTAAAGTTTGTGAGGTTATAGGGGGTAAATCTCTGGATCTACTGAACCAACTTCGAAAATTCTTTTACTAATAGAAAGCCACATTACTTGTGAGGGTCATAGGCTATATTTAGTTCTGCGCGGTCGAAGTCACGGACAGCAGCTAGTCGTATAGTAAAAAGGCAATGGGAGCCCCGTTTCTCATAGAGCTCCTCAAGTCAGCTGTGTAGTTGGTAAATCGTATTGTCATGGTCATTTGTCACCTGTCTCGTTTATGAAAGAGGCCAGGGTTAGAGCTTACTTCCCTCAGACATAAGGTAATGACAGTTCAAGAGGTTTTGCGGGTAGTCTCTCGGGGTCAATGCCTTTGTCGGAATGGACGACGTAACCTCGTAGATTTTGTTTATTGTAATTTAAATTTAAATTCACCGTGGTAAACTATAGTATTTGCCACACCGTGGTATCGACTGGTAGCTTAGTAGCGGTGTACTAGCAGTGAGTTTTCAGTTGATGTTTTTATTATTTGAAATGAAACAAACTTCAACGCACTTGAGATTTTATTTTATATATTGGGCATTTTAACTACAACGCATTTTTTAAATAATGACACTTGCACGCACCTTTGAGCCCGTGGCTCCTTCCTACCCTGTTCTATGACAAAAAAAATCATCAGTTTTGTATATAAATATATAATTAATTTGTCTCTAGAAAATTACTATATCGGGATAAGTAACCCTAAATGGCAAGTGGTGATATAGTGGTAGTGGTCGTAGTTTTGGGCATTTTCAAAAAAACATGTACCCTTGACTTTTTTCCAAAATGATGACATTTTGGGTTTTTGTGTATCAGAACTATTGGCACTATTTATTTTTGTAAGGAAAAAAAGTGTCTATTGGTTTTTTGTCAGTTTTGTGACACTATTTTATACGATTTATATGGGGCGTCACAAAACTGACACGAAAAAGTTGTATGGGAAATTAAGGTAACCTTGTTGGAAAAAGGGTACACGTTTTTTTGAAAATGCCCTTTTATCTCTATCGGATGAGAACCATCTGTAGAAAATCTTTATTCAATATCGTATTTAAATCTTAAAATTGGTTCCAAATTGAAACAACATCGATACTGCTGCTACAATGTAATTTACATTTAAAGTCGCTTAAGGCGGATGCTCGCGTTAGCTCATTGAAGAAGTCCCGTTAGATGGCGCTGTAATCAATGATGTGTGTTTTTTGTAGTTTTTAGAAGATTCTTAGAGCACTTATAGATTATCAATTGATTTGCGCATGCAATACGGCCGATTTTTTGAGACTACACTCAGAAGGTAACAATGTCGTCTACATACACAGAAACCAAGATCGTCCTCCCCTTAACCACATACGGTTTTATAGTCCGGATTTTAAGCGCCACAGAACTTGAGGGAATGCTAAGTGGAAAAAAGCGACGCCGCTACAAAATATTTTAACGTTCCCTTTCACGTCACTAATTTGAATTTGGTTACAGAATTAGGCTGCGTTGTAAAACTGGCTTTATAGTAAGACTCAGTGTTGACAATCTTACATATCACTACATAGTATAAAACAAAGTCGCTTTCTCTGTCCCCTATATGTATATTTATATCTTCAAAACTACACAACGGATTTTGATGCGGTTTTTTTAATAGATAGAGTGATTCAAGAGGAAGGTTTTTATGTATTCTACGGGCAGAAGCTAGTTCATAAATAAATCACGTTTTTTCCCTCACGGGGTAAACAAGGCCTTATGTAACAAAACCTAAAAGCCACGTTTAGCATGACGTAGAAAGAGAATCAATGATACATACATACATACATAAATCACGTCTTTCTCCCTTACGCGGTAGACAGAGCCTAAGGTGACAAGACCCAAAGGCCACGCTTAGCATGATTGTGGGCGTATAGGTGGAAAGGGGAATCCAAATAGTGATGGGTAGCTAGCCGCATCGCCTATATGATTCCTATGCCCATTCCCTCGATGGGCTTTTACCATCAGCGCGGGAGGAGAAGCAACTGGTACATTCTATGTTTTTTCTTTACTCCCAGACCAGCATGGAAGCAATCATGTTATGTTATGTCATGTCATGGAATGAATCAATGATGTTGGACGTATATTTAGAAAAAGGAATCAATACAGTAACGGGTTGTTATGCGCATCACCTTTAACATGATTAGTTAAATATAAACGCATATAATTTTGAACTCACGAACTCTGCTTGGGAAGCCACAAGTCAAACCATTGGGCTACCACGGCTTTAATTAACCACTATATACATACATACATACATACATACCGTCACGCCTCTTTCCCACAGGGGTAGGCAGAGACTACTTTATTCCACTTGCTACGATCCTGACATATTTCTTTCGCTTCATCCACAGTCATCAATCTCTTCATACATGCTTGTCGGTTTCGGGTACTCCTGACCTGTCCTTTTTCCAAAACGTCTCCTATTTGGTCTCGGAACGTCCCTCTGGGCCTTCCCCTCCCAACGCAACCATTCGCACTCCCCATATAGATCTGTTTAGTTAGTCTACTATCATCCATCCGCTCTACATGCCCAAACCAACTAAGCATACTTTTTTCTATCCTAGTCACTATATCCTCTTTCACACCAGCACGTTCTATATGACTATATGATATGATAATATATGGTTTGACGACCGAATAGCCTAGTGGTTAGTGACCCTGACTATGAAGCTAGAGGTCCCGGGTTCGAATCCCGGTAGGGGCAGACAGTTGTATGATGAATACAAATGTTTGTGCCCGAGTCATGGATGTTGTACGTATTTTTTATTTATCTACATTATATAAGTATGTTTATCCGTTGCCTGGTACCCATAGCACCAAGCTTTGCTTAGTTTGGGGCTGAGTCAATTGGTGTAATTTGTCCCAAGATATTTATTTATTTTATTTATTTATATAATTAGCCACCCTAGTAACATCCGAGACTATTCAAGGTTCATCTGCCTAAAATACCGAAATGTGCAACGGCTACAACATTGGCTCCGAATCAATCCAAGCATATAACTTTATCTTCCATGTTGGGTTGACAACAAACATAACCTCACACTTGCTAAACCGACAGCTCTAAACACACACTCTAACTCCCAAGAATTAAGAACCAATGTGGCTTACAATCTTCAAGATAACGGCAAAAGTAAGTTGGTATATTACCGATAGCTGCGACAGTGCCAGTTTACGCTGTTCGAGTCATTGACCTCCTATAAACCTTTGATCGGAAAATGTTACATAGAGTTCCATATCTGGATCATCCGCATAAAATTTATAGCAAAAACCTGACGTGATCAAGGACATGCGTGTTTTATTTTATTGGCTTGATTTTAGGGTCCCCTGTTGCTAGTATAAAAAAGATTCGTACCTGTAACATTGACGAAACGTGAACAGAACCTACGAGTATATCCTACTAATTTTAAAAACGCGAAAGTTTGTGAGCATGGATGGGTGGATGGATGTTTGTTATTCTTTCACGCCAGAACGGCTGGACAAATCTGGATGAAATTTGGAACATATATAGATTATAGTCTGGAATAACATATAGGCTACTTTTTATCCCGGAAAATTACGTAATTCCTGCGGGATAGCGATAAACGAATTCTATGCAGACAAAGTTGTGGGCAGCAGCTGGTACTGACGTATAGGTATAATTTATCCGTAAAAATCTTGTCTAACTGACTTTAATTCAACGCCCAGTTGAAATCTTTTGGCTTAAAAAGCAGATTTTTTCAAAATACATATTTATATACAGCTAGCTGCTGCCCGCGATTTCGTCTGCAAAAAAATAGTTTTTCGCTATCCCGCGGGAACTATGCAATTTTCCGGCACAAAAAATAGCCTATGTGTTAATCTAGGGTATCAGCTATCTCCGTTGCGAATTTTATCCAAATCCATTCAGTAGTTTTTACGTGAAAGAGTAACAAACATCCATCCATCCATACTTATAAACTTTTGCGTTTATAATATTAGTAGGAGGTATCTCAGGAATTTTCCGGAATATTTTAGATAAAAAACCGGAATAGTGCGACTAAACAGTGCAATAAAGATTTTTAATTTAAACACTTTGTCTCGCTCTTGACGCGGACTTTGAACGTCGATTACCTAATGTAAAGAAGCAATTGTCAACTATGATTCAAAAAATTCTGAAAAACGTTAACCGGACTTTTTAATCATGCTATCACAACCACCTGCTGAAATAGCGTAAGTAATCGTTAACGAGGAGTTTTTGGGAAAATTCAACTCGTAAAATGCTGGAATTCTGCTAGTTTTGCTTATATTGGTTCACGCGTGATGCCGTGACTAAGGAATATAGGGATTTTCATGTAGGTATCATAGATACTACAGGATAATTAAAAACTTTTTACACTGAAATATTACACTACATCAAATTGTAGAATGTACCAGTTGCTTCTCTTCCCGCGCAAATGGTAAAAGCCCACCAAGGGAATGGGTGAAAATCTTAGGAATCACGTTTTAAATGCGGATAGTAACCCATCACTGTTTTGATTCCCCTTTCCACCTATACGCGCACAATCATGTTATACCTAGGCCTTTAGGTCTTGTTACCTTAGGCTCTGTCTACCTCGTAAGGGATATATGCGTGATTTGTGTACGTATTGTTAGCTTTCACATGCAAATGCATACTAAACAGATATACAGAGGCCGTGTCTCCCAGTTTCTGAGATCTGATCCAATTTGGGTGTCCAATTTAGTGAATACCCATTTCTCAGTAACCGATTCTCGTTCGTCTAATCCCTTTCATCAAATCAGAACCGGCCAACCGTGTCGGCCGGGTGCTAAAGCCAGCCTGTATCCATTTAAAGTACTATAAACTACAGCTATGACTGAACAGAAGGTCGTTGTGACTGAAACCTGGCAAAGGAAATGTTACTGAGTAGCGCATACATATTGAGGAGAACTAAACAGATGACTATCTCAGGGATGTTTCGCAGCGTCTGGAGGAAGAAAATGAAGCTTAACCTAAACAATGGCAGTACTCTGTTCGAAGGGAAAATCCTGGGCATCCGTTTAAGTGTAATTATGATTGAGTCTCACGGTAGTTTCATGTTGAAAAATCAGTCTATTGCCATTCGCCATGTAAACAGTGTGTGCACGGCTTTATTGTGCGCGAGGTTTCACCTCTAAGATCGGCTATATAAGTCTAACTGGCTATGAGTCGAAGTGGTCGCATTAGCTGAAATCGGATTAAGGATTAAACCAAATCATCAGACATTGGTGAATTCTTATTTTGTAGGACAAATACGAGTAAGGCCGAGCTTAAGATATTTGCAGCGAAGAAAGTCGCTTTAAAATGGTTTGTAAATGTAATTACCTGTCCTGAAAGCGACACCTCCTAAGTATACTGAGGCAACTGCAAAATCGTGATTTTACAGGAGAGCCGTGCAAAGGTAAAATCATTTGTAACTTTTTTATCTGTAAAGCCCATTCCATAAAACTTTGGATTCGCTGGAACAAAAGTACCTCTTTTCCGACTACATATATGGAATTCTGAAATTAATGTTGTACGCGTAATAATGTACGCGTATTTTACATGTTCTGATTTGTGGTATACTGAGGCAACTACCCCTTGATCCAGTATACACCGTACTAAGTTAATTGTTATTTTTTTCTATTTTTCATTTAATAATTAGATAAATATGTTACATAAATCCATACTGTTTAAAAATAAATACGTAGCTCATGCTCAAATGCCCTTTATCATTATTTGGTCGACATATTAGTCACTTGCACCAGTATACGCTTAAATTAAGTTCGCTTACACCTGTATACTGTTAAACATATTTAATGTTTTGCTGTTTAAAACGTTAAATTATATATATTTTTATTAATGACTAGCTTTCCGTCCGCAGCTTTGCCCGTGATAAATTAATTTTCCCGTAGGAATAGGTCTTTTCCCGCGGTAAAAAGTAGCCTATGTCACTCAGTGATAATGTAGTTTTCTAACGGCAAAAGAATTTTTAAAATCGGTCCAGTAGTTTCGAAGCTTATTCAATGCAAACAAACAAACAAACAAACAAACAAACAAACAAACAAACAATCAAATTTTTCCTCTTTATAATATTAGTATAGATAATAGAAAAAAGTTTTTTTTTAATGAACAAACGTAAATTTCAAATAAAAGCTGTTTCTATTATGTTCGTAAATCTTTTAATCATAGTTCCATCATTCCTAAAAGTAACTTATTCAACAACCACAGTTTGACCAATATTCGTTTTAGTTTAAAAAATCAACATAAATCTATCCAAAATAGTCTTCTTTCCTTAATTATTGAGACTGTACTATTAAGTACTTATAAAAAATCTAAAAACTTAACTCGCTTCTTCTAAAGGTTCGATTTATCTCTGCAAGGATTCATTCCTTATTTTTAACGCCTTAGTAGGATTTATCATTGCACCTTTATTCATCTATACTAAAACTAATATACTAATATTATTATAAAGAGGAAAATTTTGATCGTTTGTTTGTTTGTTTGAATTGAATAGGCTCCGAAACTACTGGACCGATTTCAAAAATTCCTTTGTCGTTGGAAAGCTACATTATCACTGAGTGACATAGGCTACTTTTTACCGCGGGAAAATACCTTTTCCTACGGGAAAATTAATTTACCGCGGGCGAAGCTGCGGACGGAAGGCTAGTAACTTCTAAGATTAAAAAATATTTATTTAAAAATTACAATATGAGGGATTACTAATGTTTGGCAAAGAATGTTCCCCAAAGCATCACATCGCAAATTTTGTTTCCCAATTTTTTATTTGGCAAAAATTCAATTGTCAAAACTACTTATCGCAATATTACAGTTATTATCGCAGAATATTTATCATTTAATATCAAAATCACAATTACGAGTAAATGCCTTTATTCCGAATTGACAAGGTACTATTTTCTTTAGTCATCGTTTTTTGTAACCAACCTGTTGTAAAATTCAGTGTGTTGCGATGGTATTATATTATACCACAATTGTGGAGGGCAAAACCGTAAACGGATTGTATTTCTCATGTACATGTATGTACGCTTGTTGGAAGTACATAACAATGACCTCATAATTGGCTTAAGAAACATTAAAGTAGCGTACCACGAACGTTTGCCAATTGACAAACAAAAATTTTAAGATTTTAAGATCATTAATGATCTTTGTCGAAGTGGTATAATACCATCTCAACACATACAAATACAAATACAAAAATCTTTATTGTCCGTTGTATTGTTGTGTCTTTATTGTCTTTATTGTCACATAGAATTTTACAACAGGTTGGTCACAAAAAACGATGACTAAAGAAAAATAATAGTACCTTGTCAATTCGGAATAAAGGCTTTTACTCATAATTGTGATTTTGATATTAAATGATAAATATTCTAGTGCCATTATAATTAAGAGAGAAACGATTAAGACAGTTTTTTTTAATTAGTATCAATTTGTTAAGGTCAGTTGAATAACTTGTCAAGAAAAGCTTCATTTTGCAAGGTTACAAGTATAATAATCATTAATTTTACGGAAATCACAGTGTATTAGAAAATAAATGGTTGTATCTTAGACAAAATAATTTAATTTCTATCGTAAAAGGTAAATTCGACGTACGCCGCGTCGTTGATCTCTCGCGTATACTGAGGCAACGTCAGGTTACACCACACTTATGCCGCCCCTCCACAATATCTGTGCCGCGTACAGTGGTGCAAGCGACTTGCCTCAGTATACAACGTACTGATTTACAAAATTGTGTTGTATACATTTGTATACGTCACTTTATTTTCGAAACAAACAGGAATTTTCCCATGAAATTTTTGTGGCAAGTAGATACTAGTATTTTAGTCAAAATTATGTAAAAAACCGAAAATGTCAAAATGGTCACTTGCCTCAGTATACTTAGGAGGTGTCGAAAGGGTCTGAGAGCGGCGTTTTCTCAGATAATGTTGCGAGGAAATAACTTGCAAATTGGATAAAAAATAAAATTGCTGCAAAGTCATTGCGAAGTTAGTCTCGTTAGTCGAAAAAGTAAAGTAGATTTGAATAATACATCAAAGTACTTTGATTTATTTGGACGGAATCTTGTTCTCGTGAGGCCTGCTTCCTTATTTTGATGACAAGGCGAGGGCAAATAAACAGAGTGGGTCCTCAAAGATTATAGGGTAATTTTAAAACGAAGGAAACTTCTCGAACGTTCACGCTGACTTTTCAATTTTTAAGTGTTAGAAATTTACAGAAATTCTTTATCCAAACCCTCAAAACGAGTCCTCGTATTTTAATATCCTTTATGATAAAATTAATAGCACAACTTATTATAATTAAACCTTTGCACCAACACTACCAAGTGACAATTAGCAGTTGTGGTGTAATCTGTCTAGTTCTTGAGGAGTAGAGTATGTGGTAAAATTAATGGACGTCGAATGTTTTTGAATGTGATTTGTTTCTTGTTGTTTTTATTAAAAGTGATTTGTTAATGGTTGAAAGTGACTTTTATTCTACGAGATACTCAAGATTTTGTGTCTACCGACCGAGTTTATGTAAGGAAAAATGAAAAGATAACGCCATGACCATTCTAATGACTCGTAACAAAAATTTTGATCGTATTTAGTTGTAACTAAAAAGTTACATTAAGGATAATGTCAAGTACACTTAACTGCCAGAGGGTTCCGTAGACATTCGGTAAGTGAATATAAAAGCCAGTGTTAGCAGAACCCTGTTCCTCAGCAAAACGTAGGCAGTGTGGAACTGCTAGACTTTTGTTCTCTCCCTTTCAACACTGCTTTTGTTTCACGGTCGCTCAAAAGTCTCTTGTCTACCTCACTCACCTTTGTATGTGAAGGACAGGATTATATTAACGCAAAATCATGTAGTGAGGAAGATAACATAAATATAAAATCACTTAAGAGTAAAATCGTTATTCTCGAGTTAGTTTATTCTATCGAATACAAAGCAAAGCTAGCATTCGGAACTACATACATAAAAGTCACATAACTGTTTAGTCCTACATGAAATAAATGCACTGCTTTGCAAAACTGTTCAGAAGATTTTTAAATAGACGAAAAGTCGAGAGGAGTTATTCTGTAAGCGTTTTAAAACGTTTTAACTGATAAGGTAGAGAATACTTTATTTTGACTCCTATGCTATGGCGATAATGTTTCATTGACGGAAATGTTCGGGAACAATAGATAAATTATTTTTTCTCAAACACTGTCGTAAAATGTCGTTATTGTACAGCAACGTCGATGGCCGAGGAGCGCGCGTTTTGTTCGAGTCAAACGATTTTATCAATGTCTCAAAAAGCTTACGGTGACAGATGACATAAGAAAACTTAAGAAATAAGGTGGGAACGTGAAAACCACGTAGCGAGGAAGCTTAGTGCAAAATATTATATCTGCCTCAGTTGGAAGACCTATTGCTGAATTCGCAACTTTAAAAAACACTCACTTGCGGTTCGTGTTTTTAAACAAGTCACTCATCCAACAATTGGCTACTTCCCAGGCCTCGGCATTAATCTACTATTTTGTCGTATTTAATACTCATGGGATTCCAAAATTCTACAAAGCACGGGAAGATGCGTTATCTGTACAATTTTATTATTAGCTTTAGGTAACACGGGTATTTAGTTAACCACTCTCGTCTTGCGCTTTTGGCAACCACCGACCGACGGTTGCATAATTTTGCAAAATAATTGGTGCTACTGTAGTTGTACTTTTTGTATTTTCCTTATGTGTTAAAATAACGGATGGCCGGAGAACGTACGTAAGTGTAAATGCTTTATTGCACAAATATAAAGAAACAGACAAATCACAAAAAAATACATTAAATATATGCACAACTTATCCCTATAAGAGAAACATTAAGCGAAGGACCGACAAAGAGTTAGTTTAAAATATCAATAGGTAGGTATAGTGAAAGCCACAATAGAGCGTACATCTCAAAATACAAAAAACAATTCATAAATAAACTACCTACTAAATATCATTACACACATGCTTACAATATGAGTACACACATAATATAATATTTAAGGAAATGGTGTGAGCTATATCTTCCTCAAGTGCTCTTTGAACGACGCCACGGAGGCAGACTGCCTGATGGAGGTCGGTAACCGATTCCACAGCCTAGCAGAGTGAACTGTGAAGGATTTGGAGTAAGTTTGACATTTGTATGTTAAATGCAAATATTTGTTTTCGAGTCTTGAATAATTAAAATGTATTATATTTAAGTATGTGTATTTATCTAAATAACCCTGAATTTTGAGTCAAAAGTTACAAGTTTTCATTAGACTTTTAAACTCAAAATTAAGTGCGACCAGCTCGAGTTCGATTAAAACACGAAGGTATACTGTACGGAGTACTGTGGAGCTGCCTTGATGAGACACAGGCTCCACGACGGGTTGATGTAGCTCAGACGGCTCACAAATCTAATTAATCAAAATTTGAATATGTCTTCAGTATTTTATTTAGCTTTTTTAGATTCTTTAAAATAATACATCTGCTTCCAAGGAAGCCCTAAGCAACTCCCTCTCGTCACTCTTGTTTCGAATTCTATTTTATGTTTAATTTTTAAATTTAAGATTCGAATTCGATAAAGAGTAAAGAAGGAGTCTTTACAGTACTTAATAAGTCAATTACTTTAGCAATAACCAAAACTAGAAACGCACCAAAACTGAAGCAAGACCTAGTTCAGCTTGCCTCACCGAATATCGTCGCTAACTCCAAAAGCCTTTTTATCGCATCACGTCCCGCTCGGGGCATATAAAATTTCTCGGACAGCTCAGCTACCGAGTAATGCTAGGCTTTGTACAAAATATTGTACGAATTCCCTCAGGACATAATTGTCATTGTAAAAGAGAAATATTTGAAGAGTTTTGTCTGGAACGTTTTTGTTTGGATTGCGCGGGCGATTACTTTTATGATAGCTGCTATTGAATGAAATTGTTTAGCTTTCCGTGTATGTGATTTAATGTGAGTGGCACTACGTTACTTTAACAATAGCATTAACCATAACTGGTGATTTTGACATTGGGTTTATGTCAAATTATACGTCATCATACACACACGTACACAAATCACGTCAATATTCTTACGGGGCAGATAGAGCCTAAAGTACCAAGACCTAAAGGCCTATAGGTGGAAAGGGGAATCAAATTAGTGATGGGTTGCTAGCCGCATTGCCTATAACATGATTCCTAATAGTTTCGCCCAAGTAACTTGCCGCAACTCACATTTAGTAGTGGTTGCATTGGATTAAATTAAATCTATGATACATTCAAATCAAGAAACGTAAATTACGGATTGAAAACTGCACGTGTGTGATTATTATGTAATTATGGCTGTTAATTACCATCAGGTGCTCATTTGTCACTCTCTGTCATATACTGTTAGAACATAAATGTAGGTACATAATGAGTATTTTGTAAACTTAGCCACGGTGTTGTCTGATATCACTATACCGCCTCCTTTTTCGTCTTGGCGGGGGCACTACCATGGGTATATTGTAGATGCCATTTGGTTTGGGAAGATTAATCCCAACTTAATTAAATTTGATTTCTTGTTCAAGTATCGAATCGGAATGATTTCCCTGGTCGCAACTACGGGGACCACAATACGAGAAGGTTCCAAATTTGGTAACTGACAATAGTCTTGGGCGTTTTGAAACTTATCCGGGTAGGCAAAGCGTTAAGGAGGCTCCTATGACAAAGAATTAAACTTAACACCGCACTCATTTTTTTTTTAAACATAGAATAATACCTACCTAATAACTGCGCTCCAAAGCTTGCGTTCTAGATGTGGGTGCGAAGGCCACCAAGCTTAAATGGAACTGGGCTAGTCACGTCTGCCGAATGCACCCACAACGATGGGCCCAAATTACCGACCATTCGGGATGGCTATAGAAGCAGGGGCAGACCAAAGAGAAGATGGCGGGACCACTGTTGAACAGCAGCCTCCCCCTTAGCACCATAAAATGAAGGACAACTCGCCACCTGCATCCACCGGTGTCCCGCAGCTTTCACGATATCGTCGGTCCACCTGGTGGGAGGCCTGCCAACACTGCGTCTTCCGGTTCGTGGTCGCCACTCGAGAACTTTGCTCCCCCAGCGGTTGTCTGTTCGAGCGATGTGGCCTGCCCATTGCCACTTCAACGTACACACTCTTCGAGCTATGTCGGTGACTAGTTCTTCGCCAAATCTCCGTATTAAATCTGTCCGTTCAAGTAAATACTTAGTAGAAATTATAGATTATTCGACAAAGGCCCCTTAACCCGCGCTAACTGCGATACCCCAAACGTCTCCACAGGGCATTACAGTTCTCTAGTACTATAATAAGTTCCAACCCTTGGCCTAGGGGCTTTGTTATTTACTGTTATTAGTTATTATTAGTATTTATAGTCTGTAGACCTCGCTAGACCTATTAAAATCGTTTCGGTGGACTAATCTGTGTTGTGCTATAAAACGAGACAATCGTCTACGAATATGTTGGGCATTTTGTCATTGTTACTAAATATTTTTTGAGCTTCTTAATTCGTTTTCTGATCACAGCCCGTAATAGGTAATGTCAACCTTTACTTCTTTTGTTTAGGAATCCGATAAAAAGGATAAAGGGCAGCTCTAACAATGTACCTATCTGGGCATGGTTTAATTATTGATTCGTTTGTTTGTAACGGTAAAGTAAAAGAGCTAAAAGCTTGTTTTAACTAATTCACGGAGCGCTGGAACTACTAGAGTTAATTCAAGTTGAAATTTTCTAAACAAAATGCTCCGGCAATTTCAAAAATAATTTAATATTTCCTGCACTTAAAAGTTAAAGTTGACTTCCGGCTCCGACATAGTTTATTAATCCCCATAGTTTTGGTTTCATACTATTCAGGCAGTTTCAATGAAACCACAAGCAATTTCCAGTTCAAAAGTTTAGTTTCAAGGCAAAGGTTTCGTTTGTAGAGAATTGTTTAATATCTGCTGGGAAATCATCTCAAGCCTAAATGTGCCAAACCGAAGTCTGATTTTCGAATTTAATTCATCATCATTTCATTCATTTCATTTCATCAGTGTCATTCCGCTCACACTTATAGTTATTAATTTGTGAGTGAGAGAGACGGCATGGTACGATCTTCAAAAATCTAATTTTGGAGTAGCCACCCATATACCGCAAAGCGTCTCAAACGCCTTATCATACATACAATACTCAAATTACGTCTTTATCTCTTACAGGGTAGAGAGAGCGTAAGGTAACAAGAGCTACAGACCACGTTAAGCAAGACTGTGACCATATAGGTGGAAAGTGGAATCAAATAACCTAACCTAAAATTTTCATTTTAGCTACAAGCTTTTTGTTAACTGTACCTAGTTTTGTTATCTGTTCTACATAATGAGAACGAAATTTCAAGTCAATGAGACCAACCGTTGAAGAGTTCCCTGCCGCGGAGACAGTCCTGGCTGGACCCTGCGCGGGAAGAGAAGCATCTGGTACATTCTATGTTTTTTCTTTGCTCAGAGACCAGCATGGTCGCCTTATCAGTGCCTGCATGCCTAATTCTTTTTAATTCAAGCAAAACTTTCAATACATACATGTCATAAATCACGTATTTATCCCTTTCAGGGTAGACAAAGCGTAAGGTAACAAGAGTAAAATTTTCACTCTAAAGTTTTATCTGTCCTGAATCTTTCCCTAAAAGATAAAATCGTAACAAAACGCCGCGTCTTACTTAATACCTATGTAACTTAAGAAATATAATAACTTAAAGTGCCCAATGTCTTTTTCACAAACTTTAAGGATCTACCGAAACTTGAAAGGGTAAGCTTTTATAAGTTTTTACTCGGAGCTTTTGTACTTTTAAACGTATATTCTGCAGTGTTCTTGCGAAATGAAGCAAGAGATCGTGGTTTTTAAAGAAGGGTGTTATTGTAAGTTTCACGTCGATGAGTGTGTTTGTGTGTGTGCGTGCGTGCGTGCATGTGTGAGTGTGGGTTTGGTTTTTTTCATTCGAAAGCCTTGGGATGTCCGTGTGCTCTTGAGTATCATCCGGGTTTCGAATACCATCGACCAATTCAAGTACCAAGCCCATAAGAGTGAGTGAAACAGCTTGACAAACTTGAATGGCATTCTAAGAGCCCACGGACTGTTAATACATCCCACTGCTGGGCACAGGCCTCTTTTCAAAAAAGTTTTGGATTGTAGTTCCCACACGTGCGTGATTAGGATCTTCACACACACAATGACATTTTTTATGATATTTTTCTTTACTGAAACGCTCAAATTTTTATCTCAAATTTTGTTTTTTCGAGGAAGATACCAGCTCGTTTTCGATATATCGCCGGTCCCGGGGAACAAAAAGATAACTGCAAAAACCAAATTTTTCAGGAAAAATAAAATAGATGTTTCGCTCAATTGTGACTTGTATATTGAACGTAAACGGTTGGTAGTTAGCTTTATGCAAAGTTAATTTTTCATTACGTTTCAATATGTTACTGTGGCACACGAGAAATGTCTCAAAAGAAAGATATTTAAGAAATAGTAACTTAGTCAAAATAGATCATTCACTATTACGCGTTAAGACGTATATCATTTTATTCGGTGTTTACCGAGGTCAAACGCTAATATTGTACCATTGGTGTACCATTTTATTCGACTAATTTTTAATGTGATTGCCGTGCAAGATAATAGTGCAATATCATTTTATTCCCGTAATTATTAAGATTATTTTTTTTACTAAGGGTTTTTAGGAGACTTTTATAACTAAACAATAATATGATATTCAACATTGCAATTATATTACGAACGATTCACATAGTAAAAACAGTCATTAATTTCTTAAAATCAAAGTTTTCCATTATAAAACGTGCAACAATACCACTAAAATTTAAGTATGTCTCAATCAAATAGCAATAAATGCCAGTTTCATAAAGTAACTAAAATCAAAAGTTTTTTTTTCAGACTAATAACTTTAAGTTTGAAGCATAAAATCAAACCAAATAATCTACGCATTTGGTATTATTTTTCATCAGTCTAATATAATAATAATTATATTATAATTAGTTCTTTCATTGAGCACTAACCTGGGGGACTATTAAACATGAAATCAGGTAAATCAATTGCCATCATCTTCGTCTTGGTTTTCATTAATTGCAGAACTAGTATTAACGCCCAGGGAGTCATAAAAGCCATGGCAATGGGCTGGGATGTCTCCTGACTTGCAAAGACTGTTAAGGTCGTCATGTAAAGGCTTACTTATAGGCAAGGGCTCTGTACATAGCACTTGCAGTTCAAAATCGTAGGCAGGATTTGAGTTGACTAAAGGAGCTGCGGTTTATCTTGTTCCCCGCTCGAAGTAAAATGATGCATTTTTGATACCTCTTTGTTTTTCATTAAGTAGGAATTGCCATATACTGCTACCGATTTCATTAGCTCCTCGTTTTGCAACCTGAGCATGCCATACATAGCAATAGCCTTTACTTCGAATGGAATCATAATGCCGGAATAAAGGATTGCCGATAAATGTTAGCGTAGGCAGACCCTGGAACTCAAAAGACACTGAAAGAAAAATACGACAAGCATCAGAGAAATAAGGAAGGTGTACGCCAAATTAAAAAAGAGGACAAGAAATCGGCAGATGCTCAGGTTGCAAAACGAGGAGCTAATGAAATCGGTAGCTGTATATGGCAATTCCTACTTAATGAAAAACAAAGAGGTATCAAAAATGTATCATTTTACTTCGACGGTTGCTGTGGCCAAAATAAAAACCGATTCATAGTTACAACGTTAAAGAAATGCTTCAAAAGGAGTTTTATAACATAAAAGCACTAATAAATAATAAGAATTGGGTCCAATATGAGGTAGGGCAAAAAGTATTATGGACACAGATAATGGAAGTGAGAGTCGCTTGCTCACAGCCCTCAATTTTACAGTATAAATATGATTTTGAGTCTGGATTCTGGATATTCTTAAATGAACATAGAATCTGTCCAAAAACATGAAGCAAGCGGGGAACAAGACAAACCGCAGCTCCTTTAGTCAACTCAAATCCTGCCTACGATTTTGAACTGCAAGTGCTATATACAGAGCCCTTGCCTATAAGTAAGCCTTTACATAACGACCTTATCAGTCTTTGCAAGTCAGGAGACATCCCAGCCCATTCGCCATGGCTTTTATGACTCCCTGGGCGTTAATACTAGTTCTGCAATTAATGAAAACCAAGAGGAAGATGATGACAATTGATTTACCTGATTTCATGTTTAATAGTCCCCCAGGTTAGTGCTCAATGAAAGAACTAATTATAATATAATTATTATTATATTAGACTGATGAAAAATAATACCAAATGCGTAGATTATTTGGTTTGATTTTATGCTTCAAACTTGAAAATAAATCTTTTGTTTTTAGTTACTTTATGAAACTGGCATGTATTGCTATTATGATTTTTGATTAAGCTATAATGATTAAGACATAGGTACTTAAATTTTAGTGGTATTGTTGCACGTTTTATAATGGAAAACTTTGATTTTAAGCAATTAATGACTGTTTTTATTATGACTGTGAATCTTTCGTAATATAATTGCAATGTTGAATATCATATATTATTGTTTAATTATAAAAGTCTCATAAAAACCCTTAGTAAAAAAAATAATCTTATCTAATAATTACGGGAATAAAATGATATTGCACTTCACTTATACTCCAATCACAGCAATAATTATATAATTTTTGAATTAATCAATCGAAATCGAACACTAAAACATATGACATGTCGATATTTAAGCCATTGTAATTTACATTCGACCCGTGCATGTGACAAAAGGATATGGCAATACTTTTTATAGTTCCTTTTCAAATGTGTAGTTTTGGTGAGCGCCATTGCACGAACAGTATCTAGCGGCTTGCGACGAGAATACAAAGATAACTGCGCATATCATTACTTAGCGATCTAATTTTGACGAGAACATAATAATATGGATGTTTGTCATGCGATGAGCTATAAATAAAAACATTGAAAACTATTGTATTATTTTTTAATTTTGTCATTTACCGTACAAAAAATGCGAAAAAAATTGAGCTGGTGCATTGGCACCTACGGATTCCAAATATGACATAAAAATAAAACTAAGATAATGGCGGTTATCATTTTGTTCTCCGGGGCCGGCGATATGATAAAAAAATGACAAAAGAGCTTTGTTGAAAAAAATATATTTAGCTGCAATCTAGCATGCTTACCTGTATGAAAGTAACTTCAAATTCTGCGTATGAAAGTAATTTCGTACACAGAATTAAGTTGAATAGTAATAGTCATTTTTGTTACGTACGGCCTGTCTAGTACCTACCTGTTCCTATCCCATTTGAAATAGAACTACAAGGGCGTCAAAAAAGTAAAAATAACCCAAGAATAAGTTGTTAAGTAAAACGAGAAAGCATCAAAGTTAGTCGCCAATTCTTGCCGTACTGAGCTCAACCTAAAGGCACATTATACTGAACCCCATTTTCCACACAAGCATCAATTTCATCGGCAAGTGCGAAGTCTTCAAACAATAGTTAAATACGACCCCAATCTAAAAGAAACCCCTTGTGGTTCAGACAAGGCGGCGAAGCAGACTTTATTCTGAACGCTATTAAATTTATATTTAACAACATTTACGTAAATATAAATCGTATAGACGCAATACATAAAGTTGGAAATCGTGCGAATGGGTGTCTAAAGATAAGTCACATCAAATGCGTATCTTATCCTATACTATAAGCAAGCTGAAAATCAATGCAGCCTGGTATTATGGGTAAAACAATTTACTGGCAACACTTGACATTTTCCTGAGTACAATTTTGTCCCATAAAATTGGAAATCCGTATAGCTTGACATAATTTTATAGTCTTAAAGGTTTTATTTCTGAAACAGTTTTTTTCGATTGATAACATAGTAACCTAACTTAAACTATTGCATTCTGATGGCAATTTTGAAGTTCCTACAAAATTTACGATTTCATTGTAATGTGAAAAAAACTTACGAATAAATCACGACCTATAAGAACTTAGATTTGCTCAAATATTTTTAACGAATACTACATTTTTCTATTTCTACATTAATTTTTAGTACACAAATGACAGACAAAGCTTTATTCGGTATTTTTTATGATACGTTTTCTAAAAATGAAACCTAGATAGGTTTATCGCCCCCGAAACCCCCCAAATTTCATGAACAGTTCAGTTTCATGTTCAGTTCAGTTTCATGAGTAGTCAATTTCTTCAGTTCCTTTGTGGTGCGTGTTCCGCGGCCGCTGCAGGAGACCATCGCGTGCGCTGACTTCTGGCCGAAGGGTGTTGTATTTCGTCGGTTCCGGGGCAAACTACCGAATCCAACACCGGAGATGACGACGCAGCGGAGCCACAACGTTTCGTCGCCTAAATAACATTTATATTTTTTGAATTTTATAGCGCATTGGTTTCGACTGTAATGCTGTGATTTTTTATTGACTAAATAAATAAATAAATAAATAATAAATAAATGAAAATCGTTCTAGCCGTTACCGAGATTCAACACAAAACAAGAATTGCTACAAGAAATTACAAGATACCTACAAAACAAGAATCGCTCGTTTAAAGTTATTCGATCTGATAGATTGATATACATATAGATAGATTATGTTATTACGTACATAGAATAGAGTGTTCACTCACGGCGGGACATGGTCGCGTTGAGTGTACCAGATCCTTTACAGTGTTTCAATCGATTGTTTGCAAATGGATTGGGGACAATGGATTCATGAGTCCACTTGTGGGCTAGGAGTGGGCTTGAATGTGAAACCGGGATTTACATACACTGAGGGTGCTACAGTGGGTTGGTTCGCTATTTGGGTTCGAATGTCTGTAGGCATTGGAAATCGAAGTGGCGTAGTGATGTCATTCGATAAAAGCTAGCGAGTGATATTGCGAACACACAAAGAATTACCTACCAAATAATATTGCATCTATTACGCAACCCTGTGGCACACAAACGGGTGAACGGGGGGTCTTACTGCCATTAGTATGGAAAATCTCAATCCTTCACTTTCTCGTAAGACGTTTGCGTGATTATTTGGAATTTTTCACCATAACGGGTTTATATGCCATGGTTTGACACCATGTTGTGCTAATGATGACTATAATAGATTCGAAGTATGATGAGTCGAAAGCTTTGCTGTAATCTATAAAGTTCGCGTATATTATTATTTTATATTTTCTCAGGTGTGTTGTGTGTTATGACTGGAATCTGGTCTACATTCATATATACATAAATCATGTCTTTATCCCCTACGGGGTAGACAGGCCCAGCGTAACAAGACCCAAAAACCACGTTTAGCGAGATTGCGGGAGTATGCGTGGAAACGGGAACTATGAAAGTTTGTTAGCCGCTCCACCTATGACATAATTCCTAAGATTTTCGCCCATTACCTCGACGGGCTTTTACCATCTGCGCGAGAATAGAAGCAACTGATAAAAACTATTTGTTATTTTGAATATGATTTTGGAGAAAACTACTTCACTTCAGCATTAAAAACATTAAAAGCTGAGGCACGTACGAATTTCCTCGTATCACGTACATAATAGTACCGACAGTCCCCTGTCATAAATTTCACGTACTGTAACTTTTGCGGCCTGGTCATCAAATATGCGCGACCGTCAAACATCGACGCGGAAGAGCAAATCACTATTCATTGCACAGCCGATTCGTTAACCGCTCAGTAGTTAATCAGCAACACACGCAATGTATTATAAAATAGCTCACCGGTCTAAACACTCGCTGAGTCGGAGCTGGACTGATGCGGAGGTAAAAACTGACAAGAGAACAGTAATCCAATTTACTTGTGAAATTGAAAAGGAAAATTTGGCCACCTACACAGCGAAATGTGATGCGCTTAATAAGATTAGAGCTTTCTATGGGAATTAATGTTTTAGGAGCGAAATGGAGCGTTAAACACGATTTAGAAGATATTGCTTTAAGGAAGATATTATAGTCATCTCCAGCCTATATACGTCCCACTGCTGGGCACAGGCCTTCTCTCAGAATGAGAGGGCTTGGGCTATAGTTCCTACGCGGGCCCAGTGCGGATTGGGAACTTCACACACACTATTGAATTGCTTTGCAGATGTGTACAGTCGTGGTAGCCTAGTGGTTTGACCTGTGGCCTCTCAAACAGAGGTTTGTGGGTTCGAATCTCGGGCTCGCACCTCTGAGTTTTTACATTTCACCATGAGCTATTCGGTGAAGGAAAACATCGTGAGGATATTGTACTTAGTGTTTGGGAAAAAATATAAGCTTATTATTAAATAACCTAACCTAAAAAAATCGTTTTAGATACAAGTTTTTTTACTGACTGTACCTACTTTTTGTTGACTGTACTTGTATTGTCATCCTGGCTAGAACACTAGAATTTTACTACCAGATTATTGTATTGTCATCTGACTTACACAAGTATGCAAAATTTCAGCTCAATCGGATGAAGATATCTGCTTCAAAATTGAGTCGCAAGACTCCACCCGGACAAACATACGTATACAAGTACATAGATACGTTGCAAGTTAGTAGAAAGCTTGTAATAATAATAATAATGGATAATGACCGTGAGTTCAGCTGTTTAGAATACGAGCTGTAAAATTAGCAGGATGAAAACAGTAGCCTTGAACCCATGAACTATCTCTACCTGTCTCTGTAGATAATTGTCGTTGATATTTTGCTTGCTACCCAGAAGACCCGACAAGCACTTTCGCATTTTATACATAATATTTTAAAAGGAATTAATAAGAGCCAGATCAAACACCTATCTACTCGGCATTTTTTTTAAGTTTCCTTGTTTACATACACGATTATAAAGAATGCCAAAGAAATTATTTTCTAGCAATAATCACTACATAGTATAAAACAAAGTCGCTTTTTCTGTCCCCATGTCCCTATGTCCCTATGTCCCTTTGTATGCTTATATCTTCAAAACTACACAACGGATTTTAATGCGGTTTTTTTAATAGATAGAGTGATTCAAGAGGAAGGTTTTTATGTATAATTCTACGCAGACGAAGTCGCGGGCAGAAGCTAGTTAGGTATATAATGTTCCAAAATTCTTAAAATTAAGTATCATCAAAAAGTATTGCAATAAAGATTGTCGTACATAAAGCAACCAGCGAAAAATGAGTGTTGTTTTTGGTTCAATTTTCCTCAAGCACCAAAAAAAAAGAACATTCACAATATTGAGCATTTTAAAAGGATTCCCATTTCAAATCAAAACATAATTAGGCATCGAGAGGGAATTGGCTTCCGCCAACGAAGTGAAAGCTGCGTATAATACATTATTTTACCTTGTGTAGGATACAAGAATAATAGCGTGACTTTACCTTTATTAATAAGAAAGAAAGAAAGAAAAAGAAAGAAGACATTCCTTTTTGCAAGACACACAAATAAAAGAGAATATACACAATTTTGTAGAAAATAATCAAGACAAGAAAAATAGATCATGAGCGTTGTGTGTGTCTTCGCAAAAGTACCAATAGTACAATACCACGCTAATACAACAATACTCACTACCAATACACCGACCACCAATACACAGTACCAATAGTACAATACACGACGAGTGTGGTGAAATAAATAATGTTGAGACATTGAGACAGGGCAGAAGATGACGGCTTAAATCTTCACAACCAAAGACATCTTGCCATTTGCGTCCACCGGTTGCCCTGTACTATTGCATGTCATCGGTCCACCAAGTGGGTGGTCGACCAACGGTCCATGTACCCGTTTGTGGTGAAATCGGTCGGAAATCTTTCTCCTCCAACAATGATCTGTTCTACCAGCGATGTGGCATTCCCATTGCATACAAATTAATCACATCTTTACTCCTTACGGGGTAGACGGAGCTAAGGGCTAATAAGATCTAAAGGGTAAGTTTAGCTTGATTGTGGTTGTTTAGGTGAAAAGAGGAATCAAAATACATATAATGACGGGTTGCTGCTAGCATCGCCTATAACATGATGACTAAGATTTTCATTTTTCCCTCAACGGGCTTTTAAAATCTGCGTATGAAGAAACGCTGGTACATTTTATGTATTTTCTTCGCTCCCAGACCAGCATAGATAAATAGGTTTTTGGTGGTTTCTGTTTTTGGCTGTATTATACGGGTTCGGTTCGAAATACAGCTTTCTTGGATAGGTGATAGGACAAAACTGTATCTGAACCTGTATAAACAGACCAACTTACAGTAATATTAGCTAGATACGAACAGAATGTCGCGGCAGAACTGGTACCGTCCCGCTATTGTTCGCCCGACTTTATGATATCTCCACTCGTTTCATCTCGGTGCCACGGAGATTAGAAACGCGAAGCGCGATTATAATAATTGAAAGAAATTGACAAGACATAAGTAATCCGTGAGCTCCTAGAACGACATTCGGGATTCTCTTGCTGTCTCACTCATGCATGATACTTGAATCGACCGATGGTACCCGAAACCCGAATGCCGTTCTGAGAACTCACGGACTGTGCTGTGATTTAAATTGCATACTATTACGTAACTCCAATAAAGGAACTCATGTCTACTGCGTGGTCTATCTGTTTAATCAAGCTTTGCCCCTCGTACTACATAAGTCCTACTATGTACCTATAGTGTTCTTAATACTGCACTTACTTAGGAAAAAGATTGATAATCGTTTATTTTTATTAAATCTCAATTTTTTTGTGATTCATCATCATCATCTCCAGTCTATATACGTCCCACTGCTGGGCACAGGCGTCCTATCAGAGTGCAGATTGAGAACTTTACACACACCATTGAATTGCTTCGCAGATCTGTGCAGGTTTCCTCACGATGTTTTCCGCCACCAAAAAGCTCATGGTAAATTTCTAATGTAATATCGCACATAAATTTAGAAAAACTCAGAGGTGCCCGGGCTCGAGCCCGCGATCCTCTGCTTGAGAGGCCACAGGTCAAACCACTAGGTTACCTATTTTTTTTGTGATTACAAACTTCCTTTTTCAGTTTGTATAATCAGTCGTACAATTAATTGGAAAATTATTTTCAGTCCAGCGTACCGTTTCAACAACTATTACTCGTAGTAAAAACCAGTCTGTGCGTGAGTTTCATTCGCTCTTTTCCTTTGCATTTATTCACCTCCGTCATTTTCCCTGCTTCACTTTCTGGAAGTTCTTTGTTCGATACATTATTGTTTAGTTCAAAGATAAAGCTGGCGCTCGGATTGAAAATCTTTACTTATGTTTTTAATCTCGAGAAAAGCATCCTCCGTGTTTGAATATGGACTCGAATTTAATTGTGATGTTTTCGTATTTTCCCAATAATCTTGTTGCAGGAAGCTCTTTTTTGGTTCGACGGAACATTCGATTTTTACGCAGCTGTGATAATTAAGAAAGCTTAGGTAGCCCAGTAGTTTCACCAGTGCCCTTTCAAGCAGTGTCGTGGGTTCAAGTCAGGGCCCGCAGTTCTGAGTTTTCGGAATTTATATTTGAAATTTACCATGAACTTTAAATCATGAAATTTGTGGGCACATCTGTGTGGGCACATCGGTATGTGTGTGTGAAGTTCCCTGCGTGAGAGCCCTCTAATTCTTAGAAAGGGCGTGAGGCCAACTGTGGGGCGTATATTGGGTGGAGACGATGTTGTAACATGAAATTGTTTCGTATGTTCCAACCATTTAAGAGTTTTCTGCTGAAGATACCAGAATATTATTTCAAGACTAGCTTCTGCCCGCGACTTCGTCCGCGTAGAATACATATAAACTTTACTCTTGAATCACTCTATCTATTAAAAAACCACATCATAATCTGTTGCGTAGTTTTAAAGATCTAAGCATACAGCGGACAGACAGCGGAAAGCGACTTTGTTTTATAGTATGTAGTGAGGATTCTCCATCACCGGATTTACTTAAGTATGTCTAATTTCACATGAATCTGGCCACTGAAAGTGAGGAAAAATCATTAGCAAGACTTTATTACAGAGAGGTACACCAAAGCCAAGGGTATTAGCTCATTGCAGTAGCAATAGACAGGCCATATAGCATGGAGAACTGATGGTCTTTGAGCAGTGGCGTAACTAT
This sequence comes from Pandemis corylana, assembly GCA_949127965.1. Classification (NCBI taxonomy): domain Eukaryota; kingdom Metazoa; phylum Arthropoda; class Insecta; order Lepidoptera; family Tortricidae; genus Pandemis; species Pandemis corylana. The sequence goes on from OX421873.1 coordinate 7,082,517, forward strand.
AACGCCTGGGGCCCGCGGCAAATTCGTCAGATGGGGCTCCTTCCTCAATATAAAGAAGCTTCTGTGCTCAACCAAGCCGTAGAGCTAGGGGCCCCTGGTATTTTGCCACTCCTGCCACCCCATAGTTACGCCACTGTCTTTGGGGCCGAAAGGTTCTCGAGTGGAGACCGCGGATCAGCAAGCGCAGTGTAGGACGTCCACCGACGAGGTAGTCGAATGACGAAGTTAAACGTGAAAGTTCACGGTGAATGCGAGCCGCTTCCAACCGAGGCAACTGGAGGTCTATGGTGAGGCCTATGTCCAACAGTGGACGGCCTATGGCCAGTGGCGTGTAGTGGATTTTGACAGAGGGTAGGCATATTGCCAACAAAATCCGTATTGGTACGAAGCGTGTCGGGCACATTTACGTATGCTTACAAGCACTGCTTATATGCCTGTAAGGGATGAACGCGTCTGCCTATGGCTGATTATGATGACGGTGACACCGGAAAAGTTTAAAGTAAACATAAAAGCGTGTAAAACATTAAATATTCATGTACCAGTGTTTTTAGTACAAGGTTGAACCTTTAATCCGAATAAACTCGAGCAGCCATTTAAATTCTATTACATGGAAGTTTTGCTTCTGCTTTTTTCGACGCGTTTCCTTTTCTATAACAGCGAATTTTAGACATCGCGTTGTGACACACTAGCTTAGCGTGGATACGCCTGAAGTAATATACTTAACACATTATCTGTGAGCATGTATGAAGAGATCGATGAATGTGGATGAAGCTAAAGAGGTATGTCAGGATCGTAGCAAGTATTATCTGTTATCTGTAATACCGTTTCCGCTCCGAAGAAATTTTGCACTTGTTCCTGAAAAAAGTAACCTACGACATTGCTCCTTTGATCTGTGAGCGAATTTTAAGAGTCGATTCACTGGTTTAACATTGAGTATATAACTACACTAACTTGCTCGTTTGCCTTCCTATTCATATAAAAAAAAAAAAAAAAAAAAACTATATTTATAAATTTGTATAAAAAGTCAGCTTTTCCAAAAGAGTGAGAACGTTAAAACAACAATGAAACTTGCCATTCTTCGACACATACAAAACATAAACTAGTATCATCCTCTTTTTGCAGTCTTACCATCATTTTGCAGAGTTTTATCCTTTGCCAAGTCTGATCCACTTCTACAAAGGCTTATGCCCGTTCTGCAAAATCTTATCCTCCTATTGCGAACGCAACCCTTATTTCCGCACTTGTTTCGCGGCCCCGAGCGCGAGACAGTTTGAAATTGAAAAGAAGACTCAAGGAAAATTCTCTCCGAAGAGGAATCGCAGTGTAAGATTGTTATGAGTTGAAGCCATGAATATTTTGATGGCTTACCTTCATACTGATTGGGGCTTACTAGACACACAGTGTGATGGAAGGCAGAAGTGAGTATTCAGTTTTATTCTTTATTCGTTTGTTTATCACCATTTCTTTACAATAAGCTGGTACCGAAATAAAAAGCGGGTAAGCAGCGCGTACAAATTGTATTGCGTCGCCTTACCGCTGCCTACTTTTACAACGTTCTACTGTACGTGCACAAATGCCTCGGTGGGGGTATCGCAATATTTTAATTTTATTCTTAACATAACAGACGCAATTATGCTAAGCGTGGCCTTTAGGTATTCTTGCCTTAGGCTCTGTTTACCCCGTAAGGGAAAAAGACGTGATTTATGTATGTATGTATGTAAAAGACGCAATAACTAAAATTGGTAACTAAGCGCAAAAGCGGAGCGTGGCGCGCAGTGTTCGTGTCGCGGCCGTCTAAAGCTCCTGGAAGAAGGACTTCGCAATAGTCCGAAACATTGTCGAGCGAACGTCGATCGTAATTACATGACTTATCGGTATAAATATTTAACAATTTGTCAATCTCTCGATAGTTTTATGTTAGTAACATTGAAATGACTCCGAAATGTAATGATGATGAAATGTACCCGAAACCGACGAGCATGTATGAAGAGACTGATGAGTGTGGATGAAGCGAAAGAAGTATGTCAGGATCGTATCAAGTGGAACAAAGTAGTTTCTGCCTACCCCTGTTGGAAAGAGACGTGACGGTATGTATGTAACATTCAAACGAAAAAAATAGCCCCACGCGTTAATCGGGTAAAAACTGCCAGATTTTTACAAAACATGGCTAAGAACCCCTTTGATTGAAAAAACACCGCATCGAATTCGATCCATCCGTTTGAGAGCTACGATTTCACAGACTACACACACACTCGTTTCGTGAGTCACAGACGGTTCTGGCTGAAAATCAGTGCTGCAGGTGTCTAACCCTCAGCGTAATGCTGAGCCAGCGACCGTTTCACTTTTGCGAAGACACACACAACGCTGATCTATTTTTCTTGTTAATTTTCTATAAATGTGTGTATATTTTCTTATTTTTGTGTGTCTTGCAAAAAGGAATAAATGTCGTCTTTCTTTCACACACACACACACACACCCGTGGACGTCAAACTTATAGCACACTTCTTTTTGCGTCAGGAGTTAAAAACTTCTATCGTGCTTTGTATACGCTTCTGTTTCCCTCATATTTGTGGCATGATGAATTGGCCCTCTTCAATTGATATCGGGAGTTTGAATACAGAGTATGCCGTATTTTCCCAGTTGTTTTCTTTTCTATTTTAGTCTCTAATTTCATAGAAGCTGGGAGATAGCCGTCTTTTGATGAACAGTGAAGCGATTTTTCGTTAGGAATGTTTCGCTACCGCGTTTGGGTAAGTTCAAATTGTAATACAGACAGGTTGGTTGTAGTTTCACGTGAGCTTAGAAATGCACCAAAAAGTTACCAAAGTCGCGAAATTTTCTTAAGGAATGTATGTATCTCTTAATCTTAAAATAAATTAAACTTTCTCACAACAAAATCCCTTATAGGGATAAGTTCGCCTTTGTGGGTATATTTAAGTTCTTTTTTTGTGATTTGTCTCTGCTTCTTTATATTTGTACAATAAACCATTTGTGTGATGTATTCGGGAACTTAGGGAGACTCCTGGATAGCTCGGAATGTACTTCAAGGAAACACGTATTCACTGTTAGACAATTTATTCCGAACTGACACTGACAGGCATACGTCACACATAAGACGTATAGGTACCTACCTACATCACACTCCTCGACACTTAAATTGTTATACATGAACAGCTTACTAATTAACAATACAGCAAGTAATTAGTAAAGTAAGTGATAAAGATAAGGACTTAACTTAGGTGATTTGGCTAGAATTATGTAGGTACTTAATACTATAAATATAATTAGATTTCATTTTACATTTTATACTGCGGCTTTACAAGCCTACACTGACGTAATGGACGAGGTCGGTCCGGTACAGGGTCAGGGGGTGGCGGCGGCGCCGGTGTTCCGACGCAGCTTATATGTTTTTCCGGAGTACTGAAGCGCTCCTCACTCTCCCCTTCCGTCACACTACGCGCCGGCGACATCGCCAAAGGTGATGACGATGAACTTCCCACCGAATGCTCCGACTTAGTATCATCTCTTAATGTAGGAGACATTGATCCCTCTCGGTTCTGTATCTCACTGGTAGCCCGTGGATAAGCCATCGAACTTCTGACCCTACGTCTTAATTGGTCAATGTGTCGGTGTATTACGTCACCCTGCGTATTGGTAACATTGTAATCAGTACTTCCTAACGACCTAGTAACCTTGCCGGGTTGCCATTTTTCCCCTTTTAAGTATTGGCGATACCACACGTCTTCTCCTACTCCTAACGTCCTATCTGAGCCCCCTGCGGCATCGATCTGGCGTTGTTGACTCTTAAATACTTTGGATTCTACAGTGGGTCTTAATATATCTAACCGCGTCCTTAACCGCCTGCCCATGAGCAACATTGCTGGACTTTCACCCGTGGAGCAGTGCTCTGTGTTCCTATAGTATAGTAAAAAATTGTTTATCGACTTTTGAATTTCTCTATTCTCCATAACGGCTTTTTTAATTACTAGCTTAATAGTGCGTACTGAATTCTCAGCGGCGCCATTAGAAGCCGGGTGATAAGGTGCTGTGAGAATGTGTTCCACGCCGTCCGTAATCAGAAAACTTTGGAACTCCCTACTCGAGAACGGCGGTCCGTTATCACTCACTATTTGCTTCGGTATACCCCACCTTGCCCATAACTCGCTCAGTCTGTCAATGGTGTAACCGGCAGCAGTACTCGGGACTTGAAATACTTCTACCCATTTGGACATGGCATCAACAATCACTAAATACGTTTTTCCGTAAATAGGGCCCAAAAAGTCTATGTGCAACCGGGCCCACGGGCGACCCGGCCACGGCCAGCAGCGCGGCGCGTGCGCCGGCGGCGCGCTGGCTAGCGCCGCGCACGTCGCGCAGGCGCGGCACGCCGCCTCCACGGCCTCGTCTACCCCCGGCCACCACACGTAACTCCGAGCCAGAGCTTTTGTTTTTACAATGCCCATATGGGGCTCGTGTAAAATTTTTAATACCTTGTCCCTGCATGAATCCGGTATCACCACCCGGTGACCCCACATCACGCAACCCAATTCTTCGTATAGCTCGGATTTCCTATTAAAGTATGGTTTTAGGCTTTCAATTTGGTACTCTTCAGGCCACCCATCGCGGGTAAAACTCAATACCCTAGCTAAAACAGGATCTTTTAAGGTATTTTTCTTAATCTCATTATGATTTAATAATAAAGCATCTTGCGCGAAATGAAGGTATGTCTGCTCCGGAATCACCTCATACCGTCCGTTGGGCAGCTCGGTCGCGTCCGGCAGCCTAGACAAACTGTCAGCACAATTATTACTAGAACTTACATACTCAATATCATAGTCATATGCGGATAAAATGATAGCCCACCGCTGCATTCGGCTAGCGGTCATCGTAGGTATAGTCGCGTTTGGTCCGAATATCGACACTAATGGCTTATGGTCTGTGCGTAACGTGAAATGACGTCCGTATAAATATTGATGGAATTTCTTCACACAGAATATGATCGCCAAAGCCTCGCGATGTATTTGTGAGTAGTTAGCCTCCGCACTGTTCAAAGTGCGCGACGCGAACGCGACCGGCCGCTCGCCGCCCGGCCCCGCCTGCGTCAGCACCGCCCCCACCCCGCGCGGGGACGCATCACAAGTCACTATTAATCGTTTCCCCGTATCATAATGAGCCTTTGCACCTAACAGTGCCTGTTTAACTTGTATAAATGCTCTTGAGCACCCTGAGTCCCAACACCATTCCGCCCCTTTACGCAATAAATCGTATAGTGGACTGAGTGTCGAACTCAAGTTCCTAATAAATCTACCGAAAAAGTTTACTGTACCTAAGAATGACCTGAGCTCCGATACATTTTGCGGTTGTTTCATTTTTTGTATTGCCATGATTTTCGACGTATCTGGTTTAATACCCTCCCTCGAAACGACATAGCCAAGGTAAGTGACCTCTTTTGCAAGGAATACACATTTACTTTTCTTTAATTTTAAACCGCTCGAAAGCAATCTCTGGAATACCGCTTCCAAAGCATGTAAGTGATCCGACATATTATTACCACCTATTATGACATCGTCTAAAAATACTTGAACGTTTGGTATATTGCCTAATAAATTAGTCATAATTCGTTGAAATATTCCTACGCTAGAAGATAACCCGTACACCAACCTATTGTACTGAAATAACCCACGATGGGTATTTATCACCGTGTACCGCTTTGAATCGTCTAATTCTATTTGGTTATAAGCCTGCGAAAGATCAATTTTACTGAAGTACATGTTTCCATTTAAATTCACCAACACATCCTCTATTTTAGGAAGAGGGTAACGATCGACCAATAAAGACGGGTTCAGAGTGGCTTTATAATCTGCGCAAATTCTAAGTGAGCCGTCAGGCTTATTAACGGGTACCAGTGGGGAAGCCCAGTCGGAGCAGTCAACAGGCTCGATGACGCCGACGCGCAGCATGGCGTCCAGCTCAGCATCCAAGCGGTCGCGCAGCGCGTACGGCACGGACCGCGCGCGGTGGAACACCGGCGCCGCGCCTTCGCGCACGCGCAGCGTCGCCTTGCCCCCTGTGTACCGTCCCAGTCCGCCGCTGAACAAGGCCTCAAATCTGCCAAGCAAAACCATAAGTCCATCGATCATTTGTCCATTATGCTTATGTACTAAGAAGTTACAATTAAACTTAGGTACATCTATTTCTAATTCGGCTAGCCACTGCCTCCCCAATAAGGATGTTGTGCCTCCTTCAATTATAAACAATTCTAATTGTTACCTCGTCCATTATACGTCACCATGGGTTTAATTATACCTAACGGTTTTACTTTTGACCCGTCGTAAAACTTTAACACTGTGTCGTCTTGCTGTATACACAAATGGGTAAAATATTGATCGTAAGTGGCTTTACTCACACAAGAAATTGCCGTTCCTGTATCAATTTCCATTTTTATCACTGCCTTATCGATACTGATCGGCAAACTTACCGATTGGTAATTATTCAAGCATAAATGGTGTAGTTCTTGTTCGATGTCACCGCCGTACTCCTCGCTAGGCTCGCGATCGGCAATATCGGCATCATTGAAGTACAGGCCACCCCGCGACGGCGCCGCCGCCGCTGGCCTCGCGCGCTGGGCCGGCGCCCGCGCTGCACCGCGGCCCGCCGCTGGCGGCGCCGCACCCCACTCCGGGCACACCCGTCGTAAGTGGCCCGTACGCTGACACTTGCTGCACACATAATCGCGGAAACGACAGTTCGATCGATTATGGCTCCGCGCACCGCAAGCATCGCACTGCACTAATCCTGTTGTTGTTTTGTTCGGCGCTCCCCGTTGCGAATAAGCATTCGCCCCGCGCGCTAGATCTCGGCCGAATGATGACGTCCCGCGACCCGCGAACATAACTGCCTGCACCGCGCTCGCTTCGCCTGCACTAGATACCGGTTTTGTTTGTTCTACGATGGCTGCATTCCTTTCGGCCGCTTCTAATGACATTGCAATTTTGACTGCACTAGCGACTGTGACCGTGTCGTCTTCCGTAAATAACCGTTGCCGTATGACGTCACTAAATACCCCACAAACAAATTGATCACGGAGATTTTCATTAAGATTTGTGCCAAACTTACATTGCTTAGCCAACCGTTTTAGCTCAGTAATATACGTGGCTATATTTTCGTCGACCTTTTGGCGCCTTAGTCTAAAACGGTACCTCTCTGCTAAAACCGATGGGGCTGGCTGTAAATGCTGACGCATTAGCTCATCTACCCTCTGCATGGTTAAGTCTGCGGGCTTTGTTGGACTGGCCAGATTCTCCAACAATTCGTATGCTTCATCACCCATAGTCGCTATTAGAGTCGGTAGTTTCATGTCTTCAGCCACTTCGTTGACCTTAAAATACATCTGCACCCGGTCGAGATACGACGACCAAACTCCACTCCCTACTTTAAATTCCTGTAGTTTTCCGATCGACATTTTTTTTTTTTTTCTTCCGTCGCACGCGCAGTATTAAAACTCGTCGCCACTGTGATGTATTCGGGAACTTAGGGAGACTCCTGGATAGCTCGGAATGTACTTCAAGGAAACACGTATTCACTGTTAGACAATTTATTCCGAACTGACACTGACAGGCATACGTCACACATAAGACGTATAGGTACCTACCTACATCACAATTTGTAAGCATTTACTTACTTACTTACATTTTGTAAGTAAGTAAGTAAATGCACGATAGGCAAAATAAAAGGGAGGAGTTTCATTTTATAAGTACTCCTTTTGTATAAGAACTCCTCCCTTTTACTTTGCCTATCGTTTTGCGTACATCCCTGCATTAGAACATTACAGGACAGTTGGGTCATGGACAATTAGAGTTCAAACGAGGAGTTCGTCTCTTAATGGGTTCTCTAACCGAACACCAAGCAGCTACTAATTTTCTAGAGCGAGGCAAATTCTGTTAACATTTACTTGTATGTGTTAGAATAATACACAACGCAGAATGTACTAGCGTCTTCCCACGCAGATGGTGAAAACCCATCGAGGGAATAGGCGAATACTTAAGGAATCATGTTGTAGCTGATGCGGCTAGCAACCCATCATTATGTTGATTCCCCTTTCCAGGTGGAAGCACCTTTGGCCTTTGGGGTAAACCTTCATGTCCCATAACGTCATGAGTACCTACTAACTTAATGTGCCATAATGGTCACTGGCTATAATCTTCATTTGTCCTAATATCACATACCATAATTCATGAGTGCCAGAATACGCTAGTATCATAATGTTTAACCTCTCTATTATTAGATACCATAATAACACTTTTCATACTTTGATATTTTCTACACTGTCTATAAGCCCTAATATTTTTTGCCATACCTATCATTTGACATAATTATGAAAAAACAGATACCAGAATTAGGCACGGTATCAAATGCAATAAGTGATAGACGTTCCCGACTTCTACATATTGTATTCTAAGGCAGGTCAGGGTAGGCACGACGACGAGGGAAGCGAGCAGGAGTGTTAGGTAGGACTGCGACCTTACAGAACCGACTTGTTTGTATAATACTATACTTTTTTCATGCATAATAAAAGCGCCAGGAGAAACGAACCAGCAATGATACGCATCCAGAGTGATTGGCAAAATGACTGTTATGGCGCTTGAAATTTCTGGCATAGAATTTTAGACCACTTGATAATAGGGATAATTAGACGTATGGGAAACGTATCGTTAAGGCACCTACAATTCTGGCAAGTGAAAATATGGCTAATTGTTAGTATAGCACATGATACGTTATGGAATATAAAATTATGTCATCTGAAATTCGGGCAAACTACAGATAACCCGTGGCCTTTGGGTCTTGTTACCCTAGGCTCTGTTTACACCGTAAGGGATAAAGACGTGATTTAGGTATGAACCTATGTATTAGAAGAAACTTCAAGTATTTCGTATTTACTTTAATTTGATGTCACGCGTCTCTGATAAAACGGGTAGGTATGGACAGGCAACAAAATGATTCTATAGATACATGGTTTCCTTTTTTACAAGCATTTCTTTGGTGTCAACTTTCAGTGGCTGGTGCTTTCAGTGGACGTGAAAATTGGCATTCTTATGCAAGTGACAACCCAAAAATTGTGAAGAGAAATTTAGGTGGACGGGTTAAGATTGTCGCCACAGGAGGGAACTCTTCAACGCTTGGTCGTATTGACTTGAAATTTAGTACACATACTCTAGGATAGATGGCACCGCATTAGTAAAAAAAAATCCAGCAAAAAAACTTGTCTCAGTGAAATTCAAACATTTGGACCAAAACGATCAAACATATCGAACGTCCGTAATGGGGTTAATCTCAAAGGACCCAAGATGTATAGACAAGGTCAAACAATATAATGGAAATGAATTCCTTTAGGAGGGATGAAAAATGGAAAGTTCGAGAAGGGTCGACCCATTGACGTGACTCGGAATGTAGAAACGGTTGGATTTACTAACAAAAGCTCTTGAGGGTTTTAGATTAAGCAGCGAAATATTTTTCGACGGCTGACCCGGACTTTGATAATTAACTTTGATATTTTAATCTTTGTCTAAGCTGAAATGGAGGGTAAAGGTGTAGGTTGTTTTAACTTTTGTGGCTTCGGGTAAGATAAAAGAAGAAATAAGATATAAGAAGAGATGAGATAAAAGAAAGATAATGTTGAGTAAGCAACGATACAAAATGGCAGCTCTTTTTTGAGAAAACTAGTCAATGACATGCAAGGGTATAAGTATCAAAGTACCTACTCACCGCAAAGGAACTAAAATTACCATCATGGCTCAAGAAATTGCACAATCTTAAAAGGCATTAGGATATGGAGGCAGAGGTACAATTTATAGTATTACAGTTTCACACCTGCAGAGACAGAAGCTCCTATATACGATCCTAGTTTGAAATCACATCTTGATAAGTAAAAAATGTTGTTAACTCCATTTGATAGTAGCTCCATGTAGCTCTGTAATTTATACACCAGCTACATCGTCTGTGACTAGAGCAGAACTTCTATGGAGCGGGTATGTTTTAAACTGAAACTGCTTCAATTCTGTATTAGTTGATTTCCTGGCTTTGATAAAAACAAGCTCGTGTGTAAATTTAAGTTTTTAAAACACCCGTTTTATTGACGGTACTTTTTTATGACATTGATTTGGCCAGAGCCGTATTTCAAGTAAATCGGGGCATTGACAGTGCGTAGAAGTCGAGATGTAACATATTTATATTTACTATAGGACTAGCTTTTGCCCGTGACCTCGTCCATGCTGAATCAAAATTTGCCCTAAAACTTCTTTCTCTCCCCCATCGAAAATGTGCAAAAACCAGCTAAACGCGAGTCGTACTTTAGCGCGAAGGCTTTTGCACTATCTACCTCAACGAAATAAACCCGTTTCTTGCATGGACACCTACTTTTTTTATCCCATCCTTTTAAACTGTGGGAAATTCGAAAAATCCCTTCTTATGACAACTGTGATCTTCAAAATAATATGTCTACTCAATACTAAGTCTATCTAACCTAATCCGTCCTTTTTATCCCGTGGGAAAATTGATAAATCCCTTCGTAGTGCACTTCTTTGATCCTCAAGGAATATGTTTGCCAAATATTAGTGGGATACCCATGTCCAGAATCCAACTAAAACATTAGTTAAGACCATCTCTCTCTCTCTTTGCAACGCTCTCTTTGTAATTTTACAGTGCCTTCATCTGCGTAGAATTACAATAAACCTTCCTCGTGAATCACGGTACTCTATCTATTAAAAAAACCGCATCAAAATCCGTTGCGTAATTTTAAAGATACATATGCATACATAGGGTCAGAAAGACAGCGGAAAGCGACTTTGTTTTATATTATGCGCTGATCGGCTTCAAAAAAATTTAGATTGGTTATCAGTTTTAAGTCTGTGAGTCAGCGCAAATCTAGCCCATCTTCCTTATGCGTATTTGGCACAGACTTCAAAAATATTAGTAATTTACAGAAGAACATACATACATAAATCACGTGTTTATCCCTTACGGGGTAGACAGAGCCTAAGGTAACAAGACCTAAAAGGTCACGTTTAGCATGATTGTGGGCGTATAGATGGCAAGAGGAATAAAATAGTGATGGGTAGCCGCACCGCCTATAACTTGATTCCTAAGATTTTCGCCCATTCCCTCGCTTCAAGAGAAGCTACTGGTACATTCTATTCTATTTTTTATTGACTAAATAAATAAATAAATAAATAAATAAATTCTGTTTTTTTTTACTCCCAGACCACGATGGAAGGTTAGAAGTAGAAAAAAGTACAATATGTAAGTAGTAACATTAAGTCTTTTCTTCTCATCTCAAAAGACTCCCAGTTTAATATCCTCAGACATTATTACCCAATAATCGATAATGGAATAAAGCGATTGGCTAATAAAAGCAAATAAGTGGAACCCAAAGCAGGCACGAAGGAAGTCTGCCACTGACATCTATTGTACATGCGTGCATTGCGAGCCAGATAAATAAGTAAATAAAAAAAATCTATACCGAAAATCTGGAACCAACTTCCTGCTGCAACATTCTCCGAGCGGTACAACTTAGGAATCTTTAAAAAGCAAGCCTCTGTGTTACCCCACGTCTGGCAGGTGTCTCTGGGCGATGGTCATCATCATCACTTTCCATCAGGTGACCCATCTGCTCGTTTGCTCCCTCTTATATATATAAAAAACCTAATCTATAAGTTATGAACCACTAGCTGGTGTCCAGTGACTTTGTCTGCAAAGAACTCGTTTGCTGCTTTCACTCTTTCTCGATAAAAAGTACCCTGTAGTGTTATATAGTGAATAACTAATAATTATAAATGCGAAAGTTTGTGAGTATGAATGTGTGGATGTTTGTTACTCTTTCACGCCAGAATTGTCAAACAGATCTGGATGATATTTGGCGCAAAGATAGATTATAGCTTAGAATAACACATATGCTACTTTTTATACCGGAAAATAGTGTACCTGTAGTGTAGTTACTGCGGGATAGTGATTATCAAATTCTTTGCAGAGGAACTATCTGTGTGATCCTCTCTCTTTTTTTCTTTTTCTCTTGAATCATTCCATTGATGAAAAGTGAATTAAAATCCGTTGCGTTTCTTGGTAGTTTAAAGATGGCGTACAAATACATACATCGGTAAGCAACTTTGTTTTGCTATGTAAAGATAATGTAAAAAAAGTTTCCAGTTAAATTGTCCGCCATTGTACGCCCCGCTGCTCGTGGCCAATGACAATAAAAAGGCATTTAATAAATGTCGTACGCCATTGTTACGGTTTTATCTCAGAAAAGGATTTCGTAGTTATTTTATGGAACAGCACACAAATACTTTTTTAATGTACTAAGGATGGAAAATAGAAACGCGGAGAAACGCAAAGTGGAATTTATTAGCTTTTTTTTGTAAAAATAAAACCGCCTTCAAAAAATACCCGCAAAAAAAATAACTGTAGACATCACTACATAGTATAAAATAAAGTCGCTTTTTCTGTCCTCATGTCCCGATGTATGCTTATATCTTCAAAACTACACAACGGATTTTCATGCGGTTTTTTTAATAGATAGAATGATTCAAGAGGAAGGTTTATATGTATAATACATGCATAATATACCGTGCGAAGCCGGGGCGGGTCGCTAGTTTCTTATAAAAAATACATTTCAGTGTGCGCTACCTATTGATTTGCTGGAAGCTATTGGGTTCGGCATTATTATTAAAGCTTTTTATTGAATTATTCCTTTATTTTATGATTTGTTTATTGTATTTAGATATGTACGCTCTTTTGTGGCTGTCACTACCTGGAATTTTAAACTCCAACCTTTGCCGGTCCCTCGTTTAATGCTCCTCTCGTCTACTCAAAGGTTAACTGATAAAGATCCCTTATAAAAATAAGTTTGCCTTTGTGCATATATTCATGTTATTCTTATTGTGAATTGTATCTGTTTCTTTATATTTTTTGTACAATAAAGCATTTGATTTACTTGGGTACTTACTTTTACTCCACAGGGTCTTGTTGTGATGGTATTGGTAATTTCTAAGATATAATAAATGCCAGCATAGTAAACCGTCCGATCGGAAGATAATGTGTTGTCAATGAAACCCTCCCTATGGGGGTATGGTGGCTGAGATAAAAGGGGACAGGACAGAGTGCCAACCATAAAAAGATAAACAAATTGATAATCCTTTACTAAATTGAAGGATTCTGCGGAATGTTCGTGTAATAGTTTTTTGCCGGCTAATAGTAGTGGTCGTAACAAGTAAAATATAAATTAAAAAAATTGAAAACCCCCCACGTAAAAAAGGCTTGTAGTTTCTGTCAAAAATATCTTTTGAAATCGATCTATTCACTTGAGAGCTACACAATGGAGAGGGTCGACAATAGTAGGTATATATTGAGAGTTTCAGAACAGTTCCTGTTCTGAAATCTCTCAATAATGTTTTGAAACTCTCAATCGGTTTTTGGGTTTCCGTTTTCGACACTCGTATTTGAAATCTCTCAATAATGTTTTGAAACTTTCAATCGGTTTTTGGGTTTCCGTTTTCGACACTCACATTTTTCTAAAAGTGCTCTGTAAACTATTTTTTTGCTACGTTCTGAATGAATTTAATGTGCGAGGGTGATTTCTTTCTTTGAATAGAAGAATGCCCTAATATTTTGAAAAAAATCGATTGGACATTCTAAGATAGGTTAGGCGCACTTGGTGAGCCAGAACCGCCACAACACACTAATTATTTATTCTAAAATTGCAAAAGCTTATTCGATTGGACATTCTAGATAGGTTAGCCGCACTTAGTGAGCCAGAACCGCCACAACACACTAATTATTTATTCTAAAATTGCAAAAGCTTAACACTAAGGTCTCTGAGCTCAGGAGACCGCATATCGCACCTCGTCATGGCATCTCTCGACTTGGTTTGATACGGTGTTTATTGCACAGAGCATGTCGCCGGGGTGATCAGGCCCTTTGACATGATGTGATTTGGATCATCCAAACGCTACCGACCGTATTAGCGTTCGAAATCTCCGGTTCGCCTGGTTTAACTGTTTAAGCACAACACGCCTCAAGCAGGTGATCAGGCTGCGAGATTTGCGTCGTACTAGGTCGCTCATGACTACCGGTCGTATTAGCCACAAACTTCCCGAAAAACATAACACATCAAATTTTATTTATATGAACAATGTTAAAAACTCTGTTAGCGTGATGTAGACCCGCGTGTCTGATTGGTTAATCGAAATGACGTGGAATGACGTAGTAGTAACATAAATGATAGGACTATAAACGCAATGTGCAAAATGACACCACTACATTCCCGACGCTATTTTAATTCAACTTTCTCGGGTAGTGTTCCGTATACATTAAATTATCGTGTATGAAGTTTATTACCTATGATGAATTAATAGAATGTACATAAATCTGTAATTCCTTTTGTTTGTTTTTTTTTTACTGTGTAATAAAGCTTAAGCTTTATTGTATGTATTTAAATACATATATAAATAAAATAAATAAATCTGTAACTCATTGTTTAAATTACTCCTTTAAAATCCTTGAGCTTATATCCTCGTTGTCATGTATGATGATTTTATGTGTAGGAATTAAAATCATTCAGTAATAGGTACTCAGTAGTACAATTAACTGCTCTAAGGAACCCTGGTTGAAATTAAATACTTGCACATTTAAAGACTGAATGTACAGTCCTACGGAATATATCTCTGACTTTAATGCTGTATGATTAGCAAATTATGTTTTACGTAATTTTACTATCCAGCCATCCATAGTTTATTATTTTAAGTGTGAAGAAAACTCAGATGAATGAAGTAAAAGACTTCATTGAAATTAAAATGTTTTAATTAAATAGCACATTACAAAATATGCATGTTACTGTCAACATACCACTTCTAAATACAAATTATTTATATTTTTATGGAAAAGGAGGTAAATGAGTATGCGCGCCACCTGATGGGAAGTGATCCATGCCACCCATGAAAACCAGCATCGAGAGAATCGCCTATCCATTGCTGGCTTTTAGGTCCCTCCCCATGAACCTCCAGATCACTCACCATACGAATTGTAAGCAAGCTAGTAGGTACTTCACGTTGTATCACCTATAGTTAAGCTAATTATATACCTAATCTATGCATTGAAAATCATCGCATGCAGTATATTTAGTACCTAATTGTTAATGCTAAAATGCAAATAACTGATGGCGCAATGGCGGTATCTTTGGTCGGTGCTTGTATCATATATCAATAAGCGACAATTGTTTACACATTTAGCTGAGTTTTAAAAAGAGCAGTCATGCAAAACATTTTCCAGATATTTTTTTCGTATATTGTTAACATACTAAGTTGCAATATAAGTTGTTACCAAACGTTAACGATACCTCATAAATTTATTCGTTTACTCATCATTTAATTGCAATAAAACATTGCATTTATTTTCTTTGCTATATTGTTTCCAATACGTATCGGATCGGAAGTGTCGTGAGTGATTAGTGCTTCGTCGTTGTTCTGCCCCAGACCGCTCTGCTGTTCGGCTGCCGAAGGTCAACGATTACCTATCAGTTCACTCAAGTGAAAATATATTCATCACGAAGATTCGCTCCGTAAATATAATGTTCGTAAGTTCCTAATTTAATAAGTTCATATTATTCCATTAAACTGATGTTTAATTTCTTTGTCTTTATACGTTTTAAGTTATGATAGTGATTAGTGACTATGAATCCAGAGGTTACGGGTTCGATTCCGTGAGGGTTAGACATTTGTACTATGAATACGTATGTTTATACCTAAGTCATGTATATCTGTTGTCAAGTACCTCTAGTAAATGCTTTGCGTAATTTACGCTGTACCTATACTGTAAACAGTCCCAAATCTATCTAGTCCTTGTTTCACTTTATTTTAGTAAAAGTTATGAAACAAATAACGATACCTATCATCTATTTACAGGTCGGAGTCTGATTATTTTTCGAAGCATTCTAAGAAGGAAGAGAGAGCGAGCTCACTCTTCGAACTCGACAACGAGGAGGCAAGCTCAAGGTAAAAACAAACTATTTATTGACATTTAACTAAGTTTTTTATTGTAGGTGTTCCTATAATAGTACTTCTATTCATGAAATTCTCAATGAACGAGAATTTGTTTTCTAACTTGAAGATTAACAAAACATTAGTTTGATTTAAATAAAAAAAATACTATAGGTACGTTTAAATGCAACCTTGACTTTATATTTCATCAAATTAAGTTGTGTTATGTATTGTTCTTTCTTTACAGTTCTAAAAAACCGAAGTCCCTTAAACGGAAGCCGACGAAGGCGCGCCCGATATCGGAATCTGATGATGAAGCTGCAAGCGTGAGGTAAAACTCGGCTATGCTAATTTTCACTTAACATTAATCTATTACATTGTTTTCCGTAAGCAGCAGTCTATTTTTAAAAACTATGCATAGTTTCAAAGTTGTTTCAAAGTTGCTAGTTTGTTAGAAAAGTTAAATAATTTAAAAGGTTTTGAGTTCAACTCTTCACAAGAATTTAAATACATACTGTTTGGTAAGTCAGTATTGTATAGATACATTGTGATTTGGATATTAATGTTTTGTTTTTTAATCTACTAGGACCAAAAAGACTGTAACAAAAACAGTGCAGAAGAAAGCCAAGACTCCAGCTGCGAACGCCAATGCATCCGCCTGGAGTGTGCTGACCAGCGACAGCGAGGAAGAGGGTGCGACTCGGAGAGCAGCGAACTCGACTCCTCTGACTTCGGTGCTGACTCGTCGCGTGCCTGACGGAGTAGTACGTCGCTCGCAGAATTTGCGCGGTGATCACTTTATTGAATTAAGATTGTATAACGTAGAAGATATAAAAAAAGTGGCACCGCTGGATAGGTGGGAAAAGGCGATAGTCAACCTTAAATTGCAAATAGATGGCAATGCAGCGGAAGTCACTTTGATCAATAAATTTTTAAAATTATGTAAGGAGCGTTTCACCGCGGAGGGTACATTTTATTCTGATAAGAAACGTATTTTCAATAAAATGTAATATAATACACTTAGTTGGTAACAATAAAGCGTAAATTCACTCTATTTTAATTATTTTAAATTACATAATTTCAGTAACGTAATATAATATTTAATAGTATATTTATCCACACCTCTTTCTGATACCACGATGCCTCAAAAGTCTATATTTTGTTCAGTGTGTGATTTATCTATTCCTAACAAAGCGTTTTCAGCTCACTTACGATGTAATACGCATAAAAATAATAGTTCTATTGAAATAGTTAAGGGCATTGAGAAAATAAGCAGTGCTTTTCGTAGCAGAATTGCATCATACAGAGTGTTTGCGCCTAATAGTGAGTTGGATCAGATTCGACCTCCCACGCAGTTTCTGCTTACACTACGTAAGCATGTTAAGCAACTTCTTAACGCGAGACTAGATGCTTTTGATACGGTAAAGGTTAACCTAGAACTGTTTGCTGAATTTACATTACCAAAAAATGAAACTTGCGAAATAAAATCATTTGCTACACGAAACATAATAGTACACAAAAATTATGATTTTAGTGAAATGTTCTCAAAATGTACACTCGATATTTGTCAAAAGATGGAAGAATTTCAAGAAAGAGATAGTGGTTGGAGTTTATTGCGAAACTTATACCTTGAAGTGAATATTAACAAATATAATCCTTTAAGAGCATCTGCATTTATCGACTTACCGAAAAATATAAAACTTAAACGCGCTTGCATTAATATTCAAAACAAAGACAATTTTTGCTTTTTGTGGTGTATAATGGCAGCATTATTTAAAGTAAAAAATAATGCACATCGAGTTTCATCATATCCGCATTTCAAAGACTTTCTTGATATAAAAAATATGACATTCCCTGTTGCTTTCTCAGATATTAAAACGTTTGAAAAAAATAATTCACGTATAAGCGTTAACGTATACGCGCTTAAAAATAAAACGGATGTAGTAGGCCCTATTTACAAAACAATGTGCAAACGAAAACATCATGTTAATTTGCTGATGTTGGAAAATGGTACTCGAAGTCATTACTGTCTTATCAAAAATTTAGCCTGTCTGCTTAAAATACAATTAACAAAACGTAATGGCAGAGTATATTTTTGTGATGAATGCATGTTATTTTTTAACACTGAAGGTAAACTAAATGCACATGTGTGTGGTGGTGTAAAAACAATTTTACCTGATCATGGTACTAAAATTCAGTTCAAACATTATGAAAGAATGCAAGATATGCCTTTCGTTATATATGCAGATTTTGAGTCTTTGTTACAGCCAAATCCGAGTGAGAATAAGCTTAATACAGATCGTATTAATACATTGCAAAAACATATACCAGCTGCATTTGCATATTATATTGTTTGTTCCTATAACTCTTCTCTCAACAAATATGTTTCATATCGAGGTCGTGACTGTGTTGAAAAGTTTATCGAATATCTGCAAGAAGACATAGCCGAAATAAATATTATTTTTAAAAATCCTTTGCCAATACTCCTCACTGAGGAAGATGAAAATCAATTTGCGAATTCTCAAAATTGCTATTTGTGTCAAAAATTATTATTAGGCGATTCTGTAAGGGACCATTGTCATCTGACGGGACGTTATAGGGGAGCAGCGCATTTTGAGTGCAACATTCGATATCGTTTACCTAAGTTTATACCTGTATTTTTTCATAATTTGTCGGGATATGATAGTCACTTGTTCATACGGCAATTGGGAGAAATGAATGGTAATATTAAAGTAATTGCAAAAAATAAAGAGAAATATATATCGTTCACAAAATTTTTTCAAATTAATAATAAGGAGTATATGCCAGTACGTTTTGTAGATTCTTTTATGTTTTTAGGTACAAGTTTAGAGAAACTTGTAAACAGCTTGAACAAGAGAGATTTCATTAATTTATATAGATTTTTCCCAATGGAGGAGCAGTTCGATCTAATGAGACGAAAAGGTGTATATCCATACGAGTATATGTCTTGCTGGAGTTCTTACGAAGAGAACAGTTTACCCGAGCGACGTTGTTTTCATAACTTAGCGACCAATGATTTTATTACATTATGTGAATATGAGCATGCGCAGCGTGTTTGGAAATCATTTAGAATAAAGAACATGGGCGAATACACAGATCAGTAGGCTTATTACCTAACTCGCTCGCAATCGCCATCGTGTTCATTTTGACAGTTCTTGTATGAATGTGACAGCTAGCTGATTCCGATACCAATTGTCAGCCCATACATGAACTGTCAAATTGAATACGATGGCGATTGCGAGCGAGTTAGGTAATAAGCCTACTGTATCTTAAATCAGATGTATTGTTATTAGCTGATATATTTGAAAACTTTCGTCAGACTTGTAAGTTGAATTATCGATTAGATCCGGCTTTTTATATGACAGCTCCGAGCTTAAGCTTTGATGCGATGTTGCTTATAACCAACATAAAATTAGAGCTTATCGATGACCTTGAAATAATTCGAATGATACAGAAAGGTATACGCGGAGGTGTATGTTTATGCTCCACTAGATATGCACGCTCAAATAATAAGTATTTGCCAAACTATGACCCATCTGCTCCAGACAACTTTTTATTATACTTAGATTGCACTAATTTGTATGGTTTTGCAATGTGTGCTTACTTGCCTTATGCGGACTTTAAATTATTAAGTAATTTTGAAATTGCACAACTTAATATTCTTGAAGTGTCTAAAGATTCTGATTATGGTTATATATTGGAAGTAGATCTGCAGTATCCTGAAAACCTACACGACTTGCATAATGATATACCTTTTTGCCCACAAAAATTTACACCGCCAGGTTCAAAGAGCGCAAAACTTATACCGAATTTGTATGATAAATTTGAGTATGTTATTCACTATGAACACTTAAAAACATGTTTAAAACATGGTTTGAAATTGAAAAAGATACATAGAGTAATAAGATTTAAGCAAAGTTGTTATTTAAAACGATACATAGATTTGAATACACAGTTAAGACAGAATGCTAAATCCACATTTGAGTCAGATTTCTTTAAGTTATTGAATAATAGTATTTTTGGCAAAACTTTAGAAGATACTGAAAAAAGAGTTAATGTTATGTTAGTTAATCGATGGAATGATACTGAAAATAAGACTAAAAAAAGAAATAATGCTGAACAGTTAATAGGAAGACTAAATTTTCATAGTGCTAGCATTTTCTCTGAAAATTTTGTGGCCATTCAGATGAAGCCTGAAACCATTACTCTTGATAAACCTATTTATATAGGATTTACTGTACTAGAACTATCAAAATCACATATGTATAATTTTCACTATTCTGTTATGAAACCTTTTTACGGATCAAATTTAAGGTTATGCTATACTGATACAGACTCATTGTTGTATTTTGTGAAGACAAAAGATGTTTACAAAGATTTAAAATTTAATTTTCAATCTTACTTGGATACTAGTAATTATACAGAGAATAACAAGTATGGAATAATTTGTCAAAATAAAAAGATACCAGGTTTTTTTAAGGATGAATTAGGAGGTCAACCGATTGTTGAGTTTGTAGGACTAAGATCTAAGCTATATTGCGTTAAGACTGAAGAGTCAGAGATAAAAAAGGCAAAAGGTACAAAAAAACATGTAATACATGGTTTGAATTTCGAAGACTATAAAAAAGTGCTTTTAAGCAAAGAAATGGTTAGAAAAAAGAATATCATATTCAAGTCTCTTAAGCATGAAATATTCACACAATCTCATGATAAGGTTGCATTATCATCAAATGATGATAAACGTGTTGTATTAAAAGACAATATTTATACATTGTCATGGGGCCATCATTCATTATTTTAGTGAATTCATTAAATTGTATTTGTAAAGTAAAAACAGAATATTTTGTATGCTTTCATATTATATCTAAATAACACGGGTACTGTTATATCATGTAAAATAAAAATATTTTTTCCTTACTTTCTAGTTTTATTTCAATTATTATATACCAAAGATAATACCTTTTTATTAAACAGATAATTTGTAGTCAGCAAGTTTTGTGCGCATGTTCAATCTTGTTGAATAACATGAACATACGCTGAATTTTTAAATACGATTCCGACAAGTCGAAACAAGAAATTGCAATGCTTAATTCATGCCACCCTATATCAAGTTACATGTTACTCGATATAAAACTTAACAATAATACGAATCCGACAAGTTAAACAAGTACCTAATTGCATTGCTTCATACCAGTCTATATCATGTTACTCGCTACAAAACTTGTCAGTTAATTAATTTATAATTCACTACAAATCAAGCATTTGAACTGAGTACAAGGAAGTTTAACAAAAAAATCGATTGGTAAGAGATTGTCATTATTTATTTATATATTTTGATAGTAGCTTAACATACATTATATTCATACTTAATACATGTTATTTTCTTTCCAGATAATGATGGACTCTCAAGATTTGTTCTTTCAATGCGCGCAAGACCCACTAGAGGGATTTACACAGCACTTTGAAGAAGTGAATCGACAAGATGCATTAAAGGCTGAGGCTAGTGCAACGAGTGTCAAACAGAGTAAAGAAAATAGACTTAAGAAAAAGGGTGCAGGAATACAGATTAAGTCATGTAAAAGGAAAGTGACTGACCGTGTCAAGAATTCGTATATCATAAGCAAAGAAGCTCGTTATGGACATCGTCTCATACAAATTAATATTTTCGACTTAAGTGAGTGTCGTGAAAAAAATAATGAGCTATCGTTAGATAGTGAAAACAGTAGTGTAAGTGTGCAATACGTAGTCTTAGATCCCATCGATGAAATATTAGACTTAACGGAGAACGTTATTAATAAGATTTCGAAACAAATATGTAATCGCTAGTTTTTAAGATATATCAATAAAACTTTTTTTTTTTTTTAATATTTAGTTTCTGTTTTTGTACTTTAAAAGACTGTGTTGTGAATGTCTAATGTAAAATAAAAGTTATGAATATTTCAAAATATTGTTTTATTAATTATTTGATTTTAATAAAGATTTATTATTAAAGGCTTGAAGGAAATGTTAAAGAAATGAAGTAAAATGCGTTTTTAAATAACAATTATTTTATTCAAATAGAAAATACATGTATATTATTTTCATAATACCACTTCTTAATACAAATTACATTACTTAGTGCACAATGCTTACTATGGTTTAAACAGTAATTATTACTTTTACCTATCAAAAAAGTATTATACAGAACTGCTAGCTTTGGACAACCCTCGTCACCTATGTCAGTAACAAAACAAGTGTTACACAACTCTTTAATCCATTTTACTTTTTCTAAACCTTTAACTAATATTTTCTTTTGATCGAAATACCTAGCAATGATTCTTTTGAATTCTCTATAATCGATATGACCTTCACTCCAATAAAAGCCTAGTTTCTTTTCGATCCATGATACCAGCCTACGTTCTTTATCTGTTAAATGTGAATATGGAAATGGCGGCTTTATTGAAAACACTAGTGTAAATTCTTCAGCAGCCAAAGCCAGCTCCTTAATAATAAAATTATTCTCATCATCTTTGAAGCCCTGCACGTCAACAATGTAACAATTCGAATTCATGACAATTTTTTCACAATGCTACTTAAAGGCTTATATTCCACAATACAATCGTTAAAGATAAGACAAAAAGCTGATGTATTATCTGGGATTTCTGTATCGCTCTCAATTTCTATTCTTACATCTATCGGACCAGTCTTTAAGCGATCATTTTGTCTAGAAGTATCTAAAACGTATAGAGCACAGCTTTTAAAATCGTGTATGTTTAATAACGGTTCAGCGCGACGTCCGTGATACGACTGTTGAAACCGAGCATATTGTTCATATAATAAAGCATAATTGTTGTGCTCAAATTTCACGTTTAAACTTTCATATGGAAAGTAGGTTGAGTTTAAAAATACTCGAACCTCTCGTAGATTACAGTGATCAAAACGTGAAAAATCCATATCGGACTTGTGTTTTCTGTCTGTCGACAAAGCTAATACAACAAATCGCGGTTTTTCTAACTGAGACGACGTTTTAATTGACCATGTATGTTTAGTCGTTTTAGGTAAAAGTGGATATTCATATAAGTCCCAGTTTCTAAAAGCTATGTTTAACGGGCGGTCTTTTTCCGTTAACTTTAACATATTAATTCGCTGGCGGTCCGATACCTTGATATGCGGTACTCGCCATACAATTTTATTAATTACAATATCTTCCAAGACTTCATTAGTGTTTAATTTTACTGCATTTAAATTTGTATTGCTTCGCAGAAGAATCAATTCATGTTTACAATTGATTATTATTTTAGTGAAGTCTTCGGCAAACCCTAAAATTTTGTTGAGAGGTAATGAGACTGCGAAACGTCCACTCTCAGTATTTTTTGTTCCGTTTATGTCCCATCCCCAAGCCTTTGACATTGACGATTCATTAATATTCATAGATAATAAAGACTTCAGTGTGGTAGTAATACCTACGTTTTTCACTTTGTCAATCTCAACCCCGTTCAATTCGTAACGGATATCTTGAAATAGGAAAAGAAATGGATTGTTCGTGAATTGAATACTTTGCACCTGAGTTTTTGTTTCTCTATTATATACCTTTACAGTACCCTCCAAATACAACGTACTTGCGGAAGGTAATATGTACAGGTCTTGTTGGTTGATTGGTATTCGAATTTCATCGTTTTTATTAAACGTAGTTACATATGGTCTGTAGGAATGGATTTCAAAGCTCTCAATAGCATTGTCTTCCGAAAAAGAATGGGTAATATCGAGTATTTCACTCATTTTAATAATCCAATAAGTTTTAAAAACTTTCTGTTTTCTTTAGTTAATTTTACTTTAGGCGATGCTCTTCTCTTGAAGATGCTATTTGAACTAATTGGTTTAGGTGGATGCTGATAGTTTTTATTGAAGTCAATCATGGTTGCTTCTTTTTAAATGTAAGTACAACTGGATTTCCTCACCTCTTAAATTTACAAGTTGATTGTTTGCATCAAAAATGCGCACATTAATTGAACTAATATTATTTTGATTAACTGGGAAATATATGACGTTTCTAGGTACTTCAATAATACGATACCCCGGTGGCACATTTGGAACGAATTCGTGAAGTATATGGCTAGGTTCTCCGTTTACAAAAGATCCGCTGATAATATCACATTCGATTCTGATGATGGTTGTCGAAAGAATGTTGATAGGGGCGTGTGAGTGGTTCATTATATTGGCTTTGAATGTTTTAGATTCGAAACCCAAAATTTTACCAATAGAATTTTTTTTTTCAAAATGAATATCTTTAGAGCATATAATACTAGTTCTTAACGTATTGTTATTGCAAGATAACTTTAAAGTGCAGTTTTTTACATTTTCTTTTAAATAGTCGCTGATATCTTGAAGTTCATACGAACCTTCAGGTATTTCAACAATTTCATTTTCACCATAACAGAATTGATTGTTCCTGTCATCTATATTTGGTATAGAATTAAACGTAGAAAAATATAACAACCCGCACTCGTACTCTCCATCTAGTTGAAGAGGTGGAGAGTGATTTGTCGTTAAGGTTGAAGTTAACCCAGTTATTGATAGCGTGAATGACATTTTTAGAATGACAGTATCATAGGGAAGCGTTATAATTTATTGTTTTTTTCCAAAACTTTTTTAGAAATTTCAAGCATAGATGACCGCAATTTACTGTATTATTCTTTTGATACGCGTTATAATTATAAAATACATCGCTATTTTTTAAATAGTTTAACAGCTCTAAAGGAGGTTTTAAATCACCGTAACTATTAAAATATTCGCAATACATGTCTACTTTTACATAGGCTACCCAGTGAGTTCCTTCGTTTTCAGAACTATCTAAATTAACGATTGCACATTCAACGGATTTAGGTTTCTTCGGTAACTTATCACGCATGAAGACGCCTCGAAAATGTGGAATGTCTCTAGTATATATTAATAGATCTAAATTGGTAAGGGCTCTTCTTGGTAGCCTTCTATTTAGTTTTTTTGCGTGTTTAGAAATAAACCATTGCCTTTTTTATACGGTTTAACGTACAATCCTTTTCCCAGTGCAATAGATTCCATCATTTTGTTATGTCGTTCAGATTCATTAAGGTTCTTTTGAGCTGATTTATAATCATTTACTGCTTTAGCAATGCCTGCAGCTCCACCTGCTAACGAACCAAGAGCTGACAAACCCGCAAAAATGGGAATCAATGGCAATATTCCTCCAGTCTTTGGTAACGGTATTACGCGTGGTAAACGTATTTTTGAATTTTTAGATATTAACTTTTTTGCTACATTATACGCGCATTTGATAGCTGAACCATGACTTCTAGGTTTATTTTTTTTAATGTGAGAACGAATTTTAGAAATCACTGTTTTTAACGATTTAATTCCAGCTCCGGCCTTTAACTTGCTATTCATTACTTTGCTAACGACCCAAGATGCTAATTTTTCTCCTTTACCTGCATCTTTAGATCGAATTCTTTGTTTTGCCATTTCTAGTAATTCTAAGTCAGCTTTATGACGCAGCTTCAGATCAGGATACTTCGTGTATGCAATGTCGTGCTGCATGCAAGCGTCATCCAATCTATTAATACCTCGATCGCCCCTTAATAACCGTTTTCTTAGTTTTGTACCAGGTCCACAATAATTGTACCCTGGTAAGTGTAGCTCAAATGGTAAGTTGTTAATTAAATTATTAACGAGTCCGCTTCCTTGCATTGCTTTTAAACTAATGGTGCAAAACTAAAGATAAATTTGTATTTATTATTAAACTATAGCACTTTTATTTATCCAACTATTTTCTGCTTCACTTAATCCTAACCATTTAACGAACAACCGATTTCCTTTATCTTTAATAACTTTTTCTATCAAATACATGTGAGGTTGCTTCGTTTTCTGTAATTCTTCTTCGTAAAATGACCCTAGTATCTTATTTTTACGTGAATCTTCAATTTCATATGTTACTGGATTAGTGTTTTTAATTTTTAAAATTGTAAATAGCTCCGTAGACCAATTCGGAGTATATCCTTTTTTGAAAGCCGCTTTGTACTTGCTGATTCTAACCCAATCTCCTTTCTTAAACTTTTGTTTTTTAGAACTTGGATATTTTCGGGCGTTTGCAATATTTTCTCTTACAATATTCACATTACTATAATTGACGTCCACTGGTTTATGTTTAATTGTACTATGTACAGTTTCATTATACGATTTAACAATAAGATCCAGAGGCTTTCCAACCCATGTGTAATTACCTGCTAAACTGAAGTTCTTATACAATTTACCTTTTATAGTTTTTATTACCCTTTCTACAATCGATGCCTTTTTAATGGAATATGTTGAGTAGTGATTTATGTTTTTTGTTTTCATTAATCGTTGAAATTCATCATTATAAAATTCTTTACCTAAATCTGTCTGCAAATTTTTAGGAATGCGACCAGAATCCAGTATTTTTTTAAAAGCATTTGTTATTTCCGATTTCTTCTTTGTTTTTACAGCAACAGTCCATATGTACTTCGAAAAACAGTCGATTATAATTAAAATGTACTTATAACCTTTGTTGACGTGACCGTAATTTTTAATATCAATTAAATCTGCTTGCCATAAATCATCGATCCCTTTTAGTATTACCGAACAACGATTAAAATTTTTGCGAGCATCTTTATGGATCTCGTTCACAATTTGTTGCTTACTCATTTAGGATTCTTGTTATTTACGTCCTCTTTTGTAAGTTTTTGTTTTTCAATTTGTTTTAAGACCAAATCTATTTTTTGTAAATGTAGTATAATGTTTGCTAAATTAGTTTGAATTACTTTACTTAATTGATCAACATACTCCTTATTTACGGCATCGTCATTTGAAACTGGAGACTTCACACCTTTTAACCTTGAAAAATGTAAGTCAAAATCACTGTGGTTATGTGGTGGTGCTTACTTGTAGGGAGGCGGTGCGTGAAGATAAATAAGCGCAGCAAAATATGATTTCACTGGATATATTGTTCAACAAAGCACAGAAGAAACAGTTAGCACATTCACAATAATAGTTCAGAAGGATTAAGGAGATAAAGATAGTAAGCGAGGCATAAGCAGAACAGAGATCGATGCAACTTGATAACAATAACATTAATCCGTATAAGCAAGCGTGAGCTCCGCGTCGTTAGTGAATATCGACTGGCGCGGGCGCCGGCCGCGCTCCGGGCGGCGCGCGCGGCGAAACAGGTTCTCGATGCCCGCGCTCCGAACAAAGGAGCAGCTGGCGCAAATATCTAATACGAAATCGAGTTGCTCTGTCCGCTGTGACAAACATTTTTCGTTATACAAAATTAATATTTGTTATTTATTATTGATTATTATTAATATTGATTAATACATTGCTAACCTGTTACATACGACGTTCTGATTAATCACGACCGCCCGCGATACCAGGGATGTCGCAACACCGCGGGAGCCGCCGCCGAGTTCCACAAGTGCCGACGCAGCATTAGCAGAACCGCGGCAAACTCATCGCGCGACCGTGTGACTGGATCACTTTTGTTCCTTGCATCGGACAATTGACACTTATATTTTAGACTTAATCATTTTATTATAATCCTTAATAATTAAATTCAATTCAATAATTTTGGTTTTTATTAAGTCCTCCGGCTGCAGCTTTCGTAACTGGCGCAGTCGTTGTAGGATACTCACGGTCGTTCGTGGGCATCGTAATTTCCGGGAATCGAAATCCGCGCTCGCGAGTCGCCCGGGTGACTTCTTGGCACCGTTGCTGAGTATCCAGAACCTGAAGAGCTGCCGCCAGGAGGAGTATCCAGACATCGATACGAGAAAAGGACCATGTATTTTATGTAAGTACTTTAGAACTGCTCTGAAGTTGCTTTCCCGTATTTCTTAAGTGAGTTCCTTATAATTTTCCAAGATTTTCCATCCAAGACGATCTCCGTCCTTACCTAACGTTAGTAAAAGTTCTAGATTAGAAGCTCAAGACGCGAATAGAAATTTAAGTAGTTCGAGTAGTGAGCTAGATATTGGTATGACCGAGGATAGGCAACCCCCTAGAGCCATGGACAATCTCGACTTTGTTACAAAAGCATTGCGATTGCTCCCCGATTTCGACGGGAACCCAAATGTACTTACTCGATTTGTGAAATTATGTGATCAGATAGTTAGCGAATGTATGAAACCGGGGCTAGGAAATGAATTTAATAACTTAATTCTCATAAATGGTATTCTTAATAAAATCTCGGGACCAGCCGCTAGATTGATAAATTCTAATGGTATTCCTGAAACATGGGTCGGCATCCGCAACGCTTTAGTTAACAACTTTGCGGATCAAAGGGACGAGACCTCCCTCTATAACGACTTAGCACTTTTAACGCAGGGGTCTTCAACCCCACAAGAATTTTACGAGAAATGTCAGAACTTATTCAGCACAATCATAACTTATATTAGCTTGCATGAGACTGTAGATACAACGATTGAATCGAAACGCGATTTATACAAAAAGCTTACTTTGCAAGCATTCATCCGTGGTCTTAGGGATCCATTAGGCTACCGAATCAGGTGCATGAGACCTGAAACAATAGAAAAGGCTTTGGAATTCGTCCATGAGGAGATGAATACGTTGTACATGCAGCAACGTAACGATCACTTACCTGATAAGAAACATTTTAACCAACCAACACAGCAACCCAAACTCAGCCATGGACCAACTCTGCAACCCTTTGTTAATCCCGCGGCAAAGCAGTTCATTATGCCAGGACCTTCCCGACCTCAATTTTTCCAACCCCAGTTCCAACAGAAACCTCAGCCATTCCAAGCTCCCTGGAAGCCAAATTTCAATCAAACCCCGAAGTTCCACGGTCCCTCTCGTACTCAACAGATGTTTGCAGCCCGACCACAGAATTACAATCCCCAATCTAACGTATTTAAGCTGCCTAATAGAAATCAACCACAGCCCATGAGTGGCGTGAGCCACTATGTAACTAAGCAGCACCCCACAACTCAAGGCCAAGGTTGGCCACGACCAGGAAATCCACCCCCCACAAATTATTTCAAGCCGCGTGAAATTAACTTCAACCAGTGTCAGGAATATTATCCGTTCTATAACTACTCTAATTTTTATAACGAAGACGGGTTCTTCGACGGTAATATGTACAGCCATTATGATACGCATTCTCAATATCCCGAAATCTCTTACGGCGAGACGCAGGAGCAATACCCTGAGGTGGAACACCTAGAACCCGCCATTTCTGAGTCCAGCGAGTCAAACACTCCGGATGACCATGAGGATTTTCCACAAGAGCGTTCCTCAGACAGACCAAAATAGAGGTCAACTTGCAAACGCAACGTCACTTACCGTATATAAAAATTGCAAACCCTCCGCTAAAGTTACTCATAGATACAGGTGCAAACCAGTCTTTTATTAGCCCCGACTCCGTAAAAAGATGTTATCCACACTTACATTGGAATTATGAACCCTTTGAAATAACCAATGTACACACCACCAGCCGCAGCAACTATTCTATTACATTACCGTGTTTTCAGGAGTTTCAGGAACGACATGATATTAACATGTTCATTTATAAATTTCACGAGTTTTTTGATGGGTTAATTGGGCTTGACCTCCTAAACAAATGGGAGGCGAACATAGACTTAAAAAATAACGTTCTAATTACCAGAAACGCATGCAACCCAATTAGAATTCACGATTCTCGTAATTGTAATTTTTATGAAACTGTTATTCCGGCAAATTCGTCAAAATTGGTACGAATTCCTGTAAATTTTCAATCTGGAGATGCTTTTATTCCAGAGCAATCTATTTCAAACTGTTTCATCGGAGATTGTGTCACCAAAGTTAATCAAAACCGGGGTATCTTAGAAGTATTTAATCCATCCAACAATGACGTCGTGTTTTCTATGGATCGTCCGGCAACTGCTGAAATATTTAACATTGAATGCAATCTTGATAAACCATTATTCCCTTCGTCTAGGATACAAGAAGTTCTGTCCAAATTACGCACCGACCACTTAAATGTAGAAGAACGGACTAATCTAGAAAATCTTTGCGCTGAATACGCCGACATATTCTATTTAGACGGCGAACCCCTTTCCTTTACCAATAGAATCAAACACAAAATTAACACTACTGACGAAATGCCTGTCTTCACCAGAAGTTACAGATATCCTTTCATTCACAAGCAGGAGGTACAGGACCAAATTTCAAAAATGTTACGCCAGAATATAATACGTCCCTCAGAATCAGCATGGAGCTCCCCCATATGGGTAGTTCCTAAGAAAGCAGATGCCTCCGGCAAAACCAAATGGCGTCTAGTCGTCGATTTTAGGAAACTAAATGAGAAAACGATAGACGACAAATACCCGATACCAAATATCAGTGATGTCCTTGATAAATTGGGAAATTGCCAATATTTCACAACACTAGATCTCGCTAGCGGTTTCTACCAAGTAGAAATGGACCCAGCCGACATACCTAAAACGGGTTTTAACGTAGAGCACGGTCATTACGAATTCTTGAGAATGCCGATGGGACTGAAGAACAGCCCATCTACCTTCCAGAGAGTCATGGATAACCTGCTCCGCGGATTGCAGAATAAGATATGTCTGGTTTATCTCGATGACATCATTGTATTTAGTACCTCCCTTCAGGAGCATATGGACAATTTAAAACAGGTATTCCAGAGATTGCGGGACTCCAACTTTAAAATCCAAATGGATAAGTCGGAGTTTCTCAAGCTCGAGACAGCTTATTTGGGGCACATTATATCTAAAGATGGGATAAAACCCAATCCAGACAAAATTATAGCTATCCAGAAATTCCCTATTCCAAAAACTCCAACAGAAATAAAGCGTTTCCTTGGTCTTATAGGTTACTACCGCAAATTCATTCCCGATTTCGCTCGCATAACTAAGCCTATGACACACTGCTTAAAAAAAGGATCGAAAATTAATATCAACGATCCTGAATATAAATTATGTTTCGAAAAATGCAAAACCCTTCTCATTAACGACCCTCTGCTACAGTATCCTGATTTTTCTAAAGATTTTATCCTAACAACCGACGCTTCTAACTTTGCAATAGGCGCGGTGTTATCGCAAGGGCCTATCGGTTCGGATAAACCGATAGCTTATGCTTCTAGAACCTTAAACTCGAGTGAAATTAACTATAGCACCGTGGACAAGGAATTCCTTGCCGCCGTATGGGCAACCAAATACTTTAGGCCATACCTGTTCGGCCGTAAATTTAAAATAGTCACGGACCACAAACCTCTGCAGTGGATAATGAACGCTAAAGAGACTAGCTCTAGAGTAACACGCTGGAAACTGAAACTAAGCGAGTACAATTTCGATATAGTATATAAACCAGGGAAACGTAATCTTAACGCTGACACGTTATCTCGTGTGGAAATCCATAACGAAGAAGTAAATTCTATGATTGCTAACGCGTCTAACAAAACTCCTTCCGAAGCAGACTCTGCTACATTATCCGCCGATTCCGCCACATTAACCGCCGATTCCGCTACCCTAACCGCCCATACAAGTAATGAAAACCCAATCCTTGAGGTCCCAATAACCGATGAGCCCCTCAATAGATTTAGCCGGCAACTAGTTTTTACAATTGTGGGTGACGTCAAAAGACGTCCCGTCGTATCAAAGCCATTCGAAACCCATATTAGAACTTGTATTCAACTCTCCGAATCCCGTCTGGAGGAGGATCTTGTAAATTCATTAAAAGAGTATGTCAATCCAAAGGTTAAAACTGGAATAATTATCCACCCGCATCTTGCCATGTACCAAATTATCCCTATAATCCAAGAAAAATTCAAAAGTTCGGCCATGAACCTCACTCTTACCAAGACCGAAGTCGAAAATGTTAAGGATTACCTAAAGCAACAGCAAATAATACAGAAATATCATGATGGGAAAACTAATCACCGTGGTATAACGGAGTGCTTTCTAGCCTTATCCCGTAAATTTTATTGGCCCAAAATGAAAGAACACATTAGTAAAATTATAAACGATTGCAGCATTTGCGGACAAGCTAAATATGATCGCAATCCAATCAAACAGAAATTTTGCATTGTGCCACCCCCTTCGAAACCCTTAGAAGTTATACATGCTGACCTATTTACCGTGGAAGCCGAAAAATATCTGACAATAGTAGACGCCTTCTCGAAATACGGCCAGGCGTACCTTTTGAAAGACGCTACCGCTACAAGTGTCATTCAAGCCTTTATGATATATTTTACACATCACGGCGTTCCTCAAAGAATAGTATCAGACCAAGGCCCAGAGTTCACCAATCAACTCTTCTCAGAGTTCACCAAATTTCATCAAGTAGATCATCATAAAGTCCTAGCGCATTCTCCCAATGAGAACGGAATCGTGGAACGCTTCCATTCCACTATTCTGGAACACTTGAGAATTTTGAAACTAGAGCGGAAAAATGAATCTGCTATAAATTTAATGCCTTATGCAATTCTGGGATACAATAGTTCTATACATAGCTTCACCAAATGTCGGCCTATAGAATTGATTACAGGGCACTTCGACCCCCGAGACCCTTTTGATATTAATATGTCAGTACATCTCCTTCAGCAGTACCTGCAAGACCATAAGAATAAGATGTCCCTAGTATTCAAAATCCTTAACGAATCCTCACTACATCATAGAACCGAGCTAACGGAAAATAGAAACAAAGATAGGGAACCAGAAAAGGAGTTTACCCCAGACCAACAAGTTTTCATTAAAAACCCCTTAGCTTCACGAAAGAAGCTGGCACCACGTTTCACCCAAGACACAGTTCTAGCTGACCTCCCTATTCACATATACACTAAAAGAAAAAAAGGTCCCGTAGCGAAAGCCCGTCTCAAACGCACTCCTAATTCCCAGGGTTTGTTACAGAATACCACTGATCCTTCACCTCGCAACGGCTCAAGAACCAACACTTGAGTCCCTGGACAGCGGACCTGGAGTCCTCCCCTTTAAACTGGGACCTACAAAGATAACCTCGCATTATCATTCCTTCCTACAATCTATTGACCTTGGAGAAATTCATTCTAAACTTGACCTTGTACTATCACAGTTGCTCGAAATCAGCCCCAGACTTAATGACGACACTCTTTCCCTATACGAACCCCATCTTAAATTCTTGCTACAAAAATTTAATAGAACCACAGCTTTGTTACGGTCTTTTGAGCCAGGCCGTGTAAAAAGAGGATTAATAAATGGATTAGGATCCATTATTAAAGACATATCCGGGAACTTAGACTATTCAGACGCACTAAAATATGATAACGCGATCAGGCTCATGCAAGATAATGAGAATAAATTGCAGTCAGAAATCAATGACCATATTAGTTTATCTAAAGAGTGGATGTCTCATCACACTAAAATCCTAAGTGACATTTCTGAGAACCAACAAAATATATCCAAAGTACTTAATCTAATATTTGCCACTGAAGTATCCCGAGATCAAGAATTAATTAAGTATGCACATCTTGCACAATATCTGTTAATACTGGGAGATAACATTGAGAGCTTATTCGACGAATTAAATGAGCTAGAAAAACTTTTAGCTTTCATTCACGCTAAAAGTATTTTACATTCTACCTTTAGTGTTAGTTCCCTTGGGGAAATGATAAATAGGTTAAGAAGTCTTTATTCAAACGACGAAATTCTAGACTTAGACTGTCGCGACTATTTCGATATAATTAGATTAGGTTCGTACTATAAAGATAAGTTAATAGTTATAGTTATAATGATCCCTGTCTTCATGCCAGAAACCACTACCCTCTACCGGCTATCCGTCATTCCTAACAAGAATAACGAAATCCTTATACCTACCTTACCCTACATAGCACTTCAGGGGCCAGTATCTATGTACATGGAGGCTGAATGCCCGAAGATCAAATCTTGGTACCTTTGTGAGAAAACTTCGCAGCAATATATCAGCTACCACCCCAACTGCATCCAACATCTAATCCTGGAACAGAAACTTTTACCATCCTGCCAGTTGACTACCATCACCCTGAAGAGAGCCGCCCTGGAACAACTCGATGATCGTCACTACACTTTGAACTTTCCTGAACCAACCAAAGTGCAGATAAGCTGTGGACAAGAAAAGTACGAAATACTTCGGGGAAGCTACCTCGCATCCTTGCCACTAAACTGCAAGATTAAGACTCCAGAATTTACCATCGCCAACATGAACGACCACACCAAAGGCCATGTCCTCAAAATAATTAATCTGACCATTGAAGAGGGTCCATCACCAAGTAAGATTACGCCACTTGTCTTACACACCCCCGACCTCAAGAGTCTACAAGGCGTAAATATGAAGATCTCACTGCAGCATCCTGAGAAGCTGAATCCAGTACCTAACGAAGCGATCTATCACACCACGATCCCTGTCTATACGATTATAACACTAGTAGCAGGAGCATTGATTGCTGCATTCACCTACCGCAGATTAAGCTCCAGATGTCTTCGGACCTCCAATACCGAAGAAGCCACTCTAGAAGGAGTCAACGTTGGGGCCCATCCTGCGTCCCCAACAGAGCAAGACACGATGATGGATCCCGCCAGCATCCCAGCAACATTTGCGAGAGCCCTCGGCAAATAGTTGCCGATCTCGGAGGGGAGGTGTTACATACGACGTTCTGATTAATCACGACCGCCCGCGATACCAGGGATGTCGCAACACCGCGGGAGCCGCCGCCGAGTTCCACAAGTGCCGACGCAGCATTAGCAGAACCGCGGCAAACTCATCGCGCGACCGTGTGACTGGATCACTTTTGTTCCTTGCATCGGACAATTGACACTTATATTTTAGACTTAATCATTTTATTATAATCCTTAATAATTAAATTCAATTCAATAATTTTGGTTTTTATTAAGTCCTCCGGCTGCAGCTTTCGTAACTAACCTTTAATACAATTTTATAAATTATTTATATTGACATGTATTGAAACACGTAATATTGATATAAATAACAATAACGAATATTAGCTGATTTAGAAATATGAAGTAATTATTATGAGATTATTTAATTATATTATTATTATCATATATTATTAACTTATTATTATCTATTATTATTAGAATTCCTAGGATTAGTTGTAGGAAGATCAGGAAGTGGCGAGTAGATACGCCACAACACCCCCCTCCAGAGACCGTCCTAAGGGCGATAATAATCGGGAAAGCGTACTTCACGTCCTGAACGAGTTCTTTTTATCGGACATTTATTTTCAGGGGTTGGCTTAGTTTCCGGTGTAGTTGAAGTCTCTGGAGTAGTGGTTGTCTTACTTGGCATGTCGTCCAATATGTAGGCTGGTTTTAAGCGGTCTATGGATACTGTGACGACTTTTCCTTTCACACGGATTCTGTAAATCTTATCACCTCTCTCCAAGACCTCGTGAGGGCCCGTGTAAGCTGGTTGAAGAGGTGGACGGCAGGTATCATCGCGTAGAAATACGTGGCTGGCTGTTTTTAGGTCCTTAAAGATGAAAACCGATCGCCTGTTAGAGTGGCGTGAGGCTGGTATAGGGGACAGGTTATGGGCAAACTTACGAAGTCGCGCGATATAGTCTGCAACGTCTATGGTTTCGTCAGCTCTTGTTTTAATCCCCATAAACTCTCCGGGTACTCTTAGCGGCTCCCCGTAGACCAGCTCGGCGGTTGAGGCTTTAAGGTCGTCTTTATAAGCGCTGCGTATTCCGAGCAGCACCAAAGGTAACGTTTCAACCCAATTGCTGTTCTCGTGACAGGTAATAGCCGCTTTTAATTGCCTATGGAATCTCTCGATAAGTCCATTACAGGCTGGGTGGTACGCAGTGGTTCGGCGTCGTCGGAACCCAGCCAGCTCAGACAAATGTTTGAAGAGGGCGCTTTCGAATTGTCTGCCCCTGTCTGTCACTATGTCATTCGGGCAGCCAAATCGAGAGATCCATCCGTGTAACAAGGCCTTTGCTACTGTTTCAGCCGTTATGTCTTCTAATGGGATCACCTCAGGCCAACGCGTAAATCGGTCTATGACGGTGAGGCAATACTTGAATCCGTGAGATTGTGGTAAGGGGCCAACGAGGTCAATATGTATGTACATAAACCGTGATCCTGGGAGTCTGTAGGTGCCGATGGGTGCTGACACGTGGCGGGTTATTTTTGCGCGCTGACAGGCTAAGCACGTTCGGGACCACTCTCTACAGTCTTTTTTGATCCCTGGCCACACAAAACGGTCTGTTATTAATTTAATCGACGCGTTGGCGCCTGGATGACTGAGGCCGTGCAAGCTCTGGAACACTTTCCAACGGAGATCTTTTGTGACGTAAGGTCTTGGCGTTCTGCTCTTTTCGTCGCAGTATAGTTCAGCGTGTGATCCGGGCAGTTTGATCTTAGTTAGACACAGGGAGGTTTCATTCTGCAACACCTGTTTGAGTTCAGGGTCTGAAAGTTGCGCTTGAGCTAACTCGTTCATGTCAACTGGCTGAGTGATCTCTTCAATGCGGGATAAAGTGTCAGCCACGACGTTGTTTTTTCCTGAGATTTGCCTAATATCTGTAGTAAACTGCGAGATATAATCGAGGTGTCTGAACTGTCGTGGTGAGCAGTTTTCTTTGCGCGAACTGAATGCGAAACATAAGGGCTTGTGGTCCGTGTAAATTGTGAAAACTCGTGCCTCAACCATATGCCTGAAGTATTTAATGGCTTCATAAATCGCAAGGAGTTCTCGGTCATATGCAGAATATTTCCTTTGCGCAGGGCTTAACTTTCGTGAAAAGAAAGCGAGGGGCTGCCAAACGCCATCCACGTGCTGCTGCAGTGCCGCACCTAAAGCGGAGTCCGATGCATCAGTAACGATGGCAAGATTAGCCTGGCTATCAGGATGTGCCAGTAACGCAGCTTGGCATAAGCTTTCTTTGCATTTGGCAAAGGCCTCATGTTCTTCTGTAGAGAAGTTCACAGGGTGAGAACCTTTGACAGAGCCGGTCAGCAGTGCATTTAAGGGGCTCTGAAACTGCGCTGCGCCGGGAATGAACCTGCGGTAAAAGTTTACCATTCCCAGGAATCTTCGTAATTCACGTACGGTCTTTGGAGCTGGAAAGCTTGTGATAGCTTCCACTTTTGCTGGAACTGGCTTCGTACCCTCCGCCGATATGTGGTATCCGAGAAAGGTTACCTCAGGAACACCGAAGATACATTTTGACGTGTTGATGATCATCCCATAGTCACGCAACCGGGAAAATAATTGGTGCAAGTGTTCTTTGTGGGTCTTCTCGTCTTTCGAGTAGATCAAAAAGTCATCGAGATACGCGTAACAAAAGTCGAAGCCCCTTATCATCTCGTCCACGAACCGTTGGAAGGTTTGGCCAGCGTTGCGTAGTCCGAAGGTCATATAGGGGAACTCGTATAGGCCAAACGGTGTGGTAATCGCGGTCTTTGGGATGTCTTCTGGGTTCACAGGTATCTGGTTGTATGCTTTCTCTAAGTCTATGGTGGAAAATACCTGACAGCCCGAAATGTGGTGCGCGAAGTCATGAATATGACGTATCGGGTACCTGTCCGGGATCGTTCTGGCGTTCAACATCCTGTAGTCACCACAAGGTCTCCAACCGTTGTCCTTCTTAGGGGCCAGATGTAGAGGTGAGGACCAGGGTGACTCCGAAGGTCGAGCGGTACCATTAGCTATCATCGCAGCAAATTCGTCCTTGGCGATCTTCAACTTGTCCGGGGCCAGTCGTCGAGGTGAGCACGACGAGGTAGGTCCTGGAGTTGTTCGGATGTGGTGGACGACGTTATGTTTACGAACTTGATGCACGCCCGAAGGGCGAGTGATGTCGGGATATTTTAGTAGTATGCGATGATAAGGTGTGTCGCCGGATACAACTTTTACCGAAGATATACTATCAGCTGGATTGGCAGGCAAAGCCACGGTGGAGAGACTAGTCTTGTTGTCGATTAAACGTTGATTTCTACAGTCAACCATTAAATCGTAGTGCGACAAAAAATCAACTCCGATGATTGCCTTAGTAACGTCGGCGACAACAAATCGCCAAGTAAAGTCACGGCGCAAGCCTAAGTTCAAAATCAGGTGCACATATCCGTATGTTTGAATGGGTGAGCCGTTTGCTGCACATAACTGGTAGCTTGTTTTCTGACGACGTTGTTTGAGTGCTGACCTTGGGAAGACACAGAGATCGCTGCCGGTGTCCACGAGGAACTGCGTCTTCGTAGTGAGGTCCTTGACGAATAAGCGACCAGTGCTCGGGCAATCGGCGGTCGCCATTATCGAGTGCCCGTTTAGTTTCCCGCCTTGTAGTCGCAGGGTTTTACGCATTTTTTTGCATTTTCACCGAACTTAGCATGATACCAGCATTTGGGGTACTTGCGGTAGTTGGATGACGACCTTGTAGAAGTCGACTGCTGGCGGGTATGACTCGATGAGCGCGATTTTGGGCGTGCCTGCCTCTGGTTTAACTGGGTCTTAAGCGTTTTCATCTCTCTCGTTAGCTCGCTGACTTGTTTGATGAGAGTGTTCAGCGGTGACTCGGCGACAGGAACAGATGTAGACGCTACCTGAGCAGTAGGAAGCACGTCATGGATGCGATCGGC
The DNA here is from genome assembly GCA_949127965.1 of Pandemis corylana. Classification (NCBI taxonomy): domain Eukaryota; kingdom Metazoa; phylum Arthropoda; class Insecta; order Lepidoptera; family Tortricidae; genus Pandemis; species Pandemis corylana. The sequence continues at coordinate 7,121,164 of OX421873.1, forward strand.
TAAGTCGGCCAGTACATCCAGCGTTGCAGAGGGATTGGCCGCTATGATGGACTGGATGTTCTGTGGCAGCCGACTGGTCCAAATACTTTTTAAAAAATCATCAGGAACTTCGGGGCCCGCCAGGTGCCTTAAGTGCCGGAGGAATTGTGATGGTCTTCTGTCTCCTAGTTCCTCATCATTAAGGAGTTGGTGAACCTTCTTCTCCCTGGATGCTGACAGCCTCTTGATGAGCTCGTTTTTAAGCCTGGCGTACTTATCCGTAGCCGGTGGCGCAAGAATAATGTCCTCGACCTCGGCGGCGTACTGCGCGTCAAGTTGCGCTACAACGTAATAAAACTTCGTCGAATCAGCCGTAATGTTGGAAATTGCGAATTGGCTTTCTATTTGAGCGAACCAGATTGCTGGTTTTTCTGGCCAAAATGCGGGTACTCTGACACCGACGCGGCATACGTCCGATGATGCAGCAGATTGCGATCCACTCCCGCTGCCCGCTGAATTGTCCTTATCTCCAGCCATGTTTCTCGGGGTCACCAGTGTGGTTATGTGGTGGTGCTTACTTGTAGGGAGGCGGTGCGTGAAGATAAATAAGCGCAGCAAAATATGATTTCACTGGATATATTGTTCAACAAAGCACAGAAGAAACAGTTAGCACATTCACAATAATAGTTCAGAAGGATTAAGGAGATAAAGATAGTAAGCGAGGCATAAGCAGAACAGAGATCGATGCAACTTGATAACAATAACATTAATCCGTATAAGCAAGCGTGAGCTCCGCGTCGTTAGTGAATATCGACTGGCGCGGGCGCCGGCCGCGCTCCGGGCGGCGCGCGCGGCGAAACAGGTTCTCGATGCCCGCGCTCCGAACAAAGGAGCAGCTGGCGCAAATATCTAATACGAAATCGAGTTGCTCTGTCCGCTGTGACAAACATTTTTCGTTATACAAAATTAATATTTGTTATTTATTATTGATTATTATTAATATTGATTAATACATTGCTAACCTTTAATACAATTTTATAAATTATTTATATTGACATGTATTGAAACACGTAATATTGATATAAATAACAATAACGAATATTAGCTGATTTAGAAATATGAAGTAATTATTATGAGATTATTTAATTATATTATTATTATCATATATTATTAACTTATTATTATCTATTATTATTAGAATTCCTAGGATTAGTTGTAGGAAGATCAGGAAGTGGCGAGTAGATACGCCACATCACCATTTGCTGATTTTCGTAAGGTGTCATCAAAATTAATAAAGCTTTCAACAATACGGAGACGTTTATGTACGTGATGTCCAAATTTGTCAATATTCATATTCCATCCGTCTTTGAGTACGATCTTTGTCAAACTGTTGCATTTGTGAGTAAATAATAGCTTATATTTCATTTATAATAATTTTTATTTACTTTATGCTTTTTTTTAATAATATAAACATCTTTTATAAACCCACTTTCACACAATTCCTCAATTATGGATATAATTTCATTATCTAACCCAGTGTTACCGGCTTCTCTTGATGCCACTAATAACTTTAACCGTTCCACTAATTCATTGGGATCATCCCAATACACATAATCGATGTTTGATTTTACTTTTTTTAATAATGGCAAACCATTACCAACAACAACGTTATCTGTACTTTCACAATTTCTGTACAGTTTAAATAAAGGTTTAATAATTTGCAAGTATTTAGAACCCCTATTACTTTTAATAGGTTTTTGGGAGTCAAAATCTCTTCGATGAGCATTTGTTTGATTCAAAATAAGTTTATAATTTTCTTTATCTTCCTCAGTAACTAATTCCACTTTCGGTACTTTCTTAAATAATAATTGAACAAGTCCTGGTGTTTTTTTGTAAGTACTTGCATTAATAGTTATCGTATTTTCTGAAACATAAACTCTTTGCAATCCCATCATTAGTTTACCTCTATCAAGTCTTACTCCATAAGGAACATCTTCAAATGCTTTTACAGAAAATGAAAGTGGAGATGAATAATTTCGATCTAAACTAGAAACAGAGTCAATAGTTTCGTCATCACTTGAATCATTATGTCCTTCTTCACAATCTTCTTCATGTTCTGTTTCATTTTTTTCGCTTGTTGCTAAATCGTATTCTTTATTTGTAATATTGCTTTCGTCTGAGACATCATCACGATTTAGTTCGAAAACAGTATCATTAGATGAATAAGGTTTTGAGTCGTCCAGATCAAACTTCATTTTTTTAGGTGTACTATGATAGTCAGGACTAACATCATTTTTAAGTTTTGCGCTTAATGGAGTTCTGCTTTGGTTAGCCATCTGATTAAGAGGATCAGTAATAGGCTTAAGAACTGTCTCAAGAATCTTTTCATTTTGGCATGTCATGTCACGCATCATTTTAATTTTCCGCTTAACTGCTTCTGCAGACTTAACGATTTCTTGCTTAGTTGCCATTTCCAAATTCATTGCTTAAATTATGTACTTTCCTTGAAGGCGACAGAATTTATAATGAAGGATACCATACTGGGAAGATCGTTATATTATTGTGTTCAAACTAATTTAGAATCACGAATGTGTCAAAATTTTTTCTATAGCATCCATTATTTCTTTCACAGTCTTTATTTATTACTAAATAATTGTAAGGAGTGCACCAAATATGAGCACACATTTTTCTGAACTGTAACCATGACATGTCGGTGTTTACATGTTCATTATACACGTGACGCAAATTAGTATCGTCTTGCTTGAAGAGGATAATTAGATTCGCATTGTCTCGTATTAACTGTTTCGGAATTTTGCTGTACGTTTGGTTTATATAAAAGCAATCTATTTTACTATGTCGACCCATGGAAAAATAATCTCGTACATTGTTTTGTTTTTCACATGCTATGTCATCGAACACAATTATTGAATTTGGTTTTGCTTGATCTGGACTTAATACTTGCTCATTTTCACCGTATTTTAAAAATTGGACATTTGGTACTCTTCGGAGCACTTTTTCTAGGAATATGTACTTAGGTTGGAACAATGTTTTAGAATAAACATAAACGTTTTGAAAATTTAACCCATTTTTGTGCAGAAGAAGACCAATAACTAAATTCGTTTTTCCACAGTTAGAGGGACCGCAAACAAGACATCGAATGGTGCTTGGTAAAAGTTTTCCATGACGTAAATATATTTTCTTAGTATCTGAACAAATATTTTGTAAATTAAGTGTTTGTGCTTGTTTAACAAACTCCATAATTTTATAAAATAAGAAACGTCTAAACGTTGCAAAGACCTTGCGCGTTATGGGTTTATCTAAATTTTAATGTATTTATAACATAATAATAATAATAATTATTGACATCACTACTAAAATACACTTTTGGAAAACCAAATACGAGTGTCGAAAACGGAAACCCAAAAACCGATTGAGAGTTTCAAAACATTATTGAGAGATTTCAGAACAGGAACTGTTCTGAAACTCTCAATATATACCTACTGACAATGCACTGTTCATGCATCCATGACTCGGGAACAAAAATATTCGTGCTCATCACACAAATATAATATATTATTATGCCTTTACCAAGATTCGAAGCCGGGACGCTTGCTTCGCATGCAGGACCACCAACTAGGCCAACCGCATCTTTAACTTGAAACGATGAAACTTTTATTACCAGCGAGAAATATGACAATGAAAACCAGCGAATACCTATCATGCTGAATATTTTCCAAACGTTCATGTAACTTAGTTACCAGTGGCGTGGCGTCCATAGAACACGATTCCCACCGGCTTGCCTATTTCAAGGCAGTTGGGAACTTTTATTGTGCAGAATTAGAAGAAAAGGCTAGTTACCCCTTCGACTTGCCTTCTTAGTCTAAGATCCGAATATAACGTCGACCTGCACCGAGCTGATATTAGAATGAAACATATTTTATAGTAAATTTAGTATATTAGAAAATATAATAAGAATGGGTTGGCAAAAAAAATCCTGGACAGACTATTTAAATATATTATTACATATATGATATATTTATATATCTATTGATTTATAAACATAATATATTATCTGTAATAGAAAAGTTTAATGTAATACTGTCATATTAAACAATAGAATATCAATGAAATAAATATATTTAAATATATATTTATTGACTTATATAAGAATACCAGTATATAAGAATATATCTATATTAGAAAAAAAATTGGAACTCAAAATATGATAATGTAAATAATAACCATGCCTTCACTTCACTACATTTACTGCAAATAAATATATTATTATTATTATAATTATTATGTAAAAAAATAGTCTGTCCAGGATTTTTTTAGCCAACCCATTTTTATTATATTTTCTAATATACTAAATTTATTACAAAATATGTTTCATTCTAATATCAGCTCGGTGCAGGTCGACGTTATATTCGGATCTTACACTATCTGATATAATTGACGCCACGCGGTAGTTACACTGATATTCGGAACCGCTAGCGCTTCTTAACCTAGTCTCGGTACGATTCGTTCAGCGACCGGTAAAACAAGAGGCCCCATTGTCAGGTCTCATATCTAGATACCTCCATACAATTTTATATCACCTCCCTCTACTGCGAACGCAACCCACCCTCTCTCATCATAAGACTCACAGCGAACGAACTCATAAAATTGTCCTTAGATACAGCGCGCAAACTTCCCATCACACTTCTCATGGTGGAAACTGAGTTCTAGTACTCAGTTATAAGGTTTTGGAAGATGTTGTAAGTAAATTTGCGAAAGCTCTTAGACACGATGGTTAAGCACTCAATGTACCCTTTATCTAAGATTAAAAAAGGGGGGTTTCCGCTAGATAGTCAGGGGAGACAGGTGTTGAGAGATGATGAAATGTGCTTAGCAAGGCATAATTTTTTAAAGTGAGGTATTTTCTTCAAGTAACCTGGAAAATATACCGGTAATCAGATTAAAAAAAAGTAAAGTAAAAAAGTATTTATTTATAATATGCAAAAGGTTACAACATGTTTGTTCGGCAGCCTCCGCACTAGATTCGGGGCCTGTGTCGCGGAGACTAGAGACAGTTATAACAATAAGGGACTAACATAAAAATCCGAAATAATTTGTGTGTGTGTGTGTGTGTGTGTGTGTGTTAGTGCATTTAATTACAGTAACTATATTTTCGATGGCAATGTTTTCATAGCGTCAATATGGGGAGAGTTAATAATACTGAAGGTTCGTTAGAAATGCATACATACATACATATATCACGTCTTTATCCCTTACGGGGTAGACACAGCCTAAGGTAACAGGAACTAAAGGCGGCATGTAACATTATTGTGGCCGTATGGGCGAAAGGGGGAATCAAAACACAGGCAGAGTAATCCTAAAAAATACTCATATAATAGACAAATTTTGCATGCAAAGTGTGCCTGGCTTGGAACGTCTATGAGCAACGTTTGAGGAAGGAAACTGATTTAAATATTTAAGTACACTTGCAGCGGGAACCTAAGTTGACTTGCAAGTTGTTAAGGAGTTCAAAAAGAACTGAAATTTAATTTGTACACGATGTAAACTTTTAAGTAGGAGACACAGTTTGAGGTTTCCAGATGATTCAGTTTGTATCTTAAATTCACTCAGAGGCGTCGCCAAGGGGGGAGGGGAAGGCCGCTGCCTCTTCCCAGAAGAAGTTTTCACTTGTTTCATAAACTGTACATACTTTTTCATTTCCATCTTCTTTACTTCTTCTAACCCCCCCTCCCCTTGATCACTTATACCTATCAAAGAGTAGCGGGTGGTAGGGCCTTGTGCAAGGTCCGTCCGGATCGCTACCACCATCTTACTCGCTAATCCTGCCGCTAAGTAGCAGTGCTTGCACTGCTGTGTTCCGGTGTGGAGAGTAAGACAGCCGGGGAAATTACGGGCACAAGAGGCATTTCATCTTAGTCCTCTAGGTTGGCAACGCATCTGCAATCCCTCCGGGGTGGCGGGTGTTTATGGGCAGTGGTGATCACTTACCATCAGGTGACCCACTTGCTCGTTTGCCTTCCTATTCATATATAAAAAAAAAAAAAAAAACGTGACTGGTAATTAAGTTACATAGGGCTGGTCTCCAGATATCTTCCGGCTGATATGATGGATTGGGGTGATAGAGACAAAGCGAAGTTTAGTCTTATAAAAGAGCTGGAGATCTGAATTTTAGCAGACATGCTTCTTAAGCATCAGATACAATTTTTTTTGACAAATTTCTTGCGGTTGACAATGGTGCTCTTTCTGAAAGCGCTAGTTTAAAGAGCCCTTTGTAGCATATTTGAAAATCATTTTTTATTTTTTTTATATGAATAGGAAGGTTATCTGATGGTAAGTATACACCATACTCTCGGACACCCGCAACACTAGAGGATTGCAGATGATTTGGCAGCCTAGAAGGATAAGACAGAATACAGAAGCGGAAGCACTGCCAGCTTGGCGCCAAGACTTACCTTGCATGCAAAAATTGTTTTTTTTTTTTTTTTTTTTCAATTTTTTTTTTATGAATAGGAAGGCAAACGAGTAAGTGGGCCACGTAATGGTAAATGATCACCACTAACTATGATTAAGATCAACAACGAAGAACAACGGTCGAATTCGGCACAACTTCAAAAATGTGCACGTTATTTTTTTAGCAATGACTTAGCCGTTTTCGACGACTCTTTAAAGTAAAACGACACACCGAAGCGGAATAGTTGCCCGTTACTGGTACGAACCGGCGAAAACTGGTTTACGTGGATGCTCGGCAAGTTGCAAATTTCGCTTACTATTCCAACTTATTTGCGTTTTTGATTCTTTTGAGCTGCGGAGTTTAGTTTACTTCAAACTTTATGTGATTCATGGTGATAGCTACTGGTAGTGGACTGTATAAGGGTTAATGGAGGATGATGGAAACACTTCTAAATTTATTAGAATTTAATTATTTTACAGGAAGACACAACACATACAATGGTAGCACAAGGCAGACTGGAGGTATATCTATTGACATGTTTTAAAAAGGTAAAATTGGCCGCAAACCAGCCAGTAGCCAACACATGGGTTTTTCCAATTGAACAGCAATGGCAAAATGAAACACTATTGAATCTTTTTCCATTAAGTTGTAATAAAAATATAAACTAAGGCGACTTAAAAATAAATTAATAAAAATAAAACGTAGGCTAAAAATTTAAAATTAAAATAAATTTGAACCCTTAGGTCCTTACGCCTTATATCGTAATTGCGAGTCTTTGTGCCAAAGAGTTTTGCGGGTGTCCATGAGTATGGTATACTTATCATCAGATAACCTCCTTTTTCGTATAAAAATTGTAATTGTATTTTATTTATGTGTGGTCTCAAACTTAAAATAACTTTAAAGTAGCTTCATGCTGAGGCACAGACTTCAAACTGATCAGTAGGTTACTTACACAAATTATAATTATAAGAGTTCATTTTACACTCAAATAGGCTAAGATAATCAGTAATTTCAGTTCTTTTTACTTCGTTTATGTTTTGAATACTTAAATTAAACTTATTTTCTTCTTCAAAGTGAAAGTTTTTCAAATTTCAATGTTCACTTCTAGGTATAAAGGCAAAATTTTGCAAGTATGCAGGATAGACGACAGTTTTGGCAACAAAAAATAATGTATACAAAAAAACTCAATAATAGTATCACAAAACAAATAATATTTATAAATATTGCGTCAGAATAAACATGCTAAGAAATTTTCCTTTTAACATTTAGTGCCATCCCACTTGAAATATATCGTAAAAGAAACTTCAGAAGCAATGATACCGACACTACTATAGCTACCACACTACTAAGAACTACTAAAACCAACTCTATATCGTAGTACTTCGTCCACGGCATGTTGGCCATAGGGGTCCGAAAATGTCGGGCACCTCCGTGTCTTAAAACATGCTCTGTCCACCAAACTGCACGTTCCAGAGACGACATGGGCTGGTCATTCATGATGGACTTTAGACGGATAACGTTCTCCCGGTAACTGAAATAAGATTAATGGTCTTCAATAGTTTCTGGGCTTACCCTACCCTAACGTGTGGAAAATGCGCCTTATGCATCTCCGCGCTCGGGGCAGCATGAACGGAGGTATGACGGGCTCTCCAACTCGCCGCTGCCTTCCCTATGGAAGGAGGGGAGAGGCCTACCGTCTAAAAACACACACGTTCAACGTCCACTGGCCGCCCCGGGATGGGGCAGATGGCAACGGCACCGTTGAATGCGGGTTCCGGATTTGGGCTTACCTTACTCTGACCTTAGCCTGAGTAGGTCGAGTTGGGCTCGCGGCGACAGCGATAAGCGATTTCTTTGCAGCGACGAAGTCGCGGGCAATAGCTGGTACATAATATATTTTATTATTATCCCAGATAAGGCCACAATGAATTGTAAAATGTTTATCTGCTGACCTTATCTACTAGACATAATGTTGTTAAATTTGTAAACTTAAATCAATACAAGCAGCGTGACGAAATGACAAGGCAAAAAAACAGATAAGCGTGGACATCTAAAACTAAGAATAAATAGTCTTTACGTACAGTTATTTTAGCTGATATCAACTTTTACAAGTCAGTCTAGACGGTCACTAGTTTTAATTGATTTAAAAATTCGCGATATTTACAAAAGCTTGTTACGAACATAATTGGGTCTTTATTCTATAACTAGCTGACCCAGCGAACTTTGTTCCGCCTTAAATTTGAAAAATTCCTTTGTAAGTGCATCTTTATACTAATCAATGAATAATGTGTAGGCATGCTAAATTTAATGTCTGTAGCTTTATTAGTACAACATTTCGGAATTTTCCAATCCCGTGGAAAAATCGGGATAAAAAGTATCCTATGTCCGTCTCCTGGTCCTAAGCTACCTCCCTACCAATTTTCAGCCAAATCGGTTCGGCCGTTCTCGAGTTATAAATAGTGTAACTAACACGACTTTCTTTTATATAATATAGATAATTTAAAATAAAAACTTTGGTTTGCTATCTACGGTATATAGACCGCCATTACCTCTCGTTATTTTGACGCAGTTATGTATCATGATCTCGGATAGATTCTTGATGTTTGCAACTCAAACTTGAAATTGGGAGCTCAATAAAGGTAATCTCGGTCTACATCCCATTGATATAAAGTCCAATGTTGATTATTACATAAATTTCTTACCTTTTATCTTTTATAACCTTCTCAATGTCATTTCTAAAGGTCTCCACTTCGAGGTCCTTCATCATGACTTTTAGTCCGATTTTATGCTGCACATATTTTGCAGTGTTATAGAACTGGTCGGCCAACATTGGGATTCCGATCAGTGGCACACCAGCAGTTAGGGCTTCATCCGTGGACTGCATGCCTCCTTGCATGATAAAGAGTTTTACTTTTGGATGCCCTATTAAAAAGAAAAAAGTAATGTTGTAGCGTTTATCTTTATACATAAGGAATTATACATGAGTACTTTATACATGAGTAATTTTGTAAATTATCGGCCTGTTTTGCATTTTTTTCAACTGTTCAAATTTCAAATGCAAGTGAAGCACGTTGGTCTATTTGATCATGAAATGTACTGAAAATTAAAAGGCCAGACAGGCACAAATCACGTCTTTATCGTAACGTAACGACCTAAAGGTCAGTTCAGAATGACTGCGGGCGTATAGGTGGAAGAGGAATCAAAATAGTGATGGGTACAATCCGCATCGCCTATAACATGATTCCTAAGATTTTGGTCCATTCCCTCGATGGACTTTTACCAGAGAACCAACTGGTACGTTCTATGTTTTTTTACTCCCAGACCAGCATGAAAGAAATTTAAAGGGGGTGAAGAAAATGCTTCATCATAAATTATACGAGGTGTCTTGGAATAACTGGAATATTCAAGCAGGTGGTTGCTGTCACATGATCGAGCATTCCTGGTTTGGTGTACCGTGATTTTGTATTCAAAATTAAGTCCCCCCTTTCACGCCGAACACTTCGAACATCGACGAATCTATGAAAACATTTCGTCAACCACAATTGAAAATCCTGTAAAACATTTACATGGATATTCAATCAAACTAACCTTTCTAAATAAAAATAAAGAAATAAATATCCTGGGACAAATTACACCAATTGACCCAGCCCCAAACTAAGCAAAACTTGTACTATGGGTACCAGGCAACGGATAAACATACTTATATAATGTAGATAAATATCCATGACTCGGGCACAAACATTCGTATTCATCATACAACTGTCTGCCCCTACCGGGATTCGAACCCAGGACCTCTAGCTTCATAGTCAGGGTCACTAACCACTAGGCTATCCGGTCGTCGTTCTACGCCCGGAATACATAAGTATTCAGAAAACCCGCAAGTAATACTAACAATAATGGATGTTCAAATATTTTTTCATACAAATAAAGCAATATTAAGTACATATTCAACTTACTCAAAAGATCAGATTGCGGGAACCATTTTGAAATTCTAATATTTTTCGGCTGTCCCGGCAGAGTATCGGCATTCCATTTCCACAGAACGTCGTATGGCAGCTCGGATAATGCTTTGATCATTTTTTGCACTTTTTCCGGAGGCAATGAAGATGGATTGACGTTTGTCCCGAAACTTACATATATCACGCCATGGACAGAAGAATCTAAATAAGATTGCAATTCCTGGGAACATACAAAGAATCAAATGATCAAACTTAAGAACCATTACTAAACAATATTTAGTTGAGTAATAGAAGCAAAATACAACTAATAGAAGGATAAAATCCGTTTATTGGCCAGTAATGAAGTACACTGTAGAAAAAATTAGTTGATTACCTTCTTGGTTTATTCAGTAGGTAGTCAGTATGGAAAAGTGAATACTCAATGGTAGGGGCCTGATTGTACAAAGTTATAGCTAACCATTTACTAGAACAACGAAATATTTTACGTATTTCTTATTGAAACAAAACTACTACGCCTTACGTCCTATTAGGTATTAAACTGAAATGATGATTTAGTTTGACGTAATACGTTGTTCTAATAAACATGATACTCTTAAGATGAAAGCTTACCTTAGGAAGTTCCTTTTGTTTAATTTGATGTAGGCCAGGAGTAAACACCAACCCTGGAGGAACGGGACGATTGCCATCCCAAATAGGATGTATGGTGAAAAACGACACATCAACATTGTTTTTTAATTCACTTAAAGGAGGCGTCTCTGGACCAAACAATCTCTTTAGTAACTTATCTTCAAGCAGTTCCACTTCGTAGCATAGACTACGGATCCTGTATTCATGGTAGTATTGTTCAAATCTCTCCCAGAGAGACAAATCGTTAACCTTCTGATGTAGACCGTGCGGATACAAAGCAGGGTGATAAGCGGCTCCAATTGAATCTAAATTATCAAATACAGGTCCCAGAGACGAAAACTGAATCACTGGTGCTTTAATCAAGTGAGATAATCCCAGAGTCCATTTCACCCAAGTCTCAATTATTAGCAGATCAAAAGTGTCCTTTTGATTTTCAATAACATCTTTAACTTCATCCACTTGCATTTGTATTTCAGCCATGTCTATCATTAAATTCAAAAACGCTTTGCTCGAATCCAATAAGCTCGTCTTTCCTCCGTCTATGTGAGAATCAATTACTTTTTCATTCCATGGCTTGTATGAAATATCGTGTAGGTCGATTTCAGTCAGATTGGCTGGTGCACCGCCTTTAGGATACTGAGGGTCTGTTGTGATGACCACTACTTCGTGTCCTCGTTTCACTAGTTCGTTGGTCAAAGCTCTGAATACCACATGATGGCTTATAGAAGGAGTTGGGAACACGGCTAGAATTCTAGCACCTTCGCTTATGTAACTGCAGCTTAACACTAAAAGCGGTAACCAAGAGTTTAATAACAGCATTGTGGAAGATACTGTACTGCAGAAGAAAAAAATGTTTCCCCTTTTATATACATTTTTTTACAACATCATTGCGACGATTCTAGCTGATAAGAAAATGATTTGCACCTCCTACTTATATAAGGACTTATGTGTTTCCTTTCAATCCCATTTCAGTGATTCATAGAAGGCAGCAATGCAGTGTTGAAAACTATTTAAATGATAGTTAATAGTTCCGTAAGTGATATTTATTTAACAGACATGTTTTGTACATTTATTTATTTTTCATTTTATTTTGCTTCGGAAGCAATTGAATAAACATTGATAAAGGTGAAGCTGTACGTGTCTAGATTAAAATATGTAATGTCATGTTTTAGTTTGATTAGACTGACATGAACAATCTTTATTCATTTGTTTGTCTGACTGTCGAAAATTGCTAATGCTGGTATTGCTTAGTCAATTTTATTATTTATTCATTAGATCAAAACAAATTTTTCATATTCGTAGAATTAGTAAGGATAGGCATGGGAGTATTTGTAGGAGAAGCAGTGTCCTGTTTGAACATGGACTTATCATAGATAGCGCATTAAATTCCGAGCAGGAACTTGTCACACGCGCCAATGGCGTGGGCAATAAACATGCGACTTGAGGCTTTTTTTATCACCGCCCGAGGTGCGTACACACTTTTAGGTCTTCCCCTGGCCAGCAAGTGGAAATTTTCGCTCGCGTAGCGGGCGGTAAATTGCTGCTTACGACCCGGCCCGATATAAATTCATTTCATTAATTTTATACATACATACATTGGCATCCGTGCTACATTATGTGTATCAAATTTCAAGTCAATCGGACCAACCGCTGAAGAGTTCCATCCTGCGGAGACGGTCCTGGCTACGACATTAGAACTCCACTGCCAGATTATTGTATTGTCATCTTACTTAAGTATACAGAATTTTAAAATTGCGGTCTTTAGGTCTTGTTACCTCAGGCTTTGTCTACACCTTAAGGGATAAAGACGTGATTTATGTATGTATGTATGTACAACATTTCAGTTAAATTGGTTGAAAATTGAGTCGCAAGATTCCACCCGGAGTAACAAACTCACATACATACATAATACATTCATTGCAAATTGTTAAAAAGCTTGTAAAATATGTATATTTTTTTATCAAAATTTATTGTTATCACAAACCTATCAATATAATTAATTACAACATTACAGTGCACAAATTATAACAAACACGAAACAATCTTTAAATTGCTCAAGTCATCATATATGATATCATTATGCATAATATACATTTTTAACGAATTAGTTAATTTACAGTTTTTCCTCAAGATGGCTTAACTTTATCATCAACGAAAATCAGCCTTAAAATTATTCACTAGCTAAATATATTACGAGGATACATACTTATCTAAACTTTTACTTATTAACCTTACCTGCCTACATTAAACCATAATATAAATGATTTCAGTTTTATATTATTAGAGAATTGATTTTATTTTGTTTCTCATTAAAGTATGTCAATGAAAGAAAGAAAAGTTAGCACACATTTTTATAGCAACTTTATTTAATATAGGTACATTTTTTAAAATAAATTATAATAATTGAGATCTACGACTTTTTCAGTTTTATACTATGAGAGACTTGACCGTAAACGAATTTACCTGACTTGTAAATTACTAGAGAACTCAATACTAATACAGCTAACGCAGCCCCTAGTACTAGTAGTACTAAGTCCAGTTCGTAGTACTGCGTCCACGGCATGTTGGCGGCAGGCGCCTGCAGGTGCCGCGCGCCGCCATGCCGCAGCACGTGCTCCGTCCACCACACCGCGCGCTCCAGGGAAGACAACGGCTGGTCATTCATGATAGCCCTGAGACGGACTATGTTTTCCCGGTAACTGTAAAAACACGTTTGTATAATAACACTTAACTTTTGAAGGTCTTGAAAACATAGAAGTTTAGTTATGACAGAATACTGAAGTCTAGTGTAAGTTCAGACAAATAAAATGTCATAAATGCCTTCGCGTAAAGGTCTCAAGTCTTTCAATGTTAGTATAAGTAGGATTCATAATTGGTGCGATAAAAAGTCAAGCAAGAAACAAATGATACTTGTCCAGACTTAAAATACTGATAAACATGAGACTGATAGTGACATTTTTGAACTTATATACACAACATTTATCGACCTTATCTATCTTCTCAGTTACCTAACCTAATTTTTGATTTGGATTTTAAGCAGAATATATATATAATTGGCCATACACATACATAAATCAAGTCTTTTTCCCTTACGGGATAGACAGAGCCCCAGGGTAACAAGACCCAACGGCCACGCTTAGCATGATTGTGGGCACATAGTTTTTTTTTTTAATATAAGATGGGGCAAACGAGCAGACGGGTCACCTGATGGAAAGCCATCACCGTCGCCCAGGGACACCTGCAAGACCTGGGGAATCACAAGTGCGTTGCCGGCCCTTTGAGGAACAGGAAGGCTCGCTTTTTAAAGATCCCTAAATTGTACCGCTCAGGGAATGTTGCTGCAGGAAGTTGGTTCCAAATCTTTACCGTACGAGGAAAGAAGTTCAAAACGCACGGTACTCGACTGCCAACCATCAAGATGTTGAGGATGGAAGGACAGGCGGTTCCGCGAAGTACGGTAGTGGAATTTAGCCGCAGGCAGCAATCCGAAGAGTTCATCAAAAGTGGAAGTGGAAAAGGGGAATCAAAATAGTGATGGGTACTTATTAGCTCCATTCAGAAATATATCGTTTGCCGTAATGATCTTGATTGTGTAGGATTGTTATAAAACTAGTCTAACCTAACCTATAGAGTTCTAAACAGGATGACCATTTCAAAGTTTCTGAGAAAAATAAGGTTACATTACACTACGGCATATGAAATTCGGGCAATTAAAAAGATTCGGAACTGTAGAACTCTAAATCGGAGGGTCTGTATTGTGATCTACATGGGCAAAGTTGCAGCCAAAAGCTAATTAATTAATTACTATTGTTCTGTTTCAAACCTTTTATCTTCTATCACAGTCTTGATTTTTTTCTTCAAGGATTCCACTTCAAGTTCTGATAAGTCGATTTTTAGCCCGATTTTGTGACGCACATATCTATCTGTGTTGTACCACTGATCGCCCAGCATTGGAATACCAATAAGTGGCACACCAGCTGTTACGGCCTCGTCTGTAGACTGTAATCCTCCTTGCGTAATGAAGAGTTTTATATTTGGATGTCCTGGAAGAAAAGACTCATTCAATCTTGCACTAATAGCTTGGTTTATATTAGTAAATAAATAAGATGAAGCCATAGAAATTGAATTGAATTAATAATTGCGTCAAATCAAAATCAAGATCAAAATTTTATTTTTGCAAATTGGCCACCAAGGGCTCTTTTACATGTCGTTTTTTAAACTAAATACCAGCCTATTTGGAAATACCATCATTGCCAAGAAGAATGCGCCGCAAGATGTCATTAACACTGACAGGCACATGAACTCTTATAATGAATGTCAGAAATTTATTTAATACGTCTCGTAATTAATGATGTTCGATAAGAAACAGAAAGACAATCATGCTATCAACAATCTCTAATTTTACACGACTACCGAAATGAAATACTTTGTTGTTTTTATTATAAGTTACTAATTTGCTTCTATTTTGTTACAGTTATGCAAGCGGAAAAATTTTGCAATTAAGTCAGTGTCAAAAGCTTTTTTTTAACTTACTTAAGAGATCTGATTGTGGCAGCCATTTACAAATTTTTATGTTCTTAGTTTGTCCAGGAAGCACATCGTCATTCCATTTCCACAGCACGTTGTACGGCAAAGCAGAAAATGCTTTGATCAATGTTTCTAGTTTTTCAGGTGGAAGCAGTGATGGATTCACGTTGGTACCGAAACTGATGTAAATTACGCCACTAACCGACGAATCTAGATACGATTTTAGTTCCTAAAAGTGAAGTACTATTAGTTCCATTGGCATTAAATGTAAATGTCATTTCATTAGATGCCATGAAAGGTACAGGTGATGGTGTGTGAGACTTTACTATAACGGTGGCAGAAGTTGTTTACTCACACTATGCAGTACGGGTAAAGACAAGTAATGGTCTAGTCTGAAGATATAATGTCATATTGAATCTTTTTATCGGCGTAAGCTCAAAAGAGCAAAATGTCAGACTGATGGCACTACACTACAAGACACCAACTCTATATCAGTGCTACGTAGCAGTAAGTTCAAATGTCAATAGCAATTTTTTCGCGTGATTTTAAGTCCATGTTTTGGAATTTAAAATTAGCAATCTTCTTTGTAATCATGGTACTTCAAAAAGTATCAGAATCCACAATCGTGGGCACCTAACTTGTATTATCAAATATAATAATTTAAGTTTGTTTAATCTAGAACCAACATGGAAATTCAAAACGAGATTACTAAAACATTTTTTTGATACTAACCTCTGGAAGTTCCTTTTCTGGTTTCTGATGCAGTCCAGGAACATATAAAATACCTGGTGGTACAGGACGGTTGTTTTCCCAAATAGGATGTACATTGTAGAAAGTCATGTGGACGTTCTGTCTTAACTCACTCATAGGAGGCGTATCGCGCCCAAAGATTTTCTTGTTCATTTGATCTAGACGGTGTTCCGCGTCACAAACTCTCTTCATGAACATAATCTCATTGAAATATAGCTCAAGTCGTTCCCATAGAGTTAAATCGATAGTCCTTGTATGGGGAGCATAAGGGTATAAAACTGGATGGTTAGGGGCACCCATAATGTACATTTGGCTGGGAAGAAAAGGGCCCATCGAAGAAAATTCAATGACAGGTACCTTAACAAGGTGGGAAAAGGCCAAACCTGTAGGGGCCCATGCTTCACAGATAATAAGGTCAAAACTTCTGCTTTGATTATGTATTATGTCTCTCACTGCGTCAATTCCATATTGCTTCTCCGCCATTTCAGTCATAGTGTCGAGGTAAATTATAATATTTCTGAAATTCTTGTGTCTATCGCCATCAATGATTGCGTCGACGACTTTTTCTCTCCACATACTGTATGATATATCGTGGACATTAATTTCTGTTAGGTTTTCTGGAGTCTGGTTCTCGGGGTACTCCGGGTCTGCTGTGATGACGACTACTTCATGTCCCCGTTTTACTAGTGCGTTAGTCAAAGGTCTGAAAACTACGTGATGGCTTATAGACGGGGTTGGATACACGGCTAGAATTCTGGCGGCTCCATTTTCTTTTATTTTATTCACTAGTAGGAGCACTGCCAATAGATAGAGTTTAGACATGGTAACTGACTATGTGCAACTGGCCGCGTGGAGGACGGCTCTCGTATATAAACATGTATTTAATCAGTCTCGTAGTGTCGGTGGCATTATTTTTTATCAAAACGAGGCAGCCAGAATTCTACCTGTGTATTCAGCTCCTTCTATAAGCCAACAAATAGGTTTCAGACCTTTGTCAAACGGACTAGTAAAACGAAGACATGAAGTACCTAGTCGTCATCACAACTGACCCTGAGTATCCTAAAGGACAGACACCAAGTCTAACTAAAATCGACGTTCATGATTTGTCCTATGATGCATGGAGAAAAGAAATGGCACTCTTGAAAAATGGCGAGGCAGACATTTTTTGCAAATGAAAAGTATTTGTACAGTCAATAAAAGTTTTCGAAGATCAAATGAGTCTTTCTTCTCTTGCGCATACATACTAGATAGTTCAAGACTTTCCGTGATGCGAGCAGCGGAGGTAACAGTTTAACAGCTACCGTGTAAGCCGCTTATATCTCAGACCCTACAAGATAGGTATGGATTCTAACAAGAAAAAAAATGAAAGTCATGGAGATATTTTTACTGTATCCATGTTCATTTTTAAGTAGATTGTATTCATATCAAAAATATAATATATATTTTTGTAACTTAATTACTGTCGTTATTTTGTAATTATTTTAAAATAAGACCTAATTTAGCTTACAGAATATATATTTATTGCCCAGGTATAATTTTTTAACAAATAATACTTATTTTTTGTAATTATTATTAAATTCAACAATGCCACAATATTAGAACACTGTTTATTTAAAAATTCAACAAACCTAAAGTAACTCAAACTTAACATCAATAACTCTTAAATAACAATTATGTTCTCGACATTGCGTGTATTTAAATTCACGTTACGTGGGAAAACAATTAGTTTTAAACATCGATATACTGATAAATATTGTCTCATACTTCTACAGAAAAATAAGGCGCAGTTAGTACTTAAAATATTTTACCACAACTTTATTTCAAGTCAGTGCATAAATTTATACTGTAATTATTACTATAGACCGACCGCTTGAGTGACCCCTCGCCCGCGCGGTACAGGGGCGCGGGGTGGGACGACCGCGAGGGCCGAGAGAGGTGCGGGCGGCAGGCGCACTTACCCGCCCGCACCTCTCTCGGTCCTCTTTGTCTCTTTGTCGTCCTACCCCACGCCCATGTACTTGCGCGGGCGAGGACTCATTTTAGCGGTCGCTCTATTACTACAGATTTAATCACGTTATGTTCTATGATGTTTTAAGTTTGATACTGTTAGAGGCTCGACTTAAAACGAATTTACTTAATTTATAAATTACTAGAGAACTCAATATTATCACAGCTAATACAGCTCCTAGTACTAGTAGTACTAGGTTCAGTTCGTAGTACTCTGTCCAGGGCATGTTGGCGGCGGGCGCCCGTAGGTGCCGCGCGCCGCCGTGCCGCAGCACGTGCTCCGTCCACCACACCGCGCGCTCCAGCGGCGGCATGGGCTGGTCATTCATGAGTGTCCTGAGACGGACTACGTTTCCCCGATAACTGTAAAAAAGTAATACCAATGTATTGGCAGTATTATCGCTGACAATGTAAAGCTCAATAAAAGCGACATTAACTATTTACATTAACCGGTTCCGGTCCTTGCAGTCAACCAGAAATTTTGATTCTAGTAGAAGAGTTTGTTTTGTTTCAACTGATCAGTGGTCTGTTTAAAAGTTGCAAAACGAACTGTGCCATACCTTTGATCTCCAATAGCAGTTTCGATGGCAGTCTTTACAGCTTCTACTTCAAGAGTTCCGATTTCTAACTGCAGGCCAATTTTGTGTCGCACATATTTCTCTACATTGAACCACTGGTCGCCTAACATCGGTATGCCTATAAGTGGCACTCCAGCTGCTATTGCTTCGTCTGTAGACTGCAAACCTCCTTGTGTGATGAATACTTTAATTTTAGGATGTCCTGTGAAAAGAAAAGAAAAAAAATATAACTGGGGTGTAGTTAAAATAATAATATTAGATACGGAATCATGCCTATTACGTTGAAAAAGGCGTAGATACAAAATGCATACTTAATATTATTTTTATCGTGGAAAAATCAAACGGTAAAAATATTTACCTCAAGTTACAACTTTGACTTTATCCAAGTGATTTATTGTTATAAAGAATATCTATTTGGAGAAAATGTCAATTTAATTAACTTAATGGAAAAACATGGTGTCCTTACTCAGTAGATCTGATTGGGGGAACCATTTCGAAATTTTGATGTTTTTCGTCTTTCCAGGTAGTTCATCTGAGTTCCATTTCCAGAGGACGTCATAGGGCAACTCAGAGAATGCTTTTATTATAACTTGTACTTTTTCTTGAGGTAGCACGCTGGTGTCAACATTTGTTCCGAAACTGATGTAAATCACTCCGTTTTTGGAAGAATCAAGATAATCTTTCAGGTCCTTAAACAAATAAATAGATTACCTTATTTGCAAATGATCAGTTATATTCTTTATTTTTAGGATCTAGTAGTTACTCTTCATGGACCTGATTCCCTACGTATGTTATCAAAATATGAATAATATCTTAAAAGTCGTTGGCAAAATACCTCTCTCCCTCTCAAAAATGCAGCGCCCTTCCGGGTTTCATAATATTCGTTAAGTGTTTCATGATATTGGTACCCGACATATGATGTGAATTGCTATTAATAAACGATTAACGATCCAACAATTAAACCTATTTAGAAAAAGATTTAAAATTAGTAGGTTCTCGTTCTATGAATATCCGCTATCTTCACTAATGTAGCATTTATTTAAATTTGTCACGCAGTTTATACAGGGTGTTAGGTAATGAGTGGATAATCCTTGAACTATGGATAGAAGGCACTTAGAACATTATAATAAAGCCTAAATAGGTTTTGTAAAAGTTGCACGGTTTCCGAGATATTCGGACTTTTAGGTTTTTTTCGAAAATGAACACCCTTGTTCAATGTTTTGATCATAGCACCATTTTAAGCTAACTTTTTCATTTTTTTATTTTTGCTCAATATTCTTGAGTACTTGTATTTTCAGATAAGCATTACTATTTTTGTGAGACTACATGAGATTTTTTTTTTTAAATCGCAAACTTAAGTTTTGCCTTTTCAATCGTACATTGATCGAATTTTCAGCTCTCACGGTGAAAAAAAAATACACTACCGCCTAGTTGCCAATAAGCTTAAAAACATGCCGGTTTATTGACAATTTAAAAATGGTAATTACCTTTTGAATTTAAATTCAAAATGACAAAATAATAAAAAAAAATACACGCTCACCCACATTTTTCCCGATTTACTTTTTGTATCACGGGCTTAGAACACAATTTTTTTTGTTGCAAAAATAACATTATTGGTCACTTATTTGGCATTTAAATAATTCCAAATTTAAAAAACATGCCAATTGGCTTTTGTTTTTATATATATAATATCTCGGAAACCGTGCAACTTTTACTAAACCTATTTTAGATGTCCTAAGTGCCCTCTATCCATAGTTCAAGGATTATCCACTCATTACCTAACACCCTGTATATGCAATGCATACTTTTACAAACATACCTTTGGCAACTCCTTTTGTGGCTTCTGATGAAGCCCGCCCATATACACAACGCCGGGTGGCACGGGAAAATTACCTTCCCAAATAGGATGCGTGTTTAAAAATAGCATGTCGACGTTGTTCTGCAATTCATTCAATGGAGGAATGTCGTCGCCAAAAATTCGTTTTACGACAGCATTTTCCTGATCTTGAAGACTCCCTTTGTAGTAATTCATAATCTTCTGTTTAAGGCAAAACTGGGTAAATTTTTCCCAGAGGGACAAATTGTAGAGACGCGTACTTAAAAGTAGAGGATACAGCAAGGAATGTAATGGAGCACCTATGACGTCATAATTGTCGAATGCAGATCCAAAGGAACTAACTGATATGACTGGTACCTTAATTATATGTGAGAAGCCCAAAGTGAATCTTGGCCATGCTTCGGCTAGTATCAGATCAAAAGTGCTGTTTTTATTTTTAATAATATCTTGTACTTCAGGAACTTTAGTTTGCTCTTCGAAAATCTTCAAAATAACTTCAGTAAAGATTTTTGCTTGCATAAAAAAGTCATCTTTCTCGCCTGTTTTAATGGTTGCGATTTCTCTTGTCCATGTTTTATAAGACAAATCATGAACGTCGATTTCAGTTAGATTTTCTGGTGTTTGTCCTTTAGGATACTCAGGGTCCGTAGTGATGACGATTACTTCATGTCCTCGCTTCACTAGTTCGTTTGTCAAAGGTCTGAATACCACTTGATGGCTTATAGATGGAGTTGGATACACGGCTAGAATTCGAGCCGTTTCGATTTGATTAAAACAAATCAAAGGCACTAACACTACGAGGCTGACACGAGACATGTTGAGCGACTCGATTAATTACTCAGTCGTCATTTTATATATTAGACGGACAAGGTCGCAAAAAAACTTTAATTGTATTCTAGTATTAATGACAAGTTTATAGCGATGAATGAGATAATTATTCAACAATAGCTTTAGACCGCGACTTCTTCGGCGTGGAATTAGCATACCTATTGGGTAGGTTATTTTTAGGGGCACAGATTCAATTAGAGCACAATTTATATTGCCCTTTGGGTATCGCATCTTGTAAATTTCATTCCCCTTTTCCTTGCTCATATTTATATCCATACCAAATGTTGTTTAAACGTTTCAGCGGTATAAGCGTGAAGAGGCACAGACAGGCGTACTTTCACATAATAATAAGAATGTTATATTATTATGGATTCACATAAACCCGTCCATTTATCCAGCCTTATATTAATGTATCAACTATCTAGTAATTATTCAATATTTTATTCGTTACCTAGCTTCTGCCCGCGACGTCGTCTGCGTAGAATTGTACATATAAACCCTTCCTCTTGAATCACTCTATCTAATAAAAAAAACCACATCAAAATCCCTTGCGTAGTTTTAAAGATCAAAGTATATATATAGGGACGGACAGACAGCGGAAAGCGACTTTGTTTTATACTATGTAGTGATTTGTTAGACTTCTTACGTGACTTTAACGCCGTTGACCTCCTAATTTTTTTTTCAAACGATGAATTTTTATGCAATCTTTCATTCTCATTCCTCCTCCTCCCCCTAGTGTGTAAATTTCCTAAACTTGTTTTTACTAAAGGTCTGTGGGTTTACGTTAGAATTACTATATTATCAAACCCAAGTCAGATTGGCGTCGATGTCTGTGTGTGTGTGTGTGTGTGTGTGTGTGTGTGTGTGTGTGTGTGTGTGTGTGTGCGTGTGTGTATCTGTCTGTGGCATTGTAGCTCTATTCTCCTTATTTATTTATTTATTTTATTTATTTAGTTTCCACAGAAATTCCAAAGTAATAGTATGAATGGCAAACTTATTTTTTGCTGGTTTATAAATGTGTGTGAAACCCCTGTGTGTTAGGCCGACTCACGCTTTGGCCGGTTTGTTTTTCACACGGTCTTTACAATAAATAATTATTTACTTATATTTTTTTTAATTTAAAACAAGACCGTAGCACTTTAATGACGGCTTTATTAGTTCATTACAAGAACTCAACGAGGAACGTACCTACGTTAAATATTCGAAAGGAATTTTATCATAAATTGTTTAATTTTATTTTTTTATCCACAGCTTTATTTGTCACTAAAATAAAAACTATTTTGCTGTGTAAATAATAACCTTACTTATGAAATCTTTGTTTTTGCACAAAAAATGCTGCGTCAGTGCGTGACAACAGCGTGTCTTTGGTTCTAAACCCATGCCTAATAAAAAATATACCTACCTAAAAATGTCGTTATTTTTTTTTATTTTCATCGATTTTGTTAATTGTGTAGGTCAGTTATAAGATTTTTTAATAAATCGATTTTCCGATTATTTATGTTTGTGCATAAATTTAATGTTTTGTTTTGTGAATTGTGTCTGTTACCTTATATTTGTACAATAAAGCATTTTACTTACTTGAAATTGTTAACGTACTGAACCCTAGAAAATGTTACGCATTTCACAGGCTTTTTTACTGTCTCTATTAATATATTGTGTAGCAACACAGCCATATCCTGTCTGTGGCGTGTCTGTGGGCTTGCTCTTTAATATTTGAATAATATATAATAATATATGACGAAATATCTTCACATCATCATCATCATCAGCCTATATTAGTCCACTCCTGGACATAGGCCTCCCCCAATGAGCGCCATAGCGCTCTGTCTTCAGCTTAACGCATCCAGCATCTGCCTGCAGTCTTTCGCAGATCGTCATCCCACCTGGCCGGAGGGCGTCCTACACTACGTTTGCCGAGTCGCGGTCTCCACCCAAGAACACGTTTACCCCAGCGGTTGACGAAATGTTTTAATACTAAATAAAACACTTAACTTTGCATACATACTTATTCTATCTATCCCTTACGTAGACAGAGCCTAAAGTAACAAGACCTAAAGTCCACGTTTAGCATGATTGTAGGGGTAAAGGGGGATCAAAATAGTGTTGGGTTACAAGCCGCATCGCTTACGACATGATTCCTAAGATGTTTACCCATTCCCTTGATGGGCTTTTAACATCTGCGCAGGCAGAGAAACAACTGGTACATTTTATGTTAGTTCTTTGCTTCCAGACAAATAGTTTAAGAATCTAAGTTCATAGCCAGTATAATAATATTACGTGACTCAGACGTGTCTTCGGACTTGATTTCGCATAAATAAATATCATGGGACGATTGACACCAATTGACCTAGTGGCTCTGTGCGCGACTGTAGCGCCATCTCGCAAACGCAACTTCAGGTGATTTTATCAAATAGTGAATTACAAGTCCTTATTTCTTTACGTAAAGCTAGTAATTGCCTGCAACTAATTCTGCATAGAATTCGTTTATCGCTGTCCTGCAGGAATTACGCAATTTTCCGGGATAAAAAGTGGCCTTTGTGTTATTCCAGACTATAATTCTATCTATGTTTCAAATTTCATTCAGACCTGTCCAGCCGTTTTGGCGTGAAAGAGTATCAAACATCCATCCATCCATCCATACTTAAAAATAAGTCAATAAATGATATAACGTATAGAAAGGCAATAAATAGAGTATATTAAAATAGTAGTAAATATTTTTTGATGCATTTGTTACAAACAGTAAAATAAAAAATTGATGTAGTTTAATAAATAGTTTTGAGAGTGTAAAACACAAAATAAATTTCCCCCAACTATACTATGAAAGGAAATATTGAATTTCGCAGAACTCGTTAGGAATGTAGAAAAACAAAGAACTAATGACAATAGTTATTTAATACGAGTCAACATAATTCGCCAAACATCGGTGACCTTTACAACCCTATGAACAAGTTTAATAATGACCCATTTTCAAAGCAACATTGACAAGTTTCCCCTATAGTTGCACATTTCTCACGTTTCCAATAGGAACCAGGCAACGAATAAAGCGTTAATTTTTTAACGTTATGTCATGGAAGGTTCAACGGATTATTTATACAGGTTTTACTCACCCAAAATGGTTTTTAATGGGATTGACTCACTGCTAGTAAGCGGCAAACTTGGCAACTGCTTAGATGTGTCACAGAAGGACTCAGCCTGTTTATTTTATTAACATGGTAGGATATTGGTTTGGAATCGTCCATAGTGAAATAATTCCGGAACAATGGTCCAAATCAAATATTATCCTGCTTTACAAAAAGGGAGACCCCCACAACATTAGTAACTATCCCCCAATCAGTCTTATGTCTAATATATATAAAATATTCGCCAAAATAATTCTGAAAAGGATCGAAAATAAACTTGACGAACAACAGTCGATAGAACAAGCGGGATTCCGCAAGGATTTCTCAGTCATAGACCACATACATGTTGTACGACAAATTTTAGAAAAGTACTGCGAGTACCAACTTAATTATTACATCGCCTTCATTGACTACAGCAAAGCGTTCGATTCTATAATTCATGCAACAATATGGAAAACATTAAGCGAACAAGGAATCGAACATAAATACATTAGATTGATCAGAAATGTTTACAAAAATAGCACTGCCTGTATTCAACTGGAAAGAGAAGGGAACATATTTGACATACAGAGAGGAGTCAGACAAGGTGATCCCTTGTCTCCAAAGCTGTTTTCAGCCGTATTGGAGACTGCCTACAGAAACCTTAACTGGGAAAACCTTGGGCTAAACATTCAAGGTCAAAAACTTACGCATTTAAGATTTGCAGACGATATTGTTCTGTTCGCCAAAACACCCGAAGAACTGAATTTAATGATTAACACACTGGCAAACGAGAGCGAAAAAGTCGGATTAAAAATAAACCCAGATAAGACAAAACTAATGACAAACAGCGAGAAAATACCAATAAAGGTGGGTGACACAACAATTGACTACACAGACGAATGTATAATGTATATATCTAGGCCAAATTATGTCAACCGAACGAAATACACGGAAAGAAATCGAAAGGCGAATAGCAAATGGCTGGAAGAGGTACTGGAGTATGAGGGAAGCTATGAAAGATAAGAAACTACACATAGCAACGAAAGGCAAGCTATTCAATGTATGCATACTGCCCATTCTCATGTATGGATGTCAATCATGGACTATGTCACTTACTAGCACCAACAAACTTGCAAACTGCCAAAAAGCAATGGAAAGGAGCATGTTAGGAACAAGGAGATCAGACAAAATAAAAACTATAGTCATCAGACGGAAAACTAAAGTTTTTGACATCACACAAAAGATCAGGCGTCTCAAATGGAAGTGGGCAGGCCACACCATAAGAGGTAAAGATAAGTGGTGCAAAACAATAACGGAATGGTACCCGAGAGAAGGCCAACGGAAGAGAGGAAGACCACCAAAAAGATGGGCAGATGACATAAGCCAGATCGCCTGGTATAGAGTAGCTAAAGATAGACGAGAATGGAGAAGGCTAGAGAAGGCCTTTGCCGAAGGGCAAACGGACTTACAAAGAAGAAGCAAAGCTCAAATAGTGGAATACTAAATAGTTAAAGTTATAAATCTAAAACTCTGTAAAGTGCGAATAAAGGCTATTATTATTTATTATTATTATATAGGATATTGGTTACACAATTTAAGCCCCTTCTAAATGAGTTCTAGTTCAACGCCTACTTCTAATGTCATAGAAATTGTGGAGTTTTACGAGTTTGCGACTGACTGAAATTTGCTTTGGGTAAGATAATAAATTCAACTTGCGGTTGACAAACAATTATACATCTTTATTATTTAATTATAAATATTTTTAGGAACAGACACGAAAATAACAACCCCTGACATTGGTGGTAGTTCGTTACAACTGTTACCCTGATAGACTTAAAACATATAATTAAATAATGCAATGCCTATTATACATCATAATTTTGGTCTTTATTATGCATAACGATAAATAAGAATTACAGTCTTTGATGCAGAGGGTGATTACAGGCAGTAGATAAAACACCAGGAAGTAGACGCAGCTCGTGACTGAAAAACTTTAGAATCAGGTTAATTTTGAGCACTAGGATAGGATAGCTCTAATGATAGTAGATGGAACCGTAAGAAGAATCAATCAATCATTTATTGCAATCATGGTCTTTACTTACATGGTCTTTACAAATATGGACCCTTCTAGGGCTTAGAAAAACTTAAAACAAACCTAAAAATAAGTAATGTTGTACATATAATTTATGTAGGTAACAGAAGATTATGTAAAGACAACCAATTGTAGCCCCACTTGGCGTTGCTAAAAACTTTGTATAATTATGAAATTATAGTTTATTGAAGTATTATTATATTATAAGCTACTATTTTGACATTCAAATATATTTTTTACTGGTAGTCAATTATTTATTAAAAAAATAATGATTTAAATACATATATAATATACTTAAACTGAAACCTAATAATAAGATAAATTATAAATTTAATTAAAATGAAGGCATATTATTTGTAATTGAAATTTGCACGTCATAAATTGACAAAACATATTAAAATATCTTTATTTCATACCACATTATATGTACCATGTTTTATAAAAATGAAATTAAAAAACATATTTTGGTCCCATTAGTTTTTAGACTCTCAGAGTAGAATTTGAAAGGAGGTCAGTTTCTAAATATGACAATCCTTTGAACGATGGATACTTAATGAAACTGTATATTCGAGAAAGCAAAAGCGGTTCCGATTTACGCAATTTTATTTCATTAAAATTAAACTTAAATTACATCAAAATACAAAATAAGACCTATGATGTTTTGAGTTTTATACTGTTAGAGACATGACTCAGTACGAATTTACCTAATTTATAAATTACTAGAGAACTCAATACTATCACAGTCAGTGCAATACTTAGTACTAGTAGTACTAGGTCCAGTTCGTAGTAGTCTCTCCACGGCATGTTGGCGGCGGGCGCCCGCAGGTGCCGCGCGCCGCCGTGCCGCAGCACGTGCTCCGTCCACCACACCGCGCGCTCCAGCGGCGGCATGGGTTGGTCATTCATGAGTGTCCTCAGACGGACTACGTTTCCCCGATAACTGTAAAAAAGTAAAACGAATTGCTATGAAATATATTGGCAGTAACCGGTTAATGTCGGTACCTTCAAATTACTTCAATTATTGTAAGATAAACTATTACGAAAGTCCAAATCCAAAATGCTTTGGACATATACAAACTACACACTTAAAAATATAATTCTTATAAAAGTACATAAAAAAACTAATGTCACGTAATTTTTTATGTGTAAAATAGTCAAAACAAAATAATAAGGAACATAATAGCAGATTACACGCAATAATAAATGATAGACTTAAGGAAAACCAATAACCCATTTTTTTTACCGTCAAGGTCAACGCTAGAGCTTCATAGATGGCACAAAGTAGTAAATATAATGGTTAATATTTTTTTTCTAAAATTCAGAAATTTTGATTCTAATAGAAGAATTCCTTTTGTTTCAACTGGTCATAGCATATGTCTGTTTAAGTTGAACAGTTACAAAACTAACTGTGCAATACCTTTGATCTCCAATAACAGTTTCGATGGCAGTCTTTACAGCTTCTACTTCAAGAGTTCCGATTTCTAACTGCAGGCCAATTTTGTGTCGCACATATTTCTCTACATTGAACCACTGGTCGCCTAACATCGGTATGCCTATAAGTGGCACCCCAGCTGTTAAAGCTTCGTCTGTAGACTGCAGACCTCCTTGTGTGATGAATACTTTTATTTTAGGATGTCCTATGTAAAGAAAAGAAAAAGAAACATTAATGGTAAAATTAAATAATCTACATTATAAAAGAGCTGAAGAGGGTCGAAAGTCTGTACATGGAAGATACCTATTTGAAAAAAATTGGTTGGGGATACTTAGAATCGATAACAGAACACGTTCAAACGGGTTTTAGAATTTTTGTGTGTTTGTCAGTTTATCTGCTCTTCTGTTTATCTGTTTGTCCGTATATTTGCGAGCGCATCACGTGAAAACGGCTTAAAGGATTTTAATGCAAACTTTACTAATCTGTTGAGTAGATCACAGGCCAGGTTATAGATAGGCTACTTTTTATCCCGGAATATTGCATATATCCCGCGGGATAGTGTAACGTAATTAAATATTGATTTAGTACCGATTATAGAGGTGCACTAAAAGGGATTTTTATAATTCCTACGGGATAAGGAATAAATTGGTTTGTATGTTCACTGAAAAAGGGGGCCTTTCTCCATAACTATAACTGTTAGAGTCTTGAAACTTGGCACACTAATGAAAGAAATATTAACAACTGAAAATTAATTTCAAGAATTTTGAAATTCCCGCGGAATAGGGAGAAAAAAGGGATTTTCATTATTACTTTGATACCTTCTTGTCTCCGTAATTATTATTGCTAAAATCTTTTAATTTGACGTACCAGTAGGTTTTTATGGTGTCTATCTTAAAACGGAGTTCTATTATTGCTAAAATCTTTTAATTTGACGTACCAGTAGGTTTTGTTACCTTAGGTTCTGTCTACCCCGTAAGGGATAAAGACGTAATTTGTGTATGTATATATACCAGTAGGTTTTTATGGTGTCTATCTTAAAACGGAGTTTAGAATTTTGCGAAATTCCCGTGGGATAATGACCAAGCATGCCTATTTCTTCAAAAATACATAACTACAAAATACCTATTTCTATTTTTGTTCGGGCAAAAATTATACGGTTGAAATGTTTACCTCAAGTTACAACAGAAATGACACATTTTCCATTACTTTATCCAAGTGATTTATTGTTGTAAAGAATATCCTATTTGGAGAAAATAGCAATTAAATCGCCTTAAGGGAAAAACATGGTGTACTTACTCAGTAGGTCCGATTGGGGGAACCATTTCGAAATTCTGATGTTTTTCGTCTTTCCAGGTAAATCGTCTGAATTCCATTTCCAGAGGACGTCATAGGGCAACTCAGAGAATGCTTTTATTATAACTTGCACTTTTTCTTGAGGTAGCACGTTTGTGTCAACATTTGTTCCGAAACTGATGTAAATCACTCCGTTTTTGGAAGAATCAAGATAATCTTTCAGGTCCTTAAACAAATAAATAGATTACTTTAGTTGAAAATGATCAATAACATGCTTCATTTTGAGGATCTAGTTACTCTTCATGGACCTGATTCCCTACGTATGTTATCAAAATATGAATATCTTAGAAGTCGTTGGCAAAATACCTCTCTACCCCTCAAAAATGCAGCGCTCTTCCGGGTTTCATAATATTCGTTAATGTTGCACGATATTGGTAAGTGACATATTATGTGAATTGCTATAAATAAACGATTAACGATCCAACAATTAAACCTATTTAGAAAAAGATTTAAAACTATTAGATTCTCCTTCTAGTTTTAGTTAGTTTTATTTAAAAATAATGTTTTAGATGAATATCGGCCATCTTCACTAATGTAGCATTATTAAATTTGTCACGCAGTTTATATATGCAATGCATACTTTTATAAACATACCTTTGGCAAATCCTTTCGTGGCTTCTGATGAAGCCCTCCCATATACACAACGCCGGGTGGCATGGGAAAATTACCTTCCCAAATAGGATGCATGTTCAAAAATAGCATGTCGACGTTGTTCTGCAATTCACTTAAAGGAGGCGTGTCTTCGCCAAAAATTCGTTTTACGACAGCATTTTCCTGATCTTGAAGACTCCCTTTGTAGTAATTCATAATCTTCTGTATACGGTAATATTGTGTAAATTTTTCCCAGAGTGACAAATTGTAGAGACGCGTACTTAAAGCTTGAGGATACAGCAAGGGATGCGACGGAGCGCCTATGACGTCATAATTATCAAATGCAGATCCAAAGGAACTAACTGATATGACTGGAACCTTAATTGCATGTGAGAAGCCCAAAGTGAATCTTGGCCATGCTTCGGCTAGTATCAGATCAAAAGTGCTGTTTTTATTTTTAATAATATCTTGTACTTCAGGAAAATTTGTTTGCTCTTCGAAAATCTTCAAAACAACTTCAGAAAAGATTTTTACTTGCGTAATTATGTCATCTTTTTCGCCATTTTTCATGACTGCTATTTCTTTTCTCCATGCTTTATAAGAGATATCATGAACGTCGATTTCAGTTAGATTTTCTGGTGTTTGTCCTTTAGGATACTCAGGGTCCGTAGTGATGACGATTACTTCATGTCCTCGCTTCACTAGTTCGTTTGTCAAAGGTCTGAATACCACTTGATGGCTTATAGACGGAGTTGGATACACGGCTAGAATTCGAGCCGCTTCGATTTGATTAAAAAAAATCAAAGCCACTGACACTACGAGACTGACACGAGACATGTTGAGCGACTCGATAAATTATACCGTTGTGATCTTATATATTAGAGAGACAAGGTCGCAAACAAACTTTAATTGTATCTTCAGTATTCATGACTCGACTATTTTTACAGATGTTTGAGATAACTATCAACATGACTACACACATACTATGGTACAAGCACGTGCTCTGTGTGTGTCTCTGTAAGTCTTTGAGATATGCAATTATTTTTTAACTGTTTAAGGGTTCTTGATGTTTTGGCTCCTCAGCACATGTTTCAAAGGCACTATTATTAATGAGAGTGTAGAAGTAAAACAAGACGCACAGATTGATAACGACTGAAGATTCTGTAAGTGAGATGCTAAATGAAATGAGAATGATCAAACTTCGTCTAACAATGTTAAAAACCGGCCAAGTGCGAGTCGGACTCACGCACGAAGGGCTCCTTAACATTATCTATAAAACCGGCAAAAAAACTTCCCTGTTTTATGGGAGCCCCCTTTAAATATTAATTCATTCTGTTCTTAGTATTCGGTGTAATTCGATTGAACTCCCCCAAAAACTCCTGAGTGAATGCGCTATGCTAAACTTATTTGTACCTACTGATTCCGGTCCAGCGCGTTCGATGCAAGGATGTGAAGGGTTTCATTGAATATCAGCGCTGTAGCAGCCACCTACCGCAGCATAATACTGAGTCGAATTCTTTTTCGGCATCATTAACTGTATGTTTTTTCTGTATCTGCAAAGCAATTCAATAGTGTGTGTGAAGTTCCCAATCCGCACGGGGCCCGCATGGAAACTATAGCCCAAGCCCTCTTATTTTGTGAGGAGTCTTGTGCCCGGAAGTGGGACGTATAAGCTGGTGATGATGATGAGTAAAATAAGGCCTGCTAGTGCATTGCTGGCCATGCCAAAAGTGGTACACTCGCCTTTTAAAATTCCTCATGTTAGGGCAATTTGGGAAAACCTCAGCCCTCAGTTCATTCCAATTCTTACACGTGCGTGGCAAGAATCGCCGCTTAAACTGCTCAGCGGAGGAGTGCCATTCATTGAGTTGCAATAAAGATATGGTTAACAAGTAATCAGTTCATGTAAACATCTATCAATTAAAGCTAAGCTAAGCTAAACCTTGATTTAGTACTTTGTAAGGCGTGACGCGTGACATGTTATACGTAGGTAAAGGATGTTCTTATCGAAGCAAAGACACGCCGTTGTCCTGCATTGACCAAGCATTTTTTGTGCAGAAGCAAAATATTGCACAATAAGAAGCAATTCTCACTCGACCTCGACTTAAAAAAAATATTAAGTCCGTGTGAATATAAAACTGGTCTAGTGCTAGTTTCTCACGTTTCCAGAGAAATTCCGAATAAATAGTATGATGGCAAACTTTTTTTTTTGCTTTTTATAAATGTGTGTGAAAGCTTCTGAATGCGAGTCCGACTTACGCTTTGGTCGGTTTGTTTTTCACACGGTCTTTGTAATAAAAATATTTTTAATTCCAACAAGACAATACTTAAGCATTTTAATTAGGTTAGATATTAAGTTAAGCGCAAAAACTCAATTAGGCACGTACCTGCGTTAAATATTGAAAATGAAATCCTACTAACATTATAAATGCGAATGTTTGTGACGATGTGAGTGGTTTGTTCCTTCTTCACGCTGATACGACTATACGGATTTGAATAAAATTTGGAACGAAGATAGCCGGTACCCTAGATTAAATAAAACAAAGGCTACTTTTATCCCGGAAAATTGCATAGTTCCCGCGGGATAGCGATAATCATGTCACGGGTCATAGCTACCTAGAGTCGCAACGTAAATAATTATTACAGAATATATTATCGGCATCAGTTCTTAAGTCTAATTCTACGCAGACGAAGTCCCGGGCAGAACTAGACTTAAGAATATTTGTTATTAAAATAAAAACAAAATGGTCGTGTAAATAATGACTTTACTTGTGAAATCTTTGTTTCTGCACAAAAAAATGCTGCGTCAGCGCGTGACAACAGCGTGTCTTTGATTCGATAACGAATAACGACATCACTGCTAGTGATTCGGAGAAAATATCGATATTTCATTTTTATCGATGTTGTTAATTCTCGACTCGAGTTGCATAATGCGATGTAAAAGTCCGTCCAAATTGACTTGTTCACATTACGTTTATAATGCGTTCTTTCTCTGTCTACCACACTGACACTTATAAGTCTGATCTGACGACTTTTACGAATTACAGAGACGCATCAGGACTAATTTTAACTCGCACCTTTGCATGGACTTCTCAACGTTTTTCGTTTACCGTATTTCAACTTCAAAGTTTATGCTTCAAAAAAAGCAGACATCTAAAACCCAACTACGACAAAAAACAACGCTGAAAAAATACGAAACTAGTTGACAAAAACATCATACGATATGATACTATAGTGTACGATAATGACTGTGTAGAGACACACATCCAAGCTGGAAAAGCCGTTGTCACGCGTTACATTGTGTTTTGATAGATATCCTATTTTATCAAAATTTTATTTTATACAAGTCTTGTTCAAACAATAACGAACACAACTAAAATAGAGTTATGTTCGGTGCAGTCGTTTGGAAGTGGGTATCCAATACGAGCAAAGAATTAAACCAGACACAGGGTTTAGTAGTGTAATCATTAATTAACGGCAGATTTTAAGTTACACTTAATTGAAAGCCTGTAATTATTTTTTGAAAAATTACCGAGCAGCAGTTTTAATAGGAAAAATCTTACTATTTTTATGTGTCTGTCTATGTAAATAATATAAACTGACCTCACACTGCCTAATTTTATTTTTATTTAATGTCACATCCCTATCCATGATTGTTATTACGTCAAAGACGTCACTACAAAGGGTAACGTCCAAATTTATTTGTAAATAGCGCTAATTAAAATATGTGTCTTTACATTTACGTAATCAGTGTTTGATATAATTTTATTATTACAATATTATGACTGCAAATTATCATATAAATAATCACAACGCAACGAGACTTTTTTTTAAAAGCGTAGTTTACGATTCCCTCGATGGGTTTTTATCATCTGCGCGGAAAGAGAAGCAGCTGGCACATTCTATGTTTTTTCTTTGCTCCCAGACTAGGATAGAAGATGGTACCTATATGACTACATAATTATTGTATATTGTGTGAATTGTAGGCGATGCGGCTAGCAACCCATCACTATTTTGATTTCCCTTTCCAGCTGTATAACTGATTAAGGCATGATTAAGGGCGTATGCCCTTAATCATGCCAAACGTGGTCTGAAGGTTTTTTTACCATAGGCTCTGCCTACTCCGTAAGGGATAAAGACGTGATGTATGTATCTATGTATGAAAAAAAATTTGAAACTCTCTTTTATGCTGACAACCATAGGTGTATTCTTTGTCGACTATACCTACTTGCATAAGACCAAATTAAATGGGATTGTGTCCTTTTTCATGTACAATAAGAAAAGAAAACAAGCAAGTGGGTCACTTGATAGATAGATAGATAGATAGATAGATAGATAGATAGATAGATATCATTTACTGTCCAAAACTGTGTACATAATTGATGGTAAGTGAGCACCGCCCACCCATGAAATACGTTTTAGTATAGAGTTCCTATGTCCATCGTAGTCCACCTATGATCGATTGTTTAAAAATGGCGTTACTAAACAAACCAACACAACACACAAGTATAGCAAAGGGAACCAATCTCAGCGTATGCTGGGCTTGAGAGCTCAGCGCTGGCATACAGAAAGGCCCCTTGATGTGGTACATCGCAGCCCCTGCGTGAATACAAAACAAAAAACAAAAAATAAATATGGAGAATAAAAATGACTACAAAAAAAGTGAATGTGATCGTATTCATCATGTTGTGCAGAATATATATATATGTGTGTGTGTCAACTGTCAATATAGACATTATAGATGGAGCCCCTAGAACCTCAATTATTGATGTTACCACAAAACACTGTAACTCGAGATAAAGTGTTTTGCCTTAGCACGCCAGAGAGGCCGGGAAGTAAGAGATAGCCGGCCGAGAACATAATAAATCATTTAAGATGATATAAAATAAAAACGATAAAAATTGCGAAATCATTGTTTTTTAATCCTCAATCTAATCGTACATATATTCTATATATCTCAAAAGAAAAACAAGTAATGCTACATAATTGGGGGAAATTACGGGCACTAGAGGCATTGCATCTTAGTCCTCTAGGTTGGCAACGCATCTGCAATCCCTCCGGGGTTGCGGGTGTCTATGGGCCGTGGTGATCACTTACCATCAGGTGACCCACTTGCTCGTTTGCCTTCCTATTCATATAAAAAAAAAAAAAAAAAAAAAATGATATCATGTCCACAATGACAGACCAAGTGGCATAAACCGAAGTACATATCAGTTTAAAACGTTACTAGCTTTTGCACGCGGCTTCGCTCATGGTTTTGGCGTAAAACAGTAGATGTTTACATGCAGAATGTCAGACGGACGGAGAGACATAGACGGGCATGTCACAAGCTGTTGCATTAAATAATTATAATCTTTCGAATTAATATTTCCCTTGTAAAAAAACGCATCCGGGTCACGTAATTAATGACAAGTAGGTAACGTAGTAGAAGATTAATACAAATAAGATAATTATATCGTAAGATTAACATGCGATAGCAACATTACAATATATAACGCTTGGAAAAACCTGCTAACATTTTCACGAATTACACGTGCATCGTCATGGTTTCAGTAACATTTTGTTAAAAAAATAAAATTAAATCCGAATCTCAAAAAATCGAAAAACCGTATTGCCTTTTTGGTTCAAATCTGTAGAATTAAGTTATAACAATATGCGCGGGACTGATTAGCTAACTTATCATATCAACAAAATTACTGGCACATTTCAAATTTATACTAGCTGTTGCCCGCGGCTTCGCTCCCGTTTATTTCTTCTAAATTTCAATATTTTCTCACCGTTTAAACCTTCCCTGGGCTTCCACGAATATTTCAAGACTTAAATTACACAAATCGGTTCAGCCGTTCTCGAGTTTTAGCGAGACTTTCTATTTTGATGATCATGAGTGAGTGAGTGAGTGAGTGAGTGTCATACATGCGAAACTTTGCTTTCGCTTAACTTTGGAACTAAATTACCTACAGACTTGAAATTTTGGATTTTAAGTATGTGATTATAGCTTACTGGATGACGAAAATTTCTGCGTTCTGATCTTATCCAGAGGTTCTCAAATAGGGGCCTGAAAATGCGGCGAAATGGTTCCAGTAAAGGATGGTACGGCAGTGTTTGCTTCGCGCTCGACTTGGCGGGGGCACGGTAGTGCCCCCAGATATTATTTAAATGATAGCATATATTTGTAATTGAAATTTGTACGTCATGAAGTGACTAAACATGCGAAACTCTTTTTCCTTCATACCTCAATATATGTACCATGTTTTATAAAAACTAAATTTAAAAAAAAAATATTATAAATCCACTAGTTTGTAGACTCTCAGAAAAGAATTAAAAAGGACGTCACATTCTAAATAGGGCAATAGTCTGAACCATGGATACCTACTTACTTGATGAAAGTCTCTATTAGAGTAAGAAAAAACGGTTCCGGTTTACACAACGTTATTTTATTAAAATTACACTTAAATTTAATCAAAATAGGACCTATGATTTTTTAAGTTTTATACTGTTAGAGACACGACTTAGAAGGAATTTGCCTAATTTACAAATTACTAGAGAACTCAATACTGTCACAGCTAAAACAGCTCCTAGTACTAGAAGTACTAGGTCCAGTTCGTAGTACTCTGTCCAGGGCATGTTGGCGGCGGGCGCCCGCAGGTGCCGCGCGCCGCCGTGCCGCAGCACGTGCTCCGTCCACCACACCGCGCGCTCCAGCGGCGGCATGGGCTGGTCATTCATGAGTGTCCTGAGACGGACTACGTTTCCCCGATAACTATAAAAAAGTAAAACGAATTGCTATGAAATGTATTGGCAGATTATCGCTAACTATGTAAAGCTCGTTAAAACCGACATTAACCAGGTATCTTCAAATTACTTCAATTATTGTAAGATTAACTATTACGAAAGTTCAAATTCAAATTGCTCTAGACAAATATAAACTACACATTGAAAAATATAATTTTTTAAAAGTACAAAAAAAAACGAATGTCACGTAATTTTTTATGTGTAAATTAGTCAAAACTAAATAATAAAGAACGTAATAGCAGATTACACGTTACGAGAGTTAAGGAAAACCAATAATAAAAAAATATATGCTACATAATTTTTTTTTACCATCAAGGTCAACGCTAGAAATTTATTAATGGTACAGGGTTAATATTTTTTTCTAAAATTCAGAAATTTTGATTCTAGTAGAACAATTCCTTTTGTTTCAACTGGTCATAGGTCTGTTTAAAGGTTACAAAACTAACTGTGCAATACCTTTGATCTCCAATAACAGTTTCGATGGCAGTCTTTACAGCTTCTACTTCAAGAGTTCCGATTTCTAACTGCAGGCCAATTTTGTGTCGCACATATTTCTCTACATTGAACCACTGGTCGCCTAACATCGGTATGCCTATAAGTGGCACCCCAGCTGCTATTGCTTCGTCTGTAGACTGCAGACCTCCTTGTGTGATGAATACTTTTATTTTAGGGTGTTCTATGTAAAGAAAAGAAAAATAAACATTAATGGTAAAGTACATTGGTAATCTACATTATAATAGAGCTGAAGAGGGTCGAAAGTCTTTACTGTAGATATTTAAAAAAAATTGGCTGGGGATACTTAGATTAGAATCGATAACTGAACACGTTCCAACAGGTTTTAGAATTTTTGTGTTTGTCAGTTCATCTGCTCTTTTGTTTATCTGTTTGTCCGTATATTTGCGAGCGCATCACGTGAAATCGGCTTAAAGGATTTTAATGCAAAATTTACTAATCTGTTGAGTAGAACACAGGCCAGGTTATAGGCAACTTTTTATCCCGGAAAAATGCGTAGTTCCCGCGGGAAAGTGCAATGTAATTAAATATTGAATCAGTACTTATTATAGAGGTGCACTGAGGAGGGATTTTTATAATTCCCACGGGATTGGGAATAAATGTAGTTAGTAAGTTCACTCACAAAGGAGCCTATCTGCATAACTATAATTGCTAGTGCTAGAGTCTTGGAACTTGGTACACTAGTGAAAGGAATCATAACTACAGAAAATTGATTTCAAGACTTTTATACTATAGACTATAGGGAGAAAAAAGGGATTTACAATATTACTTTGAAATCTTCATATCTCCGTAGCTATTATTGCTAGAATCTTTAAATTTGGCGTTCCAGTAGGTAATTATAGTACTAACCTATCTTAAAACTGATTT
This sequence comes from Pandemis corylana, assembly GCA_949127965.1. Taxonomy (NCBI): domain Eukaryota; kingdom Metazoa; phylum Arthropoda; class Insecta; order Lepidoptera; family Tortricidae; genus Pandemis; species Pandemis corylana. Next base: position 7,159,466 of record OX421873.1, read on the forward strand.
GAGAGTTTTTAGAAATTCCCGTGGGATAAGAAAAAAAGAGTAAATCACTTGCTAAAATAGTTTCTTGATATTTGACAGACATATTCCTTGATGATCAAAGAGGTACACTACAAAGGGATTTTCCAATTTTCCCACGGGATAAGATGACGGTATAGAAAATATTGACTTTGTATTTAATAGAAATCTTCTTTGAAGATCACGTCATGAGAATAGATTTTTCGAATTTCCCACAGAACAAAAGGATGAGAAAAGATGGATAAAAATGGAATATGGGATGGAGAATGGGAGGAAAGGATGAGATGCCTGCTATGGGTGGTGTAGCGGTATAGCACGCATTGTGGAATGATGAGAATAGGGGTTCGATTCCCGGCCAAAGCTTAATTTTTCGGATTTTTCTGTGTTCTAATTTTCACTAACGTTTAGAAATTCAAAAGGATCAAAAGCTAGTATACGCAAGCATGCCTAATACACTAAAAGTACATAACTACAAAATACCTATTTTTATTTTTGTTCTGGCAAAAATTATACGGTCGAATTGAAATGTTTACCTCAAGTTACAACAGAAATTACACATTTTTCTATGACTTCATCCAAATGATTTATTTTTGTAAAGGATATCCTATTTGGAGAAAATAACAATTAAATCACCTTAAGGGAAAAACATGGTGTACTTACTCAGTAGGTCCGATTGGGGGAACCATTTCGAAATTCTGATGTTTTTCGTCTTTCCAGGTAGTTCGTCTGAGTTCCATTTCCAGAGGACGTCATATGGTAACTCAGAGAAAGCTTTTATTATAACTTGCACTTTTTCTTGAGGAAGCACGTTTGTGTCAACATTTGTTCCGAAACTGATGTAAATCACTCCGTTTTTGGAAGAATCAAGATAATCTTTCAGGTCCTTAAACAAATACATTGATTACTTTAATTGAAAATGATCAGTAACATGCTTCATTTTGAGGATCTAGTTACTCTTCATGGACCTGATTCCCTACGTATGTTATCAAAATATGAATATCTTAGAAGTCGTTGGCAAAATACCTCTCTCCCTCTCAAAAATGCAGCGCTCTTCCGGGTTTCATAATATTCGTTAATGTTGCACGATATTGGTAAGTGACATATTATGTGAATTGCTATAAATAAACGATTAACGATCCAACAATTAAACCTATTTAGAAAAATATTAAAAATTATTAGGTTTTCCTTCTATTTTTAGTTAGTTTTATTAAAAATAATGTTTTAGATGAATATATCGGCCATCTTCACTAATGTAGCATTTAATTAAATTTGTCACACAGTTTATATACGCCACTGCAGCGCGTCTGGAATGTTTGCTGCTGAGCGCACGGATGGCTTCCACGCTATCATGCGGAAGAAAGCCGCCTCGCTTCTCCATCGTGTGCGCGGGAGCAGCAACGGCATCCTGAGGACGCTCGGGAGCCGTTATGACAGCTCTCTCTTAAGGCATATGGTGAAAATTGCTATAGGTGTCACTAATTTTAAGTAATTACTAACATAGTAGCTAAGCACTAAATGTACCTACTAACCAAAATATAGATGATTGTAAAAAATATCTGAAATAAATTTATTATTATTATTATTCTTATTTTTAACTAAATCTCTCCCTAGGAGGAAATACTTCGCACGGACCTAAGCCAAGTGCTTTAATTTTATGCAAATTTATGACATGGACAAGAATTTTCTTACTATACGGCATGTGTTGAGGATGACAGCTTTTTGTAGGAGTGTGTATGCGGATGGAGGTATATCGAGAGCCCGGAGGCTTGCGTGGAGTGTTTTGGGGATAACGCCAGTTGTAGAGAGAATTATTGGTACAGTCTTTACATTATTCACCTGCCATTGTGTTTTTATTTCAATTGAGAGGTCTGTGTATTTGGTCGTTTTGTCAGTGTGCGTAGCGAGTAAATTATGTGTGTTACAGATGGCGATGTCTATTAGGGTTACTGATTTGTCATTTTTATCTAGTATTGTAATATCTGGTCTGTTAAAGTGGATTGTTTTGTCTGTTATTATGGTTCTATCCCAGTATATTTTGTAGCTATCGTTTTCTAAGACTGATTGTGGTTTGTATTTGTAGTATGGTTGTTTCTGAGTTACAAATTTATGTTTAAAGGCTATGTATTGATGAATTATGGCAGCTACCTGGTCATGTCGATGTTTATAATCGGATTGAGCTATGGACTTGCATGCGCCGGTTATATGCTGTATTGTTTCAGAACTACTGTGGCAGTGTCTGCAGTAATCTGTCGTGAGGTTTGGTCTGCGGATGATATGTTTTTGATAGTTTTTAGTATCTATAACTTGGTCCTGGATTGCAATCATTATTATTATTACTCTGTATATTTATTTTCATCTCTAGTTTGATGTTTACAATATTTATATAAAAAGTAATAAAACAATATTAATACAAGATATAAAAACATTATAAAAACCTAACCTAGGGTGCCGCCGGCAGTGAGGCGAGGCCTAAGCTACTGGTGGTCAGGGCGACAGAGAGAGGAACCTCCTGACTATCCGAGCCGTGTCCAGGAGTACCGCTTTCTGTATCTGGCCCTTGACCCAACCACCTAGCGAGAGCCTTTTAAGGTGATGGTCAAGGCTCTTCGCTATTAGACCGTTCGCCGAAACGACTATCGGGACAGTGATCGTGGAACCAACAGGCCACATGGCGGTAACCTCGTGAGCCAAGTCAAGGTACTTGCTGACTTTGTCCTTCTCGGCCTTCACGAGGTTCACGTCATGGGGGATCGTGATGTCTACGAGCACTGCCTATTATTATTATTATTATTATATATGCAATGCATATTTTTATAAACATACCTTTGGCAACTCCTTTTGTGGCTTCTGATGAAGCCCGCCCATATACACAACGCCGGGTGGCACGGGAAAATTACCTTCCCAAATAGGATGCATGTTTAAAAATAACATGTCAACGTTATTCTGCAATTCATTAAATGGAGGAGTGTCGTCGCCAAAAATTCGTTTTACGACAGCATTTTCCTGATCTTGAAGACTCCCTTTGTAGTAATTCATAATCTTCTGTTTAAGGCAATACTGGGTAAATTTTTCCCAGAGGGACAAATTGTAGAGACGCGTACTTAAAAGTAGAGGATACAGCAAGGGATGTGATGGAGCGCCTATGACGTCATAATTATCGAATGCAGATCCAAAGGAACTAACCGATATGACTGGTACCTTAATTACATGTGAGAAAGCCAAAATGAATCTTGGCCATGCTTCGGCTAGTATCAGATCAAAAGTGCTGTTTTTATTTTTAATTATATCTTGTACTTCAGGAACTTTAGTTTGCTCTTCGAAAATCTTCAAAATAACTTCAGAAAAGATTTTTGTTTGCATTAAAAAGTCATCTTTCTCGCCTTTTTTCATGGCTGCCATTTCTCTTGTCCATGTTTTATAAGACATATCATGAACGTCGATTTCAGTTAGATTTTCTGGTGTTTGTCCTTTAGGATACTGAGGGTCCGTAGTGATGACGATTACTTCATGTCCCCGTTTCACTAGTTCGTTTGTCAAAGGTCTGAATACCACTTGATGGCTTATAGACGGAGTTGGATACACGGCTAGAATTCGAGCCGCTTCGCTTTGATTAAAAAAAATCAAAGCCACTGACACTACGAGACTGATACGAGACATGTTGAGCAACTCGATAAATTATACCGTTGTGATCTTATATATTAGAGGGACAATGAACAAACTTTTATTGTATCTTCAGTATTTATGACTCGACTATTTTTACAGATGTTTGAGATAACTATCAACATGACTGTACACATACTATGGTACAAGCACGTGCTCTGTGTGTGTCTTTGTAAGTCTTTGAGATATACAATTATTTTTTAACTGTTTAAGGGTTCTTGATGTTTTGGCTCCTCAGCACATGTTTCAAAGGCACTATTATTAATGAGAGTGTAGAAGTAAAACAAGACGCACAGATTGATAACGACTGAAGATTCTGTAAGTGAGATGCTAAATGAAATGAGAATGATCAAACTTCGTCTAACAATGTTAAAAACCGGCCAAGTGCGAGTCGAACTCGCGCACGAAGGGTTCCTCACCATTATCTATAAAATCGGCAAAAAAAACTTCCCTGTTTTATGGGAGCCCCCTTTAAATATTAATTCATTCTGTTCTTAGTATTTGTTGTAATTCGATTGAACTCCCCCAAAAACTCCTGAGTGAATGCGCTATGCTAAACTTATTTGTACTGATTTCGGTCCAGCGCGTTTGATACAAGGATGTGACTGGACTGGAAGGGTTTGACTGAATATCAGCGCTGTAGCAGCCACCTACCGCAGCATAATGCTGAGTCGAATTCCTTTTCGGCATCATTAACTCTGCATGTTTTTTCTGTATCTGCAAAGCAATTCAATAGTGTGTGTGAAGTTCCCAATCCGCACGGGGCCCGCATGGAAACTATAGCCCAAGCCCTCTTATTTTGTGAGGAGTCTTGTGCCCGGAAGTGGGACGTATAAGCTGGTGATGATGATGAGTAAAATAAGGCCTGCTAGTGCATTGCTGGCCATGCCAAAAGTGGTACACTCGCCTTTTAAAATTCCTCATGTTAGGGCAATTTGGGAAAACCTCAGCCCTCAGTTCATTCCAATTCTTACACGTGCGTGGCAAGAATCGCCGCTTAAACTGCTCAGCGGAGGAGTGCCATTCATTGAGTTGCAATAAAGATATGGTTAACAAGTAATCAGTTCATGTAAACATCTATCAATTAAAGCTAAGCTAAGCTAAACCTTGATTTAGTACTTTGTAAGGCGTGACGCGTGACATGTTATACGTAGGTAAAGGATGTTCTTATCGAAGCAAAGACACGCCGTTGTCCTGCATTGACCAAGCATTTTTTGTGCAGAAGCAAAATATTGCACAATAAGAAGCAATTCTCACTCGACCTCGACTTAAAAAAAATATTAAGTCCGTGTGAATATAAAACTGGTCTAGTGCTAGTTTCTCACGTTTCCAGAGAAATTCCGAATAAATAGTATGATGGCAAACTTTTTTTTTGCTTTTTATAAATGTGTGTGAAAGCTTCTGAATGCGAGTCCGACTTACGCTTTGGTCGGTTTGTTTTTCACACGGTCTTTGTAATAAAAATATTTTTAATTCCAACAAGACAATACCTAAGCATTTTAATTAGGTTAGATATTAAGTTAAGCGCAAAAACTCAATTAGGCACGTACCTGCGTTAAATATTGAAAATGAAATCCTACTAACATTATAAATGGGAATGTTTGTGACGATGTGAGTGAGTGTGTATGTTTGTTCCTTCTTCACGCTGATACGACTTTACGGATTTGAATAAAATTTGGAACGAAGATAGCCGGTACCCTAGATTAAAACAAAGGCTACATTTGTCCCGGAAAATTGCATAGTTCCCGCGGGATAGCGATAATCATGTCACGGGTCACAGCTGCCTAGAGCCGCAAAGTAAATAATTATTACAGAGTATATTATCGGCATCAGTTCTTAAGTGTAATTCTACGCGGACAAGTCCCGGGCAGAACTAGACTTAAGAATATTTGTTATTAAAATAAAAACAAAATTGTCGTGTAAATAATGACTTTACTTGTGAAATCTTTGTTTCTGCACAAAAAAATGCTTCGTCAGCGCGTGACAACAGCGTGTCTTTGATTCGATAAGAACATCCTTATGGATAACGACATCACTGCTAGTGATTCAGAGAAAATATCGATATTTCATTTTTATCGATGTTGTTAATTCTCGACTCGAGTTGCATAATGCGATGTAAAAATCCGTCCAAATTGACTTGTTCACATTACGTTTATAACACGTTCTTTATCTATCTACCACACTAATACTTATAAGTCTGATCTCACAACTTTTAGAAATTAAAGAGACGCATTAGGACTAATTTTAACTCGCACCTTTGCATGGACTCCTCAAAGTTTTTCGTTTAGCGTATTTATTTCAACTTCTAAAAAAGTAGAAATCTTAATCCCAACTACGACAATAAACGACGCTGAAGAAGTACGAAACAGTTGACAATAATGTCCATACGGTATGATACTATACAAGCTGGAAAAGCCGTAGTTACACGTTACATTGTGTTTTGATAAATGTCCTATGTGACGTGTGACTACGGCCTTTCCAGCTTGTAAAAGTGTGTAGCTAAAACGGCAAAAAATGCTAAAAATCTAACTTTTTTATGTTTGTCTTGTCTATTTAAGTAATATAAACTGACCTCACACTTTCAACATGAAACTACCGTGAGACTCACTCATAATTACACATAAACGGATAACTTACGTATAAAAAGTCGAGTGATGCTCGACATGTTTCGGACTATTTCGTAGTCCTTCTTCCTGGAGCGCTCGCCCCGGCGGTGTTCGTTTCGCTGCTGCCGGGGCGAGTGCTCCAGGAAGAAGGACTACGAAAAAGTCCGAAACATGTCGAGCATCACTCGACTTTTTATACGTGAGTTATCCGTTTATGTGTAATTATGACCTCACACTGCTTACATTTTATTTTTATTTAATGTCACATCCCTATTCATTACTACGTCAAAGACGTCACGACAAAGACCAACGTCCAAATTTAATGTAAGTAGCGCTAATTAAAATTGGTGTCTTTACATTTATGTAATCAGTGTTTGATATATTACAATATTATGACTGCAAATTATCATATAAATAATCACAAAGCAACGAGACTTTTTTTAAAAAGCGTAATTTACGCCCATTCCCTCGATGGGCTTTTTGCATCTGCGCGGGAAGAGAAGCTGCTGGCACATTCTATGTTTTCTCTTTGCTCCCAGGCTAGATTGTGTGAATTGCAGTTGTAGGCGATGCGGCTAGCAACCCATCACTATTTCGATTTCCCTTTCCAGCTATACGCCCTTAATCATGCTAAACGTGGCCTGAAGGTTTTGTTACTATAGGCTCGGTCTACCCCGTAAGGAATAAAGACGTGATATATGTATCTATTGTATGTTATGTATGTATGTATGAAAACATTTTTGAAACTCTCTTTTATGCTGGCAAGCATAGGTACTCTTTGTCGACTAACAGTCCAAATTGCTATGCTGGTTTTCAATATCACTATCACTACATAGTATAAAATAAAGTCGCTTTCTCTGTCCCTGTGTCCCTATGTATGCTTATATCTTCAAAACCACACAACGGATTTTGATGCGGTTTTTTTTAATAGATAGAGTGATTCAAGAGGAAGGTTTATATGTATAATACATGCGTAATATACCGTGCGAAGCCGGGGCGGGTCGCTAGTTTTTGATAAAAAATGAGTCAACTGTCATTGCAGACAATTATATAGATGGGGCCCCTAGAGCCACAATTGTTTAATCGATGTTACCACAAAACACTGTAATTCGAGATACAGTGTTTTGTCTTAGCACTGTCGAGAGGCCGGGAAGTAAGGGACAGCCGGCCAAGAACAATTAGAAGATATAAAATAAAAACGATTAAAATTTATAATATTAAAAATATTGTTATTAATTGTGAAATCATTTTGTTTTTAATCCTCAATCTAATCGTACATAATATTCTATACAAAAGAAAGACAAGTAATGCTACATGATGATTATTATGACGTCTACAATGACAGGCCAAGTAGCATAAAGAAGTACATATCAGTTTAAAACGTTTCTAGCTTTTGCACGCGGCTTCGCTCGCGTAAATCATGAGTATTTAGAAAATGAAAACGAGTGTGCGAGAAATATGATATCAAAATAAAAAATAAGTTTTTGAATAGTTCGTTGGGGGTTTTTAAGTGTCATTTTTCAAGTAAAATGTAATGAAATCTATTTTATATGTACAGCGTGGGTATCCAATAGGAGCAAAGAAATATACCAGACTGGTTTAGTGGCGTTATCATTAATTAACGGCATGTTTTAAGTTTCACTTAATACTTAATCAAGCTGTTTTGGCGTAAAACAGTATATGTCGGAACAGAATGTCAGACGCATGTCACAAGCTGCTTGAGAATTAATATTTTCGTGTAAAAAAACGCATCCGGGTCACGTAATTAATGACACGTAACGTAGTAGAAGATTAATGCAAATAAGATAATTATATCGTAAGATTAACATGCGATAGCAACATTACAATCTATAGCACGGAAAAACCTGCTAACATTTTCACGAATTACACGTGCATCGTTATTGTTTTCAGTAACATTTGTTAAAATAAATTGAAATCCGAATCTCAAAAAACTCGAAAAACCGTATTGCCTTTTTGGTACAAATCTGTAGCGTTAAGTTATAACAATATGCGCTGGACTGCAGTCCAACTCAACGCTTCGCTAATCATGATTATCGTGATTAGCGAACTTATCATATCAACGGAATTACTAGCACATTTCAAATATCACTATCACTACATAGTATAAAATAAAGTCGCTTTCTCTGTCCCTATGTCCTTATGTATGCTTATATCTTCAAAACTACACAACGGATTTTGATGCGTTTTTTTTAATAGACAGAGTGATTCAAGAGGAAGGTTTTTACGTATATTTCTACGCAGACGAAGTCGCGGGCAGAAGCTAGTCACTACATAAGCACTACATAGTATAAAACAAACACACAATTAATTAACTCTGTAGTAGTTGGTAGTGATTGAACAGTTCAGTAGTTGTGTAAAAAATAAAGATTAACCCCCTTATTCATAAACGCTCTAGACTTCTGCTAACTTAACAATCGTTTGTCCTTATCTGTCACTTGACATTTACCTTTCACAGATAAGGACAAACGATTGCTTAGTTAGAAGAAGCCTATAGAGCGTTTACGAATAAGAGGTTAAGAGATAATATCTTTAACTGCGATACGTATTAAATCAATTATTGACATTAATTGTAAGAGTTGATGTGCCTGTCAGTGTCACTGTCTAATTAAAAAAAAAATACCACTACAAATGCTACAGCTTGGTCTTACTAATAAACATAAGTTAAATTATATAAACCAAGCTATTAGTGCAAAATTAAATAAGTCTTTTCTTCCAGGACATCCAAATATAAAACTCTTCATTACGCAAGGATTACAGTCTACAGACGAGGCCGTAACAGCTGGTGTACCACTTATTGTAATTCCAATGCTGGGCGATCAGTGGTACAACACAGATAGATATGTGCTTCACAAAATTGGGCTAAAAATAGACTTATCAGATCTTGAAGTGGAGTCTATGAAGAAAAAAATCAACTGTGGTGGTAGGTAAAAGGTATGGAACGGAATAATAGTATGTAATTAGCTTTTGTCTGCAACTTTGCCCATGTAGATCACAATACAGACCCATCCCTCCGATTTGAGTGCGTTGTGCACTTTTTTGGTATGCTTTTTATTTAGCGCGAGTGTGCGTGTGTGTAGTATTCACTCGTGGCGGCACTTTTGGAGTGCAACCCGTCCGTTTTTTATCGCACTAAGATACATAAGTATCCTACTAAAATTGTAAAAAACGACCTTTATGCAAACTCTATTACGACGTTTTATATGTCTGAACTTACACCAGACTCCAGTATTCCGCCATACCTAAACTTCTATATTTTCAATATTTGCAAAATCTTAATAATAATTCTTAAGTGTATTATACTAATGTATTTTTTACAGTTACCGAGAAAACATAGTCCGTCTCAGAGCAATCATGAATGACCAGCCCATGCCGCCGCTGGAGCGCGCGGTGTGGTGGACGGAGCACGTGCTGGCACGGCGGCGCGCGGCGCCTGCGGGCGCCCGCCGCCAACATGCCGCAGTACTACGAACTGGACCTAGTACTACTAGTACTAGGGGCTGCGTTTGCTGTAGTAGTATTGAATTCTCTAGTAATTTACAAATTAGGTAAATTCGTTTGCAGTCAAATCTCTAACAGTAAAAAACTGAAAAAGTCATAGACCATAATTATTGTAATTTATTTTTAAGTTAATAATAAAAAAAATCCTACATTAAATAAAGTTGCAATAAAATGTACGCTGCCTGTTTTCTCTTTCATTGACTTACTTTAATGACACACAAAAGTAAACAAAGACAAGGTAAGAAACTTAAAAATTAGGTAAATTTGTTTTCAGTCAAGTCTCTAGTGATAATATATAAAACTCAAAAAATCATTAGATCATTAATATTTTGGTTTAATGTAGGCAGGTAAGGTTAAGTAAATTTATGTATCCTCGTAATATATTTAGCTGGTGAATAATATATGCTAATTTTTAATGATAAAGTTAAAATGTCTTGAGGAAAAACTGAAAATTAACTAATTAGTTGAAACGCATATTAAATAGCATAGTAAATGTTGTTAAATGTTGTACTTTGTACTTATGTTATACGTTTGTTATAATCTGTGCACTGTAATTGATTATATGTAATGTGGTAGTGGTATGAAAGCAAAGAAAAAACAAAGAATGTACCACTTGGTCTTTTTCCCACGCAGGTGCTAAAATCCCATTGAGGGAACGGGCAAAAATCTTAGGAATCAAGTTATACTCGTAGGCGATGCGGCTAGCAACCCGTCACCATTTAGATTCCCCTTTCTATCTACACGCCTACAATCATGCTAAACATGGCCTTAAGGTCTTGTTACCTAAGGTTCTGTCCACCCCGGGGATATAGACGTGATTTGTGTATGTTAGTACGAATTATTGCTTACAGACAGACAACGGGACTGGCGAAACTATACTAAAGATGAGTTTCTTCAAAAAAACTTTTTTAAATTTAGCGTTAAGCTGTGTTGATGACAGATTAAGAATAATCAGTTCTAATAAATTTAATTTTCTAAGATGAATGTCATGGGCTATCATTATGTCATGAAAGATTAAGTTTAGCCGATAACGTCAACTATGGATACAAGTATAATACCAGACAGACAATTTCAAGATAACAATTCTCTTCTGAGTTAAATAAAGATAAGAAAAACCAGCCAAGTGCGAGTCGGATTCACGCAACAACGGTTCCGTACAAATTCAGCAAGTGAATATAAAAACCAAGCGCTAGCAGAACCTCCTCAAATTCTATTCCTCTATTTCTCCACCTTTTGTAATGAGTTTCTTTTAATTGAGTTGACTTAGAGATAGTGTTTTTTACAGCTCCGTAGGACCGCCAAACCTGAGTTCTATATATTCATTTAAGCTTTCATGAGAACGGAACTCTAACAAACAGATCCCGCTCTGGTTCGTGGCTGGTTCAAAAGGTTTCCATTGCAGTTCAAAGAGGCAACGCGGCCAGCATAATGGGAACCTTTGAACCAGCCACGAAACAGGGGGGCATTTTTAGGTTAGTTTTTAATCAATTTTAACCTACTTTACTTTAAATCAACTTTACTAGTTTTAGTGTTCTTTATTGTTATTTAGTTTACAAACAGATTATCAGTTTATTTAATAGACTGAATCAGGCTTGTCTCTGCGAAGATCCATATCAATGAACACACAACATTACAGTTTGACAACAAAAATAATGCTCCACGATGTACCTGCGCAGTATACCAATTTTAGTAGCGCGGGAAACTCTGGCGTTGTTATTGGTCGATCGATTTCGTACCAACAATGGCAAAATCGTGTAAGCGGGACAGAGCTAAGAATGCAAAGCAAGCAATACTCTGCCAGTTGCGCTTGCAAATAAAGTTCAATATAGATTATTTACACGTTCGGCTACCATCGGAAACTGGTCTGCGCTTCTCTGCGCAATCGAATACTGCCGATGCGCATTATATTTGTTGTCAAACTGTACCATACTACTCCACTAACAAATAGCTCACGCAGTACTACTTACTTAGCTTGCGCGAAATTATTTAATGTACAACATTGATAAAAACTTAGGTAACACATCGATAATGAACACACACGACAATTTAAACATAATCACTCCTTGTCGGTCCTTCGTTGAATGCTCCTCTCATCAACTCAAAGGTTAAGAGGTTAAGAGGTTGAGATCCCTTATAGGAATAAGTTCGCCTTTGTTCATATTTTTAATCTTTTGTTTTGTTCTGTTCTATATTTGTACAATAAAACATTTACTTACTTCCTTACAATTATTAAAGTACTGGGCCTTATCATGACGTCTTAATGCGATTCAATTCCGACTCAGTTCAAGGTCTTAGCTGACGTTTTTAGTATGAATCTGACAGCGAGCGAATCTGAACTCAATCGGAATTGGATCGCGTTAAGACGTCATGGTAAGTGAATCCTAAAAAAGGTTACGCATTTTGCAGACTTTTGTACTATCTCTATTTATAATTATGTAACAACCGTAACCAGGCGTGATTGTGGCATGTCTGTGCGCTTACTCTGTAATCTTTGTATAACTGATAAACAATGACGACATTATTTCAATACTAAATTAAACACTCAAGTTTATATACATAATATGGATTTAGGATTGTTTTGGGCGTAAGGGGAATCAAATGGGTTTCTTGCCGCATCGCCTATGACATGATTCCTAAGATTTTCAATCGTGCCCTTGATAGGCTTTTACCATCTACGCGGGCAGAGAAGCAAACTGGTACATTCTATGTTATTTCTTTGCTCCCAGACCAGCATGAAGTCGTTTAACCCTTTCCGCCTATACGCCCTTAATCATGCTAAACGTGGCCTTAAGGTTTTGTTACCTTAGGCTGTGTCTACCCCATAAGGGATAAAGATGTGATATGTGTATATATGTATATAATAGTAATATTTATATATTTTTTCAACTGCAAGTTCAATTTGTTGTCATACCCAAAGCAAATTTCAATCAGTCAGAAACTCGTAAAACTCCACAATTTCTATGACATTAGAAGTAGGCGTTGAACTAAAACGTACTCAGAAGGGGCTAAAATTGTGCTTTACTGATATCCTACCATGTTCATAAAATAAACAGGCTTCGGATTCTTTATCTGTGAATGTGACGTCAGCACGCAGTTAGTAAATAATTCATAAGTCAAAAGTTTTTGTTTGAATTGTAGGTTGTATCTCTTATTTTTAAGTTTGCATCCTATTCGCGATAAACTCAAAAAGTACTGAACAGATTTTCATACGGTTGTCACCAATATATACAAGGAAAGTTTAGGTATATTATTTTTAAAGGTTTTGTATAAATTGGTTGTGATATAACGATATTTGTTGGAAGGGTCGGTAAAAGTGTCGCTGCCGAGATACAAATTTTAATTCTTCGTTGACCTACTGGTTTTCCTATATATTGAAAACGGTCTGATAGAAACAAAGAAATGAACAGACACAAGACTATTGCGCATGAGTATTGTGATTAGTGCTTATATAAAATATGTCGTTGATTAATCACTTCCATGCTGGTCTGGGAGCAAAGAAAATACATGCAATGTACCAGTTGCTTCTTTTGCCGCGCAGATGGTAAAAACCCACCCAGGGAATGGGCTAAAATTAAAGGAATTATGTCATAGGCCATGCGGGTAGCAACCCATCACTATTTTGATTCCATTTTCCACCTATACGCCCACGTTTAGTATTACTAAACGTGGCCTGTATGTCTTGTTACCTTAGGACCCTGTAAAGGACAAAGACGTGATTTGGGTGTGTGTATGTATATGTATAAATATGTACAAAACGGCCGCATTCCAAAATCGTTCGCCATTGGATCTAAAAACAAATTTAAAGTCGTTCATTATAAGGTTTCAAATGCAACAGTGTCTTAATTTGAAATGCATCGCTCTTGTATTTAATCAGCGATACGAGTACCTATTATATATTGATGTATATATATCCATTAATGTGTTAATGTGTAATTATTTGTATGTTTGTATTATGTATTTGTGTTTGCTTCATAAAATTTCAATTTGCACCACCTGCTTTAATCTTTTCTTTACTTACTTCATTCTTTTAAGGTTGCCTAGAAGAGATCGCTCTGTAGCGACAAAGTCGCTATTGCTTATCTAGTAATTTTCTCTATGTACCTGTTTTTTACGTTGCTTATTACGTGGCATTCTATAAAGAGTCATTGTAATTGTATTACCAGCTGTTGCCCGCGACTTCGTCTGCGGAGAAATCGCTTATCGCTATCCCGCGGGAACTTTGCTATTTTCCGGAAGAAAAAGTAACTACTTTATATAAATTTAATCTAGGGTACCAGCTGACTCTGTTCCAAATTTGATCCAAATCCGTTAAGTCGTTTCGATGTGAAGATGAAACAAACTCACACACTCGCTCACAAACTGTCACATTTATTATTCACTAGCTGTTGCCCGCAACTTCGTCTGCATAGAATTCGTTTATCGCTATCCCGCGGGAATTACGCAATTTTCCGAGATAAAAAGTAGCCTATGTGTTATTCCAGACTATAATCTATCTATGTTCCAAATTTCATCCAGATCTGTCCAGCCGTTCTGGCGTGAAAGAGTAACAAACATCCAAACATTCTCACAAACTTTCAAATTTATAATATTAGTAGGAAGTAGGATATGAGGGTTATGTGTATTCTAAAAATGGCTACACAAGCTATTTTTACTATTATCGCTATAATGTAGCTACATAGTCAGAGCGTGATTGCGGCGTGTCAATGGGTTTGATTGTAAAAAATTATGACGTAGTGTCTCAGTACTAAAATAAGCTCTAAAGATTAGCCAGTGCGTGGCTAAGGCGTGTCTCTAAGTTTGATTATACATTATTTTGATAACTGATAATATTATAATTCTTAAGTATGAGAAACAGTCTCTGTAGGTAAGAAATAAAGCATAGAAATTAGTTTTTATTTGCCATTAAACAAATGACTTTCTTTCTTTATTATTTGGAATTGTTTGTGTCATTAATTACCGTAAACCGGGGGGACTTTCATTAGCGGGACGACTATGTAAAAAGTAGTTATAATGACGAAACCAGTTATTTTTATTTGCGTTTATTACTTCCAATCGATGTTTTCATCGATCGTCTTTTTGTCTACATGCCAAACATTCGCCGCATGTGCACAATATATCGATTTTAAAGCAATTTTTAGACTATCAATGTAGCCCCAAAATTAGCCCTTACTTTTAAGTTTTAATTAATTTACTAAGCTAAAATTATACGAAATGAAATTCCCTATTTATGCGTACGAAAAACTACTAATAACTTTTTAATTTCATTAATAATCACGCCTTTTTAACTTTGACATCAACCGGCAGATACCGCCTAATAAACTTAACTATTGAATATAATACTAACAAACTTAATACTAATACAGCTAACGCAGCCCCTAGTACTAGTAGTACTAGGTCCAGTTCGTAGTACTCTGTCCACGGCATGTTGGCGGCGGGCGCCCGCAGGTGCCGCGCGCCGCTGTGCCGCAGCACGTGCTCCGTCCACCACACCGCGCGCTCCAGGGGCCGCATGGGCTGGTCATTCATGAGTGTCCTGAGACGGACTACATTTTCCCGATAACTGTAATAATGGAGGATGTCAGATATTTCTAAAAAAAATTGTCGTTGCGCAATAATTTCATAATTCGAGCCTATTGTAGCTAAAATCACTATAGTATTATCTTTATATTGATATTTTATGAATATCTGGGTAGGTACGTAAATTCAAAGCGTATGCCTGTTATTGCTTTTAAATAGCAATAATCCCCATAATTTTTTATTAAAAATTTAGGCAGCTTAAAAAAACATTGCAGTGTTTTACGTATAAAATGTATGTTGCATAAGTAAATGAAACATCCACAAAACATCTCTGGTATTCGTAATTAATTATTATGCAAGCCATAAGGTATAATATCGTCCATGTAATAAAGTATACACTTTGTTGTATGGACGAGATCGTATTAAGCGACGACCTCATTACTTACTTATGTTGTGTTTATTTTAAAATAGTTATCAAGTTTTCATTTCTAACATAAATGTAATTGTTTTAAATTTTCTTACCTGTTGTCCGCAACAATTGTCTTTATGGCCTCTTTCAGCGTATTCTCATCCAGATCTTTAAGGTTCAGTCTCTTGCCAATTTTATGATGTACATATTTTTCTGAATTGTACATTTGATCACCCATTATTGGTACGCCAATTAAAGGTACTCCGGCTGTGATGGCTTCATCTGTTGACTGCAGTCCACCTTGAGTAATAAACAGCTTGACATTCGGATGTCCTGTGAAATTAGTAACCATAATTATATTTCGAATCATTAAGTACACATGAGAAAACTGGCAGAGACTTGGTTTGTTTTTATGTAAAGCTGCTGTGAGACTCAGATGAATAATAAATTGTTTAAATATGGATAAACGAGTCAATAACGTATTTGTACATACATACATACATATATCATGTCTTTATCCCTTACGGGATAGACAAGCCTAAAATAAAAAAAAATTAAGGCCACGTTTAGCATGATTAAGGGCGTATAGGTGGAAAGGGAAATCAAAATAGTAATGGGTTCATGATTCTTAAGACTTACGCCCATTCCTTCAATGGGCTTTTGCCATCTGCGTGGGAAGAGAAGCGACCGGTACATTCTATGTTGATTCTTTACTCCTGGACAAGCATGGAAGAATATTGTATCTATATACTTTTTAAGTATAAATATTTTTAATTTAGGTGGAGACATGAGCAACATGGAAGAATCCAACGTATCTGTAGTCTTTATAAACAAAGGTAGATACTATGTTTGAATGGATTCCAGCTCCAACCGAGAGCTAAAAACGTGTCTGGCATGCGTCAACTACAAACACGATAGCGACGTAGTTAGAACAGCCAGTAAAATTAAGTGAGTATAAGAAAACTGTACTGCTATCTTAATAAAAAAATAAATGGTCCAAAAAAACGGACTCAGTTTTTACATTTTTGGACTGATTAGACATTACTCTATTATAATTCTCTTAAAAACTACGAACATTTTTGATTTAAAAACAAAATCTGTTTTTCGGACACTCTTTTTGAATTAGGATGTTAATGTAGCTTACTTGAACAATAGTTCTCATTTGGTAGTACTCATCTCAATAAAATTATTCGTCAGCAAACATTATTACATCGCTATAATTTTTTTAGCAATTAGTCTACCCATAACAATATACTCACTCAACAGATCTGATTGTGGGAACCATTTCGAAATTTTAATATTTTCTGTCTTCCCTGGTAGAGTATCATCGTTCCATTTCCACAGGACGTTGTAAGGAAGATCAGCTACTGCATTTATAATAGCTTGTATTTTTACAGGAGAGAATAGAGATGGATTTACGTTTGAGCCAAAACTGATGTAAATCACACCGTTCTTAGAGGAATCGAGATAATTTTGTAAATCCTGAAATCAAAAGACAATTTCATTTTTGAACACACATGCTTGTATTTAGTCTATTAACGGATTTTGTAAGTCTCTTCACTTATGATAATTTTGACTTTCGCAATTACTTCAAATTGTTTTTGTGTTTTAAAATTAAAACTAGCTGTGGAAATGATGATTATGACGCAAATAATACTATTATTAAAAGAACAGAAGTTGTTCGTAATATTAGCATGAAAGAAAAGTCGAAACAATTATTAGTATGTTATTTTAACCTTGTAAATGCAAGATAAAAAATTACAAGGTAAAATAAAAATGAGGTAACATTACTTAAGTCACCAAGATGAAAAGCTGACGACGTGAGGATTTATTTGGAGCACGTCTTAATGAAATCAAGTATTGTAAACTCACCTCAGGTAACTCTTTTTCGGGATTCTGGTGAAGACCACCCATGTAAATGACGCTTGGGGGTACCGGACGGTTCCCTTCCCAAACTGGATGGATATTTAGGAACAACATTTCAACATTATTCTGCAATTCACTCAGCGGTGGAGTGTCTGCGCCAAATAACCTTCTTATAAACGTGTTTTCATATTCTTCTTGTTCATAAAATATGCTCATATAAGTGTAATAATTATGAAGCTCACTCAACTTCTCCCAATATGTCAAGTTGTAAATTCTGGTATTTAAAGAAAAAGGATAAAGTAATGGGTGAGTAGGAGCTCCAATTACATCATAGTTGTTATAAATGGCACCAAGAGAGCTTACTTGAATCACAGGTACCTTTATTACATGTGAAAATGCCAAGACATGTCTCAACCAAGCTTCAGCTAATATGAGATCAAATGTGCCATTATGATTTTTAATCAAATCCTGTACTTCTTCAACTTGAATCTGTTGCTCAAATAAATTTAAAAATATCTTTTGGAATATGTCCATTTCTTCTTTCATATTTGCTAGATTATAGCTTTCTTCACTCACTTTTGCCATTAATTGGCCCCATGTGGCGTAGGACATATCGTGTAAATCTATTTCAGTGAAGTTATCTGGTGTCTGTCCTTTTGGGAACGCAGGATCAGCTGTTAATACTACAACATCGTGTCCACGTTTTGCTAGCTCTTGCGTCAAAGGTCTAAACACAACTTGATGACTAATAGATGGAGTCGGAAAAATAGCCAGGATTCTAGCGGCTTCATTATAAAATGAAAAACTTAGGACTAATATGGCGAAATAAATAAGTTGAGACATTGCGAGATTGACGATGAAATTGAGGTGTGTCTTGATTTATATATATGATGTTCAAGGCCGTTTTTTTATCTGTAAGCTCTAACACGCGGTGACGTACCGAGATATATGTTTTTGGTAGGAATCAGTGTGAATGGGTATTTTTATGTTTGGCTAACTTATAAAATAAATATGACTATTAATTACAAATTGTACTTACTGCTCAGTCTTTCACTGCTGATAGAGTGATCACGAGTAGTGGCATTAATATATGTTTTTGCGATCCTTCGCCGCAAATCATTATTTTTCTTGGTAACAGCCTTTACAGTGTCTGTTTATAAATAAATGTTACTATTTTCAATATTGTAATTTCCCGATCAGCACCGGGCCCGCGTAGGAACTTATAGCCCAAGCCCTCTCATTCTGAGAGGAGGCCTGTGCCCAGCAGTGGGACGTATATAGGCTGGAGATGATGATGTATTTTAATTTACACTAACCTATTTTTATCTAATTTGTTTTTGGTTACGGTAACGAGCAACAGTTACCGTAACAGCTCGCAGGCAAGTACAGTCCGTGAGCGCTTAGAATGCCATTCGGGTTTGTCTGACTCACTCACTCAGCCGATTAAATTATCAAACTCATAAGAGCGAAGAAAGCAAAACAAACCCGACCAGCATTCTAAGAGCTCACAACTGTACCCGGCTTGAGACACGGCGTCTTTGTGCGATTCAATTCCGACGCAGTATAGGCTCGCTCGCTGCCAGGTCCATACTAAAAATGAAAGCTAAAACCTGAACTGAGTCGGAATTGAATCGCATTAAAACGTCAAGGACTGTGCTCCCGTGTTCTCTGTCGGGGCCTGCGCCTTCAATTAAATTCTTTAAATCATTCAAGTCATGTTCATTACATAAATACTAACCCCCTTATTCATAAACGCTCTATAGGCCTCTGCTAACTTAGCAATCGTTTGTCCTTATCTGTGAAAGGTAAAATGTCAAAGTGATAGATAAGGACAAACGATTGCTAAAGTTAGCAGAAGCCTACAGAGCGTTTATGAATAAGGGGGTAAGATGTCACTGTGTTAAATGGCGGTAGGTACACGACACCCTGTCAGGGTATAAAATGTCAACAATGCTTAACCTAAGGGTATCCCATTCTGTAGTAGATTAATGCCGAGGCTTGGGAAGTAGCCAATTGCTGGATGAATAACTTGTTTAGAAACACTCACCTGTGGTTCGTGTTTTTTGAAGTTACGAATCCAGCATTGCTCTTCCAGCTGAGGCAGATATAATGTTTTTCTCAAACATTGAGAGGAAATGAAAATCAATTTTGCACTAAACTTCTTCTCTCATTAATGGCGGCCGTAAGGCTTGGGCCAATGTCAGTGTGGTAAAAATATAATATAACTTCCTCGTGACTTAGACGGTTGTCACGTTCCCGTCTTTTTTCTTAAATTTTTTTTATGTCATCTTTCACCGTCAGCTTTTTGAGACATCGATAAAAACGTTAGACTCGGACAATACGCGCACTCCTCGGCCATCTACTTGGCTGTATGACATTGTTGTTCATTACTCCTAGTCTCTTTGACTTTTTTAAAAGTTAAAAACAAATGAAAAACAGCCTAGCAATCCGATTTATGGTCAGAAAATCGCGCCTGCGATGTAACTCGGCCGTTAACAAGGCCCTTCGTATTCTGTTACTTAGAATACAATGACGACATTTATGAAAATGTTTGAGAAAATAATATTATACAACATTGCACCTTACAGCTGAACTCTCATAGCTCATTATGAGTCCGACTAAAAAAATATTGTAAGAGGCATAAATATTTATTCCGTGTAGAACCCTTAAAACATTTAACTTTTCAATTTATTCCGTTATTTTGGTCACACATGCCAAGTCGTGATCCGAGTGATTTCATATCACTTTATTATCAGTATCTTTAATGTTGCAACTTAGAGTGACTTTAACAAATGAAGGACCAAATGCAAGTCAGACTGTTGCAGGTTGTCTGATGTTATCGTCATAAATTTGAGGAAATTCGCATCAGAAAAACAACAGGCCAGTTTGTTTTTTTTACAAAATTAAATAATACAGTTCTTATAGTTATTACGTAATATTTCAAAAGGTGGTTGCTAAATTACTAAATAGCCTTGTAAATGTTTTTAACGATTTTTAAATCATAGTTGACAAATTTTTCCATACATTGATCTTTGATATAGTGCATTGGGGTAAATTCGAAGTTGGGGGAATTTCGAAACCGTTGGATATCTGCTGAACGGGGCACAATTCCATAATCTAGCAACGCTTACCTAGAAGCTCCAATGTCTTCAATGGCGTTGCCAGATTATGGATTTGTTCCCCGTTTAGTGGATATCCACGAGTTTCGAAATTCCCCCAATTTCGAATTAACCCCATGCACCTTACATTGATTCACAATCTTGCTAAACGTGGTCTTTAGGTAAGTAAATGCTTTATTGTACAAATATAAAGAAACAAAGACAACGTACCGTGAAGTAAGTAGTTTAGGTCTTGTTACCTTAGGCTCTGTCTACTCTGTAAGGGATAAAAACGTGATTTGTGTATGTACGGCTGCCCTTGCCAAAGGGACCGGGCTGAAAACCAGCGCTGGAAACTTAAACCAGCATTTGCTGAGAACGGTACCCATTGTCAAAGTGTAGTCCTAATTATATTATTTTGTAATGTTTTGATTGTCACACCTGTACTTTGGCAATAAAGAGTTTTTTATTTTTATTTTTTATTTTTATGTATGTATTGTATTACTCGTACGGGCAAAAATCTTAGGAATCTCGTTATAGGCGATTGTGGGCGTAAATGTGAGCGATGATAATAACGATCCATCCTATTTCTGTCTCACAGCTGGCCACAAGCCTCTTCTCGTAAATATACAAATTAAAATAATGATGATAATTGATAATTTTAATTATTTATCGCAGCGAATTAATTAATATCTTATCATAATTTGTTGCTGATCAAGCTATGATAGAAGCTACATCACGCTATGGACATGACCGTGCTGTGTTTTGAGTCATCGAGATAAATAAAGGGCAGAAAACACTTAGAATGTACCAGTTGCTACCCGCGTAGATGGTAAAAGCCCATCAAGGTAATGGGCATAGGAATCATGTTATTATAGGCGATGCGGCTAGCGACCCATTTCATTTTGATCCCCCTTTTCGACCTCCGCGCTGGGCCCGTGTGGGAAATGTAGCCCAAGCCCTCTCAATCTGAGAGGAGGCCTGTGCCCAGCAGAGAGGCATCAGCTACAGATAAACATCACAATCTTTACATAGTACCATCAAAATCGAAGAACAATCCGTAGTATAAAGTAGATAAAAAAGCAATATCGTTTTGATGCTGGAAATCTACTAAGCAAGCAATTTTGAGATTAAATTCTTGGAGCGCGGGTCACAGAGGAGTTATAAAAACAGTGAAAGCGAAGCAGTCCCTTACTAAAGGCATTAAACCTTTTACAAATGGGGCATCAATTTTGTTTTTATATCAATGCTGTATAAACCGAGGACTTGTATCGTAAACTATGTTTATATTACACATTTCTTTATATACACCTCGGCGGCAAAAGGGGTTGTTGGCCTCAAGTATCCAGCCTCGCTCGCGCGCGGCCGATTATTATGTTCTCGGCCGGCAACGCTAACTTTCCGGCCTGTGTAGTAATGTACTATTTTTTGTAGGTAGTTATTAAGTAATACGATAACGCAGAAGCAATGTTCGTAAAAGGGGAGGTGTTATCAAGATTAATGAAATGAAGTGAAATGAAAATGAAATTAAAATGAAATGATTTTATTCCAGACTAATGACGGCATAATAAAAGACTAATTAAAAAACTCATACATACATACATAAATTAGGTACGTCTTTATCCCTTACGGGGTAGACAGAGCCTAAGGTGGAAAGACCTAAAGTTCACGTTTGGCATGATTGTGGGCGTACAGGTAGGTGGAAAGGGGAATCAAAATAGTGATGGTTGCTAACCGCATCGCCTATAACATGATTCCTAAAATTTTCGCCCATGCCCTTGATGGGCTTTTACCATCTGCGCGGGAAGAGATGCAACTGGTACATTCTATGTTTTTCTTTGCTCCCAGACCAGCATAGGAGTAATAATAGTATGTACTTACATTATACCCCCGAGGGTGGTGCAATAAAGAATCTCTCAGATTGCAGGAACTTGTCGCACGAGCTAAATGCGAGAGCGATAAACATGCGACATGAGGCCTTTTTATCATCACCTGAAGTGTGTACTGGCCGGGAAGTTGAAATATCCGCTTGCGTAGCGGGCGGTAAATTGCAACTTGCGGCTCGGGGTGACGTAAAATACATTGTTAATTCGATTCATTTTATGAACAGTTTATGCGTTTGAGTGAAGATAAGAATTGTAATGTCATGTTGATTACAGCAATTAACTTGTGCGCAATGTAACATAACATGCCTTAGTTAGGTGTCATTGTTATCTGTATTGCTTGGTTTTATTAATTGTTTATCGGATATATTTATCAGATAGGATTTCTTGTTGTATCATTATTAGCCACTTGATTTTCGAAATGTATTTTGGCTTGCTTGAAAGCTATTGATAACAAGTACTTAATCTTGGTCTTCCATGCTGGTGTGGGAGTAAAGAAAAAACATAAAATCTACCAGTTGCTTCTCTTCCCGCGCAGATGCTAAAAGTCCATCGAGGGAATGGGCGAAAGTCTTAGGAATCATGTAAATAGGCAATACGGCTAGCAACCCATCACTTTTTTAATTTCCCTTTCCACCTATACGCCCTTAATCATGCTAAACGTAGCCTTAAGCTTTTGTTACCTTAGGCTCTGTCTACCTCGTAAGGGACAAAGACGTGATATTTGTATGCATGTATTTTATCCCGTGGTTTTGTTTGTTTGGATCATCAGATCTGGCGGTTCAATTTGCGAGATTATACTGGATTCCCAAGAGTGTTTACGAGAAAATGGAAATGCTGATTCCGTGGGAATTTAGAAATAGCCTGTGTTATTGGGATCCAACAATACAATGCAATGGCTCTTCATAATGGTTTCTACCAATACAGAACCGTTTATTGAACAAATTTCATCCAGATCCGCTCAGCCATAAACATCCGTAAAATTTCAGATCAGGACTTTTGCTAATAATTTCTGTGGAATGGAACGTAAGAGGGTGTGAAGGTGACGGACGATACTATGAATGAGACGACGAATATTCGATTTGAAGAATGAGGTGACGTATGTTAAGGTGTTAGGATTTAGTTTAGGATTGAGTTAGCGGTAAGATAACGCGAACTAGAGAACGAAATCCTACTAATATTATAAACGCGAAAGTTCGTAAGTATGGATGGAATGATGTTTGTTACTCTTTCGCGTAAAAACTACTAAATGGATTTGGATAAAATTTGGAACGGAGATACCTGATACCCTAGATTAACACAGGCTATTTTTTATCCCGAAAAAATTGCATAGTTCCCGCGGGATAGCGAAAAACTGTTTTTTTGCAGACGAAGTCGCGGGCAGCAGCCAGTATACTATAACGGTGACTAAATTGGCTTTTTTATTAATTTTGTCCTACATATCCTTAGTTATTTAACTGTTTTCAAAAATACCAACTTTCACATAGGTCGTAAACAAGAACTCGTAATCGTACTGAACAAAACTGTAAGAGTTACCTTTTCATGGTTTTAATAATAACTATTAACTAATTAACTTTAATAACATTAGTAATATTTATTCAGATAATTTTATGCTGATAACGTAAAACAATAAATAAGTATCAAACGCTTTCTAGACCCACGACAAGGGGCAAATCCTGATGTCTCAGTGTAATTGATGACTCTGAGTACTCCAATTTATGCTGATCTATGTGTTGGGCGTGGATTAGGTGGACACTTGGCGCTTGTAGCCACGAAGCGTGGGTTCAACTCCCGTCTGGCATTCGAAAAACTTTTTCGTTTATTTAAAAACTTAAACTTATCATGTTAATGCGATTTAATTCCGACTGAGGTCAGGTTTTGACTGAGATTTTTAGTATGGATGCGACAAGGAGCGAACCTTATCTGAATCGGAATTGAATCGCATTAAGACGTCATTTTTCTTCCATGTTGGTCTGGGAGCAAAGAAAAAACATAGAATGTACCAGTTGCTTCTCTACCCGCGCAGATGGTGAAAGACCATCGAGGGAATGGGCGAAATTTTTAGGAATCATGTTATAGGCGATGAGGCTAGCAACCCATCACTATCTTGATTCCGTTTTCCACCCTCAATCTTGCTAATTGTGGCCTGTAGGTACCTGTTACCTTAGGCTCTGTCTACCCTGTAAGGGATAAAGACGTGATTTGTGTATGTATGTATGTATGTGTGTAAGACGTCATTGGTAACCCTCCTGGACTTTGGGGGCTACTCAGTAATTCGATTTTTGAAGTTCAAGTCGTACCGTCCCTCTCAGCCGCAAATTAATGACTACTCCTCGTACTAAGAGCGAACAGCACCGAATGAACTTCGAAAATTCCATACTGGTAATAAAGAAAATACATAGAATTAGATCCATAGGTGCTCCATACTAAAAATGACAGTTAAAACCTGAACTGAGTCGGGATTGAATCGCATTAAGACGTAATGGTAAGGCATCTATCCTACATTTAATCGTACGTAAATAAAAAACACTATTTTATGCCAAAAATGCCTTACATAATTTTGGAAAAGATCTGATACTCTTCAAACTGCCGGACCTAGTTTTACCAATCATAGCAAGAAAACTGGCTTGAAACGTCAACGGTCGGATTGGCTTTAAAACCTGCACAATGTCATAGGTAGTAGGTAGGCCTATATAGCTCAGTTGACAAAGCCTTGATCAAGAACCGTCGACAAAAACACCAGGGAGTTTTAACAGAAAACTTATTCTTCCAGTCAGGGAGACCGAGGCGAGTTGAGACAGAGGTGACTTGATACAAAGCCTTTTTCCCTGCACCTATGACAGTTAGCGAGGTCACAACTTCAGACAAACTGTGGAGTGTAGAGAGAGCAACGAATTAGCGAAGTTACCAGCCCGATAAACTGTCACAGTTCAGAGAAATCGGCTTTGTGTCAACTCACCTCTGTCTCAACTCGCCTCGGTCTCCCCTACTAAACAAATTATGCCCCAGAATAACAAACCGAAATTAAATTTCTCACGTTTTTGTCTAAGTTATAAAACTGGGAATGCGCGGGAGTCAAAATCCAATTTGATGTTCCACGCTTCCCCTTGATTCAATTACTTATAATTCCTTCACAAACATAACATTAATCTCTAAATTGTTACATTAATCGACTAATTGTGGGTTTTAACGCAGAATATGGTGTAAAAGATAGTTTACTCATTATTTTTACATCAATGGCTGGTTTTTAAGCGTTCCGTACCCATATGGTAAAACAGGAGACTCTATTACTAAGACTAAAGTCCATCGGTCTGTCTGTCTGTTGAAAGGCTGTATCTCAGTCCGTGATAGCTAGACAGTGGAAGTTTTCACAAACGTTGCATATCTGTTGCCGCTATAACAACAAAAACAGAATATTTTTATAGGTTATGGTCTATGTAAGTAACCAGTATAAAATTACCTTACACTGCCTACAATTTGCTTAGGAAGCAGGGCCCTGCTGACACTGGACTTTACATTTACTTGCCGAATTTGCACGACCTCGGCGCGCGAGTCAGACTCGCTTTTGTCCAGTTTTTTTGTTGAGTCGACTGTACGGCACATTAGTACGCGTGTAGGTGGAAAGGGGAATCAAAATAACAGAACGTAGATGAGAATTTAATGTTTATGTTCAACTAGCTTTTCCCCGCGACTTCGTCCGCACACATAACGTCAGAGTGACGACACACCCCATGCATCCACTCATGTCTCCAAGTATAAGGTTTTTATTGCCTATCCCGTGGGAAATTCGGAAAAGAGCAGATTCGGAGCACCTACAGATCCTCTAGGAATATTATCTACTAACTATAGTCCTAATTATTTACCTTGTGTTTTTATCCTGGGAAATTTGAAAAATTCCTTGGTAAGTGCATCTTTATACTAATCAAGGAATAATGTGTAGGCATGCTAAATTTAATGCCTGTAGCTTTAATAGTAGGTACAACATTTCGGAATTTTCCAATCCCGTGGGAAAATCGGGACAAAAATTATCCTATATCCGTCTCCTGGTTCTAAGCTACCTCCTCACCCATTTTCAGCCAAATCGGTTTAGCCGTTCTCGAGTTATAAACAGTGTAACTAACACGACTTTCTTTTATATATATAGATAATTTAAAATAAAAACTTTGGTTCGATGATTTCGCCAATCCGGCTCGAAGGACCAAAAAATGTAAGGGCAAGTACACTGACCCTTTACATTGACTTGTTAGGTAAGGTTATATAGGTAGCGGGGGGGTGCTAAGTCGGAAACCTCCTCGAGAGCTCTAGCGTTACAGTTCCTTTCTATCAGGGGCACTTGGCCCCATGGGGGGGGGGGAAGGGTAACGCTTAGGCCGGTGCACCCTGGGCAACAACGGATGACTAATCCACTCGTGGAATTGGCAGTAATGTCTGCAACGTTGTACGGTAGAACACGGTCAAAAGACCCTTCCCCCCTCTATCGGGCTCTTAGCCAACGGATAATGATCCCTCAGAATCTGTCAGGAAATTGTTAACCAATATCTAGGTTGCACCGGACCAAGCACTGCTCTTCCCCTCGGACGGATCCAAAAACGAACCGCACCTCTTGACCACACGCGGAGGTAACCCGACTCGCACCCCATGTTTTTGGTCAAAATTACAGATGAATATTTTGTTAACTATCTTTCTTTAATAATGTTTAATCTATGCGCTCTCTTAGCTTATTATTAAGTTCCGCGCAACAAAATTATGGTAATTTTCAACTTTCGGATATATAGTAGAAATTTGAATTCGGCTTACTTAATTACAAAAAGCTACATCGCTACATCTTTCAAGCTGGTCTGGGAATAAAGAAAAAACATAAAATGGGCGGAAATCTTAGGAATCATGTAATAAGCGATGCGGCTAGCAACCCATTACAATTTTGATTGCTCTTTCCAATACGCCCACAGTTCATGCTAAACGTGCCCTTTAAGTCTACTAGCACCTTGTATAGGTATATCGAAATCGTCGGTTATTGCCAAAGTTATAGTTAAAATAACTTGGTGTTACTCACACCATAAACGTCGTATTCAAGTCAGACGCTGTCTATTTTTAAACACTCCAAACCTGCTTAAAGCCGACAGCAAATGTTATATTTTTACTCCAATTCCATCGCAAAACCACTCGGAAATAATTAAAACGTTAAATATTCAGTAGATTTGGTCATGGCGAGTTACTGGAAGCGAGTAGAAAGCAAGCAGACAGTGATAGTTAAGTGCCAGTGTATCTGAGCCGTCGCAGCAGCTTGAAAATTGAAATTGCTTAGGGTCTGCTTTAGTTAACAATTGTGACGGAGTAAAAATAATAATAATATTTATTTATTTCGAGCAACTACATGACTCATACATTATTGTGTTAGTACATGGCTTATTCTATGAATGTTAGTCTTATTATGTAAAATATATATTAAAAGCAATTCTACAAAAAATCGTTACCAGACGCTTTTGGTAACATGTATTTTGGTCCAGTGGTGCAGTATCGGACACGACATAATAATATCCTCCGATATTACACGTAGGAGGCTGTTACTGCTGCCCCTCATCCTATCCATGGCTGGTGATATTCGTTTGCGTATCACTGCTCCAAAACTATCTGTACGCGTTAATAATGTTATCTGGAATCAAAGAAAAAAATCAGAAATTCCCGCGCAGGTGGTAAAAGCCCAAAGGGTCGGGGGCATGGGCGAAAATCATAGAAATAATGTTATAGGCCAGTGGTTGCCCGAAGTTGTCTGGGCTACAACCTTTGAGTACCTTCAAGTTTACAAACTCGGGAAACCACTTTTTGGAAATTTAAACATTACCAATTTGATTAAAGGACTTGCGTACTGGAAACTAGAATAGAATATTTCGATGTTAGTGCGAAAATACGTCATTACTGCACGAGCCCGGTTGTATAAACACAAAAACTACTATTGTCTTTAGAACCTTAAAAACCATGCTTGCAGTTGGAATAACGCCTCCACTTTGACAGGCGTTTCGGCAGCTATTCCCACGCTATTTCGTTCAATTCAGACATCTTAATAAGAACCGTTTTTAGGAATTCAATATTTAAAAAATCATGATGAGGCTATTACTAGCCTACTAAAATATAAAATCTCAATATTTTGGTATTTTAAAATTAATAATAGGTTTTTAGTTTTATTACGTCTTGGTACAAACTAACATTATAATAACTCTTTGGTAAGTAATCGTGAATTGGAACAAGTACAAATTAAAAAAAATAGAAAAGTAAATCGCACTAGTTCGCAAAAACGAACTTTGCGCACGCAAAACAGCCAAGAAAAGGGCACGTTTTCAGCAACTGTACTGAAAAGGATTTTGATTCCTCATTCCACCCAGCAAACATGCACCAAGGTTTTGTTACCTTAGGCTCTGTCTACCCCGTAAGGGATAGCGACGTGATTAAAATATAAGCATATGACATGTAATGTGTAATATTATTATAAAGTGATATTACTATCTTATCTCTCTAGGTTGGAAATACATAAAAAAAATTATCTGTAAAAACCGACCAAGTGGGAGTCAAATTTGTACGCGATGGGTTCCGTTAAACTTGATCGGTAGGTATTATGTATTTCATGCGCATCAGTGGAAACTAGGCCTAAGTAAAGTCTGCTTTATGACTGTTATACAGTTTTAATATTTTGCTAGCGAAATAAGCTCTAATGATGAACATTTATGATAAAATTCTTCATTAGAGCGTTTATAGAACTTATAGTTTCAAAAATATTTATAATGCATAACAATACTGCTGTCAGCGGCATTACCATGACGTCTTAATGCGATTCAATTCCGACTCAGTTCAGGTTTGAGCTGTCATTTTTAGTATCGATCTGACAGCGAAGCTGAACTGAATCGGAATTGAATCGCATTAAGACGTCAATGGTAACACCCCTGGACCTAGGAGGCTACTCAGTAATTACATTTTTGAAGTTCAAGTCGTACCGTCCCTTTTAGTCTCAAATTAAAGACATTATATAACAATTTACTATTACTCGTACTAAGAACGCACCGAACGAACTTCGAAAATTCCATACTGGTAATAAAGAAAATATATAGAATTTGATCCATAGGTGCTCCATACTAAAAATGGCAGCTAAAACCTGAACTGAGTCGGAATTTAATCGCATTAAGACGACATGGTATAAAGCCCTCTGTCCTCCATTTAATCGTACGTAAATAAAAAACACAATTTTATGCCAAAAATGCCTTACATCATTTTTGAAAAGACCTAATACTCTTCAAACTGCCGAACCGATTTTTACCAAACATAGCTAAGAACCATAGCAAGGATGAAAAAACCGGCCCATCTGTTTGAGCGCTGCGACGCCACAAACAAAATACACGCAGAGACTTCGAACGTGTCCATGCTGGTCTGGGAGCAAAGGAAAACATAGAAAATGTACCAGTTGCTTCTCGTCCCATGCACGGTAAAAGCCGATTCAAGGGTTGGGCAAAATTCTTAGGAATCATATTAAACCCTCCATAGTGTCGTTCAGAGAAGGTCTGAAGAAGATGTGGCTCGCACCATCTTCTTAAATTAATGGTTAAATATTCCTTTGTTTATTGTGCTCTTTATTTATTTATTTTATGTAGTATATTTTATTGATATAATATTATAGGTAGTATAAAGTAGTTTATTGACTGGTAGGTTTTAGGAGTTTATTTATTATACTTGGTAAAGTTATGTATTGTGGCTCTCAGTGTTTGCAATTTTAAACTCACTCGTCCATCCCTAATATAATACTCCTTTCGTCCACTCAAAGGTCGACTGGAAGAGATCCCTTAAAGGGATAAGTCCGCCTTTGTGCATGTATCTCAGTGTTTGTCAATTGT
The DNA here is from genome assembly GCA_949127965.1 of Pandemis corylana. Classification (NCBI taxonomy): domain Eukaryota; kingdom Metazoa; phylum Arthropoda; class Insecta; order Lepidoptera; family Tortricidae; genus Pandemis; species Pandemis corylana. Next base: position 7,189,916 of record OX421873.1, read on the forward strand.
GTTTGTCTTGTTTATTTTGCACAATAAAGAGTTTACATACATACATACATATAGCTACCCATCACTATTTTGATTCCTTTTTCCACCTATACGCCTACAATCATGCTAAACGTAGCCTTTAGCGTTTGTTACCTCAGGCTCTGTCTTCCCCGTAAGGGATATAGATTTGTGCATGTATATGTACTTAGACGTCAAACTTGTAACTCCCCCTTAGCGTTAGGGGTTAATAATAATAATAATGTTTCGCAACATAATATTTCTGGTGAGCCAGCAAATTGATTGTTATCACTTAAACTTTAATGGGCCGGAACGGTTAGGTCGCGTAATTTATTTACAGCCATCGCGGATTCTTATCACGTTTGCGCTGAGGGATCGCTGCGTTAGCCAAATTTACTGGGCCCGCCATTTTTTCTCGTACGGGTTCGGTACAGTCAATATGTACTGTTTACGGAAGACCAGGGAACCGATTTTTGAAAGCACATGTGTGAAAATACCACTCGAAAGTAGTAAATCTGCTTATATCTTCAAAACTACAGCTCTAATCAAATTTTTGACTAGGTCACAAGATTAATGAGAGCCATAAATATCATCTAAGCTACTCGTATTTCAAATTCAGCCCAAAATCGCCATCGTGTTCGTTTTGACAATTCTTGTATGCATGTGACAGCTAGCTGATTCCGATGCCAATAGTAAGCCCATACGTGAACAGTTACTGTCAAAATGAACACGATGGCGATTGCGAGCGAGTTACGTAATAAGCCTACTGCTCTGGCTGTAAGGTCAGCAAAAACTGAGTTGGGACCATTTTGGACCATTTTATCTATAGATTTTTAAATTGTATCTGGTTTCTTAACTAATTGTGTTTGTCATAAAGATTTTTTTCTTTATTTATTTCTTTCTTTCTTTTTATCTAGTCGTCGTCATCATCACCACCATCATCATCATCATCATCATCATCATGACCATATTATTATTATCAGCCATGTCCTATGGCGTCCGTCCACTGTTGGACATTAGGCCTCCCTCTCCAGTTGCGGTTCCAAGCGGCCTGCATCCATCGTGAACTCGCGACTTTGTAGATCACCGTCGACCTCGTTAGTATAAAGCCTTGAAGCACCACGTCTTGTATCCATACTGGCAACCCACATTGGTTAAAGACTGTCTAGTCAAAGTTTCAATAGAGTAACATACGCTCTTACATCGGCGTATACTACTACCTCACAAGAATATCAGTTCTTTTCTGAAATGATTTCATTTGTGGCGTAAAATAGAATAATTTGTGGCATAAAATAAAATACCCCCCATTTAAAAATTTTCATTTCATTTACACTCACTTCTTGGAACGTAATTCATAAATGAAAGCTAACGAGAAAACTTCGAGTATGAGAGCTGTTTGACGCCGGAACACCTTGCCGATTTTTCCAAGACAAGGTCTCCAATCAAAAATGCATGCTGACGACTTATCCCCAAAATTCGATATTCGAAGTTCGTTTTTGCCGCTCCACTCACACATACAGTTGTTATTTGAGAGTGAGAAAGACGGTACCTATTATACAAATTTCGAAGATTGAATTTCGGAGTAACCCAGGGGTTTAACTTTTTAAAAAAGCGAAGTCCTTCGCTATGTGCCATATATTTGTTAGTTATTTTTTTGGCATGGATGGATACAAACTGCTATTATAGAACACAATAGTGTTCACCGAGAACTAGAGATGGCACTGTTTTCAATTAAACTTTTTTTAACATGTTATCTATATAGATGATTTTCCAACTGGTCCCTAAAAAGGAAGTTACTTAGGTAATTCCATTATGCTGAAAGATTTATGAAGATCGCTTACATTATCATCGATTCGTGACGTTGGCATCAGCTTTTAAGGTTTAAAAAAAAGTGTTAGCACCGAAGTTTGCAACAAAATGACACTGATGACGTCAGTTGAATGTCTTATCTGTAAATTAACCCCCTAATTCAGAAACGCTCCATAGGCTTCTGCTAACTTAGCAATCGTTTGTCCTTATCTGTCACTTTGACATTTACCTTTCACAGATAAGGACAAACGATTGCTAAGTTAGCAGAAACCTATAGAGCGTTTATGAATATGGAGGTAAGTAATTAGGTCAGTTAATTTTAATCCTGGTATACTTATAAAATCATTTGTTCTGATTGATTGATCAATCATCAAAATGCAGTCAAATTGTTGAGTCTAGAAAGTTGAGATTAGTACTGAAAGTTTATTTTGTAGTGAAAACGTGTATTAAGATTGAATCTTAGGACATTAACATGAATAAAGAGTGCAGAAATGAGGGAAACGCTAGTTCATCAATAAATGCCTAACACAGTGTAAAGTACCTAATTATGATACGTCTATTAATATTTCATAATTTTGGCATTTGAAAATCACTCCCGTGTAAAATATTTCACCATATATGTATTAGTAATCAATACAATACAATACAAATGCTATTTATTCTAATCAGTACAAAATGACACAGAAACAATCAGTTAAAATACATTTCCAAAAACTGTTTTCGATGTGATATCAATTTCTTCGTACGCAGATGTTAAAAGCTCATCGAGGAAATGGGCGTAAATTGTAAGAATCATGCTATAGGCGATGCAACTAGTAACCGATCACTATTTTGATTTATGTTTTATCTGGCAGTGGTGGAGGGAGGGATTGCATGTAAAAACATATTCCGCACGATACATGTTTTTATTCAGTTTGTTCCTTATAACTTACTTGATCCCCATATACAACCACGCTCAGTAATCTGTTAAATACGTGGAGTACACGACTCGCAACACGTAACACGTTACAGGCTGTGTACCGTGTAACCCGAATCCCTGCATTTTGGGAACGGACCGCCGGACGTGTAACATGCTTCAATCACAGCGCACTCCAGAGAGCGGTATTTACTGTATATAAAGGCGTGTGTGTCCATTGTACCCGTACTGCTATTGTTTTAAGACACAGTTTTAAAACATGACGTCTGAAAGAATTTATTGCAAATCCCATTACAGGCATAAGATGGAATATTTTAATTAGATCTGCATGTGCCACCGTGCAAGGGCACGGCAATATCGGTGGGCTCTATTTTTTTTCTTTGGTACCATACTTTAAAATCAAAGCTATAGAAACATTTACTTATTAGGAACTATTTCAGTTGGGGATGGTATTTGGTAGAAGATTGTAAATTTTTATGGTCACTAACACAATACGCATTACTAGTAAAAAAACATTCTATTCCTTACCCATACGCTTTAGATAATTGATTGAATCAGGCGTTATTTTGCGGAGGTAGCAGAGTTTCAAGGTACATGTTTTTTGTTCGTTAAGTTTAGTTTTAGGTGTATGTGTGGTATAGAAAATTGCTTAGGTACGATTTTTAGTAATTTGTGATGTATGCTTGACTTCATGTACCTTGTGTCATGGCGCCTATGTAAATTTTACAGTCCGTGCACCCTTAGATGCATGCATTTGTCTTACTGTCTCTCTACTCGGCCGATTCAAGGACCCATAAGAGTGAGTAAGAGAGCAAGACAACCGAATGGCGTTCTAAGAGCTCACGGAAGTACCCATTGAATTCAATTTTCTCTTTATCTCTCTCTGTCTGTTACACACATTAGTGCCTCTTTTACACACACTCTAGCATTCTAATTCACGCCTCCACTCCTTTAAATATAATAATTCTTCTTGTCCTTGCCCATATTCCCAGTTCATCTGGGGACAGATTCTTTGTGCAGCGGCACCAGGACCTTTTGTCCCGGGTTGTCATTGGTGAAATGTCTTGGGCCTTTAGATCCCTCTCAACAGTTGACCACCGTGTAGCAGGTGGCCTGCTTCTTCCCTTGGGCTGTGTTCTGATGTTGATTACAGTCTTTACAGAGTAGCTCTCCTCCCTTCTCATTTTAATAATTATATTTATATTATGTCATCTTGTGCATGAATCTTGTAGCTGGCTTTTTTAGGTATGTGTATGTGTCTATTTTATATCTCCATTTATTATAAATGTGTGTTTCGTGTATAATGTATTATGTATTTTCACTAAATAGTATATTAATATAATAATATATTCAAAATTGCACCAGCTGCTCAGATCCGTTCTTTTCTCCAGTCTATTATGGTTGCCTGCATTATATTGTATTCTGTTTTGGTAGTTATATGTGGTGTTCAATAAAGAGTTATTGTATTGTATTGTATGTATGTATGTATGTATGTAAACTCTTTATTGTGCAAAATAAACAAGACAAATACAATTGACAAACACTGAGATACATGCACAAAGGCGGACTTATCCCTTTAAGGGATCTCTTCCAGTCAACCTTTGAGTGGATGAAAGGAGTATTATATTAGGGATGGACGAGTGAGTTTAAAAATTGCAAACACTGAGAGCCACAATACATAACTTTACCGAATATAATACATAAACTCCTAAAACCTACCAGTCAATAAACTACTTTATACTATCTATATAATATATATCAATAAAATATACTAAATATTAAATAAATAAATAAAGAGCACAATAAACAAAGGAATATTTCCGTGTTGTATGTTGATGCTTAACAGACTTTTTTGGTTATTTCATTGTTTACGGTTTAATACTCGAAGTATTGGTCGTTGTTTAAGTTAAAACCTTTACATATAAATTATACCAAGAAATAGTCATGGTTACTTTTACATAATTCCTTTCGGAGCGAAAAATCACCTGAAACCTTTTGTGTACAACTAAAACTGCACAAAGAATGTTTGCAATTGTTTTATTGAAGGCGTTTGAAATATACTCGTACTCAAAACAAAATTATACTTGGGAGCAAAGAAACTGGATCACATTTCAAACAACTTTCTACGGGAATTGACCTAATTTCTTTGCTTTCGAGTATACATTTAAGTCTACAGTCTACAGTTTAAGTCGTTTGAGTATACAAAAAAGCCATGGTAGCCTAGTGGTTTGACCTGTGGCCTCTCAAGCAGAGTGTCGAGGGTTCAAATCCCGGGCGCGCACCTCTGAGTTTTTCGGAATTTATGTGCGAAAATTACATTTGAAATTTGCCATGAGCTTTTCGGTGAAGGAAAACATCGTGAGGAAACCTTGCACACATCTGCGAAGAAATTCAATGGTGTGTGTTAAGTTCCCAATCCGCACTGGGCGCGCGTGGGAACTATAGCCCAAACCCTCCAATACACGGAGGAGGCCTATGCCATGAGGCACGCCGAATTACGCGACAATTTAATAATAAAAAGAAACAACAACAACAACAAAAATGAAATTGTAGCGAATTCGGAATAAAAAGGCTATATATATATATATATACATTTAAGTAGCGAAGTAGCAAGGTAAACGTTTTTTTTTTCATTGAATGGACCTCCGCAAAGTAACGCCTAATACATTAAACTATTTTTGCCTATTGTCTACCTTGCTCTTTGTTTCTGTATTGTTTAGTACAGATTTGTAGTGTTCAATAAAAAGTATTTGAATTGTATTGTACTAATGAACAAAAAATTTACCTTGCTACTCCGCTGCTCAAGCGCAAGAGTAGCGGAGTAGCAAGGTAAATTTATTGTTCATTGAAATGGACCTCCGCAAAGTAACGCCTGATTTAATAAAATATGTATTGTACTACCTAATTGTCACTTGTCACAGAAAATTGAATTCTTATGGTACGTCAGTTTGCTATATAGAATGTACGGTGACCACTTTAATGACTAATTTGTTTTTATTCTCAGATTTTTTTTAACAATTGAATCAAGGAAATACGCAAGGAATCAACTGAGTGGCAATGAAATGTTTTGTATTACCAATTTTAAGTCGCCTTATTACTTTTGGCTTAGACACGTGGAGAGGACCGGTTCAAATGCCGTGTAGAATTTTTTTTTCTTTTCTTTTTTTTTGAAGTGCGTTGGGCACTTTTGAGTTTCACTTCTACCGGCACTCCTGGAGTTCAACCCGTCCGTTTTTTCATTCAAAAACCAGTTTCCTTGCGGTAGTTTAAACCTATGCTTGATAAAAATTGGTCCAGCGGGTCGAGGAGTATCAGCTCTTTTCCAAAACAATGGAAAGCGTTTTTGAACATTGTTTTTTTTATTTGTGTGTCATTACTTACTCGATTAATGCGTGGGGAGCTTTTTTTTTAATTTACTGTTATAATCTTAGATTTTTCCCGTGTCGTGCGACAGCGGGCACGTGCCACTTCCCGCACAGTGCCTAGTCAACATAATGGATGAGCATTGCATTTGGCCGGCGCCCAAATTTACTGCCACATAGATACTATGCGGGCGCGGCCGTATTCGGAGGAAGTTCGATTTGAAACTTATATGGATTGGCTTTCAGCTTGCATATTTTACGGATGGCTTATTCGTGTTTTACTGGCGAATAAGCCGTCATAGAAATGGATTGCATGTATGAAAACTGAATAGATAGACTGTCAAAGACCAATTGCTGTTCAACGTCTACAATAAAGGCTGGATCGTTTTTAGCCTTCCGTACCTGAAGGGTAAAAACGGAAACCTATTGATGAGGCTCCGTTGTCCGTGCGTCTGTCACCAGGCTGTTTCTCATGAAGCGTACAAAAATCACGTCTTTGTCCCTTACGGGCCTAAGGTCGCAAGACCTAAAGACCACGAAGACTAAAGACTATGATTGTGGGCGTATGGATGGAAAGGGGAATCCACATCGCATATACAACATGATGCTCACGATGTTCGCCAAATCCCTCGATGGGCTTTTACCCGCGCGGGAAGAGAAGCAACTGGTACATTCTTTTTTCTTGGCTCCCAGACCAGCATGGAAGAAATATTGGAATTTTTTACAGGTGACCGACATAGCTAAGCGAATTTGCTCGTTGGAGTGGCAATGGGCAGGCCATGTAGCACGGAGAGCAGATGGTCTTTGCAAAGATTCTCGAGTGGAGACCGCGGATCAGCAAGCGCAGCGAGGACGTCCACTAACGTGACGGAAGACCTGGTTAAAGTCGCGGGTACGGTGGATGCAAGCCGCTTCCAACCAAGGCAACTGGAGGTCTATGGGGGAGGCATATTATGTCCAACAGTGGACGTTTGGCTAATATGATGATGAGGACAAACAAACATGCGGACTACCTGATGGAAAGCTAACTACTGTTGAAATTTTCACAGATGATGAACAACAAGTACCTTAGAATATTTTAATGTCTGTCTGTCTATTTAAGTAAACAATATAAAATGATCTCACACTGCCTACATTTTGCTTAGGAGGTAGGGCTCTGTTAACATTGGATTTCATAGTCACTTGCCGAATTTGTACGGAACTCTCTGTGCGTGAGTCCGACTCGCACTTGATCAGTTTTTTTAACAATGTATAAATAGTTACAATTATGTACGCAATACATTTCATTTATACCTGATACATTGTATTTTATCTATATCTATACTAATATTATAAAGAGGAAAGATTTGTACCTATTTTTGTATGTTTGTAATGAATAGGCTCAAAAAGTACTGGGCCGATCTGGATGAAATTTGGAACATAGATAGATTATAGTCTGGAATAACACATAGGCTACTTTTTATCCCGGAAAATTGCGTGATTCCCGCGGGATAGCGATAAACGAATTCTATGCAAACGAAGTTGCGGGCAACGGCTAGTAATTTATAAAATAAAAATTGTTGCACAAATAATTGTAAAAAATAAGGACAAATTTTACATTAATGCAATGAAATCCCCTCCGCGTTACACGACTCACATAATTTACTCGTTTGAAAATAGCTCTTATCTCTTTACGTTAAGGTTTAATTTAAATTTACCTCGTGAAGTAAAGTCCCGTTGTTAATTATCACAAACCGATTGTTTATAAATACATTATTTTTATCATTTATAAACATTATTACATTTCGTCTGTCTTTCATCTTTAATTTTTAACCATATTCGTAGTAATTTACAGGTTTTTTTTTAAATTTCCATGTTGATGATGATGATGTGGGGACGCCTGGCTGGATCAGGCGGGCTGTCGATCCTCTATGGCGATCATTCAGCCCAGTTCCCCTTGGCTGAAGCCGCCGGTTACTGTCCCAGCAGCGCTCCCACACCGCAACTCTCCCCGAATCTTCGGGTTTTCCTGCCGAACATAAGGACATCTTTTAGTTGGATGTCACTAAGCTCGTTCTCCTCCAGTACGTCGCTCCCGAGTGCTTCGCGCCGCGCTGCCGCGTACATGACGCACTCCGTGAGGACGTGCTTGCTCGTCTCCTCTTTCCCGCAGTGCGGGCAGGAGGGGTCGCTTGTTACACCTATAATGCTTAAGTGCCTATTTAGAGTATTATGGCCTGTGATGATGCCAGTTAATATTCTTAAGCTACTCTTACCTAGATTCAGGAGATACCTAGTTCTTCTGCGGTTTATGCCTTTCAGCATCATCTTCGATTGTCTGCACCCCAGAGCTTGGCTCCATTCTGCGTTTGCTTCTTGCTCTTTTAGTCTGTCTATTGTCCCTTTTGTGACATCTCCCGAGATTGGGAGTACCGGTTCAGGACCTGTAAATTCTGTACCCGCTCCCTCCCTTGCTAGTTCATCTGCTCTTTCGTTGCCCATCACCCCTTGATGTCCTGGGACCCAGGCTACCGTTACCTTCGTATTCTCTCCTAGTCTGTTGAGTGCTGTTCTGCACTCCCTTACCAGTGAGGAATTGACTGTTGGCTTGTTTAGTGCTTTTAGCGCTGCTTGGCTGTCGGAGTAGATTACCACTGTTCCTACATCACGATCGTTGCCCAGGTTCTCACATATGATCTGAGCGCATTTCATTATTGCGCATACTTCCGCCTGAAACACGCTGGCATATCTGCCTAGCGGTATGGCCTCCCGAACGTTCATCTTGGGTATTATGACGCCCGCTCCCGCGAGTTTGGTCGCTTCTCTCCTTGAGCCATCCGTGAAGCAGATCGTTGTCGGATATTCCAGATCTACTTTCCAGCTGTCTCTGTCTCCAATGTGGATCCTGTATTTTTTGTCAAAGATCCTCTCTTTCTTGATGAGGTCATTATTCTGCGCTAGCATTCCTAGCTTCAGTACCGCCTCCTTCTCAATGAGTGCATGTCCTTTGTCTGTGAAGTTCCCTCTCCACTCTCTGCATGCTCTCATTCTGTGCCACTGTTCCATGGCTCTCTTTTCAATCTCTAAATGGAGTGCTTTCAGTCCCAGCATTACCTCCATGGCCTGTGTTGGGGTGGTTCTCATGGCCCCTGTTATCATGAGGCATGCCAGTCTTTGTACCTTGTTCAGTTCCTTCTGATACTCCTTGATACGAGCTCTGTGCCACCATACCACCGCTCCGTATAGTAGCCTTGGTAGTATGACTGCCTTATACATCCAGTGTATCATACGTGGTTTAAGTCCCCACTTCCTTCCCACTGCCCTTCTACATTGGCACAGTGTTCTTATTACCTTCGCGGTTTGCTCCTTGATATGCCTCTTGTACCTGAGATTTGTGTCAATTGTCACTCCCAGATACCTTATTTCTTTCACTGTTTCCAGATCTACCCCTTGCAGCCTTATTGGCCTCATGTCTCCTATCTTCCTTCTGTTTGTGAACAGCATTAGCTTAGTCTTTGCGGGATTCAGGCCTAGCCCTCTTTCCCTGCACCACTCTATCGTCTGTGATAGTCCTCTCACCATAATATCCCTGACGATGTTAAGCACTGAGCCTTGTACCAGTATTACCCCATCATCAGAGTATGCTTGCATGTATAGACCCCCTCTGTTGAGCTTCCTTATCAACGAGTCTAGCAGTAGACACCACATCAGGGGGGAAAGACACCCACCTTGCGGGAATCCCCTGCGAGGCCTAATTCTTTTCATAGATTCTCCCAGTTTGGCTGATATATCCCTGCCTCTGAGCATCTTGGAGATCCATCTCCCTATCGTCGGACTGATTCCTTCTCTCTCCAGACTCTCCTCTACCGCGGAGTATGTCGCCTTATCGAATGCCCCCTCTATGTCGAAGAAGCATCCTAGCATGTATTGTTTTTCTCCCAGGGCTCTTTCCACCCTCACTGTAAGATTATGCAACGCCGTCTCTGTCGATTTCCCTGCCACATAGGCATGCTGATTGCCGTGTAGCGGTCTATCGCTGCTTACTATCTTGCTCCTCAGATGTGCATCTATCATCTTTTCCAGTGTTTTCAACACGAACGATGAAAGGCTGATGCTTCTGTACGACTTTGCGTCCTGGTATGTTATTCTTCCTGGCTTAGGCAGGAAAATCGCCCTTACCTCTCTCCATTCCTTTGGGATGTATCCCAAAGCTATACTTCCCTCATATAGTGCTATCATATTGCTCTTTACATACTTGTATCCTTTTTGGAGTAGCACCGGGATTATGCCATCCGGGCCAGCCGCTTTGAAGGGGGCAAAGGATTTTACCGCCCACTCCATTCTCTCCTCTTTTACAACCTCCCCGGCCGGCCCCCACTCCTGCGGGCCTCCCTCTCCTTCTTCTTCCTCTATCGTCACATCTCTGCAGTCCGGGAAATGTGTGCTGAACATGGTCTCCAGAACTTTTTCCGGCTCCGTAACCATTTCCTCACCCACTCTTAGACTTCCTAATTGGCACGTTCGTTCGCCCGCTAGCATTCTCATTAACCGTGCACCTTCCGAGTACCCCTGTATCTCTGCCGTGTACTCTCTCCAGCATTTAAGGCTCGACTGTGTCCTCATTCTGCTGTATATGTTCCTCTTGCTCCTGTACGCGTCCCAGCTATGGGAATCGTTTTTCTTAATTGCAACTCTCATTGCCCTTCTTGTTTCTTTCCTGAGTTTTTGCAACTCTTTATTCCACCATGGCTGCCCTCTTCCGGATCTCACCTCCCTTTCTGGGCATGCTTTGTGGAATGCTTCCATTATGTCTGTCTTGAGTTTAGTCGCGCCCCTTTCAAGGTCTTGGATACTCTCGTATCTCCCTGTCGTGGCTGCATTTTTACTCAATTCCTCTTCATACTTCGCCCAATCCGTTTTCCTTGGGTTTCTTATCTTTGTTGTCTCCACCTTGTATACTATGCTGAAGAGTATCCTCCTATGGTCTGACATGCTGTCTTCCGTGTCTACTCTCCAGCTACTAATCTTCTCACTCGCGCCCTTTGATGCTATCGTGATATCTAGCACCTCTCTTCTGGCCCTAGTTACAAAAGTTGGCGTATTGCCCATATTCATTATATCTAGGTCATTACTTATTATTAGTTCTAGCAAAGACTCCCCCCTACTGTTGGTGTCAGTGCTCCCCCAAACTTCATGGTGGGCATTGGCATCGCAACCAACCACTAGAGGTACTCCCTTACCTTTGTAGCACACTATCAACTCTTCCAATTCCTTGGAGGGTGCCTCGCCCTCACTTGGAATGTAACAGGACGCCAACGCTATCTTGTGTCTCCTCCCCCCCGCGTCGGTGAAGAATGTCTCCACTGCCACGAGGTCTCTGTAACATATGGTCATTAAACAACCGCTGTTCCTTACATTGTTACTTACGTATATGCATGTTCTGGGAGGTCGCTCACCATTCCTCTCATAGAAGAGGGCTCCCCCCAGATGTCCCAGGCCGGCCACCTGATTTCTCCACGCATAAGGTTCTTGTAGTAATGCTATTTCAACTCTATTCCTCGCAACATGTTGTCCCAGCTCGGACATTGCATCTTTGCAGTGCTGGAGGTTTACTTGGCAAATCTTTGTTTGTGTTTTTGTGTTTGTGTTTGTGTTTAGTGTGTTGTGTGTTTGTGTCATGATATTATGCTATGTTGTGTGGTGTACATGTACCCACACCTTCACTCGGAGAGGTCGTCCCCATCTCCACTCACTCCTCCTTCTTCCCCTGAGTGAGTGCCTGGGTCTGCCTCTCCTTGCTCCAGTGTGGGTTCTCTATGGGGTTGTTCCTCACTGCCCTGTTCCGTCTCTTTCATCTCCTTAGAGGACTGGGACCTGGTGATCCTGGCCCGGACCTTGGTGGCCGAGAAGAAGAGAATCCGGTAGTTGGACTCCCCCCAGTTCTCCTCCACCGAGGCCGGCACCGCGAAGCGCAACAGGGTGCCCTTCTCCAGCTTTTCCCGGACCACCACGCGCCAGTCCCTCATGAGGAGCTCCGGCTTGTCCCAATTTTGGACTGCCAGCATCTCCTGGAACCTATCGGTGTCCGGCTCTCCCGGAACCCACACCTGCACCATCGTCTGCTCGTATCTCCTCACGCCAATCTTGTGTCCGTCAATCTCATCAAAGGACTGGCTCAAGAGCCACTCCCTCGACTCCGTCGAGACCGGTGACACAAGGAAGAATCCTCCTGTCACCAACCCCGACGTCGCGAACTGGGGAGCCCTTGCTCCAGTCCTCCCCTCCCAGATGGACATGACTTCCACCTCAATCAGCCGTGTGAGTTTCTGTCGGATGAGTTTGGCCAGGGCCTCATCCACCGAAACGCCGTCCTCCCGGTAGACAGCCACAGCGAGGTCCCGGTTGGCTCTCGCCTCCCTCCGACTCCCGTCCACAGCTCCTCCTCCTAGATCCCGGCGCTTCGGTGGAGGTTTCCCCGACTGCCCCTCATCCGTGCTCTGTCTCTTTGTTTTTTTCCTACCGGCGGTGGGGCTCGTCCCCTCACTACCCCCCACCCCTTCTAGCGCTATCCTCTCCGCTTTCCTCGCCCTCCAGGCTCTCTTTTTCTCCGCCTTCGTCCTATAAGGCTGGAAGAGGGTTGCCTCTTGAGCTTCCTGCGTAGGTGTAGGCGATCGCAGTAGCTCCTCCTCGCCGATCTTCAGCCCTCCCAGTTGAAGGTGGACATCTGGGGGGGGTCCCTTGCTGGAGCCTGGGGTCGGCTTCTTCCTCTTCTCTTCCCCTGCCATCGCAGGTGTGGTTGTACTCTTTGAGTATGATGTTTTATTCATTTTTTTTAACAAATGCTGTGTGGGAAGAAAGATATTAATGAAGGTGGCAGTGCTCCCTTACCACCTCCGGCTATATATGTCTCCGCAGTGAGCGCCACCTCCCCTGCGGGTAGTCGTTCCTAGCAGCGATTGTGCCGAGTGGGCTCGCGAGCATAGAGTGAGTAGCTCCTGTGCTGCTTGTGGCGGCAGTCGGGGTCTGGTGTCATTGCGTGTCCCCCCAGGTGCCTCTCTCCTGAGGTCCCGGGGTTGCGTTTCCTAATCACCTCCCCCTCCCATCGCTCCGTCCGTGGTTCCGCCCGAGTGCATCATCAATGACACCCCAAAGCTTCCCTCACCGACGGATACCGCACAGGCCCTACTCCTCCACCCCTCGACCGCTCGCGAGCCCAATCCGCACCCACCCCCCGCTGCCCACAGCCGGCTGTGAGGGTCTCCGGCATGTCCTCCCACCTCTGACCCTGGGGGTTTAGGGGGGCACGCTGCAATACCGGTGTAATGCCGGTATGTCAGCGTGACCCGTGCACTCCTCTTTTATCCGGGCTTGTGACCGGCTCCATACCGGATCCTAACCCTCCTTCTCGGAAAGTCAGTGATCCGTTATCGAGGCAGAGTTAATTTCCATGTTAGTACGTGTGATAAAAAAATACACGTATATATTTCTAACGGGGTAGGCAGAGCCTAAGGTAACATGACTTAAAGGCCACGTTTAGCATGATTGTGGATGGGCGTATAGGTGAAAAGGGGAATTGCTGATTTCCGTCTCTAATGAGAATTATCGTGTCATTTTAATTTAAATATAACTATTTATTTCAAACGAACCGTATCATAGGAAATTATTTTTGCTTATGATAAAACGAAAACGTTGAAAGTATCATTATCATTGCGGGGAATCCTCAGTGAGCGAGTCCAACTCGCATTGTACCCATTTTTTGTCAACTTCGCAAGGTTCGCAAACGTTAAAACTTTGCAAAGATAATTATGTATAATTATTATTAGGTATTTCCTGTTAACCGACTCACCAGAAATGAAATAAGTCCGCGTGAAATGATACAGGGACTTAACCGCATCTCTCAAACTCCTGTATATAACGTTGGAACTTAGAAATAATCTTCATTACGGAAGAAATTTCTTGTTGGTCAGACGTTATACTATAATTGGTAAGTGTTATATTTAAAAGATTTGGTAAAAAAACAAAGGAATAATGCTAGTATTTTTTAGTCGTAGTCTACGCATTTACCCCCTTATTCATAAACGCTCTGTAGGCTTCTGCTAACTTTGCAATCGTTTGTCCTTATCTGTTACTTTGACATTTACCTTTCACAGATATGGACAAACGATTGCTAAGTTAGCAGAGGCCTATAGAGCGTTTATGAATAAGGGGGTAGACGTGAGAGGAAAAAATCACCCAATAGCAAGGCAATGCTGAGCTACATTTTTTTCTGTATAATCTCTCGTTCTTGACAAATTGTACCATCAGGCGGGCTGTACGCTTGTTTGTCAGTTTGCAGTGTTTGTAGATCTGAACATCATTTTAAGGTGGACTGAATCTTTTTCATGAAAAAAAAACATTAACTTAATAAAATATCATTGTTGGTGTCGCTTCACAGCCTGTAGAGATGATGAATGATATACAATACAATACAATACAATACAATACAATAACTCTTTATTGAACACCACATATAACAACTAAAATAGAAAAAAGGTATACAGAATATTACAAGGTAACAATAGGCGGCCTTATCGCTACAGAGCGATCTCTACCAGGCAACCATAATGGACTGGAGAATAGAACAGATCTGAGATCTATATATATAGATAGATAGATAGATAGATTTTTTTATCACCCTTTTAAAAATGCAATTAAATGTCAAACATAAGTAGTAATTCACAAAAGGATCGTCAATTGTAATAAAATAGTAGGTAATAAAAAACAAAATAACAACAAACAAAAATAAAGCATAATGAAATGTCAATGTAAATTCACAAAAAGATCGTCGTATACAGACGTAGTAAAAAATCCTGAACCATGGTGAACACACGATTACTTCCGAATGAAGCCGACGAAACACGAGTCTGACTGAAGTAGCGTGACGCATGCTTGATGAATGATAGTTCCGAGATAATACGATGGAAAAGGCTTTTGCACGACATCTGTACACAAAATGCAAATGATTCGCACGTTATATAAATAAATAATTACAACTATGCATTTGTTCACAGATAAAAATGAAGATAATTATTGCTGTTTTGGCTGCCCTAGTAGGCGTCGGTTCAGCACATCCATGGTCGTACACAGAAGATCGATTGTAAGTATGTCTTTAAACACACACACACACACACACACACACACACACACACACACACACACACACACACACACACACAAATCACGTCTTCATCCCTTACGGGGTAGACAGAGCCTAAGGTAACAGGTACCCACAGGCCACATTTAGCAAGATTGCGGGTGTAAAGGTGGAAAATGGAATCAAAATAGTGATGAGTTGCTAGCCTCATCGCCTATAACATGATTCCTATTATAATCGCCCATTCCCTCGATGCGCTTTTACCATCTGCGCGGGTAGAGAAGCAACTGGTACATTCTATGTTTTTTCTTTGCTCCCAGACCAGCATGGAAGCATCGTGCAAAAATAAACATAAATTAAATACAAATTGACAAACACTGAGATACATGCACAAAGGGATCTTTCCAAGTCAACCTTGTAATTCTTATATTGTAATTGTTTTCAATATAAGAAATTCTATACTTAACTGGTCAAATCAGGCGTGACTTTGTGACAGTAGGTAAAACCAACTAACTTGCTACTTTGTGATCAAGACGTGGGTCAGTTTACCTTAACACACCCATACATACACACCGTCACGTCTCTTTACCATAAGGGAAGGTAAATACTACTTTGTTCCAGTTGCTTCGATCCTGGCATACCTCTTTTGATTCATCCACATTTATTAACCTCTTGACACAATGCTCGTCGATTTACTTGACCTGGCATTTTGTCATAATGTTTCTGATTTGGTCACAGAAAGTCCATCTATACCTTCCCCTTCCTAGGTACCCATTCACACTCGCCGTAATCTATTCAGTTAATCTTCTTTCATCCATCCTCTACTACTTCGAAATTGAATCACCACAGAAATCCCTTTCTGATCGTGTTCCCCATTTGATTTACAGATGCAGACAGGATCCAATGCTATGCCGGGATAATCCAAGAGGCTGGTAAGTAATCACAACGATATTTTTCATGGTATTCTTAAAGAAGCGTTTGATTATTAAGGAAGAATTTGGTAAAGACTGTAACAAAAAATATGACCAGTGGATCACAGACATTTTTTTTTTTATGTTAGAGAGGCCAGACAAACGAACTAGTGGGTCACCTGATGGTAAATGATCACCACTGTCCATAGACACCCGCAGCATGGGACATTGCACGGGATACGTTGGGTGTAAGTTCCGGCGGTAGGATCTTGTGCAAGGTCCGTCTGAATCGCACCACTATTTTATTCGCTAAATCTACCGCAAAGCAGCAGTGCGTTGCTGTCACTGTGTTTCAGCGTAGGGAGTAAGACAACCGATGAAATTACTGGCATTGCGTATTCCATCTTAGCCTGCCTCTGGTATCGTCCGTGTCTATGGGTGGTGGTGCTCATTTAACTTCATCAGACGTGGAACTTGCTAGTTTGTAACATTATTTTATAGTTTGTAATAACATTTTAATTTACGTCTGGTTTTAGGTTTAGATTAAATGCAGGCAGGCCGGGAGACATTACATGGAACAAACAAGCAGGCAACGGCAAAGTGTTCGGGACGTTAGGCAGTACTGATCAAGGGTTATTTGTAAGTACCAAAGAGCATCCTTCATTGCCACAAACCTTTTGTGCCCGTTTTTTAAAATTCGTATCTGCTCAATCATGATGAACAACGTTAGCTTCTGATCCTCTTAAGTTGACAGTTCGTTGGTAGGCTTTCCGTGTAACACAATTAAAATTCCTGACATTTAAGGTATTCTATTTGAATCTTATATTAGTAACGCATCTGCGATCACCCTACTTAAAAATGAAGATGTTTATAAGCAACTTAGGGAGTCACTCTCCTAAGAATGACTTACTTACTGAGAGCGGAACGGCACCAAATGAACATAGAAATTTTGACTTTCAGTCTGTTCATCTATTAAGGGCTAAATTATTATTATTATTATTGCAGGGACAAGCTGGCTACAAACAAGTTATTTTTAACGACGCCCGCGGCAAACTAGAAGGGCAGGCACACGGCACCAGGGTCCTGAGCCCCAATGGGGACAGCAGCCATCTTGGTGGCAAGCTAGAATGGTCCAATAATAATGCCAATGCAGCCCTGGATGTGAGCAAGCAGATTGGTGGAGAGACCAGTGTAAGTATGATTAAATAATATGCTGTGGATAGCTATAACTATTTAACACTTAAGAATACTAAGAAGAAGACTTTCATAGTGATGAGAATCGGCGAGATTATAGTACGTTTAAGCCTTGAAGTTTTTGATCTCACAACTATGCCAAGAATTTTCTTAACCTTTGTGTCTTCTTTTTGGTGCTGCCACAGAACAAGAGGTGACATTGTCTCCTATATTGACTCTTGAATTCCTTACTTCCACAGTTTTGTAGCTTTTTTATTCATCCCTTTCATAATGCTCACCTAAGGTCTTTTTTGGTCAATCCTTCTTTCCAAGTTAAACATCGAAGACTTGTTTTACTATTCTATGATTAGATTCTAATTAAGTTTTTAAACTTTTTCAGCTATGATACGAGGCCTTCTCTGATTATCTGACGCTTAGTATTTATATTACAAACTTTGCTGGGAGTAGTAAAGCCAAGAAGCAACCCTTCTGGGTTTTATTGGTCAGACACTTTTATTATTTTAGCAAATTATGTGACGATGTCGTTAATATTTCCAGATATCAGCGGGTGGGGCTGGCAAATGGAACCTGGACAAGAACACGGAGGTGTCTGCTGGCGGCTCCGTGGTGCACAGCGGTCACGGGAAACCCGAAGTCGCGGTGCAAGCGCAGATCGAGCACAAGTTCTAAGCGCAGAAAACAGTATTTTTCGTACCGTCACTCCATCATTTTAGTCCACTGCTAGACAAGGCCTAACCCAAAGCCTGCTAAGTCCAGGGGCCTTTTCAATACCGATTCAAGCTACGATTTAGCTGTCAGACAGCCGATCGATCCAACTTCAGTTCGGAATTGAAACGCATTAAGACGTCATGGTAAGCTCCCTGTATTTCTGGTCTCCGCGTCCACTCATTGCTAGCTGCCCTTCGCATATTGTCGCTCTATCTAGTCCAGGGTCTACCTACACTACGTTCACGAGTAGTGGACTCCTCACAACGACGACTAACTTCTGTTCAATTGTTGTGAAAGATTTTTATTTAAAGAAGTGCCATATTCTTAAGAAATAAACTGTTTATTTACTAATTTTGAATTTTTATTTATATGAGCCATGTTTGTAGAAATCATCGCACAAACAGACTTTGAGACCCTGAGCCAATTAAGAAACTAGCTTTTGCCCGCAACTTCGTCCGCACAGAATCATAATTTGCGCTGAAACTTCTCGTTCTCTCCCATCGAAAATGTACAAAAACCAGCCAAATAGCGGAGATATGAAGATTTCAAAGTACCTAATTATTTAAATCCCTTTTTTCCTCCCTATCTCCCGAGAAATTCGAAAAGTCTTGAAATTAATTTTCAGCAGTTATGATTCCCTACTTGTGCGCCAAATTTCAAGACTAGTACTTAATTATAGTTATGGAGATAGGCTCTTTTTTCAATGGACTTAGTAACCCCATTTATTCCCTATCCCGTGGGAATTTTGAAAATTCCCTTCTTAGTTCACCTCTATGATACCTGCCTACTGAAGCAATGTTTATTTACGTTGCAACTCTAGGCAGTTGCGACCTTTGACAGGTTTATCGCTATCTCGCGGGAACTATGCAATTTTCCGGGATAAAAAGTAGCCTATAACCTGGCCGGTGATTTTCTCAACAGAGATTAATAAAGTTTGCGTGGAATACCGTTCAGCAGTTTTCACGTGATGCTCTCGCAAATATACAGACAAACAGATAAACAGACAACCAGACCAAAGTTCTAAAACCTGTTGGATCGTGTTCTGTTATCGATTCCAAGTATCCCTAGCCAATTTTTTTTAAATATCTTCCATGTACAGATTTTCGACCCTCTTCAGCTTTATTCATTTATTTTATTACTAGCTGTTGCCCGCGACTACGTTAGCGCAGAATTCGCTTTTCGCTATCCCGCGGGAACTGTGCTGGGATAAAAACTATCCCTGGGATTGAAACAGTGTAACCGGGTTAATGTAATCACGGCAATGTAAGGTGTCAGCACGCCAGTTGTGTTTTTTGTACTAATCTGCTTAAGTTATTATAGTTTTTTAACTATCCCACGGGAACTCTTTAATTTTCTGGGATTAAAAGTATCTAAAATATTGACCAGGGATATAAGGTACCACCACGCAACATTTCATTTAAATCGGTCCAACAGTTTTGGAGATTAGTGAACACAGACACATCCATACATACATACAGACAGGCGCAAATTATTGATAAGAATTTTAATTGGAGACCACACGTACATTATGTATGTAATAAACTTAGAGCGCTCATATCTAAACTTACATTGTTAAAAAATAAAATTCCCTTTAGCACGCGGAAGATGTTATACATGTCGCTGGGGGAGTCGATAATTAGTTATAGTATAAGTAGCTACGGTAGAACCTTTAAAACATATATAAACGAAATTTATAAACTACAGCTAAGTATGATAAAAATAATTGTACCAAATTGTATAAGAAGGAGTCTCAGCAGTGATGACAAAGAACTATTTAAATACTGTTAACTTATAAATGTATATTTTTAGGGATAATGAAATAAATGAAGTCAAAACTGCTATTCTTATTGAATTTAATAATTTTAACAATAGTACTTTAGGAATAATTAATAACTAATATGGAGAAAGCACTTTCTAATCACGAATGATACGTCCGTCCTATACCAAGCTCCCGATACGAATGCCCGGTCCGAATGAGCTCCGTGCCCGCCGTGGACTTGGTGGTGGCGGAAGTAACTGACAATCTGCCAAATCAGCGCCACAGTGTTGCCAGTCTTGTTTATTCCTTATACGGCCAATTCTGACATCCTGACGTCCTCGACAGGGCCTTTTTCGCGGCTTGCTTCCATGTCGCGAGCTGGTTCAGCCGTCGCAGCCTCATTGCTCGGTCCAGCTGATGCTTCGGTAGTTGACGACTCGATAAAAGGCGTCTCAGATTCTTCAGAGGCTAGAACATAAAAGCAAAGTATTAAGTAACCACCTAAAAAGCCAGCTAAGATTTAGGATGATGTACTTGTAGACTGGAAGCTACTAAACTAGTTTGAAGCAATAGCAATATCCAAGTAGGTAGCATTGGAAGCTTAGATAGTAAGGTAGCAGATCTTTAAGTGACAGTACATGAAACAAGGATTGCTTAATGTGTGAAGTCTGGGTGGGAAATGAAAATAATACGTGAAAATCTGTTCAAAAGTTAAATTTCACTCTTTTACTACCTAACAAGCTGGCATAGGCACATAGTTAGCTTATCACACTTGTTATTAGTAAAAACGATAACTGCTGACATAGGCACAATGTTTGCGTATCACACAGTTGATCGGAAGTTTTGCTACTCGCAATAACTGCTGGCATAGGCACAATGTTAGCATACCACACAGTAAATGAAAGCATCTTTAACACAATACTGTTGGCATAGGCACAATGTTAGCATACCACACAGTAAATGAAAGCATCTTTAACCCAATACTGTTGGCATAGGCACAGTGTTAGCATACCACACAGTAAATTAAAGCATGTATAGCCTTACACTGCTGGCATAGGCACAAAGTTTGCATACCACACAGGACGAAGTCATTATATTGCTGGCATAGGCACACTGTTAGCATACCACACAATATTAATGAAAAACTTACATTCAAATAGTGCAGAACACGACTCAGGAGTCCATTCTCCTCGCCACGGCACCATAAACTGGGCAGCAGCACAAGTTGTCTTCCCGTAAGATCCGGCCAGCAGCTTCAGCTCGTATCGGTCGTTCTTCAACAGCTTTGTGACGCGATATGGTCCGCGCATACCTGGATCTAATTTACCTTGGGACTGAGAGTATTTAATCACAAACACAAAGTCATTTACTTTAAATACTCTAGGCGGTCGTCGGTCTTTGTTAACATATTCGTCTTGTGCTTCTTTGTTTTGTCGTAACCGTTCGGCCGTCCTTTGCCTTGTCATAGTTCTAAGTGATTCTCGATTTTTACAAGGCACCTCCAACGCGATGTCGCGTATAAGGGCGCGAACGATGGGAGTCGTCGTCTCGGAACCAATCAACAAATTTAAAGGGGACACTTGGGTAGTTTTTTGTTTGGTTATGTTCAAAATTAATTGCAACCTCCAAAGCTCATCCGACCACTCAGACTTAGTATGATTTGCCTCTATGCGAAGCATGTTAAGAACCGTACGCACATATCGCTCCACCTGAGCATTCGAGTGGTGCATTTCGGGAGTGATGTGGTAGATTTCGCAGCCTAGTTTTGAAACCCAAGTGGTAAATTCACTAGATTCGAACATGCGTCCACGATCCACGACCAATAATTTCGGGGTTCCAAATAAAGAAATTGCATTGTTAAAAACCCGCATAAGTTCAACAGTATCTTGGCGGTAAATAGCATACAGCAACGAGTACTTAGTGAAAGCATCAACTAATACAAGAATGTGCTTATACCCTTTCGATTCAGGCAAAGGGCCTAATACGTCGAGGTGAACCGTATGAAACGGATCGTCAGGTTTGAACCACGAATTAATCGGTTGAAATGGTGCACGCGGTACACGCTTACAGGACAAGCAAACAATGCAATGAGAAATGTATTTAACCACGAACTGTCTGAGGCCGGGAAACCAGAAATGTTTTAAAATGAGGTCTACGGTTTTGTCAGCATTAACATGGCTGTGTTCGTCATGGAAGACTCGAAGTAAGCTTAAGCGATGCCCCTTAGGTACGAAACACAGAAGGCGAGGCTCTTCACCAGTAGGTGAGTATTTGTAATAGAGGATGTCGTTACGCCGTACGTATCGATTAGAGTCTAATTTACCCTCATTAAGTAAATCTAAAAGTTTGTTCGTTTCGTCGTCGGCCGACTGCGCGATCTGAGCCCAATTGCGAGGCTTGGTTACGTTATTAACGATGGGGTTACGACTTAAATAGTCAGCATGTGACAATAAAACGCCTTTGCGATATTCTATCTCGAAATTAAAATCTTGTAGGTAGATCCACCACCTAGCAACCCTTGGCAAAAGATCTTTTTTGAACTGGGTAGCCTTTATCGCATTACAATCCGTGATAATTTTAAACTTAAGTCCTAACAGGTAATGCCGAAAATGTTGGAGGGCTTTCACAACGGCTAACGTTTCAAGCTCATATGAATGATAGCGCGATTCGGCACCCTGAGTAACTTTACTAAAATACGCGACTACCCGTTTTTGCCCGTCCTTATGCGTTTGCAAAAGCAGCGCACCGTAGCCAGCGCTGCTAGCGTCGGTATGCACTTCAGTTGGCAATTGTGGATCAAAAATTGCTAGGATTGGCTCATTCGTAAGACAGCTAATAATCTCAGTACGAGCTAGCTCTTGCTCAGGACCCCAAGTAAACTCTACGTCCTTTCGTGTTAAACGTGCTATGCACGCGGTTTTTCTAGCAAAATCAGGAATATAGCGCCTAAAGTAACCCGCCAGGCCGAGAAACTGTCGGACCTGTTTTACGTTTTGGGGGATAGGGGCCTTAACTAATGCCTCAATTTTACTTTTAGATGGTTTTACTACACCGTTGGAGATTATTCGTCCCAAGTACTCTACCTCGGTACAAAGAAAAGAGCACTTTTGCACATTTATAGAAAACCCTGCCCGTGTAAGGGTATCAAGTACATCGCGTAAAAGTTCGAGTCCCTCGTCTATATTCGAACTTAAAAGCATCACGTCATCAATATAGACCACTACCGTACCTAATTCAATAAACTTTCGCAACGTATTCGAAATAATCCGCTGATATACTACTGGCGCGTTAGCCAAACCGTAAGGCATTTTAAGATATTCGTAATGGCCCTCGCTCGTTACGAATCCCGTATATTTAATAGAGCACTCATCTAAAGGGATTTGATGGAACCCGCTAGCCATGTCCAACACCGTAAAAAACTTGCTTTTGCCCAGTCGGTCTATGTGATCGTCAATTAAGGGTAAGGGGTACCTATCCTTAATTGTAATCTTATTTAACGCACGGAAATCAACACACATGCGGTCTGTGCCATTCTTCTTTTTGACAAGCAACACAGGACTAGCGTATTCCGATTCAGAGTCGCGGATAATGCCCTTCGACTTAAGGTCACGCACTATTTCGTTAACTTTCTGCTTTTCATCGAACGACATTTTATAAGGGCGATAGCAAACGGGCGAGTCACTATTAAGTCGTATTTGCATACTACCCGTGGTAACAGTCGACGTGGCGGTACCAGCTATCATAGACTCTGAGAAACTGTTAACTACATGTAAAAGTTTTTCGCGATCATTTCCTATCAAAGATGTTTTCACAGGTAAAGGATGCTTATCTAACTCGACTGTTGCCACGTTAGACACAGAATGATCACGTGTAAGTATCTGCAGATTTTTTGTTCGGACAAAAGTAACGCCATCTCGGTTTAAAACGTCGGTTCCGATAATAATTGGCGCGTTCATACATTCGCTGGGTACAACAAGCAAATCTACCTCCAATGTAATTTCGCTAAACTCAACCGGTAGCGTTACATACGAAGATACCTTTGTAATAGACGTGCCTACCCCCTTAAGTTCGCAAAATATAGGTTTCTTAGCACATGAAAAATGATTTACAACGGAAGAAGATATTAGCGAAACGTCTAAAGCTCCAGTATCTATTAAAACATCTGTAGGAATACCTTGAATGACCGCAGTTATCACATCGCTCTTTTGACACTCATTCGGGGCTGAACAAAAGCTAACGTTCTTAGGATTTCGTGATTCCGACCGCTGCTTAGCAAAACAACCACTCGCATCATGACCGTTTTTCTTACAAAAGGAACAACGATCATTTTTTTTAGCAGGAATATCTTTAGATGCTTCGTTTTGCTCCTTTTTAAAACGTTTTGGACAACCCGGAGCCTTGTGTCCCGGTTCACCGCACGTAAAACATTTAATAACGTCTTTTGGCGTAACAACTGCTGGTCGTTTAAAGTTATTTTTGAAATTAGGGTTTCGATCCTGCCTATTATTCGTAGGACGGATTGATCGTGATGTATGAACTGGCTTGACAAACGTCGATAAAAACGAGACAAGTTCGTTGGGAGACAAATTTGCATTCGTCGCACATGCTTTTACGTGGGGGTTTTTAATACCCCTAACTACAATTGCCGATATCAAATCATCGCTTAGACCTTTCACAACCTTTAATCGCAATAGGGATCGCCTAGCATAATCCGCATAAGTCTTGAATTCGTCAGAATCAGTGTTCATTACGTCATAAAGAATACCCGCAATATAAATTTTTTTCACGCACAAAGATTTAAAATCGCGTTTAAAATTGGACCACGTGCGATCCGTAGTGACCCAATCGCCTAACCACGTGCTTGCATCACCTTTTAAACATGTCCCAACACGGGACAAACACTCACTATCGTCCCATTTATTACACGCTTGCGCCCTGTCTACCTCTTGGAACCAGGCGTCAACGTCATGCACGTTAGGATCAAAATTAGACACGTAATACCGCTGCGTATGCACTGATTTTAACGAATTTATAGCATCGACTATTTTATCGGTAGAATTCTCGACTGGTAACGTCCGAGGAGAAAGTAAGGGTGGCGTTTCGGAACGCAACGCAGACGATTCTCGGTTCTCCAACGCACTTAAACGTGACACTATTAGTTCTAAAGACTCGCGGACACTATTTGATTTCGACGAACCACTACGACGCCTGTGCCTATGTTCATGTTTACGCCGCTTACGGCTTCGACTACGACTACGACCGTTAGTGTTCTCCATATTAAGTTGATTGCAATTCAAACGAAACAAAAGTGAAGTTAATGTAACACTGGATGGAAAGCAAAGCGCGTAGTTTGATCCCACGATTGATTTTAGGGATAATGAAATAAATGAAGTCAAAACTGCTATTCTTATTGAATTTAATAATTTTAACAATAGTACTTTAGGAATAATTAATAACTAATATGGAGAAAGCACTTTCTAATCACGAATGATACGTCCGTCCTATACCAAGCTCCCGATACGAATGCCCGGTCCGAATGAGCTCCGTGCCCGCCGTGGACTTGGTGGTGGCGGAAGTAACTGACAATCTGCCAAATCAGCGCCACAGTGTTGCCAGTCTTGTTTATTCCTTATAATATGATAAATTTAAAATGATGACCGTATGTGACGAAATTAGTAACCTAACTTTACTAAAACAAAGAACTAGAGCTCAAATCCTAAGAAATGTACCGTATCTGTCAAAGTATATCTTACCAACATGTAACAACATGTATGGGAAGCGAACCTGGAAATACTTTCTGCCCCAGATTCTTAATGGCTGGACTGGAACGGTTTGTGATAACCTAAATAACAACCCTCAAAACTGTAAAAAAATTGTAAAATCGATGCTGTTGGCAAATACTTAAGTGGTTATTTAGTATAGTTTGATAATTGTTATGTAATAAATAACACGCTGTAAGTGTGCGACAACAGTAGCAGATAAACCGATTGCGGTTTTCGCTCGCTGTTCACACAATACATAATGTTTTTTCTTTGTAATTGATTTGAATAAATAAATAAAATAAAAAAAATAAAAAAACTACTTTTTGTGTTTTATTACTCTTCCCTAATCGTTAGCACTTTATTTTTGTTGAAGTTGTTTAATGTACCGACACGAACTTTCTACTGATTTTATTATAATGACGTATAGATCATTCACAACCATGGTATTATAATGGTACATGATGGTTACAATGGTAACATGTATTGTATTACTTTATTAATGTATAGATGGATGGAAGCCAAAGCAGAAAAAGTAATACTGGCAATTTCTTCTTGTTTCAAGTAGTTAACTGTATTTTTATTAATTAAACTAGTTGCTCTCTAAACTGTTAGATCTTGCAAGATCTGTTGGGGTAAAAGAAGATGTTTGGACAGGGTAAAGAAGGCTCCTCCGAATCTTTAGCGAAAATCTAATTTGACTGGAAGTGATTATTCCATTCCCAAAACACTTTACTTTTTCTCAATATCCATTCGCTAATTTCCCAATATCATTTATTCTCAGTTTAAGGTACTAAATTATTAGGCTCGGTAGTTATCTTCTGGTGCCCAAGGGACAAAACTTTCGGAAATAGGAGCCCCGCGTGAAAGTTACATTATTGATAAAAAATAAATTCGGAACTTTTGCTTATGGAAAAATTGTTTTGCTGTTAAATTCGATTTTCGGAAACTGATTGGCACAATTAATTGAGAACATCCTCCTTTTTTGAAGTCGGTCAATTAAACCCAGTGTTAGTAGAGCCCTGCTCTTAAGTAAAATATCATAGGTAGTTTGAAGTAATTTTTTTATTGGTTTTATCCATAGACAGACATAATAAATATTATTTTTAGGTGTATTAAATTACAGCTACCTTCACACAAAAAAACAAAGTTCTACAGGGTTCCTTATTAGTAAAATGTGAATGTATTTCTTTCATGCATAATAAATGATAATAAGCATAAAATGCTCTGTTTGAACATGTAAATAATTTGCTAAGTTCATATATTTTCATTCTTATAAAACCAAATAATCAGTTAAAAACAAGAAACACATGAAAACTATTTGCAGTTGTGCCGTGGGTCAGAGAGGAAAAAAAAGGTAAGTTAGGGTATAAAAAAAAATAAAAGCTTAACAATTATTTTTTAATCAAAACTTGTGCTCGATCTGCGCTTGCACCGCGACGTCGGGCTTCCCGTGGCCGCTGTGCGCCACGGAGCCGCCGGCAGACACCTCCGTGTTCTTGTCCAGGTTCCATTTGCCAGCCCCGCTTGCTGATATCTAGAGCAAACATACTTTTTAATGAAACTGACTAGCAATAACCCTAACTCCCCATCCCAGAGCGGCCAGTGGCCGTCGCTGTGATTCTAAGCGCTCCCGTAACGTCCACAATATCAATGGCCAGAAGATAACGTGTCGGTTTTCAGACGGTATGCCTCCCTCCTCCTTCCGTTAGGGAAGGCAGCGATGCCGGTGGTTTGGATCCGATCATACCCCCTTGGTATGTACATACCAGGTGCTTCTCTCGGGCAGATGGCATAAGCTCATTGAGGGACTGGGCAAAAATCTTAGGAACCACATTATAGTCGATCCGGTTAGCAACACATCACCATTTTAATTCCCCTTTCCACCTCTACGCCCTATCATGCTAAACGTGGCCCTTAAGTTTTGTAACATTAGGCTCTCTCTACACCGTAAGACGTGATTTATGTATATGTATTCTTCTTCTTATACCTAAGCCATCTAAACATTACACCAATCTACTGGAACAATAGTAAATTTATCAAAAATACTTACACTGGTCTGTCCACCAATCTGCTTGCTCACATCCAGGGCTGCTTTGGCATTATTGTCAGACCATTCCAGCTTGCCCCCAAGATGGCTGCTGTCCCCATTGGGACCCAGGACCCTGGTGCCGTGTGCCTGCCCTTCCAGTTTGCCGCGGGTATCATCAAATATAACTCGCTTGTAGCCTGCTTGGCCCTGTAAAGAGAAATGTATGTCGAATTAAGGTCCGACCACACAGGTGCGTAAAAGATGTTGACGGTGCGGTTACGCAACAAAATGTATGAATAAATGGTGAAAAAACGTGACGCCTACGACACGTCACAACGTACACGCGGCGGTGTGGTCGCTCCTTTAATGCAAAAGTTCTCAAAGTTTTATAAAGCTTTACTTAATGTTTTACACGTCATTGATACTTACGAATAGACCTTGGTCTGTGCTTCCTAGTGTGCCAAAGACTTTCCCATCACCAGCCGGTCTGCTCCATGTGATGTCTTTAGGCTGACCGCCTGCACCTCTGGTATTTAAGTTGAACCTGTAACCAAAAGCCTGCTCAGTGGCTATTATTCTTTTGTCTCCCAAATTGGAAATTTTATATTCGTATTGTCCGTTCCAATCGCACTAACAGTGTTCAATAGGAGAGTGCGAGATACTGTAAGATTCGGTATGATTACAATCTTAGAATTTCCCCTGGTTTGGAGTTTTTTTTACGACAAGAAAGGAAGACGAGCAAGTGAGTATCCTGATGGTTAGCACCACCACCAATGGACACCCACAACACTAGAGGATTGCAGATGCGTTGCCAGCCTAGAGGGCTAGGATAGAATACCTCTTCTTCCAATAATTTCACCGGCTTTCTTACTCTCCTGAAGAAAGAAAAGGCCTACATGTGATAAATTAACTTTGATGTTTCTTAAAGCTAAAACTGCTGGATAAATTTGGATGTTTAGAACCAGCAATGTGGATAGTTGGTCGGTCCCGAATATTCTGAACAAAGATTCTTAATAATGATGAATTTTCAGTGAAAACTCGTTATTTTATGTCATTATTGTTCAGGCGAAGATGCAAGAAAAGCTGGTTATGAATAACTACGTTATATATTACTTACCACTTCTCTCTAGGTTCGCAGTATCTAGAGTCTCTCATACACCTGCAACAAAATGTAATTTAATACTTATAATTCAGAGATATTTCGAAGAGGCTAATAGACGCGATAGGTGACCGCAGAGCTGGCGTATTAGTATCGCTGTCCAATGGGGGAATGCTGCCAGCGTCTGTGGTACTATGCCACGAAGGCCTCTCTTTTTTAAATTATTTTATTTTAAGATTAGTTTTGTTTAGTTTTTAATTTTTTTTTTGTGTTTATTTCATTATTAAAATTTATTACTTACTGAGAAATGACAACAAGAATCTACATTATAAATGTGAAAATTGAAAAGTATACGCGGTCTTTGATGACGGGTGCATTTTAGATAGCTTAAGTAACTAAATATGAATTGTTTTTGCAGTAAAACAACCAATAATGTGGATAAATTATTTGAGACACCAAACAATTACAATTTAAAATAAATTGCGATCAAAATATTCATTAATTCAACTTGACCGCTACGCTAACTCTAATGCTAGGTTAAAAGTTCTAACGCCTCACATACGACTGAATAGGGAATCCGTGTGGTTTTTAGTGGGTATGCCTGCCGTCGTGGGAGAGCCCCACATACTCCGTAAACCCGTACCGGGCGGATGCATAAGGCGCATTTTCCACACCATAAAAAAAAAGGTTAAAAGTTCTAGAATCTTACAATGCTTCGCGCCCACGCTCTCTGTCTGCCGACACAGCACACGCCAAGACAACAAATACAGCAACGATGTACACCATTTTGATCTAACGAAAACATAACAAAACAAAATAATACCATTGATAATTATATTTATCTCGAAACACAGACAACAAGTAAATGAACAACATCAAAGAATGCCTCTTGGAAATTGGAATTGAAAAAAAAAACATTTTTTTTTAAATTAACTTTAAATTAAACTTCTAAACGACACTGATAATTAGAACACATAGAAAAACCCGAAAAGTAAAGCTATGGCCGGGAATCGAACCCGGATCCTCGTCATTCCGTGGTGCGTGCTATACCCCTACACCACCCATAGCCGGTAATAATTATTTTTAAGATATTGAGGGCGAGAGCCTTCACCCAGGCCTTTACCCTGCAGTGGTACACAAATATAATACACATATAATAATAATTTACCTGATCTAAACTTATGTATATAAATGAAAACTGATTATTGACGTCCACGCAAGACAGGATTTTGTCCTCAGTGGGGAACAAATTATGTCCCCACAGTTTTATATAAGACATTGAGCAAAGCGGTTAAGTCCCTGCATGGGGATTATTATATTTCTGAGTCGCGGCAAAAATTAAACAGGAAAGTTTTACACAAACAAGCTGGCGTTTATCTCATGTTTGTGTACGTCACTTACGCATACTGAACATGATGCATTTATAATTAAGATAGTAAAAATTATGTCACAAAAATTGAAATAAAGTTCGTTAATTTAATAAAATTGTATCGTCAATACTTCTTCATCACTACATAGTATAAAACAAAGTCACTTTCTCAGTCCCTATATCCCTATGTATGCTTATATCTTCAAAACTACACAACGGATTTTGATGCAGTTTTTTTAATAGATAGAGTGATTCAAGAGGAAGGTTTTTATGTATAATTCTACGCAGACGAAGTCGCGGGCAGAAGCTAGTTAATAATATAATAATAAGAACCACGGTAGCCATCATTGTAAATGGCACCTACTATGTACCTACTTAAACACATTTATTTATTTATTTATTTATTTATTTAGTCAATAAAAAATTACAGCATTACAGTCGAAACCAATGCGCTATAAAATTCAAAAAATATAATAAATAATAAATTTTATTTAGGCGACGAAACGTTGTGGCTCCGCTGCGTCGTCATCTCCGGTGTTGGATTCGGTAGTTTGCCCCGGAACCGACGAAATACGACACCCTTCGGCCAGAAGTCAGCGCACGCGATGGTCTCCTGCAGCGGCCACATACCGTCGCGCCTCTTTCCCACAGGGGTAGGCAGAGACTACTTTGTTCCACTTGCTACGATCCTGACATACTTCTTTAGCTTCATCCACATCCATTAATCTCTATTTAAATAATCTCAAAACTGTGCTGGCAAAACAATGCTCAAAGTCACAAATGTTTTAGCCTAGCGCCACCTATAAACTGCTACGATGCACGAGTATAGACTGACCGCTTAACTGAGTCCTCGCCCACGCGGGTCGGGTAGTGCACCTGCCGCCCCCCCCGCACCTTTCTCTGACCCTTTTTCGCCTACCCCACGCCCCTGTCGCGCGGGCGAGTTCTCAGTCAAGCGGTTGTTCTATAGCTAAGTGATGGTGACGTCACTCATGTTCTACATCGAGCTATCATGGTTTCTTAACGGATACTAAATACAACTTCATCTTCTTCTTATTTGTGGCGTATCAAGTCGTTATAGCGACGACAACTTCGCCAAAGTACCAAAAGTACAATCTTAAAAAAATCTTAAAAATCTTGTGACAAAATGTCGGCAACGTTGTACAGTAATGGTCAAAGACCCCCCTCCCCCCCTGTCGGGCTCTTAGTCAACGGTCAATGATATCCCTCAGAAACTGCCAGGAAATCATTAACCGATGCCCAGGGTGCACCGGACGACGCACTGCTCTTCCCCACGGACGGGTCCAAAAACGAACCGCAGCTCTTGACCACACGTGAAGGTAACTCGACTTGCACCCTAAATACAACTTCTAACTCTTTTCCTTCAAACTTCAGTCTCGAGATCAAAAATCTGCTCAGAGAGGGATCTCTTTATTTGTAGCCTCTCCCTACCGCTGGTAGATACGCAGAGTTCATGTTGGGATCGGGACTTTACCGTACGTACCGCATGATTTCTCGTATATAAATACGTGCCCTCGTAATTTAGTTTAAGTCAGGAAAATACTTCGCATTGTGCAGTCGTTTAACTAAATGGTAAATACATACATACATACATAAATAAATTGTCTTTATCCCTTACGGGGTAGACATGGTAAATTCCTTCTGTTAATTTTTTCTAAGTGTTATTTTGTTTTATTTAAAAGTACTGGATGGATTGTAATCAGCCAGTGTTAATGTAATAAAAAAATGGTTTTTAATTTGAAATAGGTTCATTGATCTTATAACCTTGTTAGACTTGAATATTTTATTGATTCTAGACTGGTAATTTTTTTTCTTTGTTTATCGGAAGGATTATCAAGAAATATTGGACATGATTGTGTTTTTTTTTTACTTTATTAAAACATAACGGAAATAAATTAAGTTGAATTCTTGTATGACGTCACGTCTTGATGGACTTAGAAGTAATGCCAACTTCCGCGATTTATTTATAATATCGTTTTTAGTTCGATTGATGAAAAAAAAATACGTGTCTAATATTTTTTGATAATCTATGTTAATATTGAAGGACTAAATAGAATATAATCTATTCACCCAGTTATCATCCATTCATAAAGAACTAAGGTTATTAACCCTTCGTGTAATTTCTTCCACGCTGGTCTGGGAGTAAAGAAAAGACAGAATTTACCAGTTTTGCTTCTCTTTAGATGGTAAAAGCTTATCGAGGGAATGGGCGAAAGTCTTAGGAATCATGTTATAGGCGATGCGGCTAGCACCCCATCACTATTTTGATTTCCCTTTCCACCTACACGCCCTTAATCATGCTAAAAGTGGCAATACGGTTTTGTTACCTTAGCCTCTGCCTACCCCGTAATAGATAAAGACGTGGTATATGTGTGTATGTATGTATATGTAATTTTTTTTTACAGAAAATGTCGTACGCTATTATTTTACTAGCTGCCTTTGCGGGCGTCGCCACTTCAGTCCACTGGACAAATAGTGAAAAAGAAATGTAAGTAAAAAATATTTATAAAAAAAGCAAAATGCATTTTCAAAGTTATTGCTATCATAATAACGTATCGTATGTATGTAAACACTTTAGTGTATAAAAAAGCAACAAACACAATTGATATTATGATACATGTACAAAGGTAGAGTTATCCCTTCAATTGTCTTCAAGTCCATAGTTCTATAGACGCTATCGACGAATAATAATATAATAATAATAGCCTTTTTTTATTCCGTTTCGCTACAATTTCAGTACACAGTGTAGTTTTTTCTAATTACCGCGTAATTCGACGTGCCTCATGGCATAGGCCTACAATCTTGACAAACGTGGCCTTAAGGTCTTGTTACATCAGGCTCTGTCTACCCTGTATGGGATATAGACGTGATTTGTGTATGTATGGGTATGTCATGGCATAGGCCTCCTCCATTTATTGCAGGGTTTGGGCTATAGTTCTCACGCGGGCCCAGCGCGGATTGGGAACTTCACACACTATTGAATTGCTTCGCAGATCTGTGCAGGTCTCCTCAAGATGTTTTCCTTCACCGAAAAGCTCACAGTAAATTCCAAAAAGCTCAGAGGTGCGAACCCAGGATTCGAAGCCACGACCCTCTGCTTGAGAGGCCACAGGTCGAACCACTAGGCTACCACGGCTTATAGACGAATAGTGGTACGATATGCTTTACATGAATAATGTTCGATCATTTGTTTTTATAGGTGTGACATCGATCCCGTCCTGTGCCGACTTTACTTCAAGGACAGGTACTTAATAATTACTTACTTTTATTACAGCCATGGCTTTAAAATCTAATGTGCCATGTTTCACTAACGATTTCTATTACAGGTTTGGGCCAGGTTTAAGCGGTAGGCCAAACGATTACACGTGGAACAAACAAGTTGGCAACGGAAAAGTTTTCGGTACTTTAGGCAGCACCGACCAGGGACTATTCGTAAGTATTGACACTCTTAAGAATCGTGGGCACCACCTTTCAGTGGATACCCCGGGATGGCTATCGGTGCCACGGCAGGCCGAGGTAGAGATGGCGAGATGACCAGCCAGACTTAAGTTGCGGACAGGCAACTTGGAAGTCTAGGGGAGAGGCCTTTATTCAGCAGAAGGACACTACGGAATACCAAAAAAAAAACGATAAGCTTCTGATAACATTCGTTTGTCTTTATTGGTCACCATGACGTTTCCTTTGATAGTCAGATACATCATAATTATATAATGTCAACTACAGTGTGCAGTGGAATCTCGAATCTGGTCTATGAGCACACACACACACACACACACACACAAATCACGTCTTTATCCCTTACGGGGTAGACAGAGCCTAAGGTAATAATGAGCAGCTTTGATCATTTATGACTCTTTATGAACCCCTTGTCTCATTCGCCCATTTAATTCACTTGTCTCATTTATTTCATAAGCAAAAAGTCTTCGGATTTTGAAAGACCTTATTTATAATTCCAGGGACAAGCAGGCTACAAACAAGTTATATTTAACGACGCCCGCGGCAAACTAGAAGGGCAGGCCCACGGCACCAGGGTCCTGAGCCCCAATGGGGACAGCAGCCATCTTGGGGGCAAGCTTGAATGGTCCAACGATAATGCCAATGCAGCCCTGGACGTGAACAAGCAGATTGGAGGGCCAACCAGCGTAAGTTTTTTTTATTACTCATAAAGGCAAACGATGAGAACGAGGTGGAGATGGCGAGACGATTTGGAGTCTTTTGAGCCGTACTGGGGAAACCTTGCACCAGACAGAGACGGGTGAAAAGAGACAGGGGAGGCCTTGGCTCAGCAGTGGGACACCAAATAGGCTATTAAAGAAAAGGCAAACGAGCGAATGTGTTACCTGGTGGTACGTAATAATCACCATTCTCTACAGACATTGCAAACGAGCAAATGTGTTACCTGTGGTAATAAGAAGTAGGTAATCAGCATTGTGCACAGACGTTTGATGCTTTGCCAGCCTATAGGGTTAAGATGAAATTTTTCGTTATGCCAGTAATTTAACTAATGGAAATAGCAGTGCAAACACTCCGGCAGGATTAGGGAGTGACGATGCTAGCAGTCTGGGGGACCCTGCACGAGGTGCTACCACCCGCTAAATTCAGCTTTAGCCAGCTTTGTCGAATATTGGGCCCAAAAAAATGTCGGGTGCTCTGGTAGCTGAACTCAGTGACGAGGTCGCCAGAATAGGCAGCCACAAGGAGGCGGTTTGTACCGGGGAGGTAACGCGGCACAGTTTGTACGCACTGCCTATTCAGGTGACCCCCAACTGCACTCTATGGCGTTAACATTATGAAGCTGTTCAAACTTCATTATATTTTATCGCCTCCTTTCTCAAATTAACTCGGAAAAGTCTACGCAGGCTACAGGCTAGAAAATTACAAACTAAATGAATGTTTTTTTACATTGAATTATGTTTTTTCCAGATATCAGCGAGCGGGGCTGGCAAATGGAACCTGGACAAGAACACGGAGGTGTCTGCCGGCGGCTCCGTGGCGCACAGCGGCCACGGGAAACCCGACGTCGCGGTGCAAGCGCAGATCGAGCACAAGTTTTGATTAAAAAATAATTTTTAAGCTTTTATTTTAGTTTATACCCTAACTTACCTTTTCTTTCCTCTCTGACCCACGGCACAACTATGTACGCCGCTCAACTGGTACCAAAGTGAGTAAAGGGGCTTTACTGAGTCTAGGATGCTAAGAATTGAACAACTCTCCCTGTTGAGGTTGTGCCTGCGGCACAGGGAGGTTGTGCCATAACTCTTTTATTCTCTTAAACTGTTCTTCAGGATTGTAATAAAACTATGAAAAATTAAAAAAAAAAGATTATTTTTTAGGTTTACATGTTGAAGTATCAAGGTTGCAACCTCCTAGTAAGCATAAGAATGGATATTTAAATCATTGCCGGTATCTTCCATGCTGGTCTGGGAGCAAAGAAAAAACATAGAACGTACCAGTTGCTTCTCTTCCCGCGCAGATGGTAAAAGCCCATCGAGAGAATAGGCGAAACTCATAGGAATCATGTTAAAGGCGATGTGGCTAGCAGCCTATCACTATTTTGATTCCATTTTCCATCTATACGCCCATAATCTTGCTAAACGTGGCCTGTAGGTCTTGTCGCTTTAGGCTCTATCTACCCCGTAAGGGATAAAGACCTGATTTGTGTATGTGTATGTATGTATTGTACGGAACCCGATGGCTAAAATAAAGAGTTTAATTTGTACACGTGGACTGTCATTTTTATTATGGTTAGTATAGCCCATATAATAATTTTATTGCATAGAAGAAACAATACAGAAAAGGTGGATGACATTCTTAAAGAGCAAGTTGAAACTTTCGAACCTAAATTTAAAATCACGTTAGCAGTGTAGAAATGGAAGTGTGTTAATACGTACTAGCTATGGTTTTTTAAATCAGTGATCTATCTTTACTAGTCTCGTAAAGCCCTCAACGAAGGCCAAAAATCGGTTAAACTGTAATAAAATGTTAAAAAGCGGTTTAAATTTCTAGTAAAACATGCAGTTTACTCTTCTGTTGGCTATAGTTTGCTTTGCATCTACTCACGCGGTTCCCGAAAAATCAAAGTAATTTAATAACTTTACCACTTTAAATTAAGTTTCCGTCCGTGATTTAGATTTGGTAGTATTTAAAACAAGTTGACCCAGGGTAGAGAACGCATGATTTCCCTCTGCATTGCTGCGGTGCCGCGAAGAGGGAACCCCATCCCGGGGTGGTCGTGGGGCGTCGCGGTGACACCGAGTGCTCCCGTAACGCCTCACATACGACCGGGCATCCGTGTGGTTTTTAGTGGGTATGCCTGTCGTTGCGGGAGAGCCCCTCATATACCCCCGCTAACCCCGTACCGGGCGGATGCATACCATAAAAAAGGGTAGAGAACGCATACAAATTGTGGTGCTCCATCCTCCCATTGTGGGTTCGCGGGTAATAGGACCTCGTGCAAGGTAAGACAGCCGGTGAAATTACTGGCGCGTGAGGATTTTACCTGAGCCCTCTAGGCTGGCAACGCATCTGCAATCCTCCAGTGTTACGGGTGTTCATGAGTGGTGGTGCTCGCTTACCATCAGGTAACCCACTTGCTCGTTTGCCTTCCTTGTCGAAAAAATATATAGGTATTTATAAAAAAAAACTGTCTACTGCAGCCTACTCTGACGGTCCCCTAACGCACGCCACTGCTTCTAGTGTAGACCATCCGTGAATGATCACGGTCTTCAGTCATGAGGGAACTACTGAAAAGAGAGACTCTATTATTTATTTGTGTTAACATTTTCCTCGTTGCAGATTTAAGGGAACTTTAGTTAGCTGGTCAAACGTTGGAAACTGGTGAGTATACCAGGATAGGAATTAAATTATCTTCACATGGAAGACGTAAATAAAACAGAGGAAATAATTTATTCTCCACAAAGCAAATTTCTTTATTTATGAAAAAACGTCTGCCTTATTCGGCAATGAAACTATGAAATATTATGGCCATAAACATGCTATAAAATACAATCATATCCATCAATAGAGCCGAATCTGCATAAAAATGAAAGAAAGAAAGAAAGAAGACATTTATTCGTTTTTGCAAGAGAGATAAGAGAATACACACAATTTTATAGAAAATAAACAAAAAACACTGACAAAAGGATAATAAATCATTAGCACAAATCCATGACTAATTTATTTTTTGTTAATACTCAATTTGCATCTTTTATATTTTTTTTCTTTGCACTTCTTTCTCCTTTCTTTGCACGTTAAGTAATTTTTCTTTTTCACAATTAAATAGTTATTTATTGTGGATCTAGCCGTTTATTATACAATATTTGTCGACAGGGTGGATAAGAATATTTTGAGAAAATACCACGGAAGTCAGACG
Source organism: Pandemis corylana (assembly GCA_949127965.1). Classification (NCBI taxonomy): domain Eukaryota; kingdom Metazoa; phylum Arthropoda; class Insecta; order Lepidoptera; family Tortricidae; genus Pandemis; species Pandemis corylana. The sequence continues at coordinate 7,227,336 of OX421873.1, forward strand.
TTGAGCGCCCCAGTCCTATCCGGTAAAGTGTTTGGAACAGTCGGCAATTCTAAAGAGGGACAGTTTGTAAGTTAATATATTTTCAATGCAAGCCTGGGTGCTAAAGTTGCATTCCTTTATTACCAGCTCATCTATTCAGACGCGGATTGAAATGGGGAGGGGGGAGCAATAGGGTTTATGCATAAAAAAAACATAGTTCTTAATAAAATATGAAGAGTCGTAAGAAATTAAGAGAAAAAGTGAAATTAAAAGTAACATCGGTCAAGAAATGCTAAAAGCACAAGAGTTTTAAATTGGTGCATTGGGGTAAATTCGAAATTGGGGGTATTTCGAAACTCGTGGATGTCCACTAAACGGGGAACAATTCCATAATCTATCTAGAAGCCAAAGACATTGGAGCTTCTAGGTAAGCGTTGCTAGATTATGTAATTGTGCACCGTTTAGGGGATATCCACGAGTTTCGAAATTCCCCCAACTTCGAATTTACCCCAATGCACTATTACTACTTACTCAGGGATTATAAATTTGTTTTTTATCTATTGTGTTTTTTTTATTATTAATTTATTTTGTGTGGTGTAGGGGATAGTTAAGATTGTGAGGTTCATGTTGTGTAAACTTATATATTATTCGCACAGGCTCGGCTATCTCGCCCGTTAATTAATATCCCATCATTACAGGGAAGAGTTGGTTACAAAAAGGTGATTTTCAACGACGACCGTGGAAGACTGGAGGGTGAACTCTACCACAATATGGTTCTGAAGTTCTTAGGCATCATGGGTGCCAAAAGCCATGTCGGGGGTAGGTTGGAATGGACCAAAAACAGCGCCAACGTTACCTTGGACTTGAATAAACCTACATTTGGAGGGAATATCAATGTAAGTGTCATAGTGGTTATTTTATTATGTTCACGTTTATTGGTATACTGTGACGCAAATATAATGGAGAAATAGGATGGGAGGAAGAGAGAGACGCTAAGATTTTTTTAGATATTGTTTTTTTTTATGACTGTACTTGCATTGCCATCCGTCCTAGATAAGTTTACCAAATTGTAAGTCAATCTGGTCAAACGTTGAAGAGTTCTGTCCTGCGGAGACGGTCCTGACTGGGCCATCAGAAATCTACTACCAGATTATTGTATAGTCATCCGACTTCCACGAGTATACTCCGAAATTCGATTTTCGTAATCGTAATTCAGTTACCGAGACTTTTGAATAAAGTATTGCCATTCCCTCCACTTGATTTCCCCGGAAAGAGAAAGAAGGAGACAACTGCAACCCGTAATGATGATACTTACAGAAAACTGATCAAAACGGCCTTTTCTAGTCCACTGTTTCTTTTTTTTAAACTGAACGGATTTTGAATTTGGTCCAGGTATAATAAAATAAAGTCGTTTGCTATGTTTTCTTTTTGTTTATTTTATTCATTAAAATGATTTAATTTATATCTACATTGTGGCATTGAAGTTCGGCAATTTTTGTGATTTTCGAAGTCTTCTAGTTTTTTAAACAATCGAAATTTAAAACAAACAAAACATAGAAGCTCGGCAGATGTAATTATAAATGCTAATAATCTGATCGTATAAATTGCATGTATGAAACAATTAAAATTATTGATGTGAATAAAAATTGTCTAATGACGACATTTTGTTTAAGATAACAATATCTGGAACTGGAAAATTTGACTTGAAGAATGACACTGAAGTATCTATCAACACATTGGATGCGTCTTTTACTTTAAAAGGAAAGAAGCCAAGCTAATAATTTTTCAAAAAGAAAATTGAAATAGAAAACTAAAAACATTTTTTGTTTTTTTTATTATACTTGTAGAATTTATATATTTACGTACCTTTTTACTTTTCATTAAAATTGTAACTGACAAATAAGTCAGATCACAATTCACAGACCAGTTACATTTTGTTAATTAAAATATTTTTAAAATAAAATAAACCGATTATGAAAATATTCGTATACGTTTAGCGAAGGAAGACCGACAAAAAGCAATTTCTTTTGTTCACTCGCAGTCAGTGACCTTTACTTTTTGCACGCTCATAAAATACCGCAAATAAGAAATAAGGTTTAAACAAGGTATCTATAGAGTTTATTTTAATACAGCTCCGCGTAAGCATGAATCATTCCCATTCTGTCTTACTAAAGTTGCGCATTGAAATAAGTATTGAAACACAGTAAAATTTATAACAGTACCAACTGTTGCCCGCAACTTCGTCGGCGCAGAATTAGAATTTGCATCCCACGCAGCGTGACGACCACAAAACCTTGAAAAATTATTATAGGTACATAACCCTTTCACGTAAATCAGTGGATCCACTGCCGTCGTTACTGTGTTGTGGCTGTCATTAAATACTGGATGTTGTCACTCTGACTCACTTTCCACATACAAAATGATTCCCCTGTATGGTCTCTTCGGGACTTTACCTGTTCTTTTAGTTTCGTATATACAGGGTGTTAGGTAATGAGTGGATAATCCTTGAACTGTGGATAGAGGGCACTTAGGACGTTATAATAAAGCTAAAATAGGTTTAGTAAAAGTGGCACGGTTTCGGAGATATTCGGACTTTTAGGTTTTTTTCGAAAATGAACACCCTTGTTCAATGTTTTGATCATAGCACCATTTTAAACTAACTTTTTCAATTTTTTATTTTTGCTCAATATTCTTGAGTACTTGTATTTTCAGATAGGCATTACTATTTTTGTGAGACTACATGGTATTTTTTAAAAAAAAATCGCAAACTTAATTTTTGCCTTTTCTATCGTACATTGATCGAATTTTCAGCTCTCACGGTGAAAAAAAAATACACTACAGCCTAGTTGCCAATAAGCTTAAAAACATGCCGGTTTAGTGACAATTTAAAAATGGTAATTACCTTTTGAATTTAAATTCAAAATGACAAAATAATAAAAAAAAATACACGCTCACCCACATTTTTCCCGATTTACTTTTTGTATCACGGGCGTAGAACTCAAAATTTTTTGTTGCAAAAATAACATTATTGGCCACTTATTAAAATGCAAATGGCATTTAAATAATTCCAAATTTAAAAAACATGCTGACTGCCTTTTGCTTTTTTTTCTACTTCGATTTTGAATTTCGCTATTATTGCATAATGAATGGTGAAATTGTGCCTTGGAACTCACCATAAATGTTATGCATTTGGGCATATTCTATCAGTGTGTATTATATTCGAAGCAGTATTAAAGTAAAAAACTTCAACACAACGATCTAAACGCAAAATTAACCATTCATTACGCAATAATAATTAGCGAAATTCAAAATCGAAGTAGAAAAAAAAACAAAAGGCAGTTGGCATGTTTTTTAGTTTTGGAATTATTTAAATGCCATTTGCATCTAAATAAGTGGCCAATAATGTTATTTTTGCAACAAAAAATTTTGAGTTCTACGCCCGTGATACAAAAAGTAAATCGGGAAAAATGTGGGTGAGCGTGAATTTTTTTTTATTATTTTATCATTTTGAATTTAAATTCAAAAGATAATTACCATTTTTAAATTGTCAATAAACCGGCATGTTTTTAAGCTTATTGGCAACTAGGCGGTAGTGTATTTTTTTTTCACCGTGAGAGCTGAAAATTCGATCAATGTACGATTGAAAAGGCAAAAATTAAGTTTGCGATTTTTTTTTAAAAAATCCCATGTAGTTTCACAAAAATAGTAATGCCTATCTGAAAATACAAGTACTCAAGAATATTGAGCAAACATAAAAAAATTGAAAAAGTTAGTTTAAAATAATTGTGCTATGATCAAAACATTGAACAAGGGTGTTCATTTTCGAAAAAAACCTAAAAGTCCGAATATCTCGGAAGCCGTGCCACTTTTACTAAACCTATTTTAGCTTTATTATAACGTCCTAAGTGCCCTCTATCCATAGTTCAAGGATTATCCACTCATTACCTAACACCCTGTATAGCTCTGAGATTTGTATTTGGTTTAATTATAAAGGAACCCTTTATGCGTAAGTTTGTAACACACTTAGCCAGTTATCAACTTTGTTTGCACTTTTTCTTAATTTTCATCAACACGAAATTTAATTTCAATTCAAAAATGCAGGACACTTTAGTAATTGCCATTTTAGTTGCTTTGGCATCTCTCACCGTAGCTCAAGTGTCAATTCCACCAGGATACAAAGAAAGGTGAGCCTGTTTTGTTTATTTAAACTCCTTATAAAAAAGGATAAAACAAAAAAATCATTTTGGATACAAGCCTTTATTGCTTCCTGTACTTGCATTGTCATTCATCTTACATAAGAGTACCAAATTGTAAGTCAATCGGACCAACCGTTAATGAGTTCTCCTCCGGAGACAGTCCTGACTGCGCCACCAGAATTCTACTACCTGGTCATTGTATTGTCATGCGAATTACACAAGTATGCCAAATTTCAGATCAATCGGTTGCAGATATCTGCTTCCTCATTGAGTTGTAAGATTTCACACGGACATCTTGAAATAAAAAATACGCGGTAGGTACCTAGGTACTTGTTCATCTCTAAATAGGCAAAACTATAGTTGTACGACGGACGCCCGCGTTGTCTCTATTGCACTTAGATACTATCTTTTCAACCACACACAGCGTTTGATAGGTAGATACTGTGAAAGTGATATTGTTATCACGGTCTCGTGAGATAACAGACAACGAGATCGCAGACAGTCGTGAATACGTTCAATGTGATACACGAGTCTCTTAATCTGTATAAGAAGTTATATAAGACATAATAAAAGGGAAATAGATCGCAATAACCTTGCGGTTAACTTGTGCGGACAGGTAAAAAGATCAGACATAAAAACTAATAAGTAACTTAATATGAATTTATTTTAGATCTGTCTCCTTCATGACGATCCCTGCTTGTTTGTTTGCTGTTTCGAACTTTAAACGTACAACACTAATACATAAGTACATTACTTGCAGCCACCCAAATTGGAAGCCGTGGTACAAAGTCGCTAGACATCCCAGAGACGTCACGTGGAATAAACCAGTAGGAGACGGCAATGTCTTTGGCACTTTGGGAAATAACGACCAGGGTCTTTTTGTAAGTAAATACTATAAACTGCGTTGTTTTGTAAAAATAGTCAGGAGTATTTGAGCAATTGGTAGGGCAAGTGTCATTGAACACAGTTTATCTTGAGTTCGCCTTGAAATAAAGTTCCACGCTATAGCACAGTGCTAGTAGTCTGGAGTTCACAAAAATGGAGGCACAACAAAACCGATTATTCTATAATTTAAATTGATCATTAATTTCAGGGAAAAGCGGGATATAAAGAAACAATTTTCAATGATCACCGAGGAAAGTTAGATGGTCAAGCCTATGGTGCTAGAGTACTTGGTCCAAATGGAGACAGCAGCCATTTTGGAGGGCGCCTGGACTGGGCCAATAAAGACGCAAACGCAGCACTAGATGTGAGCAAACAAATTGGAGGGAAGCCCAGTGTGTGTAAAACATTGTTAAATATTTTTTCAAATGCGGATGCTACCGAGAGAGTTAAATTGAGAAACAAAAATATACGATTTATTTTTTAATTCCAGATATCTGCTAGTGGTGCTGGTTTATGGAACCTTGATAAGAATACTCAGCTATCAGCTGGAGGTTCTGTCTCGCATAGCGGCCACGGTAAACCCGACGTCGCCGTTGAAGCTAAAGTCGAACACAAATTTTAACACGAACAAAAACAAATAGCTACCACCAAATAACAACTCACATCGTGATATTCAGACGCCTGCTAGCGTTCTATCCGGTAATATCTTGGCATATTATAATATTGATGAAAATGATACATTTTGAGCGTAGGTAATAAGACAATACATGAGGTACTTTATCAATTTAATTTAATTTAGGTAGTATACAGCTCATTTGTTGAATGTATCAGACAGAATACTTTATATTTAAATACCTTGTGTTTTACAAGCTAAAATCATACTTATACTCGTAATATATTTATGTAAATAAACTCGTGTTCTTTTTTAATGATATTTCTTTATAAGCTGTTTAAGTTTATAGTGAATATAATTGTAACAAAAGTTTATGTTATCACATTTTTTTTAGTTTGTAATCTAAAATAAACTGACATACAAAACAAAAGTCTTTATGTCAACATCGTCATCATTGACGTAGAGCACGCTATGAATAATGCTATTAATATTTTAAACGACTTATACGTGCCTTTGTTCATTAAATAAACAACTTTAAGTCACGTTGTACAAATTATAATTAGTTAAAACTATGCTAAATTGACTAACAAAAGATAACATGACTTAAAGTGTTACGCACAATATCAAGGCTTTCTACTCAAATCTTGTAATATTGTTTCGTTTTCGCCATTATTTTCAACATCGTCACCATATTTATTTTTACATTTATCCTTAACAAAGCAATATTCCAATTCTGTTAATGTTTTATTACTAGTATCCGGTAAGTATTTATACAAAAACAGCCAACATATTAAAGTTAACGTGGCATAGACAAAAAAGCTGCCATGCATGCCAATGCTCTTAAACAACAACGGGGACAATTTCAAAATACCAGAGTGCAAAAGCCAAAACACTGCGGAACCTGTAGATATGATAAAAGATTTAAACCTCATCGGTGTTATTTCAGAACTAAAAGATGTAGATAATATCATAGGACCCCAGCTAACACAAAAAGAGTAAATAACAAGTAAAGACAGTGAAACAATAGATTTTTGAGTGATTATTTCGTAGTGCACTAGAGTCAGATATAAGGACAGCAAATACAGGAACATGATAGTGACAGCTGAAGTTAATAAAAACATGGCTCTTCTTCTTACTTTCATCGCTACATAACTGCCTATATACATACCAAGTACAGTCACACCATCAATGATTAACATTCCAGAATAGGCAATAGATTCGTCTTTAGTGATATCTTTAATAATAACAAGAGCATAAATAGTAACAACTATTTTGGCAGTGAAGTAATAGAGGCCATACAAGACGCAGTTTATTATGAAGGGCATGTAAAATTGAGGCAGAACTACCGATTTACTTATACTGTTTAAAATGCTAGTTTTCTTTTCATAATTCGAATTTTGCTTTGTACTTTTAATGAAACACGATATTTCTTCATCAGCTTTTTCAGGTCCTCGCAGCCAGCAGTATGATGTTTTACTTTCTTCGATTCTACCGACACTCGCTAACCAGTATGGCCCTTCAGGCCACGCAAAACATGACACTAAAGAGAACAAAGCTGGCCATATACCAAAAACAGGAATATACCTCCAACTAGTAAATGTTCCTATTATGTTAGCTATCCATATTCCCCAGAAATATGAAGCGCTTTTCATAACAAGAAACAAACTTCTCAGCTTTGGGTCAGCATATTCCGTCAGAGCTATGATCCCTAAAGAAATATTGCCTCCCATAGTAAGCCCTTGGCATAAGTTTGCTATTAATAAGCAATAGGCGTTCACAACAAAATATTGCAGGAGAAATGCAGATATCATTGGTAGACAGATTATTTTAAACATGAAAACGTAACCCAGCCTTTGACATAAATATGGTACAGTCAGAACAGCGGGTACCGCTCCAAATCCGTGCACGGAATCTGAAAAAGGCATAAAAAAGAAATTCAAGGCTTGTTACAATCAAGAAACTTTCTCTGTACCTATATCCCTATGTCCCTATGTCCCTATGTATACTTATTATCTTCAAAACTACACAACGGATTTTGATGCGGTTTTTTTTAATAGATAGAGTGATTCAAGAGGAAGGTTTTTGTATTTTGTGGGTGGTCGGGCCTTGTGCAAGGTCCGTCCGGATCGCTACCACCATCTTACTCGCTAATCCTGCCGCTAAGTAGCAGCGCTTGCACTGCTGTGTTCCGGTGTGGAGAGTAAGACAGCCGGGGAAATTACGGGCACAAGAGGCATTTCATCTTAGTCCTCTAGGTTGGCAACGCATCTGCAATCTCTCCGGGGTTGCGGGTGTCTATGGGCAGTGGTGATCACTTACCATCAGGTGACCCACTTGCTCGTTTGCCTTCGACGAAGTCGCGGGCAGAAGCTAGTACATAAATAAATCACGTCTTTAGCCCTTACGGGGTTAGGTTGGGTTAGACGGAGCTAAGGCCAACAAGACCCAAGAGCCACGCTGTAAGGTTGTGGGCGGATAGGTGGAAAGGGGAATCAAAAGGTTAAAGATGGGGAAATCCACTTATCCGTTTAAAATATTGATTTATTTTGTAAATTTTGAGTCAACCGTCAGGTTACGGGTAACAAAACTCCATTCGCAAGCAGGGATAACAAATCAATTGTTTCGACTTAGGTGTAGGGTTGACGTTGAGAACAGGACGAGTGCAAGACACCTGGGGCCTTAATGCTATTCAGTTGAGACTCTGTTCAGGTTTTAGCTGTTATTTTTAGTAAGGAAGTGACAGCGAGCGAACCTAAACTGAATCTAGTATAGAATCACACAGTAGTGCGCATAAATAATAACATTCTCTTACATATCCACGAAGACATAGCTTCATCCACGGGTATCTCGTCTTTATTTTTTTTCAATTGGGGCAGCATCACCGTCGCAGTACCCATGCTAACTCCCGCGCAGAACATCAGCGACATTAAGCCTAATGCTACAAAGGTCTGAAAAATGAGATACATTCATACAAAATACATGCATATTTAAATCACATCTCTATCCCCTACGGGTCCTAAGGTAACAAGACCCAAAGGCCGCGTTTAGCCTGGTTGAAGGCGTATACTTAGGTGGAAAGGGGAATCAAATTATTGATGGGTTGCTAGCTCGCCTATAACATGATTCCTCAGTTTTTTGCCCAATCCCTCGATAGGCTTTTACCATCAGCGCGGGAAGAGAAGCAACTGATACATTCTATGTTTTTTCTTTGCTCCCAGACCAGCATGGAAGACTCATACAACATTCACGTCTTCATCCTTTACGGGAGACAGAGCCTAGGGTGACAAGATTTGAAGACTACGACAGCATGATAGTGGACGTAAAGGTGGAAGGAGGAATCGAAAGTGTTGGTGTATGGGAAAAACGAGTTGATATATTAGTAACCCCGTATGCAAAAAAGGGTTTAAGCATAACTTTACTGCTGTGTGTGTCTGCCTGTGCCACCGTGGCCTTTAAACGGGTAAACCGATATGGATGTCGTTTTCTTTTGAAAGCAGTTTTTCAGCGGTGATTTATTAAATTCGGTTGAACCGCTTTAGCGTTGGCTTTTGATAAATTTACAAATTTAAATTATGTATTAGGTCTTGAAAAATTACCAGCTCTTATGGCAGTTGTAGGTAGTTTTGTTGAATGTACTTGCATTGTTATCCGTCCTACATAATAATTTATTATTTAATTTATTACTAGCAACCCATCACTATTTTGATTCAATTTTCCACCTATACGCCCACAATCTGGCTAAATGTGGCCTGTAGTTACCTTAGGCTCTGTCTACCCCGTAAGGGATAAAGACGTTATTTGTGTATGTATGCATGTAGGGCGCTTACTATGACCTCATAATCCGATTCAGTTTAGGTTCGGTCGCTGTCAGATCCATACTAAAAGTGACAGCTGAAACCTGTCTGAATTGGATCGCATTAAGACGTCATGGAAAGGCCTGTTCAAGCGCCATCTTACAGGCGCTTTCATAATTAACTAGCCTATCATAGTAATTAAACTTAAGCAATCGATATAGTTCAAATCATGACCAACAGAGGGCGTGATAATAAATATAATTAGTTCCTAAGTAGTACAGAGGGCGCTGTTTAACATTATAATAAGCTCGCATCGTAGCACCAAGCGCCTTTTTTTCGCACATTATTGCAACTGTGCATTGTGTGTGTATTGCAATCTCTGCTCGTTTGATTCGCTCCCTACCCTGCATCGGCTCCAACAAGGCCGTAGATCACAAAAAGCATCCCACATCCCACTATTCTATCTTAGAAATCTAGAATGACAACACAACATGAAATAAAATAAAATTAAATGTATATTTATTTGCCACACCTATCTTATTTTAGCATGCAAATTTTTAGTTACTATGATTATTTAATTTACTAGAATCACAATTATAATGCGTCCCTGGTCGGCTGACATGAGGGCCTTCATAAGAGCCTTGTCGTCCCGGCTGATAGAGACCTCAGGAGACCCCAGAGCTGGCGCTCACCTCTCCCAGCGAATTTCTCTGACTGTACAGAGAGGTAATGCCGCCAGTGTGTTGGGGTCTATGCCGCAGGAGGACCTTTTAGATGGTGTTTTCTTTTTATAGTTAGGTATATTTATTTAGTTTTAAGTTTTGTATATTTAGTTGGATTAGAATAAGTTGTTGAAAGGGTTTTATAAATCATTATAATTATATTGTTTTTAAGTCTAAGAATATTGAAAGTGGTATGTGCCATCCCCTAGTGTTGCAGACGTCTAAAACTAATCACTGTCACTCTGTTGCCATACAAAAAGTATTACCTGTCTCACGGCTGGTTTCTGCCAAAAGTCATCGTTTGCCATTTTTGTTAAAATTCACATGCATAAACAATTGAAATTAAATTGAACTTGCCATACTGGGAACTTATTAAAAATTTAATAATACTTATTAATCTTGCAAAAACATTATAACAACTGCTCTAATTTGACTTAATTAAATGAATAGTACCCTTATCCGTTTTTTTTGGGGTTCCGTACGTAATTTAACAAAACGGCAGCCTATTTTTTTGGTCGCCCTCTGTCTGTCTGTCTAGCAAGCCAACTACCTACGTTGTTACGAATTGCTATGAAGACGATCGCCGAGTCGGCGCGTATTTCGTCCGACCCAGAATATTGACGATGCGACTCACGCGCAGCCGACTCAGCAAGAACGTGACGCACGTTTATGGTCTGTTTCATTTTAAATGACGAAAATGCAATTAACGCGGGATTTTACAACTTCTTTTGTTGCTGAATATGAAAGGAAAAAATAACAAAGAGACATAAAAAAACTGACCGCAGTATTGGAGTAGCTCAACCCTTCTTGATCTTGGAAATGAAAGATTTTGATTTTTATTTAAAATTATATACACCCGTTAGACACTAAAAAAATATTGCACTTAAGCCTGGAAAGTATCCCCTCCTATTGATTATTGTTTATTACCTGAATTGGACCCTTTTAAGTATAATAGGTGTATTGTTTTCCATAAACAATTACAGTGCGGCTAACACTCAGGTAAAAATGTCTTATACCTACTATTAAAAAATTGTACAAAGTGAATTGACACAGTATATAATTATTATTTTAGAAACGCACGTCGTCTAGTGTAACACCGGCCAACAACATCAAAACTATCAAGATCGTTTGTTCACGATATTCTGGGACCGGCAGCTAATGGTTTTACAACCCCACTTGAAGTTAACAATTGAACAATAGACGTCGGTCTTAAGTACTTTTCGTCAGCTTAAATAAAACACACTATACCTGCATAGTTAATTAATCTACATCCATAATGTATCATAACTTCCCTACAATAAGAGTACCTATATTCAGGAACGATAAACAAAATGGCCTATATTAAGAAAGCTGCATCTGTGGTTGCATTTTTAACGTACTAAATATTTTTATTATTAATAGGATACAAAATGGAATTAAAACAAATTAAAAACTAAAAAAAGGCCGAAAACGCACTGGCATCGCGTAAAGCGCTGCGGGTGTCTATGGACAGTGGTGATCATTTAACATCAGGTGACCCACTAGTTAGTTTGTCTGGCCTCTCTGACATAAAAAAAACTAAAATCTTTTAGTTATCTCATGCTGGTCTGGAAGCAAATAAAAAACTATGGGTAGGTACACATTAAAAAGGGTTGCTGGCAGCATCGCTTATAATATGATTCCTAAGATTTAAAATAAGATTAGGATTTAAGAATTTTTTTTTAATTATTTTAAGATTTTCTAACCTCACACTTTGTCGGTCCCTCGTTTAATGCTCCTCTCATCTACTCAAAGGTTAACTGGCAGAGAGCCCTTATAGGGATAAGTTCGCCTTTGTGCATATGTAAAAAAAAAAAAATTTGTGAATTGTATCTGTTTCTTTATATTGGTTTATTGGTACAACAAAGCATTTACTTACTTACTATTTCGATTCAGTCGATGGGCTTTTACTATCTGCGCGGGAAGAGAAGCTACGGTACGTTCTTTGTTTTTTCTTTGCTCCCGGACCAGTCTGGAAAGCCAGTTCAGACGAATTACCGCGAGAGAAACCCTCGATGCGTGAAACCAGTTCTTACTTGATAGTTAGAGGCGTTTAAGGCACTTGAACAAACAAACGTTATTATTCGATACTATTTACACACGTGGTAAACTCCGTTTAAGTAATTAGGTGATATTCATTGGTTCGTACGTCTCGCGAGTGATGTAAATTAAGTGAGAATACTTACTTATCATCTATTCTGTAATCATCGGTGTTGGAGTAAGAAATCATGTAAAAAAATTGGTGTCAAAATATTTAATTGATGCTAGTATCTAGGAACAGTTATACAGTTACACGTGCCGCCGTGAAACCCTGTCGCAATGACAGGCCGCCGTCACTCAATCTTGAGTGACGTCACCCTATTGCGATAGGGTTCTACGGTGGTAAATATACTACATTTCCAGATTCGATCGTTTTTCCACTCTCTCGGTTAAACTCTGGAATCAGCTATCGACATCATTTTTCCGCACCAGCACGACTTAAGGAACTTTAGAAAATGATTCTACACTTTTCTTTAAAGCAGCGGTCATTGCTTTCGTTCAGGGGACCCGCATACTCGTTTTCCAAATATCACATAACAAAAGTGTGTCTTCGTATTGTTAACTTAGTCTAATCACAAAGATGGGGTTATTGTTCTAGTAAGTATTACTTGGTACTTCAAATTAGAACTACAAACTGGGGCTTTACCATGACGTCTTGATGCGATTCAATTCCAATTCAGTTTAGGTTTGCTCTGCTGCTTTCATACCAAAATTACAACCAAAACCTGAACTAAGTCGGAATTTATTCGCATTAAAACGTCATCAATATACAATATCAATCATAAATCAATATCTTGGACTCAACTGTGTATTCTGGCAAATAAATTATTATTATTCATGGTAAGGACCCAAGTTTGAAAATAGGCAGTTATGTCTTTTCAGCCCTTTATTAAAACAGCTATCACGCGTGTTAATGATGAGAGGAGTTGTGCTAAAACAATATTATACAATATATCGGCTCAGCAACCAAACCAGCATACAAATGAGATTATGTGGAAATGAGCAGCCAGATTTAACGGTAAATATGTATATTAAAGGAAAACTATAAAAACAGGCCCCGACGTGTTTACGCACGTCAGTCTCTCAATCAACACAATATTATTATTATTGTCATGTCTAAGCACAAGATTAGACAACCGTTTAAACTCTAACATACAAGTAAATAGATTACATTTACAGCCAGTATATAATCAGGCGCTATACAGCCTCTAATACATACAAACCTGACGAAGAACAATTCAAACACTATATAGCCCGACATAAAAGTCAAGAAATTAATAGGGGCGCCACTGTCGCACCTGTAGCAACACCATATAGTACGACGAAAAAATATTGATACTTTACTTAATGTACTAGCTTTTGTTTTGCCCGTGACTACGCTCACTTGGATAAAGCCCCTCTTTAAGGGATATGAGTGTTATGTTTTAATAAATCCTATACCCACCAAATTTCAAGTCAATCTGATCACTAGAAGTGGAACAAACTTAACTTGCAAACAAAATAGCATACATTTTTAACAAATAAAACGACATTTTTGTCACTTATTTTATTCATCATCAGCGTATAAAAAACAGCATTATTCTGCACCCCTTCTTTAACAATTCTCCTCACTGAACTGGCCGATTTACCTGAATATCACATAAAACACCATAAAATATTTTAAAATTCAATATGTAGCTATCTAAGTGTATACAATTACAAATTAATCGAAATATTTCCGTAATACATTGTATCACATAGCAAGTATCAACACATCTCACAAACGTCAAGTGCACACTACGTATTTTGTAAACAAAATTATAACCTCAACTTTTTCAAATTTAACCACCAGAAACAACACTGAATTACTGAAAATTTTATATTTGTAACTACATAGACTATTTCAAAAACATCTAATTCTACTCAAAATACTAAAAATAAACCGTTACCACCCTGTCATATAGGACGTTCTTCGGTAAACATCGTCAAGTGAGGTCAAGATAGTTTTTGCTTCGCTTTCTGCGAGACAACATCTATATACGCTATAAATTACCTCTCTAGCACAACTACGAAGCGTTTTGCTCATTTTCACACACTATTCGATGAAAAAACACTATTAAGATGCAAAAATAATAACGAAATGAGTTTCAACCCTCAACTTTGACATTTCTTGTACCGGCACTGACAGCTAGTAGTGTGTTGCAAGGAAAAAATAAAGTTAGTTCCATTTCTTGACTTTTATGTCGGGCTATAGTTCATGAACATTATTCATACTGTGTCTTAAAATTATTCTAGAATAAGTACTTCAGCAGCAGTTGGCTGGGTTTGTTAAACTGAACATCCTTGAATAGTACATTACATTTAGAGGGTGGTGGAATAAAGAATGTCTTCGCAGGAACTTGTCGCGTCAGTCAAAGGCGATCATCACCTGACGTGTGAACACAATTTTAAGTCTTTCCCTACCCAGGAAGACGAATTAATGCTGTTCAGGATTTATTAATCGTGGTTGACAAATGTTTCTAAGTATACATTGGTCAATGTCCAAAGTGTATGGCATCAAAACGTGACTCAATTTGGACTCGGAAATTGCGACAGAAAACCTTTACAGAAGTTTTCAATCAGTCTGACTTGCTGATGTATTACAAAAGATCGTAATAAATTTATCGCATAATGTTAAAAAATACAAATTACACTAATAATTAACGAATATAAATGACTAATTATAAATATGAGTAAGCCATTGTGGTAACTTGGACAGTATGTTTCACTTGTTCAAATAATGTTTAGTTCAAGTCGTAACAAAAAGCAAATTATATTATCAAAGTTATGAATCAATTTAATACAACTTAATTTTCTGTCACATCGCCCGTTTTACTCTTTTCTTTATCCTTAACAAAGCAGAGCTCTAACTCTTGCAAAGTCTTATTACCGGTTTCTGGTAAATATTTATACAAATAAATCCAACAGATTAGTGTAAAAGAACCGTAAATACCAAAACTGCCATGCATGCCTATATTTGCCATCAAAATTGGTGCTAACCGCAAATTCGCTGTTTGCAATCCCCAAAATACGCACGAACCTACAGCCACTATAAAAGCTTTAAACCTCATTGGTGCTATTTCGGAGGTAAAAGAAGTTGATAAAACCATAGGACCCCAACTAACAGCAAAAGAATACAGTACAAGCAAAGTCAACGAAATCGTATCATTTTGAGTGACCACTTTATACTCCACTAATGACAAATACAAGCACAATGCATACAAAAATAATATAGTTACAGCAGAAGTTATCAAAAACATGCCCCTTCGTCTTACTTTCATCGCTACGTAACTACCTAAGTACATACCGAATACAGTCACGCCATCGATGATTAACATTCCAGCATACGCTGTTGATTCATTTTTCGTTATATCTTCAATGATGACGAGTGCATAGACAGTCATCACAATCTTACCGCTGAACTGATACAAGCTGTACAATACACAATTGACTGAGAAAGGCATGTAAAATTCTCGTAAAACAGCTACCTTCTTAATCCTTGTTAGCAAGTTACCTTTGTCTACTTTATCAGATTTGATCGTTTGGTTCTTGATGATAGACGATAGTTCCTCTGTAGCATTACCAGGTCCTCGCAGCCATTCAAACGTTTTTTTACATTCTTCTACTCTTCCTACGCTTGCCAACCAATATGGTCCCTCAGGCCAAATTTTAGACGAAAATAAAGCGAACAAAGTTGGCCATATTCCTAATAGAGGTACATTTCTCCAATACGAGAAAGTTCCAATAATGTTGGCAATCCAAATACCCCAGAAGAAAGATGCACTTTTCATAACGAGGAACAAGCTTCTAAATCTTGGCTCTGCATATTCTGTTATCGCCATTATTCCTAAAGAAATATTTCCACCCATTGTGGCGCCTTGACATAATGCTGCTATCACAAGATGGACGGCGTTGGTGGCGAAAAATTGAAGAATAAATGCAATAATTATTGGTAAACAGATAAGTACGAAGGTAAATTTGTAGCCTTTCCATTGGCTTATATACGGCACAACTAAGACTGCAGGTACTGATCCAAATCCATTGACGGAATCTGAAACAAAATGTCAAAAACATTAAATCGATGTTCCAGATGAAAAAATTGCAAAAGTAAGCCAAGAACGCAAAATTATATAGTAGACATGATTATAAGATTGCATTACCTCTTATCAAATTAATGAATGCGATCCCTGACAGGTGTTTAGTAATAAATTTTTAGATTTTTCTAATTCGATACAATTATTTAGTTCCTTCGGGCAAAAAGTTGAAAGTTCACTTTTTTTCCCAAAAACTTGGTACTAATTATAGTCAACTTTGCAAAAGTTAATAGACATGTACTTTACTAAACACCAAAGATAAATTCATGTTTACAACATAAGAGTTACTTCTAAAACTAAAACTACTGGTTGGTGACGGACATTTTTAGGTTTAACAGGGTTAAAACACAATTTTCTTTTAAAACTTTAATTTACTGTTTCAAATACTGCTCCAGTCTTTTATTCCGGTGCTAGGTTCTCAATCTTATCGTGATCAATTTCCATCTTGAGTTCGGATGAAAGGTTCAATTACATTCTATAAAAAAATTCAACCGATATTTTGTATTCATTTTAATATGTCAAGTTCGTACTCACATATCCAAGCAGACATTGATTCGCTAACATATATATCGGCATCATTTTTCATAAGCTGCGGCATCATAATCGTTGAGGTTCCCGTGAATACTCCAGCGCTGAAGATCAAAGACATTGGTCCGAGTATCACGAATGCCTACAAAATTAGAAAAAAACAGATTATATTGACTCTGTAGAAGCATTTGCCTGAAATAAGACCTCGCCTCCTCAAAATAAAGTGTGTGTTAAAATCACTATCACTACATAGTATAAAACAAAGTCGCTTTCTCTGTCCCTATATCCCTATGTCCCTATGTCCCTATGTCCCTATGTGTATGCCTATATCTTCAAAACTACACAACGTATTTTGATGCGGTTTTTTTAATAGATATAGTGATTAAAGAGGAAGGTTTTTATGTATAATCCTATGCAGACGAAGTCGCGGGCAGAAGCTAGTTTTGAATAAAGCAACAAGTCTGGCCAAATCGTGCTTCAGTTACTTTCAGGTTTTTTAATTACATGCTAAATTCAGTTAAACCAAATTTAAATTATCAGTCACATTATCTGCAGGTTATAGACCGGGGTTAACTTTCTTGATCTCCCGATGTATTCGATGCTTCGAAATATCGGAAGCTTCTAATATATTTAACCACGAATCATTTGAAACTGTTACAATCCTTTTAATATTTTACTCAATAGCAATTTTCTACTTGCTTTGCACAAACAAAGGAACCAGAAATTAAGAGATAAAAACTTATAAATTTTATACTTTACTTGTCTGAGGCCTGGCGACTTCCAAAAGGGCAATACATTTTTTTCGACATGATACGTCATCTTTATCACACCTTAACTATATCACTTAGATTAAAATGTATTGATTCGAGCAAAAACTTTGAAAAATGCGACAGGGAAGCACCATGCATAATTACGCTCTATTCAGATAAATCCGACTTAGCTCTTTGCGTTTAGACGTGGATCTTATCAAATATCTTGTTTTAGGAGTTAGTTTTTATCGCAGAATTGTCGTCTTGTTCAATGTTTATATAGATTATGTAGGAAGCATTGATAAGCCAAACCTTAAGCGCGTGTAAATGGAAACTGCAAATAATTTGTTCTTGCCAAGTGACAACAAATTATTACCAAGTGGTAATTATGAATTTCATTGATGGTGCATTTCATGGTAGAAAACATAATAATGTAATGATTTCAAGTGCTCATAAGTTGCGTGTTTTTGTGAATTACTTATGAGAGAGAGAGAAAGATTTATCAACACACATTCGATAAAGATTATATACGTAAAATAAAGAGACAAAATTCATACACTTCCATGCTGGTCTGGGAGCAAAGAAAAAACATTAAATATACCAGTTGCTTCTCTTCTCGCGCAAATGGTAAAAACCCATTGAGGGAATGGGCGAAAATCATAGGAATCATGTTATAGACGATGCGGCTAGCAACCCATCACTATTTTGATTCCACTTTCCACCTCTACGTCCTCAGTGTCTTGCTAAACGTGGCATGTAGGTCTTGTTACCTTAGGCTCTGTCTACCCCGCAAGGGATAAAGACGTGATTTGTGTATTTATGTATCTATGTGTATGTATAAAATTCATTTGAGAAAAATAAAATAAACAAAAAACACTCAACGATTTTGTACTAAAATGGTATCGATGTAAAATGGCCCCACTCAGCATATTGTTGCGGAAAGCAGCAGCATTGTTTTCCAGTGAGTCCCAAATAAAACTAAAAACAAAACACAGAAAAACAAACAAACGCTGCGACGGCACAACCGACAGTGGAAAGCATTTCACAAAGAAGCTGAAGTTATTAAGTTAAGAAACCCCGGGCAACAGCTAGTAAACAATAAAATGCTAAGCATCACTACGTAGTATAAAATAAAGTCGCTTTCTCTGTCCCTATTTCCCTATGTCCCTATGTCCCTATGTCCCTATGTATGCTTATATCTTCAAAACTACACAACGGATTTTGATGCGGTTTTTGACGTGACAACGTCTTATAAATTGGTTTGCCGGGTGACACTTCAAGAAACTGCGTTACGCTCCGCTCACGTTATGCGCTCACAATGAGAGCGAGTGAGAGGCATGGTTAGCCCGCCTAAGAGCGAGAGAGACAGACATAAAAAGTGAAAGGCACGCGTCCCTTCCACTCGAGCACGAATGAATATTCACATTAAAATTATTTTACCACTCAAAGTCGTTGTCACGTAAAACTTTCGCCCGTATACCGACTTTACAGGCAACAGGTTTTTTTTTTAATAGATAGAGTGATTCAAGAGGAAGGTTTTTATGTATAATTCTACGCAGAAAAAGTCGCGGGCAGAAGCTAGTACATTATATAATTCATCATTTCAACCGTAGGCCGTCCACTGTTGGGCATCGGCCTCCCCCATAGACTTCCAGTTGCCTCTATGTGGGAAGCGGCTTGCATCCACCGTGAACCCGCGACTTTAACCAGGTCATCCGTCCACCTCGTGGGTGGACGTCCTACGCTGCGCTTGCCGATCCGCGGTCTCCAATCGAGAACCTTTCGGCCCCAACCGTCTACTCCATTTCAACGAGCTAATTTACTTAGCCATGTCGGCGAGCCTTGTTATTCTACGTATCTCTTCCTTTCTGATTCGATCCCGTAGAGGAACCCCAAGCATAGCTCTCTCCATAGCTCACCACACATTATATATATAGAATAAACTAGCTGTTGCCCGCGGCTTCGCTCCCGTTTTTTTTTCTTCTAAATTTCAATATGAAAAATAGATAGTAGCCGATTCTCAGACCTACTGAATACGCATATAAAATTTGGTAAGAATCGGTAAAGCCCTTTTGGAGGAGTACGGGAACGAACATTGTGACACGAGAATTTTATATATAATAAGAATAAGATACATAGTATAAAATAAAGTCGCTTTTTCTGTCCCCGTGTCCCTATGTATGCTTATATATCTTCAAAACCACACAACGGATTTGGATGCGGTTTTTTTAATAGATAGAGTGATTCAAGAGGAAGGTTTGTGTGTATAATACATGCACAATATACCGTGCGAAGCCGGGGCGGGTCGCTAGTATAAGATAAACGTAGAAGTTTACTACAATGCAAGCACTAATTACTTGCAGCTAAGTATTTATATCAAGTATTATTATTAGGATTATCATTGGAGACATTGTCTTTAAATCAACCATGTTTATAATACTTAAAGTAATCTTCTAAGCCCTCATCGCAACAAAGTATGGATCTAATCTTTATCTTATGTCAATAACAGAACACGTGATACTTCAGAACATTGTTGAAATTGTCTTCTTCAATCATAAGCTCTTCAAGACATGACCAAGTTACATTGTCATCGTTTAAGCATCCAATAATTGAATAGTTTGGATATGTTAGATTAGAACTGACTGACCCTAGAAACTAGTAAGCATAATAGATGCAGTAGAAATTAGAGTAAACCCTTAAGTGGAGTGGTAAACTAAAGTAGACATATTCTAAGACTTATATTATACTTAGAATTTTTAGGACTCTAAAATTACGATGAGGCTTGAACCATTAATTTTATTATGCCAAATTAAGGGTTAAGAAGTGTGCTGGCGTAAGGGCAGGGCGCCAAATTTCGGGGAGCGATCGGTGAGGGTGAGATGCTTCCCCGCCAAACTGGTACTCCATTTAGGTTTTCTAAAGTGGTCGTAACGCCGGCACTGCTTCGAAGTATGAGAGGTGCAGCAGGCTTATTACGCAACTCGCTCGCAATCAGCATCGTCTTCATTTTTGACATTTGATTCCGAGATTGGTTTCAAAATGAAAACAATCGTTCCACGTAACTCGATCGGCTTGGCATCGCTTTCGAAAGCGATTGCGAGCCATTTTTCAAAGCAATTGAACGAATGATTTGCCAAAAAGTCCTGCCTGATAAGCAGTACGTCAAAATAAAAAAAAGTGCTTGAATCTGTGGTACACAATGACATAAGTAAGTAGCTAAAAAAAGCAACGGCTAAGTGGCGCCGTCTGTGAATTGTTGGTGTTACTCAACCATACATGGGGAATTTCAATAAAAATGACTATATATATTTTTCCCAGATTTTGGAAAAGTCAAAAGTCAAAAGTGTTTTATTTGTGAAACATAGGTGATGGCTGCATAAATACAGAGATGTTACATATTTTAGTGTTGCACTATGTTTTGCCGGTTGGCGTACAAATACATTGGCTATTAAGTAGTATTAACAATTTAGGTCATCATTTAAATAATCGAGAACAGAATAATAGCATTTATTCGTAAGCAGGGTTAATAATTTACGTCTCAAAAGTGGTATTGGCAGTAGTTTAAATTCTATTGGTAATTTATTATAAACCCTTATTGCAAGAGAACATACATTTTTACGCATCAAAGCGGTTTTCCCAGGAGCTGGGCATAAATCCTCCCTAAATCTTTGCCTCAAACGTTCGCTACTGTAATTGGCTTTTTTGAACAATTCTGGATTATTTTTTACGAATACTACCACCTCCAGAATGTAAAGAGAAGGCACTGTCAAGATGTTCAGATCATGATCAAGATGTATTTGGCTTATTTCTACTCAGAATCAACAGCACTACTGAATGTTGTATGAGAAATTAATGTTAATGTTTAATGAAATTCCCCGTGTTTGGTTTAGTAACACCAACAATTCACAGACGGCGCCACTTAGCCGTTGCTTTTTTTAGCTACTTATGTCATCGTGTACCACAGATTCAAGCAGCATTTTTTTTATTTGTTATGACTGTTATGGACGTACTGCTTATCAGCCGTATATAGGGGCCGCCGAATGACTGAGTAAAACGTTTTTATTTTTATAAAATGTATCGTTCGATGGAATCTGTAACTTTTTTCTGTAGCTAAGGATGGTTATTCCTATCAATAGAAAAATCATCAAGCACTTTTAAAATAATCATCCATTCCCAATTGCTAGGTAAAATTTAATATTTTGTTGTGATGTTTTTTCCTTTGAATGTCGATCAAAACTATAAAAATGGCAATAAGTAAAGTAAGCGAAGCCCGCCTTTGTATACGTATTTAAATTTTTGACTATTGTGTTTGTATATTTTAATTTTTTTTAGGTACATTCAATAAAGTGTTAACTTAGATACAAGTACATTAACAAAAATAATCATGAAGGGGGAGTTGTATTCGAAAAGGAATAAAATGGAAATAAACTTCGCATTTGTAATGTTTTATTCTTTTTAATTTAAAAAATAGCTAGAAATTTCCTAATAAGTAATTCTTAACAATACTAATAAGTACGACACTAATCGTCATATCCAGCCAATCATATCACGATCGTATTCGTTGTCCAAGTTGATTGTGATTATGATTCCGACTCCGACCGCCTTGAAACATTGGTATTATGTAAAAAAAATATTCCAATTACCCTTGCAATCGCTTTCAAAGACTAAGCCAAGTGAATGGACCAAAAAGTTTTGTTTTTGCAAACATTTTTTAGTGACGAATGGTTTTTATTAAATTAATTGACCCTAATTCTAGCGTTTTTATTCACTTAAATAACTAAATTAGATACGTGATTTTGGTTAATTGAAATATTAAGATCCAAATAACAAAAAATATCATTTATAACCTAAAATACAAAATGCAGTGTGAACGAAACTAAACGCAAACTTAATTTAAAAAAAAAGACATCTTGACAGTGTCTTCCTGTCTTCCCAACACAAATCCAACAATCAACGAACTAAGTAAGTTTGGTTTACATTTTTTACTCTGTTTAATTGCTTTACTGTGCGTTTTATAGTTAAATTGATAGAATACAATAATGAATTTACCCTGGAGTGATTACAGTTCCGTAAGCATTGTTCCCACGAAAATAGATTAGTATAGAACACATCGTCTCGGAAATGTTTGTTCGAAATAAACGTTTGTTTTTTGAAGTCAGATACGATTGGTGATGCTTTCTTTTTGTGTATAAACATCCAGTGCATTTGATATACGATATGTGTGGTGCTTCCAGTGGCATATTAAAGCACTCAGTGCGTCTGGTACGAGAAGTTCCGAAAAGTTTCCAAACTTGTTTGCTGAACCTTAAAATCATTTTCCCTCACGCAATATAATATGTCCCATACGTATTATTATACAACGAAAACAGCGGTAGACAATTCGATAGCAACAGCGTTTCCCCTCAAGCCTGCGAACGAACTACGAATATCGAATTTTGGTGTATAAGAATTGTTAACATTGTAGGAGCCGTCGCTGGACATGGGCAGCAGCGTTGTGGCGGCCGCCGCGCTTCATCCCGACGCCGTAGTGGCCGCAGCGGAAACGTGCCGCATGCTGCATTATAAAAATAAGTAGTTGACTTTGCTGGGTTTAAGCATTTTAAAGTGAATGCGAAAACATCGAATTTGTACATAAGTCATTTGTTCGTCGCTTTCATGTGTACATTGGATCTTACAAGCTAATAAATACCCCAAATGAAACCCAGTAGCGGGCACTGCAACATAATTTCACTTATTATACTTTTTACTTGATTTATACAACTTATTTATTCATTTATGTATAATTACCTATTCAATTCAATTCAATTCAATTTTTGGGATAATAATGGCCCCATCGAACCGTGCAATGATTCCGCCAATGTCGAGGTTGGATAAGACACAGCCAGACGACTTTTGATCTTGTGCGGTAATGTAGACAGTGTTCGGTGAAATACCAGCCACATCCAGTCTAAAACAAATATTAAAGCTAGCTACAGCTATCACCACAGAGCTTTAATCCTTTGTGACATTGCTTGTTTTAATCTACCTCTCAAAAATTTGTCATACCTTGGATTACCTAATATTAATAAAATACATACATACATAAATCACCTTTATCTCTTACAGGGAAGACAAATCCTAAGGTAACAAGACCATATACATGATACATAATATAACCCGTAAGGTATAAATAGGTGATTTATGTATGTAATTATTGTGTATGAAACAGATGTTTTTGTGTTTACTTCAAAATGCTCAAAAAATATGCTAAAAACTTTTTTTTATATTTAAATAAAATAAAATAAATAAATGTCTTGGGACAAATTACACCAATTGACCCAGCCCCAAACTAAGCAAAGATTTTACTTACCAGGCAACGGATAAACATACATACTTATATAATGTAGATAAATGTATACATACATGCATACAACATCCATGACTCGGGCACAAACATTCATATTCATCATACAACTGTCTGCCCCTACCAGGATTTGTCTCCTCATTGTTTGACAGCACTTATGAGTAGATACAATCCGCCTCAGAAGTAGAACACTTTAATACTTTATGGCAATAACCATTTATTTGTTTCAGTCAGAGATGAATATGGAACTAAAAATAAAACTTTATTTTTATTTTGAGGAACAGAGTTTTTTTATGTTAGAGAGGCCAGACAAACGAACTAGTGGGTCACCTAATGTTAAATGATCACCACTGTCCATAGACACCCGCAGCGCTTTACGCGATGCCAGTGCGTTGTCGGCCCTATGTTGTAAATGTATGTATGTGTCCAATGTTAAAATTTTTATGTATTATTTCCAGAGCGCAGACTTACAGAGTGGGGTCACCAGCTGTTTGAGCGGCAGCGCTTGGCAGATGCAGGCGCGGGCCGGGCGGCGGCCCGCTGATCTCATGTCAACAGTCTAAACTAAATGATCGCTGCTTAGGACATTCTTATTCTCCTCATTTGAAATTGAGTCTGTTACCTCTTCACGCTTTTACCGCCGAACCGATTTTTATACGAGATTTAATAAGAACATAAAGCGAAATCAGCCATGAATGATTGGTGTAACGTTGCAATGAATACTAATTTTCATGTAGCACTTTTTTCAAATAATCCATGGTTATCAAACCACATAGGTACTTACTAAAAACACAATCGATAGTGTTTATGTAAGTTTATTGGATAAATTTTATTCCGTTATTCATATATTATTTTATTACGGTTTTACTTTTAACTTTAGTTGTTAATTTATTAAGTACTAAGACTACTTATTTGCGCATAACAATGACTGCTTGCCTTTCTTTGTAAACTATTCCTTTCTGTGTCAGGTTAGCTGGAAGAAATCCCTTCTTAGGGATAAGTTCGCCTTTGTACTATTTTCAGTGTACTTCTGTATTTTTTGATTTTTATGTGCAATAAAGAGTACATACATACATACAATACATATATTTTTTAATTTGGACGTTCCACTTTATACTTTATTACATTGTTTTTTCACTAATTGACTTCAGATTGAGGGACTTTGGAGGTGTTTTAACTTTGATAATTTGCCTTTTTGACAGAAAAATGCCTACCATATAAAATATCAATCCTACCAATATTATAAATGCGAATGTTTGTGACAATGTGAGGATCTCAGTGAGTAAGTGAGTGTGTATGTTTGTTCCTTCTTCACACTGAAACGACTGATAATATAATATCAATATAGTGATAAACATGTCAATTGCTAATTCTATGCGGATGAAGTTGCAGGCAGAAAGAAGTAATAAATAACTAAAAAAATGATCCTGGTTTTTTGTTAATCACCTTTTATAAATCCATTATTCCAGCAATACACATTTTGTTATAAGTACTTGTTTTTATTATTCATAATAATGTAATAAAGTTGATTTATTAGTATTATTTGTGGAATTATTAGTACATGACTACGTATTTCTGGGGCATTGTTTATCTTGCTGGGACAGCCAAGCCAAGGAGATCGCTAGACGAATCGCTCAGATGGGTCTTCTTCAAAAACTTAGAAATGTAAGGCAAAGTTCCAACAATACCAAACCAAAGTATTCTACCAATGTGGTAATGAAGGCAAACATGCTCAAATAAAAGTTGCACAAAGAGCCATGAAGCGAGCCGTGTTAGGGATCTCACTTCTCAACCACATCCCCAATCCGAAATTCAGAAGCGAACTAGAGTTGTAGATGTCGGAAATAGAAACGCACAGTTGAAGTGGAGATGGGCGGAGCACTTGGCAAGACGGACCAACGAGAGATGTTCGAAGGCGGTCACCCGTTAGTCAGATAACATTTGGCAGTCTGCTGGAGAGCTGTGGATGAGACTGGCACAGGACCGGGCAAAGTGGCGTGTAAATAAAGAGGCCTTTATTGAATTAAAATGTTGCTAAAGATATTAATAGTACATAGATATAACTATCGTAATGTTTAATGATAAATATTACACATGCCTTGAGAAAATATACCTCTTAATAATAGGATTATTATCTTTGCGTTATAATGTTCAGTATTAATATTGTTGATTGTTTACCAGTTAATAAAAAATAATATGACATCAAATGCTTTGCCTTTATATTTATCACATGTAGTAGGTAAAATTCAAAATAGATCTTAATGATGACCTGACCCTTAGAAAATCTTTTGCGTGTCTTTGTGTTACGAAGGAACAAATTTCTTTTGTGTTTATTTTGTGTTACGTACACCTATTTTGAAAACGACTCATTAGTAGGTACTCGTATTGTTAAGAATTACCTATTAGGAAATTTATAGCTATTTTTTAAATTAAAAAGAATAAAACCTTACAAATACGAAATTTATTTTTATATTATTCCTTTTCGAATACAACTCCCCCTTGATGATTATTTTTGTTTAATGTACTAAGATACATATGGGTACGAAGGCGGGCTTGTCTTACTTTACTTCTTGCTATTTTTATCTTTTTGATCGTCATTCAGAGGAAAACATCACAACAAAATACTCAATTTTACCTAGCAATTAGCAAGGTGCCTTCGTAAGTCAATTATTATATTGATAACTTAAAACTATCAAAAAAATCCAACTCAAGTTAAAACTCCATTCTATCCAAGACGAGGACAATTTCGTCCTCGCTTTGGTTTGACGGCTTGCCTTGGGGTTCAAGCCGATTGCAAGCTGTCATTTTAGGTACGTGGAACGAATTTGTGGCAAATCATTCGTTCAATTGGTTTGAAAAATATGGCTCTCAACCCAATTCCAACCGCTTTCGTTGGAATGCAATGTCAAACCAACCGAGTTTTTTCACCGATTGTTTTCATTTTGATACCAATCTCGCTCGGAATCAACTGTCAAAAATTCCGTAAAACTCGGAGGTTTAATTGTTAAAGAGAAAAGAAGGTTAAACAGTTTGATATTAATTGTGAAAAGAATTGAATCGAAAAAATAGATTTTACTAGACGTTGCGAGCGAGTTAACTAATGCCCACATAAACACTCCACTCACTTAAAACCGATGATCCACCCTACCATTGTAGCTCATAATCACCAATGCCTACACAATAATAGTGATACAGGTATTGGTTATTTGGTTGTAATTGTAACTGTGGCAGACTGGAGGTGGTATCGGAGCATACGTACCTTGGTTTAGTTATAGATAATAACTTCAACTGGGGACCCCATATAAATCATGTTTGTAATAAACTAAGATCCGTGTTATCCAAAATTTCCCTACTTAAATTTAAACTGCCGTACAGTATTTTGAGAGTTCTGTACCCACATGTCACTTGCGCAATCAAGTTATCGAGTATAGTCTGGGTAGTCATGGCAGAACATTCAAAACCTATGTAGATAAAATTTATAGATCGCAGGTAAGCCTACTAAAGGCAATTAGGAATACCCAGTTCTGCCAAGAAAAAGATGCGCGGGTCTGAGGCGAGGCTCTTTGAATATAGTAACGTAGTAAGTATATTCACAACCTCATTAAAAATGAAGTACTTAATTACGAAATAGATAAGTTGCATATTTGAATAATGTTAGATCACAAAATCTCCGTCAATTAGATTACTTGCCGAAATATATTCTACCTAAATGTTCCAATGTATACGGCAAACGCACATGGCA
The DNA here is from genome assembly GCA_949127965.1 of Pandemis corylana. Lineage (NCBI taxonomy): Eukaryota > Metazoa > Arthropoda > Insecta > Lepidoptera > Tortricidae > Pandemis > Pandemis corylana. The sequence continues at coordinate 7,255,057 of OX421873.1, forward strand.
GTATATTGTTACCAAGTATTCTCAACGAGTTACCATCGGAAACTCATAATGAAGTGTGTGCCAATCCCAATAGATGCAAGAGAATTGTCAAAGCATTTTACCTAAACTGTAACGCAGCACAACAATAACTCATCTGTTTAGTTTAAGGATTAAATGGGAGTAACTAGCAGCAGCAGATAAACTGCCGAGGTTTTGCCCGCTGACATAAACCTTTAAATTGTATATTATGATTTTGTTTTAAATAAAAAAACCATAAATAATACTTATAAATTAACTTTATTGAGGCTTTATTACATTATTTTTAATTAATAAAAACAAGTTCTTATAACAAAATCTGCACTGCTCCGAAACTACTGGACCGATTTGAAAAATTCTTTCACCTTTAGAATCCAACTTAATTCCTGATGAACATTATATTTGATTCTACGCGGACGAAGTCGCGGGTAACAGCTAGTCATTAAAATAATTTAAGCATTATCTAAACAGCCATTTAAACCCTTTTAAACAAGTTGCTCTTAAATTTAGTAAAGAGAGAATCTTTCATTCGAAACTAGGTAGGTTTGTCCTTTTTTCACGCAGCAACTATGGCAACTGGTCGATGGATTTTTGCATATATATTTTTAAGAGGTTAGAGATGGACATTGATCATTATTGATCTAGGAAATTTATTGCTATCCCACTACTACCTATCACATTTTTCGAATTGAAAATTATTCTAAAGTATGTACAGGATAAAATTTGACCAAAGGATAATGGTATAACAATGAACAATAAATTTCAAGCAGCACATTTTTCAAATGATCAATGTCGAAGGCATCTGTGAGTTTCAGCTTTACATATTTACTGTGCCTAGATTACCTTGAACAGCAGTTTTTGATAATCCTCACTTGTTTCCAACTTTAATGCTACAGTTGTATTTTTACTCTTACAAGCTTTTTTACACTCATCAAGATATTATCTTCCAAAATAAATGTTATAACTGTTTTGTATTTAGGGAAGTCGGAAAGACTTACTACTGGCCCAAGCACCAAAAGTCGTTTTCATATGGGAGGCATTTTTCTGTCAAAAAGGCAAAATTATCAAAGTTAAGACACCTCCAAAGTCTCTCAATCTGAAGTCAATTAGTGAAGAAACAATGTAATAAAGTATAAGTAGAACATCCTAATTAAAAATATTATGTATTTTTAACAGAAACGCCTAGTAAAGACTGTCAAAAAACGCTGTTCTTAAGGTAATTTAGGCACAGTAAAATATATAAATCTAAAATTCACAAAGGCCCTAAAATTTCATTGTGATTGTATTTTTAGTACCCATGTAGAATAACCATTGATTATTTGAAAAAAGTGATACATGAAAATTAGCATTCATTGCAAAGTTACACCAATCATTCATGGCCAGATTTTGTCATGTGCATACTTTATGTTCTTACCAATCGGTCTTAAAAATCGGTTCGGCAGTATAAGCATGTAGAGGTAACAGACTCCATTTCAAATGAGGAGAATAAGAATGTCATAAGCAGCGATCGTTTAGACTGCTGATATAAGATCAGTGGGGCGGCTGGCCAGTGCCTGCTCCTGCCAAGCGCTGCCGCTCAAACAGCTGGTGAGCTGAGTCTGTAATTCTGCACTCTGAAAATAAATAATACATAAAATTATAACATAAGACACTCACATAAAGTTTTATTTTTATTCATCTCCGACTGAAACAAATAAATGGTATGGTCATCCTCAGAAGTACGTAGTTACCTGAAATATTACATTTCTAACATTTTACAGGTACGTTGGAAATTTAAGAGTTCTACTTCTGAGGCGTATTTTTTTAAACATTTTGAAGTAAACACAAAACCATCCGTTTCATACATAATAATTACATACATAAATCACCTATTTATCCCTTACGCGTTATATTATGTGTATGGTCTTGTTACATTAGGATTTGTCTTTCCTGTAAGTGATAAAGGTGATTTATGTATGTATGTACGAATTGGATGTTTTCGCATTAATTTTAAATGCTTAAACCCAGCAAAGTCAACTATTGAATGTTGTGCTAAGTTGTATTACCTGTATGGCATGCAGCTAGTCATAGTCGGGGTGAGGCGCCACGCGTCGGGCCGCCACAGAGCTGCTGGCCATGTCCGGCGACGGCTCCTAAAATGTTAAAAATTCTTATACACCGAAATTCGATATTCGTAGTTCGTTCCTAGGTTTGAGGGGAAAGGTTGTTGCTATCGAATTGTCTACCGCTGTTTTTGTTGTATAATAATAAGTATGGGACTAATTATAATTCGTGAGAGAAAATGATTTTATGGTACAGCAAACAAGTTTGGAAACTGTTCCGTACTTCTCATACCGATGCACTGGGTGCTTTAATAAACCACTGGAAGCACCACACATCGTATATCAAATGCACTGGATGTTTATACACAAAAAGAAAGAATCACCAATCGTATGAGTTTAAAAAACAAACGTTTATTTCGAACAAACATTTCCGACACGATGTGTTCTACTAATCTATTTTCGTGAGTATAATGCTTACGGAACTGCTGTAATCACTCCAGGGTTAATTCATTATTGTATTCTATCAATTTAACTATAAAACGCACAGTAAAGCAATTAAACAGAGTAAAAAATGTAAACCAAACTTACTTAGTTCGTTGATTGTTGGATTTGTGTTGGGAAGACACTGTCAAGTCAAGATGTCTTTTTTTATTTTATTAAGTTTGCGTTTAGTTTCGTTCACACTGCATTTTGTATTTTAGGTTATAAATGATATTTTTTGTTATTTGGATCTTAATATTTCAGTTAACCAAAACCAAGTGTCTAATTTAGTTATTTAACTGAATGAAAACGCTAGAATTAGGGTCAATTAATTTAATAAAAACCATTCGTCACTAAAGTTGTTTGCAAAAACAAAACTATTCGGTCCATTCAAATTGGTTTCGTTTTTTGCGTTTCGATTGCGAGGGTAATCGGAATCATTTTTTACGTAATACCAATGTTTCAAGGCGGTCGGAATCGGAATCACAATCGTCTTCGACGACGAATACGATCGCGAGCGAGTTACGTAATAAGCCTGCAGGTAGCATTGCAAGACAAAAGTCTCTGTCTAACACTATGGAAAATAAGCGCGATGTGGACTGATTAGTGGGATTTAGCTCGTTGTCGGTTTAGATATTGAATATGTTGAAATTGTGATTTTAATTGCAGACCACTCAGTCAATACAACAAAGATTATAGAACCGTTTAATGATGATTTTAGGACCAGACAGGTCAATTGGTTGTACAGACACGTCAACGAAAATATCAGTTAGTAAAGAAGCTTGTTTTAAAACGAATTAAATTGATTAAATTGTTAATTTTAATATTGAATTAAATAAATATAATCAGGGGACAATTTACACTAATCGACCTAGTCAACTAAGCAAAGCTTGTATTTTGTTGTGTGTTGTTGGGTATCGGGTATACCTACTACAGACCGACCGCTTAAGTGGGTCCTTGCCCGCGCGGTACAGACGCACGATCCGCCCGCACCTCTCTCGGTCCCCATTGTCATCCTGCCCGACGCCAGTGTCACAGGTTCCTTACTGCTTTAGCTTATATATATACTGTGCCAGTGTCGCGCGGGCGAAGACTCATTTAACCGGTCGGTCAATAGTACTCCTAGTAGTCTTCGCCTAGGCAATGGATAAACATATTTAAATTGATAACCTAATATACAAAAAACGCTATCAATCATGCTAAACGTGGCCTTTAGGTCTTGTTACCCTTGGCTCTGTCTACCCCGTAACAGATTAAGACGTGATTTATATATGTATGTATGCTAAATACAAAATAAGATCCATGAATGGAGTAGAATCATTCATATTCATCAATCGTCATACATGTGTTAGCCCCTCATTATCATCATCAGCCTGAAGACGATCTCTGTTGAACAAAGGCCTCCTTAGCTCACCATAATGAACGACAACTCACCACCTGCATCCACCGCTTCCCCGCAACTTTCACGATGTCGTCGGTCCACCTAGTGGGAGGCCTGCCAACATTGGTTCAACACAACAACCTGGTTCATGGTCGCCACTCGAGAACAACGGTTGTCTGTTCTACGAGCGATGTTGCCTACCGATTGCAACTTCAACGTACATAATCTTCGAGCTTCGTCGGAGTACTGGGATTCCAACCCTGGAACCTCTAGCTTCATAGTCAGGGTCACAAACCATAAAGTCGACCGGTCTTCGAAAATTTCTACTTACTTGTCTGAGGAACGGTTGATGCCGAACTCTTGTATTTTCTTGAACGTATTTTATTCGAATTGTTTGATCACTTGTTTTGTCAGCTAACGTCATGTTGACAGCACAGGTCTACAAACTGAATTAACTCGTTATGATTAAATACACGTTTTTTATATTACTTAAATTTAGGCATGTAGTCATTTTTACCTGACGGTGGCAACGCCAAAGGAGGGTTATGTCTGAATGTGAAGTAGGGTGGAGAGATTTTTTTGATTTCGGAAATAGTACTAAAAGGTTGCATTTTGTTTAACCTCTGGTCTGGTACGTGTATGATAAAGATCATTATCAAATCAAAGGCTATCTTTTTGTATTTTTATTGTAAGATTTTATAGTAAGATTGCTTTTACTGGAGAAAAACTAGGCTAGAACGCAGTTTTTTTCATTGTCACATACGAAAGATTAAGGATTAATAAAAAAAAACAACGGGTTGTACTCCGGGAGTGCCGGCAGAAGTGAAACACACGCGCACACTCGTGCAAGCGCCAAGTGCCGCTTAAACGACCAATCAGCAACTCTCCCTCCGTCTTACGAATTTTCGATCAAGTCACGTGACCTGACGCGAATTTGTCATTTTTTTCCCATCCCAAAACGTGCACTACGCCGCTAAAGAAGTTTTCACTTCATAAATAAAACAATTGTGATTTGCTTAATGCAATAGCCTGTTCACACCCTGTCACAATATAAAAAGATGTGCAAGACTTTCTGACTTTTGTGAAGAAAATGTTAACAAAACAATATAAACTATAATTATTGATATCAATTAAAAAATAATGAATTAATGATGTCACGAAACTGAAAACAAGGTCGAATGTACAATTAACATATAGTTGTACACGTGCTATTCAATGTCGTGGACAAATTATATCACTCACACACGAAAAAATAATTAAAAATATAGTAAAATTACTGGAAGAAAATAATGGAACCCTCGAATGTAAATGATTACACTGTTCCCGAAACATTAAACACGCTTTTATACGTTTTATGTGGTATTTTGCAAAAAGTGCGAGCAAAATGTGGATTTCTGTACAATCTGTAAATGAAACGATTCCATCTCAATATTATTAAAACGACAAAATAATTTGGCAAAAACCCTTCCGCAGGCAAGTAAGTTAACACTAGAATTAATTAATTAATCGGTAAGAGAAAAAATGACATAGATTGTAAGATTTAATTCGTATAAGTTATAGGCTTTCCTCAAAGATGGCCTCTGTAAGCAAACAAAACGGATGAATACAATACTCTATACAACCCGTAAATTAGTTTTTATCACTTCTAAACGTTACTTTAGTTAACCGAACCACTGTGTAATTGTTTATATAAAAACTTGAATTTTATATCTTAAAATAGAGGTAAACTGTTCTTGTTGTTCTGTTCTGTTGTTGTGGCCATAGCTTTACTTTTCGTATTTTTCTATGTGTTCTAATTTTCAGTGACATATAGAAATGTAAACTGTTCTATTGTATACAGTTTTTATGTAACTGTTACGTCATATTATCATGTGTCGTAATCTTTGAGCAAAACATTGCTTCATTAGACTGAGGCTTTGCACGTAGAGGTGAAAAACTCAAGACCTGTTGTACGTAGCAGTGTACAGAACTGATATGTGACTTGTCATTTTTCTAATTTGGAACGTCAATTTGTCTATGCACACACATTACTCACATATCGATACCTTTAGGGTCAGTTGGCGTAAAGGACAAAATGCTACTTTTCAGAAGTTAAAAACGTTTTTTATTTTTAAAACCCTTGTATTTTTTTTTATTTGTCGACCTATTATCTTCGGTGTTTATGACAAAAGTGCTTAGAATTCTTCCCTTTTTGCGGTAAAAGTGGTAACCATAACGATAAATAGCATATTTTAGAAGTTAAAGTGTCCTTTACGCCCCGGAAAATGGCGTTGGTAGTCCCTTACGCCCCGAACTTTTTAAAGAAATCTTAAGTTTCGAGGTTGTAAAGGTCAGTTTTATATAAAATAGCTTCTGCCCGCGACTTCGTCTGCGTAGAATTATACATAAAAACGTTCCTCTTGAATCACTCTATCTATTAAAAAAAACCGCATCAAAATCCGTTGCGTAGTTTTGAAGATATAAGCATACATAGGGACATAGGGACAGACAAAGCGACTTTATTTTATACTATGTAGTGATTATACAATTTTCGGGTGTATAGCTCATTATAATTTACACGTTTTTGGTTACTTTCCTTTCATAACTGTAATTACCGGAATCAATCTTATGCAAAATATTTTGTTAATTTATTGTAATTTATTTACTTGTATGTATGTTAGTGTTTAATCGGTTGTCTAAGCAACACAGAAAATTGTGCTTAGACATGACAACAATAAACAACAAACAATTAACCCTAAAGGTATCGATATACAACAGGTCATTTAGTTCAGTTTTTCACCTATACTTTAACCATAGAAGAAATTTATTCCTGGCCCACTATGGAACTCTTTCCTCGTAAATGTCACAGTAACGTTACGTTGAATTGACAAGAAAAATCTGTAGCGTTTACTGTGACAACGTACTAACGGGTCAGGAATGATGCGGGCGGGCGGGTTGGTTAGTTAGTTAGGTAGGTAGGTAATGTAAGGTAGTTGATAGGTTATTTAAAATGATGGTTGTATTTTTTTAAATTTAAATTTTATTTTATTTTATTTAAACAAATCTTAAGCTTTCAATTAGAGAATAATGTATACGACACTATGATTAAGTACCTATTGTTGCTAACATAACTAAGGTAATAATAGTAAAGTGTTATATATTATAAAATTGTTAACTTGTTATAAAAAAAACTTTCTATAATATATAAAATATGAAAGCTAAAAAAACGCCTATAACTTGTCAAAAATGTTTACTGCTTAAGTTAAGTAGTATGTAGGTATGTATATAAATTTTCATCTTGAATCATTCCATCTATTGTTGAGAACCGCATTAGTCTGCACTATAAAGACTCAAGTCTCATTGGGCGACAGGACCCGCAAGCGGGGTACGTGAGATTTCCATAAGACTTGGTTACATTGATCGATAATTCGGTCGATATGAAGCGTACTGTGGCTCCCCGTAAGGGTGCGGCTCCACTGAGGCGGAGACGAGCGGAGCGGAGAGGAGACGTGTGGGGATCGACCAATCATATTACATTCATATTACATGAAATCCACATCTCGTCTCCGATAGGTATGTAATATGATTGGTCGATCCCCACACGTCTTCTCTCCGCTCCGCTCGTCTCCGCCTCAGTGGAGCCGCAGCCTAAGCGGTATAACGACGACTGAAACTACTAATCCTATTACATTATTTTATCTCTCTCGTGCCCTGAATACGGTAAAGGGTGATATGCAGGCTCTATAGCCTACGTAAAACCTCAGTTTCATTGGTCAATAGGGGTTTTTGGGGGAGTTTGATCGAGTTAGCTCATTATCATTTCACTAAGCATCTCACTTACAGAACTTTCAGTCGTTCTCTATCTATCTATCTATGCGTCTTGCTTTACTCCTACACTACCCATAAATAGTGTATAGTAGTCATGTTCAATATTTATATCACCTGTATACACTTGTCACGTCATGAGTACTGAAATTACAATAAAAAAATATTTATTCGTGACCTTGTCCGTCTAATATATAAGATTAGGAAGAAGCAATCTATCGAGTCGCTCAATATGTCTCGTATCAGTCTCATAGTGTTAGTATCTTTGATTTTTTTTAATCAAAGCGAAGCGGCTAGAATTCTAGCCGTGTATCCAACTTCGTCTATAAGCCATCAAGTGGTATTCAGGTCTTTGACAAACGAACTAGTGAAACGGGGACATGAATTAGTCGTCATCACTACGGACCCTCAGTATCCTAAAGGACAAACACCAGAAAATCTAACTGAAATCGACGTTCATGATATTGCTTATAAAGCACGGAAAAAGAAGAAAATCGGCGAGAAATATGACGTTATTGTGCAATTAAAAACCATTATTGAAACTGTTTTAAAGATTTTCGAAGAGCAAACTAAATATTCTGAAGTACAAGATATAATTAAAAATAAAAACGGCACTTTTGATCTGATACTAGCCGAAGCATGGACAAGATTCACTTTGGTCTTCTCACATGCAATTAAGGTACCAGTCATATCAGTTAGTTCCTTTGGATCTGCATTCGACAATTATGACGTCATGGGCGCTCGTTTACATCCCTTGCTATATCCTCAAGCTATAAGTACGCGTCTCTATAATTTGTCATTCTGGGAAAAAATTACACAATATTACCGTATACAGATGATTATGAATAACTACAAAGGAAGTCTTCAAGATCAGGAAAATGCTGCCGTAAAACGAATTTTTGGCAACGACACTCCTCCATTGAGTGAATTGCACGGCTGTACCATTTCAAAACCTAGTAAGTCTCAAAAACTCAATTTTGGGATTTTTGCTTAAAACGTGGTTTCTAGCAAGTACCTATAGGATACAGAAACATTTAGAGGCCTATCTCGCTCAACTTCAGAGATACGAGTACTGCAAAACCTAGTAAGTTCCAAAAAAAACGGGCTTGACCATTTCAAAACCTAGTATGGCACAAAACCATTTCAAAAACCTAGTATGGGACATTGATTTCTAGAACACTTTATTCAATAAAAATTACATAAATGGAAATTGATACAAATTAAACTATTAAATTAAAAACGAATTAAAAACTAAACTAAAACTAATCTTAAAGTAAAATAATTAAAAAAGGAGGGGCCCCCGTGGCATAGTTCCACAGACGCTGGCAGCATTCCCCCTTTGGACAGCGATACTAATACGCTGTCCAAGGAAGCTGCCAGCTCTGCGGTCACCCGTAGCGTCTATTAGCCTCTTCGAAATATCTTTGAAGAGGCTAATAGCGCTAGGACCCCACGGACCAAGGGTCTCAACACCGAAAGGGACAAAGTTGTATTCGGACATGCACTTACTAGGTTTTGAAAAAGTCAGAGAGACTTACTAGGTTTTGATATGGTCAAACGAGTTTAATTGTAACTTTTTGGAAAGTAGTATGTGTTTGTTATTTGAAGTTACTGGGTTTTGTAAGTCAAATGTTATAGGTACGTTGTTCTTTATTTATTTTGACGCGTCAAGGTAGGCAGCACTGTGCTCCCGCGCCAACTTCATGCTATTGCGCTGGAGCTGTTTCGAACTCGTTTAAACGCGTCAGTCAGTCAGTTGCCTGCCAAGATTGAGTGTGCTTGCACGTGTTATGTTAAAATTTTGCTGAAACGTGGCGTAATGAATAAAATTAGCCAGTGTTGCCGTTTGGTTCCGTGTCTTCCGTTTTGCGGAACTTTTGACACCCCCGCGGAACTTTGTATTTTGGTACAATTTTCGGAACTTTTAAGGTCCCGGCATAAAGATACGTGGTAAAAAACTTTACATACACACTAAAAAATACAGACTAATTTTCCTGTTATTAACACAAATATTAATCCTAATTCCTATGATGAGGTAAAAAAAAAAGCTCGGTCCCCAAGATTTAAATGAAACTGGAACTTTTCTACTAAAATTGGAACTTTTTAGGGATCGCAATGTATTTTCAAGGGAAGTGGCCTGGCAACACTGAAATTAGCAGTCGCACTAAGCGTATATAGTCTTTCCAATCATTTATTTTCTCGATGACAGATGTAGTTTGATAGTTATAGTGTTGTGACCTAATAAGTGATCAGTAGATACGATATCGATCCAATTTTATTATATATACGAGTAGTTGAGAAGTATTCAGCTATGGAGCCAATAAAACAACCGACTTGAATGCTAATTTATTACTAAGCGTGCAAAATGGCCGAATGACAGTAATGTTTGTAATGAATAAACTAAAAACTACTGGACAAACAAAAAATATTTCACCATTAAAATGCCACATTATTCCTGAGTAACATAGGCTATTTTTTATCCCGGTAAAAAATTACAACGTGTACAAAGTCGCAGGAACACATCTAGTTCAATATATACAATACCGATACAATATCGATATTTCAATCATAACATCACTATTTGCATTCCCATAGAATGTAACTTTATTAAAACGTTTATTGTTTATCGTACTTTAAAAAGATATTACTGCATATCTGGACTCAATTTGTCTTAGATGCATATTATATGGGATCAAGGAACAAAATTAGGCAGTCGTCATATTTTTTATACCTCGCATTTAAAAGTTATTTTTTGCGTAAAAAGCGCAGTTACATTCTACGGGAGCTGTCATCGAGAAAATAAATGATTGGAAAGACTATAGTAAACAACGCTTTGAATTTAGACGACAACCATTCTGTGTAAGTAAATTTCTATAATATACCTATCCTGGTTTACTTTGACATATATTTATTTGACATATTACATATTATGATATATTTTTTTTGTAATGATCAACTACTTAGCTGACTGGTTTGTTTTATTTAAATTGAAAAAAGGTCCACATATTAAAACTTAAATGATTAAATCTCTTAATCATGCCAAAGTGGCAACACATACTAGGTTTTGAAATTGATCGGTTCACTATAGTTTTTATTTGAGTTCAATTTCAAAACCTAGTATGGCACATAAAACATGCAATATAGGTTATTAAGTGTATATATATATACCAGGATATTCGGCTTAAACTAATAAACCAAGAAAGTATCACTTTTGGAACGAATATTGCAAAATTTTGTACGGCTGAGACAAAACATGTTTTTTCGCTCTCCTGTAAAATTTGCTTAATGTCCCTTACTAGGTTTTGAAATGGTACAGCCGTGCAGAACAACGTCGACATGCTATTTTTGAACATGCATCCTATTTGGGAAGATAATTTTCCCGTGCCACCCGCCGTTGTCCACATGGGAGCGCTTCATCTGAAGCCACAAAAGGAGTTGCCAAAAGTATGTTTATAAAAATATGCATTACATAAATATTGCAGGTACCAATATCATGTAACACAAACGAACATTATGAAACCCGGAAGGGCGCTGCATTTTTGAGAAGGAGAGGGGTATTTTGCCAACGACTTCTAAGATGTTATTCATATTTGTAGGGAATCGGGTCTTTTAAGAGTAATTAGACCCTCAAAATAAAGCATGCTACTGATCATTTGCTATTAAAGTAATATGTTTATTTGTTTAAGGACCTGAAAAATTATCTTGATTCTTCCAAAAACGGAGTTATTTACATCAGTTTCGGAACAAATGTTGACACGAACGTGCTACCTCAAGAAAAAGTACAAGTTATAATAAAAGCTTTCTCTGAGTTGCCTTATGACGTCCTCTGGAAATGGAATACAGATGAACTACCTGGAAAGACGAAAAACATCAGAATTTCGAAATGGTTCCCCCAATCGGACCTACTGAGTAAGATCACCATTTTTTTCCCTTAAGCTAATTGAATTGTCATTTTTCTCCAAATAGATAATCATTACAACAATAAATCACTTGGATAAAGTCATGAAAAAACGTGTCATTTCTGCGGTAACTTGAAGTTAACATTTCAACCATATCAATTCTGCCAGAATAAAAATAAAAATATCCATTTTATAAATATATATATATTATGTATATTATAAATGTGTATCAATATGTATATTATTTAGCCATTTATCTTTGTGAACAAAAATATTTCTATAAGAAATCGCAAGGCGTTTAATGATATCGGTAAGTAGACAAATTGAGTAATAAAATAATTACTTCTTATTTTACAACAAATTTCTTCATTTATTATTTTATCGGTAATGTTTTGAAGTAACTCTCTTTGACGAAAAATGTTTTGCATTAAACTTCATCTGGGGGCACGGCAGTGCCCCCGCCAAGTCGAGCAAAAAAAGCGGCACGGCCGTACCATCTTTTCTCGAAGCAACTCAGGCCATTTTCGACCTCCCTTTAACTTCGTTGTGGATAAAACTAGAAGCCTGAATTTTTTGTAACCACGCAGGCATTGTATAAACACTATATATTTCAAATTTCATTCAAATTGAACCAGTAGTTTAAGAATTATAACTAGTCAAAGTTTCTTAATTTTGTCACTCACTCACTCACAGACTTAACGATCATCAAAATGTTAATGTACTTCTAGCATATACATCACTTTCATCCACTCAAAGGTTGACTGGAAGAGATCCCTTAAAGGGATATGTCCGCCTTTGTGCATGTATCTCAGTGTTTGTCAATTGTATTTGTCTTGTTTATTTTGCACAATAAAGAGCTTACATACATACATACAATACATAGAAACTTCAAATTTAGAATGCAATGTTAGTGTTTAGTGTATAAATCAATAAAAAACTGAAATATTTCGCAATTTCTAGATACACCAACTGCATAAATAACCTTGTAATCCCATATAAACGTAGGTATAGGAAATATATAGGATTACAAAGTTACATTGCAGCGAATGAATCAGTGTACCTACCTGTATTATGTATAATAGTTTAGTTTAGTCTATTTATTCTCTCAGCATAAAATTACTGTATAATACAAGCTTTTAATTAACTTTGCAATGTATGTATGTATGTATAAGTTTAGTGTGTGTATGTATATATTATGTAAGTACCTATGTTTGTCCGAGTGGAATCTTGCGACTCAATTTTGGAGCAGATATTTATCTTTAACCGATTGAGCTGAAATTTTGCATACTTGTGTAAGTTGAATGACAATACAATAATCTGGTAATAGAGTTCTGATTATCTAGCCAGGATCGTCTCCGCAGGAGGGAACACTTCAGCGGTTGGTCCGATTGACTTGAAATTTGGTACATATATGTAGGACGAATGACAATGCGAATACAGTTAGCAAAAAGTACAGTCAGCAAAAAAAGCTAGTATTAAAAATGAAATTTTTGATAGAAACTTATATAATGGAATAATAGAAGTAGATAGGTACCGGAAAGGAAAAAAATAGGACTATCTACAAAAAAAATTAGATCCCATCAAAAACAAACTTGTAAAAAAAAACAAGTCTCGCAACTCAGGTCTTCTACCGTAAAAAGTTGTAAGATCCATGTAATACCAAGTTGGTTAATTTATTCAGTCACTGCTAAAAATACCTCCTGTTTAAGTTATTACGTAATTAGCTAACCTAACAACATATAATGCCCATATCAAAATTAAAAATCGTTTATGTTATAAATAAATAAATTGACTTGGCATTCGCATTAAACCATCAATTTAATATAATATATATAAAACACAATTGTTCTCACAAGTATTAGGAGGCGTTAGATGGTTAACCCACTCATTCTTAGTCCACAGTCATTTCAAATCACTCAGGCATGTATCCATGACTAGGTAGGACAGCCACGCAGTGATACAACACATCTCAGTCTAACATCTTTTCCAATGCTAAACCATTTAGTGTACTCCTTCACACAAGCACTAGAATCCTCGTAGAGAGATTTTATTGCTTGTACCAGATTATTGTGCATCCCATGCATAGATAATACTGACCACAGCTCATATCTCATCACTCAGTCATAAGCCTTCTCCAAATCAACAAATAAGCAGTATATTTTCTGGCCCTTGGCCATATACTTTCCGGTTATTCACCGCAAAGAGAAGACTTGATCTGTGCATCTCATTCCCTTTCTAAAACTATCTTATCTCATATTTTCTCATCAGATTATTATTATCTTTAATTTAATAATAGTTTTAGCTAGATTTAAGATTGTTTTAAGTTTTAACTGTTTTTTATAATGACATGTTTTTCTTTTTCAATTAATTTTAACTTTGCTATTCATGTTTTATTTCTAACTCTACATAGGACATCCTAAAATTAAAGTTTTCATCACACAAGGAGGTCTTCAGTCTACAGACGAAGCAATAGCAGCTGGGGTGCCACTTATAGGCATACCGATGTTCGGCGACCAGTGGTTCAATGTAGAGAAATATGTGCGACACAAAATTGGCCTGCAGTTAGAAATCGGAACTCTTGAAGTGGAAGCTGTAAAGACTGCCATCGAAACTGTTATTGGAGATCAAAGGTATGGCACAGTTAGTTTTAAAACTTTTAAACAGACCTATGACCAGTTGAAACAGAACGAATTCTTCTACTACAATCAAAATTTTTAGTTGATTGCAAGGACCGGAACCGGTTACCATTAAAGGGGTATTGGATAGGGTATTTTATAGAATTGATTTCACAAACCCTATCAATTTGGTAAGCAATCATCGGGTCGCCCGAAAGAAACGTTACATAATCAGCGATAATACTGCCAATACATTTCATAGCTTAAGTTTTCCGCCAGTTACCTACGCGATCGGCAGCAATTTGTACAACACGGCTGTTTTGTCTCAGAAACTTATCACACCAGATCTGGGGTCAGCCAGGGTTCGATATTGGGCCCGTTACTTTTTGGAGTCATGGTAAATGATTTAGCCGAGGTTCCTAGGTGCGCTAAATGCCTGCTCTATGCCGACGATCTCAAACTTATTTATGGTGTTCAGCAGGAGTCCGACTGTGCGGCGCTACAGGAGGACATTGACCGGGTGCTTCAATGGAGTCTTGATAAATAAACTTCTTTTCAACACAGTAAAATGCTCCGTCATGACTTTCAGCCGTGCTCAGAGTCCTTTCTTGCCACATATGTCCTTGGAGCCGTGCCTATAGAGCGCGTGGACTCGGTTAGGGATTTGGGTGTAATTTTCGATCCGCACCTCAAGTTTCATGTCCATATGAAGTCACTCGCTGCCAATTGCTACCGCAGGCTGGGGTTTTCGTAACGCGCGTGATTTTTCTGACCCTGTAGTGATTAAGTTGCTATATACTGCACTGGTAAGGAGTAAGCTGGAAGCGGCGTCCGTGGTCTGGAACCCGCACGAGTCTACTTACGCCTTACTTCTAGAGAAAATTCAAAAAGCGGCCCGCCCCGGGCGGCACTTTTAGGGGGCGGCCAATTTTCAGAATAAATAACAATAATATCGTATAAATATTTGAAATACGTAAGCAATGGGGCGGCAAAATTTTCATCCGTACCGGGCGGCCGAGACCCACGCTACGCCACTGTTTCTTTTATTGTCTGTCTTACTCAATGCCTTAGTGTCGCACTGTAATGTTGTGTAAGAAATTTCATAAATAAATAAATAGCAACTGATTTTACTTTTTTTACAGTTATCGGGAAAATGTAGTCCGTCTCAGGACGCTCATGAATGACCAGCCCATGCCGCCGCTGGAGCGCGCGGTGTGGTGGACGGAGCACGTGCTGCGGCACGGCGGCGCGCGGCACCTGCGGGCGCCCGCCGCCAACATGCCGTGGACAGAGTACTACGAACTGAACCTAGTACTACTAGTACTGGGGGCTGTATTAGCTGTGATGGTATTGAGTTGTCTAGTAATTCATAAATTAGGTAAATTCGTTGTGAGTCATATCTCTAACAATATTATAAAACTTAAAAAATCATAAGTCATGTAATTTAAGTGTAATTTTAATGAAATAAAGTTACTTAAACCGGAACCGCTTTTTCAGTCTCTAATAGACCCTTTTAATAAGTATCGATGGCTCAAACGCTTGCCCTATTTAGAAAGGGAGTCTACAAACTAGTGGGACTACACCTAATCATTTTTTTCATTTTTATTTAATACTAGCTTTTTTTGTTGACTGTACTTTTTGCTAACTGTACTCGCATTGTAATCCGTCTTGCATATATGTACCAAATTTCAAGTCAGTCGGACCAACCGTTGAAGAGTTCCCTCCTGCGGAGACGATCCTGGCTAGATCATCAGAACTCTACACTACCAGATTATTGTACTGTCACTCTAGGTTGGCAACGCATCTGCAATCCCTCCGGGGTTGCGGGTGTCTATGGGCAGTGGTGATCACTTACCATCAGGTAACCCACTTGCTCGTTTGCCTTCCTATTCATATATAAAAAAAAAATACATAATACAGGTACACTGATTCATTCGCTGCAATGTAACTTTGTAATCCTATATATTTCCTATACGTTTATATGGGATTACAAAGTTATTTATGCAGTTAGTGTGTCTAGAAATTGCGAAATATTTTCGTTTTTTATTGATTTATACCCTAAACACTAACATTGCATTCTAAATTTGAAGTTTCTATGTCTGCTAGAAGTACCTTAACATTTTGATGACCGTTAAGTCAGTGAGTGAGTGAGTGACAAAATTAAGAAACTTTGACTAGTTATAATTCTTAAACTACTAGTTCAATTTGAATGAAATTTGAAATATACAGCGATATCAATTAAACAATAATATATTAATGATGTCACGAAGCTGAAAACAAGGTCGAATGTATAATTAACATTTAGTTGTTCACGTGGTATTCAATGTCGTGGGCAAATTATATCACTCACATACGAAAAATAATTAAAAATATAGTAAAATCACTGGAAGAAAATAATGGATAGTTACCTCGAAATGTAAATGATTACACTGTTCCCGAAACATTATACACGCTTTTATACGTTTTATGTGGTATTTTGCAAAAAGTGCGAGCAAAATGTGGATTTCTGTGCAATCTGAAAATGAAACGATTTCAACTCAAGATTTTCAAAATGACAAAGTAATTTGGCAAAAACCCTTCCGCAGGCAAGTAAGTTTACACTAGAATTAATAAAATACATAGATTGAGAATGTAGCAATAAGTCGGTAAGAGAAAAAGTGGCATAGACTTTAAGGATAGCAACGCTCGCAAACGAAAGGTAAAGCTTATTACCGATCCTGAAACACTGGATTGGGATGATAAAAAGTGCGGCTCAATTTGCTGATATTTTTTTTGCTGTCTTTTATACTGACCTTACATTTAAAAAATTTCATGTAACTTACTGACAAATTTCTATGGATGATTTTGATTACTGTCCGAAATAAAGATTTTATTATTATTCTGTATATTTCTTTCTATCTTAAGTTAGGTTCTTACAATATTCATATAAAAAGTAATAAAACAATATTAATATAAAATATAAAAACATTAATAAAACCTAACCTAGGGTGCCGCCTGCAGCGAGGCGAGGCCTGAGCTACCGGTGGTCTGGGCGACAGAGAGAGGAACCTTCTGACCTATCGGAGTCGTGTCCAGGAGTACCGCCTACTGTATTTGACTCATATTATTATTATTACCGTAAAATGGGGTGAGAAGGGATTGCGGGGGAGAAGGGATAGAACTAATATTTTGTGTTTTCATTTGCTAATTAAAATTTATGGCTTGCTCTAAAGTAGTTTAGTTATATTTTTGATTTTTTTCTGATAATTTGGTAGGTAGGTATCGTCTATCCCTTCTGACCCCACTGCGGGGTGAGCTAAGATTTGCCTATATCTTAGTATTTATTGTTTAAACTATGAAACGAAACGGAAAATATACATTATATTTTATCTACAAAAATCAACTTGCTACTTTTTTTTGTATCACGGTTTGAACTTAAATTTTATCCCTACTCTATAGTTCTACAGAATTGTTTTTCAAATTATTTCCAGGCGTTCGTGATACTGGGTCCAGTGGCTTTGATCCTCAGTGCTGGTGTGGGAGTAGGAGCTGCCATTGTCATGGTGCCACAAATCAAAGCTAACAATAGCGGTATACTGCTTGATGAAGAAATGGAAAGCTGGATGTGTGGGTATCTCATGTCTCAACTAGGTATATCATGACTTTGCTTATCGAGGAATGTTTATTTTTCGATATTTGACCTGCGATGTGGAACTGATTTAAATTTGGTGGTTTTAATCCATTTATTAAATTATCCAAAAAATCTTTCGCAAATGACATCACATCCTTGGCAGCAGTTTTTCTTAATATTTCAAACATCAACGTAACCAGTTGCTTCTCTTCCCGGCCAGATGGTAACAGCCCATCGAGGGATCGGGCTAAAATCTTAGGGATCATGTTATATAGGCGATGTGGCTAGCAACCCATTACTGTTTTGATTCCTCTATTCCATACGCCCACAATGATGCTAAACGTGGTCTTCAGGTCTTGTTGCCTTAGGCTTTATCTACCCCGTAAGGGCTAAAGATGTGATTTATGTCTGTATGTATCAATGGCTTTTAATGAAAAATTTGGTAAAAGAAATTGTTTATATTTATAAACGCGGTATGTTTTTATTTTTACAGATTCCGTGCAAGGGTTTGCAGCAATTCTGTCAGTGGTGACAATACCGTACTTGGGCCATGTCAAAGGATACAAATTTGCATTCGCGATAATTTGCTTTCCCATTATTATATCTTGCATCCTCCAGTATGTCGCAACTAGCGCCGTACACTTACTAATAGCAACAATTCTCCAAGGTTTCACAATGGGAGGAAATGTTTCATTTGCTGTTATCCTAGTAGCTGACTTTGCAGACCCTAAATATAGAGGAATATTCTTGGTTTTCAAAAGTGCCACTTACTTCTGGGGTATTTGGATAGCTAACACCATAGGAACTTTTGCTAGTTGGAGAATCATACCGCTAGTTTGTATATGGCCTGCTGTTTTTGCTTTGGCATCGAGTTTTACTTGGCCAGAATCACCGTATTGGCTTGCCAGTAAAGGAAAATTTGAGGAGTGTAAGAGATCATTCCGCTGGTTAAGAGGAGAAAGCCCTAATGCTGAAAAGGAATTAGCATTACTTACAAAGAAAAAACCGCCAGCGAAAAAGTATAAAAACATTCTCAGTTGTGTGAAGTCAACTCTAGTTCAGCGTCAATTTTATATGCCATTGTTTCTTAATACAGTGTTGTTCTTAATGTATCAGTCTTGCGGTAAATTTGTGTGTCAAACTTACGTCTTGATTATCATCAAAAAGATAACAAATAATGATAGTTCAGCATACACTGGCATGTTAATCATTGATGGGGTCACTGTTTTTGGTATGTATGTTGGTTCGTACGTGGCCATGAAAGTTCGCAGACGTCTTATGCTCTTTTCTACTACAGCTAGCACTATATTCTTCCTTTACCTCTTTTCGTTTTACTTATATTTGATACAAATTGAAATCATTCAACAAAACGATTCAGTGTCCTTGGTTCTTCTTATTTTGTATTCTTTCTCTGTCAGTTGGGGCCCTATGGTATTATGTACGTCTATTTTCACAGAAATCACACCTATCCAATTTAAACCGTTTATTTCTTCAGTGACTGTATCTATCTTGTTCATGTTGCAGTCGGGTTTTTTGAAACTTAGTCCGTGGCTTTTTAAAAGAGTAGGTATTAGTGGAACTTTTGCTGTCTATGGCACGATGACTCTAATTCCGCTGCTTTTCTTGTTGAAGTATTTACCTGAGACTAGAAATCGTACCCTGGAAGAAATAGCAATGTTTTGTGTCAAAGATGATTGTGATGATTGGAAAAGTCAGCAGGAAGAAGAAGGTGAAGAAATGCTCAGTCTAAGTGGAAAATAAAAATGCATGAATCTTATTTATTGATATAATCATGTTGTGCAACTACAAATCGTAATTATTGGTCCATTTTTATGAATTAGGTGACAAACGAGCACCTGGTAGTGAATAAGCACCTACCTGCCTGGAGAGAGTTATCTATTGTGACCACTCTCATACGTCCATCGATTGTTTAAAAAAATAGTCCTACTACAAATAATCTATCGGTGGAAAACTGTAGCATAAGAGGATTGTAAACGCATACACACAAACATATAGAGTTTCACATATATAATTATGAGTTGATATAATTAATTGATTTACTTATGTTTGAGGAATAAGTAGATAACTTAAATTGAGTTTCATGACCAGTCTATATTTGCCAAAAAAAATAGAAACTTAAAAAAAGAAGAGAAACGAACGATTATAATTATAACTTCGCAATTGTACCTACTCACAATGAGATAAAATAATCTTTAATCACACGTAAATAAATAAAAAATAATACCACGCCAAAAATGCCTTGCATCATTTTGGAAAAGAACTGTTGTTACTCTTCAAACTGCTGGACCGATTTTTACAAAACATGGCTTAAAACCACCACAAGGATACTGGCTTTCGAATGAAAAAACCTCATCCAAATAGATGCATCCGCTTGTCAGTTCCGATGCCTCAAACAGATACACAGTCATCGATGAGAAACTTATAACACCTCTTTAGCGTCTGGATTTAAATATAAAATTAATCATAATTTTTTCTACTAAACTGCCACCTCGGGAATTATTACGGAATTACTTTGGTGTTTTATAAACCTGCGACTAGAGTCTGTATTTTAATTCGTATAAGTTATAGGCTTTCCTCAAAGATGGCGTTTGTAAGCAAACAAAACGGACGAATACAATACCCTATACAACCCGCAAATTAGTTTTTATCTCTTCTAAATGTTACTTTATATAACTAAACCAACTGAGTAATTGTTTATATAAAAACTTTGACTTGAATTACATCTTAAAATAAAGTATATTTTACGCCATCTATGAAACCGCGCGTGAACCTACTTCTTCTACGAGCATCGGCGAGAAAGCATAGTCGCGTGATATGCCAAGACGCCGACAGATGGCACCTTATTTTGGAAAATAGAGGTAAACTGTTCTTGTTGTTCTGTTCTGCTGTTGTGGCCATAGCTTTACTTTTCCTATTTTTCTGTGTTCTAATTTTCAGTGACATTTAGAAATGTAAACTGTTCTATTGTAGGTATAGGTACAGTTTTTATGGAACTGTTACGTCATATCATGTGTCGTAATCTTTGAGCAAAACATTGCTTCCTTAGACTGAGGATTTGCATGTAGAGGTGGAAAACTCAAGACCTGTTGTATGTAGCAGTGTACAGAACTGATATGGACTTAAGTCATTTTTCCAATTAGGAACGTCTATTTGTCTATGCACACACATTACTCACATATACAACAGGTCATTTTAGTTGAGTTTTTCACCTATCCCAGGGGTTCCCAAAGTGTGCGCCGCGGCGCCCTGGTGCGCCGTAGAAAGTAAAGAGGGGCGCCGTGAGTTCTATCACTATCCGAAACCACAAATATTTGCGGGTACCTATTTGAGAGCTCGCATCATACATGTATTTTAGTTGTTATGTAGCTCAGTAAAGCAATAGTTCAGTTTCATGGTGTTCTCATTTTCTTCTATAATTATCATACAGTCCACAGATCGTACGCTTCACCATCTATGGTTGGTAAGTGAGATTTCTATAAGACTTGGTTTCATTGATCGATAATTCGGTCGATATGAAGCGTGCTGTGACTCCCCGATAGCGGTATAACGACGACTGAAACTACTAATGCTGTTACATATTTTTTCTCTCTCGTGCCCCGAATGCGGTATAGGGCATATGCAGGCTCTATAGCCTACGTAAAACCTCAGTTTCATTGGTCAATAGGGGTTTTTGGGGGAGTTTAATCGAGTTAGCTCATTATCATTTCACTTAGCATCTCACTTACAGAACTTTCAGTCGTTCTCTATCTGTACGTCTTGCTTTACTCCTACACTATCCATAAATAGTACCTTTTGTAAGATGTGCTGAGGCGTTAAAACTTCGGGAACCGTAATGACAGTTAAAATATTCGCATATCTTGCACACAGGCTTGTGTCATAGTAGCTTGCTCGTTTGCCTTCCTTTTCATGTGTATAGTCATGTTCAATATTTGTATCACCTGTATAAACTTGTCGCGTAATGAATACTGAAGCTACAATAAAAATTTGTTCGTGACCTTGTCCGTCAAATATATAAGATTAGAAAGAAGCAATTTATCGAGTCGCTCAATATGTCTCGTATTAGTCTCATAGTGTTAATATCTTTGATTTTTTTTAATCAAAGCGAAGCGGCTAGAATTCTAGCCGTGTATCCAACTTCGTCTATAAGCCATCAAGTGGTATTCAGGTCTTTAACAAACGCACTAGTGAAACGAGGACATGAATTAGTCGTCATCACTACGGACCCTCAGTATCCTAAAGGACAAACACCAGAAAATCTAACTGAAATCGACGTTCATGATATTGCTTATAAAGCACGGAAAAAGAAGAAAATCGGCGAGAAATATGACGTTATTGTGCAATTAAAAACCATTATTGAAACTGTTTTAAAGATTTTCGAAGAGCAAACTAAATATTCTGAAGTACAAGATATAATTAAAAATAAAAACGGCACTTTTGATCTGATACTAGCCGAAGCATGGACAAGATTCACTTTGGTTTTCTCACATGCAATTAAGGTACCAGTCATATCAGTTAGTTCCTTTGGATCTGCATTCGACAATTATGACGTCATGGGCGCTCGTTTACATCCCTTGCTATATCCTCAAGCTATAAGTACGCGTCTCTATAATTTGTCATTCTGGGAAAAAATTACACAATATTACCGTATACAGATGATTATGAATAACTACAAAGGAAGTCTTCAAGATCAGGAAAATGCTGCCGTAAAACGAATTTTTGGCAACGACACTCCTCCATTGAGTGAATTGCAGAACAACGTCGACATGCTATTTTTGAACATGCATCCTATATGGGAAGATAATTTTCCCGTGCCACCCGCCGTTGTCCACATGGGAGCGCTTCATCTGAAGCCACAAAAGGAGTTGCCAAAAGTATGTTTATAAAAATATGCATTACATAAATATTGCAGGTACCAATATCATGTAACACAAACGAACATTATGAAACCCGGAAGGGCGCTGCATTTTTGAGAAGGAGAGGGGTATTTTGCCAACGACTTCTAAGATGTTATTCATATTTGTAGGGAATCGGGTCTTTTAAGAGTAATTAGACCCTCAAAATAAAGCATGCTACTGATCATTTGCTATTAAAGTAATATGTTTATTTGTTTAAGGACCTGAAAAATTATCTTGATTCTTCCAAAAACGGAGTTATTTACATCAGTTTCGGAACAAATGTTGACACGAACGTGCTACCTCAAGAAAAAGTACAAGTTATAATAAAAGCTTTCTCTGAGTTGCCTTATGACGTCCTCTGGAAATGGAATACAGATGAACTACCTGGAAAGACGAAAAACATCAGAATTTCGAAATGGTTCCCCCAATCGGACCTACTGAGTAAGATCACCATTTTTTTCCCTTAAGCTAATTGAATTGTCATTTTTCTCCAAATAGATAATCATTACAACAATAAATCACTTGGATAAAGTCATGAAAAAACGTGTCATTTCTGCGGTAACTTGAAGTTAACATTTCAACCATATCAATTCTGCCAGAATAAAAATAAAAATATCCATTTTATAAATATATATATTATGTATATTATAAATGTGTATCAATATGTATATTATTTAGCCATTTATCTTTGTGAACAAAAATATTTCTATAAGAAATCGCAAGGCGTTTAATGATATCGGTAAGTAGACAAATTGAGTAATAAAATAATTACTTCTTATTTTACAACAAATTTCTTCATTTATTATTTTATCGGTAATGTTTTGAAGTAACTCTCTTTGACGAAAAATGTTTTGCATTAAACTTCATCTGGGGGCACGGCAGTGCCCCCGCCAAGTCGAGCAAAAAAAGCGGCACGGCCGTACCATCTTTTCTCGAAGCAACTCAGGCCATTTTCGACCTCCCTTTAACTTCGTTGTGGATAAAACTAGAAGCCTGAATTTTTTGTAACCACGCAGGCATTGTATAAAAACTATATATTTCAAATTTCATTCAAATTGAACCAGTAGTTTAAGAATTATAACTAGTCAAAGTTTCTTAATTTTGTCACTCACTCACTCACAGACTTAACGATCATCAAAATGTTAATGTACTTCTAGCATATACATCACTTTCATCCACTCAAAGGTTGACTGGAAGAGATCCCTTAAAGGGATATATCCGCCTTTGTGCATGTATCTCAGTGTTTGTCAATTGTATTTGTCTTGTTTATTTTGCACAATAAAGAGCTTACATACATACATACAATACATAGAAACTTCAAATTTAGAATGCAATGTTAGTGTTTAGTGTATAAATCAATAAAAAACTGAAATATTTCGCAATTTCTAGATACACCAACTGCATAAATAACCTTGTAATCCCATATAAACGTAGGTATAGGAAATATATAGGATTACAAAGTTACATTGCAGCGAATGAATCAGTGTACCTACCTGTATTATGTATAATAGTTTAGTTTAGTCTATTTATTCTCTCAGCATAAAATTACTGTATAATACAAGCTTTTAATTAACTTTGCAATGTATGTATGTATGTATAAGTTTAGTGTGTGTATGTATATATTATGTAAGTACCTATGTTTGTCCGAGTGGAATCTTGCGACTCAATTTTGGAGCAGATATTTATCTTTAACCGATTGAGCTGAAATTTTGCATACTTGTGTAAGTTGAATGACAATACAATAATCTGGTAATAGAGTTCTGATTATCTAGCCAGGATCGTCTCCGCAGGAGGGAACTCTTCAGCGGTTGGTCCGATTGACTTGAAATTTGGTACATATATGTAGGACGAATGACAATGCGAATACAGTTAGCAAAAAGTACAGTCAGCAAAAAAAGCTAGTATTAAAAATGAAATTTTTGATAGAAACTTATATAATGGAATAATAGAAGTAGATAGGTACCGGAAAGGAAAAAAATAGGACTATCTACAAAAAAAATTAGATCCCATCAAAAACAAACTTGTAAAAAAAAACAAGTCTCGCAACTCAGGTCTTCTACCGTAAAAAGTTGTAAGATCCATGTAATACCAAGTTGGTTAATTTATTCAGTCACTGCTAAAAATACCTCCTGTTTAAGTTATTACGTAATTAGCTAACCTAACAACATATAATGCCCATATCAAAATTAAAAATCGTTTATGTTATAAATAAATAAATTGACTTGGCATTCGCATTAAACCATCAATTTAATATAATATATATAAAACACAATTGTTCTCACAAGTATTAGGAGGCGTTAGATGGTTAACCCACTCATTCTTAGTCCACAGTCATTTCAAATCACTCAGGCATGTATCCATGACTAGGTAGGACAGCCACGCAGTGATACAACACATCTCAGTCTAACATCTTTTCCAATGCTAAACCATTTAGTGTACTCCTTCACACAAGCACTAGAATCCTCGTAGAGAGATTTTATTGCTTGTACCAGATTATTGTGCATCCCATGCATAGATAATACTGACCTCAGCTCATATCTCATCACTCAGTCATAAGCCTTCTCCAAATCAACAAATAAGCAGTATATTTTCTGGCCCTTGGCCATATACTTTCCGGTTATTCACCGCAAAGAGAAGACTTGATCTGTGCATCTCATTCCCTTTCTAAAACTATCTTATCTCATATTTTCTCATCAGATTATTATTATCTTTAATTTAATAATAGTTTTAGCTAGATTTAAGATTGTTTTAAGTTTTAACTGTTTTTTATAATGACATGTTTTTCTTTTTCAATTAATTTTAACTTTGCTATTCATGTTTTATTTCTAACTCTACATAGGACATCCTAAAATTAAAGTTTTCATCACACAAGGAGGTCTTCAGTCTACAGACGAAGCAATAGCAGCTGGGGTGCCACTTATAGGCATACCGATGTTCGGCGACCAGTGGTTCAATGTAGAGAAATATGTGCGACACAAAATTGGCCTGCAGTTAGAAATCGGAACTCTTGAAGTGGAAGCTGTAAAGACTGCCATCGAAACTGTTATTAGAGATCAAAGGTATGGCACAGTTAGTTTTAAAACTTTTAAACAGACCTATGACCAGTTGAAACAGAACGAATTCTTCTACTACAATCAAAATTTTTGGTTGATTGCAAGGACCGGAACCGGTTACCATTAAAGGGGTATTGGATAGGGTATTTTGTAGAATTGATTTCACAAACCCTATCAATTTGGTAAGCAATCATCGGGTCGCCCGAAAGAAACGTTACATAATCAGCGATAATACTGCCAATACATTTCATAGCTTAAGTTTTCCGCCAGTTACCTACGCGATCGGCAGCAATTTGTACAACACGGCTGTTTTGTCTCAGAAACTTATCACACCAGATCTGGGGTCAGCCAGGGTTCGATATTGGGCCCGTTACTTTTTGGAGTCATGGTAAATGATTTAGCCGAGGTTCCTAGGTGCGCTAAATGCCTGCTCTATGCCGACGATCTCAAACTTATTTATGGTGTTCAGCAGGAGTCCGACTGTGCGGCGCTACAGGAGGACATTGACCGGGTGCTTCAATGGAGTCTTGATAAATAAACTTCTTTTCAACACAGTAAAATGCTCCGTCATGACTTTCAGCCGTGCTCAGAGTCCCTTTCTTGCCACATATGTCCTTGGAGCCGTGCCTATAGAGCGCGTGGACTCGGTTAGGGATTTGGGTGTAATTTTCGATCCGCACCTCAAGTTTCATGTCCATATGAAGTCACTCGCTGCCAATTGCTACCGCAGGCTGGGGTTTTCGTAACGCGCGTGATTTTTCTGACCCTGTAGTGATTAAGTTGCTATATACTGCACTGGTAAGGAGTAAGCTGGAAGCGGCGTCCGTAGTCTGGAACCCGCACGAGTCTACTTACGCCTTACTTCTAGAGAAAATTCAAAAAGCGGCCCGCCCCGGGCGGCACTTTTAGGGGGCGGCAAATTTTCAGAATAAATAACAAATACGTAAGCAATGGGGCAGCAAAATTTTCATCCGCCCTGGGCGGCCGAGACCCACGCTACGCCACTGTTTCTTTTATTGCCTGTCTTACTCAATGCCTTAGTGTCGCACTGTAATGTTGTGTAAGAAATTTCATAAATAAATAAATAGCAACTGATTTTACTTTTTTACAGTTATCGGGAAAATGTAGTCCGTCTCAGGACGCTCATGAATGACCAGCCCATGCCGCCGCTGGAGCGCGCGGTGTGGTGGACGGAGCACGTGCTGCGGCACGGCGGCGCGCGGCACCTGCGGGCGCCCGCCGCCAACATGCCGTGGACAGAGTACTACGAACTGAACCTAGTACTACTAGTACTGGGGGCTGTATTAGCTGTGATGGTATTGAGTTGTCTAGTAATTCATAAATTAGGTAAATTCGTTGTGAGTCATATCTCTAACAATATTATAAAACTTAAAAAATCATAAGTCATGTAATTTAAGTGTAATTTTAATGAAATAAAGTTACTTAAACCGGAACCGCTTTTTCAGTCTCTAATAGACCCTTTTAATAAGTATCGATGGTTCAAACGCTTGCCCTATTTAGAAAGGGAGTCTACAAACTAGTGGGACTACACCTAATCATTTTTTTCATTTTTATTTAATACTAGCTTTTTTTGTTGACTGTACTTTTTGCTAACTGTACTCGCATTGTCATCCGTCTTGCATATATGTACCAAATTTCAAATCAGTCAGACCAACCGTTGAAGAGTTCCCTCCTGCGGAGACGATCCTGGCTAGATCATCAGAACTCTACACTACCAGATTATTGTACTGTCACTCTAGGTTGGCAACGCATCTGCAATCCCTCCGGGGTTGCGGGTGTCTATGGGCAGTGGTGATCACTTACCATCAGGTGACCCACTTGCTCGTTTGCCTTCCTATTCATATATAAAAAAAAAATACATAATACAGGTACACTGATTCATTCGCTGCAATGTAACTTTGTAATCCTATATATTTCCTATACGTTTATATGGGATTACAAAGTTATTTATGCAGTTAGTGTGTCTAGAAATTGCGAAATATTTTCGTTTTTTATTGATTTATACCCTAAACACTAACATTGCATTCTAAATTTGAAGTTTCTATGTCTGCTAGAAGTACCTTAACATTTTGATGACCGTTAAGTCAGTGAGTGAGTGAGTGACAAAATTAAGAAACTTTGACTAGTTATAATTCTTAAACTACTAGTTCAATTTGAATGAAATTTGAAATATACAGCGATATCAATTAAACAATAATATATTAATGATGTCACGAAGCTGAAAACAAGGTCGAATGTATAATTAACATTTAGTTGTTCACGTGGTATTCAATGTCGTGGGCAAATTATATCACTCACATACGAAAAAATAATTAAAAATATAGTAAAATCACTGGAAGAAAATAATGGATAGTTACCTCGAAATGTAAATGATTACACTGTTCCCGAAACATTATACACGCTTTTATACGTTTTATGTGGTATTTTGCAAAAAGTGCGAGCAAAATGTGGATTTCTGTGCAATCTGAAAATGAAACGATTTCAAATCAAAATTTTCAAAATGACAAAGTAATTTGGCAAAAACCCTTCCGCAGGCAAGTAAGTTTACACTAGAATTAATAAAATACATAGATTAAAGCAATAAGTCGGTAAGAGAAAAAGTGGCATAGACTTTAAGGATAGCAACGCTCGCAAACGAAAGGTAAAGCTTATTACCGATCCTGAAACACTGGATTGGGATGATAAAAAGTGCGGCTCAATTTGCTGATATTTTTTTTGCTGTCTTTTATACTGACCTTACATTTAAAAATTTTCATGTAACTTACTGACAAATTTCTATGGATGATTTTGATTACTGTTCGAAATAAAGATTTTATTATTATTCTGTATATTTCTTTCTATCTTAAGTTAGGTTCTTACAATATTCATATAAAAAGTAATAAAACAATATTAATATAAAATATAAAAACATTAATAAAACCTAACCTAGGGTGCCGCCGGCAGCGAGGCGAGGCCTGAGCTACCAGTGGTCTGGGCGACAGAGAGAGGAACCTTCTGACCTATCGGAGTCGTGTCCAGGAGTACCGCCTACTGTATTTGACTCATATTATTATTATTACCGTAAAATGGGGTGAGAAGGGATTGCGGGGGAGAAGGGATAGAACTAATATTTTGTGTTTTCATTTGCTAATTAAAATTTATGGCTTGCTCTAAAGTAGTTTAGTTATATTTTTGATTTTTTTTCTGATAATTTGGTAGGTAGGTATCGTCTATCCCTTCTGACCCCACTGCGGGGTGAGCTAAGATTTGCCTATATCTTAGTATTTATTGTTTAAACTATGAAACGAAACGGAAAATATACATATATTTTATCTACAAAAATCAACTTGCTACTTTTTTTTTGTATCACGGTTTGAACTTAAATTTTATCCCTACAGTTCTACAGAATTGTTTTTCAAATTATTTCCAGGCGTTCGTGATACTGGGTCCAGTGGCTTTGATCCTCAGTGCTGGTGTGGGAGTAGGAGCTGCCACTGTCATGGTGCCACAAATCAAAGCTAACAATAGCGGTATACTGCTTGACGAAGAAATGGAAAGCTGGCTGTGTAGGTATCTCATGTCTCAACTAGGTATATCATGACTTTGCTTATCGAGGAATGTTTATTTTTCGATATCTGACCTGCTATGTGGAACTGATTTAAATTTGGTAGTTTTTAATCCATTTATTAAATTATCCAAAAATTGTTTTGCAAATGCATCACATCCTTGGCAGCAGTTTTACTTAATATTTCAAACATCAATGTAACCAGTTGCTTCTCTTCCCGCGCAGATGGTAAAAGCCCATCAAAGGATTAGGCAAAAATCTTAGGGATCATGTTATATAGGCGATGTGGCTAGCAAGCAACCCATCACTGTTTTGATTCCCATTTTCCATACGCCCACAATAATGCTAAACGTGGTCTTTAGGTCTTGTTGCCCTAAGGCAACCTAGAGCCTAAGCTTTGTCTACCCCGTAAGGGCTAAAGATGTGATTTGTCTGTATGTATCAATGGCTATTAATGAAAAATTTGGTAAAAGAAATTGTTTACATTTATTTATAAACGCGGTATGTTTTTTTTTACAGATTCCGTGCAGGGGTTTGCAGCAATTCTGTCAGTGGTGACAATACCGTACTTAGGCCATGTCAAAGGATACAAATTTGCATTCGCAATAATTTGCTTTCCCATTATTATATCTTGCATCCTCCAGTATGTCGCAACTAGCGCCGTACACTTACTAATAGCAACAATTCTCCAAGGTTTCACAATGGGAGGAAATGTTTCATTTGCTGTTATCCTAGTAGCTGACTTTGCAGACACTAAATATAGAGGAATATTCTTGGTTTTCAAAAGTGCCACTTACTTCTGGGGTATTTGGATAGCTAACACCATAGGAACTTTTGCTAGTTGGAGAATCATACCGCTAGTTTGTATATGGCCTGCTGTTTTTGCTTTGGCATCCAGTTTTACTTGGCCAGAATCACCGTATTGGCTTGCCAGTAAAGGAAAATTTGAGGAGTGTAAGAGATCATTCCGCTGGTTAAGAGGAGAAAGCCCTAATGCTGAAAAGGAATTAGCATTACTTACAAAGAAAAAACCGCCAGCGAAAAAGTATAAAAACATTCTCAGTTGTGTGAAGTCAACTCTAGTTCAGCGTCAATTTTATATGCCATTGTTTCTTAATACAGTCTTGTTCTTAATGTATCAGTCTTGCGGTAAATTTGTGTGTCAAACTTACGTCTTGATTATCATCAAAAAGATAACAAATAATGATAGTTCAGCATACACTGGCATGTTAATCATAGATGGGGTCACTGTTTTTGGTATGTATGTTGGTTCGTACGTGGCCATGAAAGTTCGCAGACGTCTTATGCTCTTTTCTACTACAGCTAGCACTATATTCTTCCTTTACCTCTTTTCGTTTTACTTATATTTGATACAAATTGAAATCATTCAACAAAACGATTCAGTGTCCTTGGTTCTTCTTATTTTGTATTCTTTCTCTGTCAGTTGGGGCCCTATGGTATTATGTACGTCTATTTTCACAGAAATCACACCTATCCAATTTAAACCGTTTATTTCTTCAGTGACTGTATCTATCTTGTTCATGTTGCAGTCGGGTTTTTTGAAACTAAGTCCGTGGCTTTTTAAAAGAGTAGGTATTAGTGGAACTTTTGCTGTCTATGGCACGATGACTCTAATTCCGCTGCTTTTCTTGTTGAAGTATTTACCTGAGACTAGAAATCGTACCCTGGAAGAAATAGCAATGTTTTATGTCAAAGATGATTGTGATGATTGGAAAAGTCAGCAGGAAGAAGAAGGTGAAGAAATGCTCGGTCTAAGTGGAAATTAAAAATGTATGAATCTTATTTGAATTTTATTGATAATAGTCAGCTTGTGCAACTACAAATCGTAATTATTGTTCCATTTTTATGAATTAGGTGACAAACGAGCACCTGGTAGTGAATAAGCACCACTATCTGTGGAAAACCGTAGCATTAGAGGATTGTAAACACATACAAACAGACATTATAGACTTTCACATAATATAATTATGAGTTGATATAATTAATTGATTTGCTTATGTTTGATGAATAAGTAGACAACTTAAATTGAGTTTCATGACCAGTCTATATTTGCCAAAAAAAATTGAAACTTAAAAAAAGAAGAGAAAAGAACATTTATAAATATAACTTCACAATTGTACCTACTCACAATGAGATAAAATAATCTTTAATCACACGTAAATAAATAAAAAATAATACTACGCCAAAAATGCCTTTCATCATTTTGGAAAAGAGCTGTTGTTACTCTTTAAACTGCTGGGCCGATTTTTACAAAACATGGCTTAGAACCACCGCAAGGATACTGGCTTTCGAATGAAAAAACCTCATCCAAATCGATGCATCTGCTTGACAGTTCCGATGCCTCAAACAGATACACAGTCATCGATGAGAAACTTATAACACCTCTTTAGCGTCTGGATTTAAATACAAAATTAATTATAATTTTTTCTACTAAACTGCCACCTCAGGAATTATTACGGAATTACTTTGGTGTTTTATAAACCTGCGACTAGAGTCTGTATTTTAATTCGTATAAGTTATAGGCTTTCCTCAAAGATGGCGTTTGTAAGCAAACAAAACGGATGAATACAATACTCTATACAACCCGTAAATTAATTTTTATCGCTTCTAAATGTTACTTTAGTTAACTGAACCACTGTGTAATTGTTTATATAAAAACTTTGACTTGAATTATATCTTAAAATAATGTATATTTTACGCCATCTATGAAACCGCGCGTGAACCTACTTCTTCTACGAGCATCGGCGAGAAAGCATAGTCACGTGATATGCCAAGACGCCGACAGATGGCACCTTATTTTGGAAAATAGAGGTAAACTGTTCTTGTTGATCTTGTTATTCGGTTCTGTTGTTGTGGCCATAGCTTTACTTTTCGTATTTTTCTATGTGTTCTAATTTTCAGTGACATATAGAAATGTAAACTGTTCTATTGTATACAGTTTTTCTGTAACTGTTACGTCATATCATGTGTCCTAATCTTTGAGCGAAACATTGCTCCAGTAGACTGAGGCTTTGCATGTAGAGGTGAAAAACTCAAGACCTGTTGTACGTAGCAGTGTACAGAACTGATATGGGACTTAAGTCATTTTTCCAATTTGGAACGTCAATTTGTCTATGCACACACATTACTCACGTATACATCAGGTCACTTAGTTGAGTTTTTCACCTATACTTTAACTATAGAAGAAATTGATTCCTGGCCCACTATGGAACTCTTTCTTCGTCAATGTCACAGTAACATTACATTGAATTGACAAGAAAAATCTGTAGCGTTTACTGTGACAACGTTCTACCGTGGGTCAGGAATGATGCGGGCGGGTTGTTTAGTTAGTTAGGTAGGTAATGTAAAGTAGTTGATAGGTTATTTAAAATGTTGTTTGTATTTTTTTTTTTTTACTTGTATACGACACTATGATTAAGTATTGTTGCTAGCATACCTAAGTAATAATAGTAGTGTTATCACTACGTAGTATAAAACAAAGTCGCTTTCTCTGTTCCTATGTCCGTCCCTATGTCCCTATGTACGGTTATATCCTCAAAAGTACACAACGGATTTTGATGCGGTTTTTTTTTAATAGATAGAGTGATTCAAGAAGAAAGTTTTCATACATGTATAATTCTACGCAGACGAAGTCGCGGGCAGAAGCTAGAATATTATAAAATTATTGCCTTGTTATAAAAAAAAACTTTCTATATACACATATACATACCGTCACGCCTCTTTCCCACAGGGGTAGGCAGAGACTACTTTATTCCACTTGC
Source organism: Pandemis corylana (assembly GCA_949127965.1). NCBI lineage: Eukaryota > Metazoa > Arthropoda > Insecta > Lepidoptera > Tortricidae > Pandemis > Pandemis corylana. The sequence continues at coordinate 7,288,219 of OX421873.1, forward strand.
TACGATCGTGACATATTTCTTTCGCTTCATCCACAGTCGTCAATCTCTTCATACATGCTCGTCGGTTTCGGGTACTCCTGACCTGACCTTTTTCCAAAACGTCTCCTATTTGGTCTCGGAACGTCCGTCTAGGCCTTCCCCTCCCAACGCAACCATTCGTACTCCCCATATAGATCTGTTTAGTTAGTCTACTTTCATCCATCCGCTCTACATGCCCAAACCAACTAAGCAAACTTTCTATAATATATAAAATATGAAAGCTAAAAAAACACCTTTAATTTGTCAAAAATGTTTACTGCTTAAGTTAAGTAGGTAGGTATTGATACAAATTTTCTCCTTGAATCATTCCATCTATTGTTGAGAACCGCATTAAAGTGTACACTATACAGACAGACTCAGTCTCATTGGGCGACAGGACCCGCAAGCGGGTTACGTGAGATTTCCATAAGACTTGGTTTCATTGATCGATAATTCGGTCGATATGAAGCGTGCTGTGACTCCCCGGTATAACGACGACTGAAACTACTAATGCTGTTACATATTTTATCTCTCTCGTGCCCCGAATGCGGTATAGGGTGATATGCGGGCCCTATAGCCTACGTAAAAGCAATGTTTCATTGGTCAATAGGGGTTTTTGGGGGAGTTAGTCGAGTTAGCTCATTTTTATTTCACTTAGCATCTCACTTACAGAACTTGCAGTCGTTCTCTATCTGTGCGTCTTGCTTTACTCCTACACTACCCATAAATAGTACCTTTTGTAACATGTGCTGATGCGTCAAAACTTCGGGAACCGTAATGACAGTTAAAATATTCGCATATCTTGCACACAGGCTTGTGTCATAGTAGCTTGCTCGTTTGCCTTCCTTTTCATGTGTATAGTCATGTTCAATATTTATATCACCTGTATAAACTTGTCGCGTAATGAATACTGAAGCTACAATAAAAATTTGTTCGTGACCTTGTCCGTCAAATATATAAGATTGGGAAGAAGCAATTTATCGAGTCGCTCAACATGTCTCGTCTCAGTCTCATAGTGTTAGTATTTTTGATTTTTTTCAATCAAAGCGAAGCGGCTAGAATTCTAGCCGTGTATCCAACTCCGTCTATTAGCCATCAAGTGGTATTCAGGTCTTTGACAAACGCACTAGTGAAACGAGGACATGAATTAGTCGTCATCACTACGGACCCTCAGTATCCTAAAGGACAAACACCAGAAAATCTAACTGAAATCGACCTTCATGATATGTCTTATAAATATAAAGCACAGAGACTGGCAGTCATAAAAATTGGCGATAAAGATGACATTGTTGTGCAACAAAAAGCCATACCTAAAGCTATTTTGGAGCTTTTCGAAGAGCAAACTAAACATTCTGAAGTACAAGATATAATTAAAAATAAAAACGGCACTTTTGATCTGATACTAGCCGAAGCATGGACAAGATTCACTTTGGTCTTCTCACATGCAATTAAGGTACCAGTCATATCAGTTAGTTCCTTTGGATCTGCATTCGACAATTATGACGTCATGGGCGCTCGTTTACATCCCTTGCTATATCCTCAAGCTATAAGTACGCGTCTCTATAATTTGTCATTCTGGGAAAAAATTACACAATATTACCGTATACAGATGATTATGAATAACTACAAAGGAAGTCTTCAAGATCAGGAAAATGCTGCCGTAAAACGAATTTTTGGCAACGACACTCCTCCATTGAGTGAATTGCACGGCTGTACCATTTCAAAACCTAGTAAGTCTCAAAAACTCAATTTTGGGATTTTTGCTTAAAACGTGGTTTCTAGCAAGTACCTATAGGATACAGAAACATTTAGAGGCCTATCTCGCTCAACTTCAGAGATACGAGTACTGCAAAACCTAGTAAGTTCCAAAAAAAACGGGCTTGACCATTTCAAAACCTAGTATGGCACAAAACCATTTCAAAAACCTAGTATGGGACATTGATTTCTAGAACACTTTATTCAATAAAAATTACATAAATGGAAATTGATACAAATTAAACTATTAAATTAAAAACGAATTAAAAACTAAACTAAAACTAATCTTAAAGTAAAATAATTAAAAAAGGAGGGGCCCCCGTGGCATAGTTCCACAGACGCTGGCAGCATTCCCCCTTTGGACAGCGATACTAATACGCTGTCCAAGGAAGCTGCCAGCTCTGCGGTCACCCGTAGCGTCTATTAGCCTCTTCGAAATATCTTTGAAGAGGCTAATAGCGCTAGGACCCCACGGACCAAGGGTCTCAACACCGAAAGGGACAAAGTTGTATTCGGACATGCACTTACTAGGTTTTGAAAAAGTCAGAGAGACTTACTAGGTTTTGATATGGTCAAACGAGTTTAATTGTAACTTTTTGGAAAGTAGTATGTGTTTGTTATTTGAAGTTACTGGGTTTTGTAAGTCAAATGTTATAGGTACGTTGTTCTTTATTTATTTTGACGCGTCAAGGTAGGCAGCACTGTGCTCCCGCGCCAACTTCATGCTATTGCGCTGGAGCTGTTTCGAACTCGTTTAAACGCGTCAGTCAGTCAGTTGCCTGCCAAGATTGAGTGTGCTTGCACGTGTTATGTTAAAATTTTGCTGAAACGTGGCGTAATGAATAAAATTAGCCAGTGTTGCCGTTTGGTTCCGTGTCTTCCGTTTTGCGGAACTTTTGACACCCCCGCGGAACTTTGTATTTTGGTACAATTTTCGGAACTTTTAAGGTCCCGGCATAAAGATACGTGGTAAAAAACTTTACATACACACTAAAAAATACAGACTAATTTTCCTGTTATTAACACAAATATTAATCCTAATTCCTATGATGAGGTAAAAAAAAAAGCTCGGTCCCCAAGATTTAAATGAAACTGGAACTTTTCTACTAAAATTGGAACTTTTTAGGGATCGCAATGTATTTTCAAGGGAAGTGGCCTGGCAACACTGAAATTAGCAGTCGCACTAAGCGTATATAGTCTTTCCAATCATTTATTTTCTCGATGACAGATGTAGTTTGATAGTTATAGTGTTGTGACCTAATAAGTGATCAGTAGATACGATATCGATCCAATTTTATTATATATACGAGTAGTTGAGAAGTATTCAGCTATGGAGCCAATAAAACAACCGACTTGAATGCTAATTTATTACTAAGCGTGCAAAATGGCCGAATGACAGTAATGTTTGTAATGAATAAACTAAAAACTACTGGACAAACAAAAAATATTTCACCATTAAAATGCCACATTATTCCTGAGTAACATAGGCTATTTTTTATCCCGGTAAAAAATTACAACGTGTACAAAGTCGCAGGAACACATCTAGTTCAATATATACAATACCGATACAATATCGATATTTCAATCATAACATCACTATTTGCATTCCCATAGAATGTAACTTTATTAAAACGTTTATTGTTTATCGTACTTTAAAAAGATATTACTGCATATCTGGACTCAATTTGTCTTAGATGCATATTATATGGGATCAAGGAACAAAATTAGGCAGTCGTCATATTTTTTATACCTCGCATTTAAAAGTTATTTTTTGCGTAAAAAGCGCAGTTACATTCTACGGGAGCTGTCATCGAGAAAATAAATGATTGGAAAGACTATAGTAAACAACGCTTTGAATTTAGACGACAACCATTCTGTGTAAGTAAATTTCTATAATATACCTATCCTGGTTTACTTTGACATATATTTATTTGACATATTACATATTATGATATATTTTTTTTGTAATGATCAACTACTTAGCTGACTGGTTTGTTTTATTTAAATTGAAAAAAGGTCCACATATTAAAACTTAAATGATTAAATCTCTTAATCATGCCAAAGTGGCAACACATACTAGGTTTTGAAATTGATCGGTTCACTATAGTTTTTATTTGAGTTCAATTTCAAAACCTAGTATGGCACATAAAACATGCAATATAGGTTATTAAGTGTATATATATATACCAGGATATTCGGCTTAAACTAATAAACCAAGAAAGTATCACTTTTGGAACGAATATTGCAAAATTTTGTACGGCTGAGACAAAACATGTTTTTTCGCTCTCCTGTAAAATTTGCTTAATGTCCCTTACTAGGTTTTGAAATGGTACAGCCGTGCAGAACAACGTCGACATGCTATTTTTGAACATGCATCCTATTTGGGAAGATAATTTTCCCGTGCCACCCGCCGTTGTCCACATGGGAGCGCTTCATCTGAAGCCACAAAAGGAGTTGCCAAAAGTATGTTTATAAAAATATGCATTACATAAATATTGCAGGTACCAATATCATGTAACACAAACGAACATTATGAAACCCGGAAGGGCGCTGCATTTTTGAGAAGGAGAGGGGTATTTTGCCAACGACTTCTAAGATGTTATTCATATTTGTAGGGAATCGGGTCTTTTAAGAGTAATTAGACCCTCAAAATAAAGCATGCTACTGATCATTTGCTATTAAAGTAATATGTTTATTTGTTTAAGGACCTGAAAAATTATCTTGATTCTTCCAAAAACGGAGTTATTTACATCAGTTTCGGAACAAATGTTGACACGAACGTGCTACCTCAAGAAAAAGTACAAGTTATAATAAAAGCTTTCTCTGAGTTGCCTTATGACGTCCTCTGGAAATGGAATACAGATGAACTACCTGGAAAGACGAAAAACATCAGAATTTCGAAATGGTTCCCCCAATCGGACCTACTGAGTAAGATCACCATTTTTTTCCCTTAAGCTAATTGAATTGTCATTTTTCTCCAAATAGATAATCATTACAACAATAAATCACTTGGATAAAGTCATGAAAAAACGTGTCATTTCTGCGGTAACTTGAAGTTAACATTTCAACCATATCAATTCTGCCAGAATAAAAATAAAAATATCCATTTTATAAATATATATATATTATGTATATTATAAATGTGTATCAATATGTATATTATTTAGCCATTTATCTTTGTGAACAAAAATATTTCTATAAGAAATCGCAAGGCGTTTAATGATATCGGTAAGTAGACAAATTGAGTAATAAAATAATTACTTCTTATTTTACAACAAATTTCTTCATTTATTATTTTATCGGTAATGTTTTGAAGTAACTCTCTTTGACGAAAAATGTTTTGCATTAAACTTCATCTGGGGGCACGGCAGTGCCCCCGCCAAGTCGAGCAAAAAAAGCGGCACGGCCGTACCATCTTTTCTCGAAGCAACTCAGGCCATTTTCGACCTCCCTTTAACTTCGTTGTGGATAAAACTAGAAGCCTGAATTTTTTGTAACCACGCAGGCATTGTATAAACACTATATATTTCAAATTTCATTCAAATTGAACCAGTAGTTTAAGAATTATAACTAGTCAAAGTTTCTTAATTTTGTCACTCACTCACTCACAGACTTAACGATCATCAAAATGTTAATGTACTTCTAGCATATACATCACTTTCATCCACTCAAAGGTTGACTGGAAGAGATCCCTTAAAGGGATATGTCCGCCTTTGTGCATGTATCTCAGTGTTTGTCAATTGTATTTGTCTTGTTTATTTTGCACAATAAAGAGCTTACATACATACATACAATACATAGAAACTTCAAATTTAGAATGCAATGTTAGTGTTTAGTGTATAAATCAATAAAAAACTGAAATATTTCGCAATTTCTAGATACACCAACTGCATAAATAACCTTGTAATCCCATATAAACGTAGGTATAGGAAATATATAGGATTACAAAGTTACATTGCAGCGAATGAATCAGTGTACCTACCTGTATTATGTATAATAGTTTAGTTTAGTCTATTTATTCTCTCAGCATAAAATTACTGTATAATACAAGCTTTTAATTAACTTTGCAATGTATGTATGTATGTATAAGTTTAGTGTGTGTATGTATATATTATGTAAGTACCTATGTTTGTCCGAGTGGAATCTTGCGACTCAATTTTGGAGCAGATATTTATCTTTAACCGATTGAGCTGAAATTTTGCATACTTGTGTAAGTTGAATGACAATACAATAATCTGGTAATAGAGTTCTGATTATCTAGCCAGGATCGTCTCCGCAGGAGGGAACACTTCAGCGGTTGGTCCGATTGACTTGAAATTTGGTACATATATGTAGGACGAATGACAATGCGAATACAGTTAGCAAAAAGTACAGTCAGCAAAAAAAGCTAGTATTAAAAATGAAATTTTTGATAGAAACTTATATAATGGAATAATAGAAGTAGATAGGTACCGGAAAGGAAAAAAATAGGACTATCTACAAAAAAAATTAGATCCCATCAAAAACAAACTTGTAAAAAAAAACAAGTCTCGCAACTCAGGTCTTCTACCGTAAAAAGTTGTAAGATCCATGTAATACCAAGTTGGTTAATTTATTCAGTCACTGCTAAAAATACCTCCTGTTTAAGTTATTACGTAATTAGCTAACCTAACAACATATAATGCCCATATCAAAATTAAAAATCGTTTATGTTATAAATAAATAAATTGACTTGGCATTCGCATTAAACCATCAATTTAATATAATATATATAAAACACAATTGTTCTCACAAGTATTAGGAGGCGTTAGATGGTTAACCCACTCATTCTTAGTCCACAGTCATTTCAAATCACTCAGGCATGTATCCATGACTAGGTAGGACAGCCACGCAGTGATACAACACATCTCAGTCTAACATCTTTTCCAATGCTAAACCATTTAGTGTACTCCTTCACACAAGCACTAGAATCCTCGTAGAGAGATTTTATTGCTTGTACCAGATTATTGTGCATCCCATGCATAGATAATACTGACCACAGCTCATATCTCATCACTCAGTCATAAGCCTTCTCCAAATCAACAAATAAGCAGTATATTTTCTGGCCCTTGGCCATATACTTTCCGGTTATTCACCGCAAAGAGAAGACTTGATCTGTGCATCTCATTCCCTTTCTAAAACTATCTTATCTCATATTTTCTCATCAGATTATTATTATCTTTAATTTAATAATAGTTTTAGCTAGATTTAAGATTGTTTTAAGTTTTAACTGTTTTTTATAATGACATGTTTTTCTTTTTCAATTAATTTTAACTTTGCTATTCATGTTTTATTTCTAACTCTACATAGGACATCCTAAAATTAAAGTTTTCATCACACAAGGAGGTCTTCAGTCTACAGACGAAGCAATAGCAGCTGGGGTGCCACTTATAGGCATACCGATGTTCGGCGACCAGTGGTTCAATGTAGAGAAATATGTGCGACACAAAATTGGCCTGCAGTTAGAAATCGGAACTCTTGAAGTGGAAGCTGTAAAGACTGCCATCGAAACTGTTATTGGAGATCAAAGGTATGGCACAGTTAGTTTTAAAACTTTTAAACAGACCTATGACCAGTTGAAACAGAACGAATTCTTCTACTACAATCAAAATTTTTAGTTGATTGCAAGGACCGGAACCGGTTACCATTAAAGGGGTATTGGATAGGGTATTTTATAGAATTGATTTCACAAACCCTATCAATTTGGTAAGCAATCATCGGGTCGCCCGAAAGAAACGTTACATAATCAGCGATAATACTGCCAATACATTTCATAGCTTAAGTTTTCCGCCAGTTACCTACGCGATCGGCAGCAATTTGTACAACACGGCTGTTTTGTCTCAGAAACTTATCACACCAGATCTGGGGTCAGCCAGGGTTCGATATTGGGCCCGTTACTTTTTGGAGTCATGGTAAATGATTTAGCCGAGGTTCCTAGGTGCGCTAAATGCCTGCTCTATGCCGACGATCTCAAACTTATTTATGGTGTTCAGCAGGAGTCCGACTGTGCGGCGCTACAGGAGGACATTGACCGGGTGCTTCAATGGAGTCTTGATAAATAAACTTCTTTTCAACACAGTAAAATGCTCCGTCATGACTTTCAGCCGTGCTCAGAGTCCTTTCTTGCCACATATGTCCTTGGAGCCGTGCCTATAGAGCGCGTGGACTCGGTTAGGGATTTGGGTGTAATTTTCGATCCGCACCTCAAGTTTCATGTCCATATGAAGTCACTCGCTGCCAATTGCTACCGCAGGCTGGGGTTTTCGTAACGCGCGTGATTTTTCTGACCCTGTAGTGATTAAGTTGCTATATACTGCACTGGTAAGGAGTAAGCTGGAAGCGGCGTCCGTGGTCTGGAACCCGCACGAGTCTACTTACGCCTTACTTCTAGAGAAAATTCAAAAAGCGGCCCGCCCCGGGCGGCACTTTTAGGGGGCGGCAAATTTTCAGAATAAATAACAATAATATCGTATAAATATTTGAAATACGTAAGCAATGGGGCGGCAAAATTTTCATCCGTACCGGGCGGCCGAGACCCACGCTACGCCACTGTTTCTTTTATTGTCTGTCTTACTCAATGCCTTAGTGTCGCACTGTAATGTTGTGTAAGAAATTTCATAAATAAATAAATAGCAACTGATTTTACTTTTTTTACAGTTATCGGGAAAATGTAGTCCGTCTCAGGACGCTCATGAATGACCAGCCCATGCCGCCGCTGGAGCGCGCGGTGTGGTGGACGGAGCACGTGCTGCGGCACGGCGGCGCGCGGCACCTGCGGGCGCCCGCCGCCAACATGCCGTGGACAGAGTACTACGAACTGAACCTAGTACTACTAGTACTGGGGGCTGTATTAGCTGTGATGGTATTGAGTTGTCTAGTAATTCATAAATTAGGTAAATTCGTTGTGAGTCATATCTCTAACAATATTATAAAACTTAAAAAATCATAAGTCATGTAATTTAAGTGTAATTTTAATGAAATAAAGTTACTTAAACCGGAACCGCTTTTTCAGTCTCTAATAGACCCTTTTAATAAGTATCGATGGCTCAAACGCTTGCCCTATTTAGAAAGGGAGTCTACAAACTAGTGGGACTACACCTAATCATTTTTTTCATTTTTATTTAATACTAGCTTTTTTTGTTGACTGTACTTTTTGCTAACTGTACTCGCATTGTAATCCGTCTTGCATATATGTACCAAATTTCAAGTCAGTCGGACCAACCGTTGAAGAGTTCCCTCCTGCGGAGACGATCCTGGCTAGATCATCAGAACTCTACACTACCAGATTATTGTACTGTCACTCTAGGTTGGCAACGCATCTGCAATCCCTCCGGGGTTGCGGGTGTCTATGGGCAGTGGTGATCACTTACCATCAGGTAACCCACTTGCTCGTTTGCCTTCCTATTCATATATAAAAAAAAAATACATAATACAGGTACACTGATTCATTCGCTGCAATGTAACTTTGTAATCCTATATATTTCCTATACGTTTATATGGGATTACAAAGTTATTTATGCAGTTAGTGTGTCTAGAAATTGCGAAATATTTTCGTTTTTTATTGATTTATACCCTAAACACTAACATTGCATTCTAAATTTGAAGTTTCTATGTCTGCTAGAAGTACCTTAACATTTTGATGACCGTTAAGTCAGTGAGTGAGTGAGTGACAAAATTAAGAAACTTTGACTAGTTATAATTCTTAAACTACTAGTTCAATTTGAATGAAATTTGAAATATACAGCGATATCAATTAAACAATAATATATTAATGATGTCACGAAGCTGAAAACAAGGTCGAATGTATAATTAACATTTAGTTGTTCACGTGGTATTCAATGTCGTGGGCAAATTATATCACTCACATACGAAAAATAATTAAAAATATAGTAAAATCACTGGAAGAAAATAATGGATAGTTACCTCGAAATGTAAATGATTACACTGTTCCCGAAACATTATACACGCTTTTATACGTTTTATGTGGTATTTTGCAAAAAGTGCGAGCAAAATGTGGATTTCTGTGCAATCTGAAAATGAAACGATTTCAACTCAAGATTTTCAAAATGACAAAGTAATTTGGCAAAAACCCTTCCGCAGGCAAGTAAGTTTACACTAGAATTAATAAAATACATAGATTGAGAATGTAGCAATAAGTCGGTAAGAGAAAAAGTGGCATAGACTTTAAGGATAGCAACGCTCGCAAACGAAAGGTAAAGCTTATTACCGATCCTGAAACACTGGATTGGGATGATAAAAAGTGCGGCTCAATTTGCTGATATTTTTTTTGCTGTCTTTTATACTGACCTTACATTTAAAAAATTTCATGTAACTTACTGACAAATTTCTATGGATGATTTTGATTACTGTCCGAAATAAAGATTTTATTATTATTCTGTATATTTCTTTCTATCTTAAGTTAGGTTCTTACAATATTCATATAAAAAGTAATAAAACAATATTAATATAAAATATAAAAACATTAATAAAACCTAACCTAGGGTGCCGCCTGCAGCGAGGCGAGGCCTGAGCTACCGGTGGTCTGGGCGACAGAGAGAGGAACCTTCTGACCTATCGGAGTCGTGTCCAGGAGTACCGCCTACTGTATTTGACTCATATTATTATTATTACCGTAAAATGGGGTGAGAAGGGATTGCGGGGGAGAAGGGATAGAACTAATATTTTGTGTTTTCATTTGCTAATTAAAATTTATGGCTTGCTCTAAAGTAGTTTAGTTATATTTTTGATTTTTTTCTGATAATTTGGTAGGTAGGTATCGTCTATCCCTTCTGACCCCACTGCGGGGTGAGCTAAGATTTGCCTATATCTTAGTATTTATTGTTTAAACTATGAAACGAAACGGAAAATATACATTATATTTTATCTACAAAAATCAACTTGCTACTTTTTTTTGTATCACGGTTTGAACTTAAATTTTATCCCTACTCTATAGTTCTACAGAATTGTTTTTCAAATTATTTCCAGGCGTTCGTGATACTGGGTCCAGTGGCTTTGATCCTCAGTGCTGGTGTGGGAGTAGGAGCTGCCATTGTCATGGTGCCACAAATCAAAGCTAACAATAGCGGTATACTGCTTGATGAAGAAATGGAAAGCTGGATGTGTGGGTATCTCATGTCTCAACTAGGTATATCATGACTTTGCTTATCGAGGAATGTTTATTTTTCGATATTTGACCTGCGATGTGGAACTGATTTAAATTTGGTGGTTTTAATCCATTTATTAAATTATCCAAAAAATCTTTCGCAAATGACATCACATCCTTGGCAGCAGTTTTTCTTAATATTTCAAACATCAACGTAACCAGTTGCTTCTCTTCCCGGCCAGATGGTAACAGCCCATCGAGGGATCGGGCTAAAATCTTAGGGATCATGTTATATAGGCGATGTGGCTAGCAACCCATTACTGTTTTGATTCCTCTATTCCATACGCCCACAATGATGCTAAACGTGGTCTTCAGGTCTTGTTGCCTTAGGCTTTATCTACCCCGTAAGGGCTAAAGATGTGATTTATGTCTGTATGTATCAATGGCTTTTAATGAAAAATTTGGTAAAAGAAATTGTTTATATTTATAAACGCGGTATGTTTTTATTTTTACAGATTCCGTGCAAGGGTTTGCAGCAATTCTGTCAGTGGTGACAATACCGTACTTGGGCCATGTCAAAGGATACAAATTTGCATTCGCGATAATTTGCTTTCCCATTATTATATCTTGCATCCTCCAGTATGTCGCAACTAGCGCCGTACACTTACTAATAGCAACAATTCTCCAAGGTTTCACAATGGGAGGAAATGTTTCATTTGCTGTTATCCTAGTAGCTGACTTTGCAGACCCTAAATATAGAGGAATATTCTTGGTTTTCAAAAGTGCCACTTACTTCTGGGGTATTTGGATAGCTAACACCATAGGAACTTTTGCTAGTTGGAGAATCATACCGCTAGTTTGTATATGGCCTGCTGTTTTTGCTTTGGCATCGAGTTTTACTTGGCCAGAATCACCGTATTGGCTTGCCAGTAAAGGAAAATTTGAGGAGTGTAAGAGATCATTCCGCTGGTTAAGAGGAGAAAGCCCTAATGCTGAAAAGGAATTAGCATTACTTACAAAGAAAAAACCGCCAGCGAAAAAGTATAAAAACATTCTCAGTTGTGTGAAGTCAACTCTAGTTCAGCGTCAATTTTATATGCCATTGTTTCTTAATACAGTGTTGTTCTTAATGTATCAGTCTTGCGGTAAATTTGTGTGTCAAACTTACGTCTTGATTATCATCAAAAAGATAACAAATAATGATAGTTCAGCATACACTGGCATGTTAATCATTGATGGGGTCACTGTTTTTGGTATGTATGTTGGTTCGTACGTGGCCATGAAAGTTCGCAGACGTCTTATGCTCTTTTCTACTACAGCTAGCACTATATTCTTCCTTTACCTCTTTTCGTTTTACTTATATTTGATACAAATTGAAATCATTCAACAAAACGATTCAGTGTCCTTGGTTCTTCTTATTTTGTATTCTTTCTCTGTCAGTTGGGGCCCTATGGTATTATGTACGTCTATTTTCACAGAAATCACACCTATCCAATTTAAACCGTTTATTTCTTCAGTGACTGTATCTATCTTGTTCATGTTGCAGTCGGGTTTTTTGAAACTTAGTCCGTGGCTTTTTAAAAGAGTAGGTATTAGTGGAACTTTTGCTGTCTATGGCACGATGACTCTAATTCCGCTGCTTTTCTTGTTGAAGTATTTACCTGAGACTAGAAATCGTACCCTGGAAGAAATAGCAATGTTTTGTGTCAAAGATGATTGTGATGATTGGAAAAGTCAGCAGGAAGAAGAAGGTGAAGAAATGCTCAGTCTAAGTGGAAAATAAAAATGCATGAATCTTATTTATTGATATAATCATGTTGTGCAACTACAAATCGTAATTATTGGTCCATTTTTATGAATTAGGTGACAAACGAGCACCTGGTAGTGAATAAGCACCTACCTGCCTGGAGAGAGTTATCTATTGTGACCACTCTCATACGTCCATCGATTGTTTAAAAAAATAGTCCTACTACAAATAATCTATCGGTGGAAAACTGTAGCATAAGAGGATTGTAAACGCATACACACAAACATATAGAGTTTCACATATATAATTATGAGTTGATATAATTAATTGATTTACTTATGTTTGAGGAATAAGTAGATAACTTAAATTGAGTTTCATGACCAGTCTATATTTGCCAAAAAAAATAGAAACTTAAAAAAAGAAGAGAAACGAACGATTATAATTATAACTTCGCAATTGTACCTACTCACAATGAGATAAAATAATCTTTAATCACACGTAAATAAATAAAAAATAATACCACGCCAAAAATGCCTTGCATCATTTTGGAAAAGAACTGTTGTTACTCTTCAAACTGCTGGACCGATTTTTACAAAACATGGCTTAAAACCACCACAAGGATACTGGCTTTCGAATGAAAAAACCTCATCCAAATAGATGCATCCGCTTGTCAGTTCCGATGCCTCAAACAGATACACAGTCATCGATGAGAAACTTATAACACCTCTTTAGCGTCTGGATTTAAATATAAAATTAATCATAATTTTTTCTACTAAACTGCCACCTCGGGAATTATTACGGAATTACTTTGGTGTTTTATAAACCTGCGACTAGAGTCTGTATTTTAATTCGTATAAGTTATAGGCTTTCCTCAAAGATGGCGTTTGTAAGCAAACAAAACGGACGAATACAATACCCTATACAACCCGCAAATTAGTTTTTATCTCTTCTAAATGTTACTTTATATAACTAAACCAACTGAGTAATTGTTTATATAAAAACTTTGACTTGAATTACATCTTAAAATAAAGTATATTTTACGCCATCTATGAAACCGCGCGTGAACCTACTTCTTCTACGAGCATCGGCGAGAAAGCATAGTCGCGTGATATGCCAAGACGCCGACAGATGGCACCTTATTTTGGAAAATAGAGGTAAACTGTTCTTGTTGTTCTGTTCTGCTGTTGTGGCCATAGCTTTACTTTTCCTATTTTTCTGTGTTCTAATTTTCAGTGACATTTAGAAATGTAAACTGTTCTATTGTAGGTATAGGTACAGTTTTTATGGAACTGTTACGTCATATCATGTGTCGTAATCTTTGAGCAAAACATTGCTTCCTTAGACTGAGGATTTGCATGTAGAGGTGGAAAACTCAAGACCTGTTGTATGTAGCAGTGTACAGAACTGATATGGACTTAAGTCATTTTTCCAATTAGGAACGTCTATTTGTCTATGCACACACATTACTCACATATACAACAGGTCATTTTAGTTGAGTTTTTCACCTATCCCAGGGGTTCCCAAAGTGTGCGCCGCGGCGCCCTGGTGCGCCGTAGAAAGTAAAGAGGGGCGCCGTGAGTTCTATCACTATCCGAAACCACAAATATTTGCGGGTACCTATTTGAGAGCTCGCATCATACATGTATTTTAGTTGTTACGTAGCTCAGTAAAGCAATAGTTCAGTTTCATGGTGTTCTCATTTTCTTCTATAATTATCATACAGTCCACAGATCGTACGCTTCACCATCTATGGTTGGTAAGTGAGATTTCTATAAGACTTGGTTTCATTGATCGATAATTCGGTCGATATGAAGCGTGCTGTGACTCCCCGATAGCGGTATAACGACGACTGAAACTACTAATGCTGTTACATATTTTTTCTCTCTCGTGCCCCGAATGCGGTATAGGGCATATGCAGGCTCTATAGCCTACGTAAAACCTCAGTTTCATTGGTCAATAGGGGTTTTTGGGGGAGTTTAATCGAGTTAGCTCATTATCATTTCACTTAGCATCTCACTTACAGAACTTTCAGTCGTTCTCTATCTGTACGTCTTGCTTTACTCCTACACTATCCATAAATAGTACCTTTTGTAAGATGTGCTGAGGCGTTAAAACTTCGGGAACCGTAATGACAGTTAAAATATTCGCATATCTTGCACACAGGCTTGTGTCATAGTAGCTTGCTCGTTTGCCTTCCTTTTCATGTGTATAGTCATGTTCAATATTTGTATCACCTGTATAAACTTGTCGCGTAATGAATACTGAAGCTACAATAAAAATTTGTTCGTGACCTTGTCCGTCAAATATATAAGATTAGAAAGAAGCAATTTATCGAGTCGCTCAATATGTCTCGTATTAGTCTCATAGTGTTAATATCTTTGATTTTTTTTAATCAAAGCGAAGCGGCTAGAATTCTAGCCGTGTATCCAACTTCGTCTATAAGCCATCAAGTGGTATTCAGGTCTTTAACAAACGCACTAGTGAAACGAGGACATGAATTAGTCGTCATCACTACGGACCCTCAGTATCCTAAAGGACAAACACCAGAAAATCTAACTGAAATCGACGTTCATGATATTGCTTATAAAGCACGGAAAAAGAAGAAAATCGGCGAGAAATATGACGTTATTGTGCAATTAAAAACCATTATTGAAACTGTTTTAAAGATTTTCGAAGAGCAAACTAAATATTCTGAAGTACAAGATATAATTAAAAATAAAAACGGCACTTTTGATCTGATACTAGCCGAAGCATGGACAAGATTCACTTTGGTTTTCTCACATGCAATTAAGGTACCAGTCATATCAGTTAGTTCCTTTGGATCTGCATTCGACAATTATGACGTCATGGGCGCTCGTTTACATCCCTTGCTATATCCTCAAGCTATAAGTACGCGTCTCTATAATTTGTCATTCTGGGAAAAAATTACACAATATTACCGTATACAGATGATTATGAATAACTACAAAGGAAGTCTTCAAGATCAGGAAAATGCTGCCGTAAAACGAATTTTTGGCAACGACACTCCTCCATTGAGTGAATTGCAGAACAACGTCGACATGCTATTTTTGAACATGCATCCTATATGGGAAGATAATTTTCCCGTGCCACCCGCCGTTGTCCACATGGGAGCGCTTCATCTGAAGCCACAAAAGGAGTTGCCAAAAGTATGTTTATAAAAATATGCATTACATAAATATTGCAGGTACCAATATCATGTAACACAAACGAACATTATGAAACCCGGAAGGGCGCTGCATTTTTGAGAAGGAGAGGGGTATTTTGCCAACGACTTCTAAGATGTTATTCATATTTGTAGGGAATCGGGTCTTTTAAGAGTAATTAGACCCTCAAAATAAAGCATGCTACTGATCATTTGCTATTAAAGTAATATGTTTATTTGTTTAAGGACCTGAAAAATTATCTTGATTCTTCCAAAAACGGAGTTATTTACATCAGTTTCGGAACAAATGTTGACACGAACGTGCTACCTCAAGAAAAAGTACAAGTTATAATAAAAGCTTTCTCTGAGTTGCCTTATGACGTCCTCTGGAAATGGAATACAGATGAACTACCTGGAAAGACGAAAAACATCAGAATTTCGAAATGGTTCCCCCAATCGGACCTACTGAGTAAGATCACCATTTTTTTCCCTTAAGCTAATTGAATTGTCATTTTTCTCCAAATAGATAATCATTACAACAATAAATCACTTGGATAAAGTCATGAAAAAACGTGTCATTTCTGCGGTAACTTGAAGTTAACATTTCAACCATATCAATTCTGCCAGAATAAAAATAAAAATATCCATTTTATAAATATATATATTATGTATATTATAAATGTGTATCAATATGTATATTATTTAGCCATTTATCTTTGTGAACAAAAATATTTCTATAAGAAATCGCAAGGCGTTTAATGATATCGGTAAGTAGACAAATTGAGTAATAAAATAATTACTTCTTATTTTACAACAAATTTCTTCATTTATTATTTTATCGGTAATGTTTTGAAGTAACTCTCTTTGACGAAAAATGTTTTGCATTAAACTTCATCTGGGGGCACGGCAGTGCCCCCGCCAAGTCGAGCAAAAAAAGCGGCACGGCCGTACCATCTTTTCTCGAAGCAACTCAGGCCATTTTCGACCTCCCTTTAACTTCGTTGTGGATAAAACTAGAAGCCTGAATTTTTTGTAACCACGCAGGCATTGTATAAACACTATATATTTCAAATTTCATTCAAATTGAACCAGTAGTTTAAGAATTATAACTAGTCAAAGTTTCTTAATTTTGTCACTCACTCACTCACAGACTTAACGATCATCAAAATGTTAATGTACTTCTAGCATATACATCACTTTCATCCACTCAAAGGTTGACTGGAAGAGATCCCTTAAAGGGATATGTCCGCCTTTGTGCATGTATCTCAGTGTTTGTCAATTGTATTTGTCTTGTTTATTTTGCACAATAAAGAGCTTACATACATACATACAATACATAGAAACTTCAAATTTAGAATGCAATGTTAGTGTTTAGTGTATAAATCAATAAAAAACTGAAATATTTCGCAATTTCTAGATACACCAACTGCATAAATAACCTTGTAATCCCATATAAACGTAGGTATAGGAAATATATAGGATTACAAAGTTACATTGCAGCGAATGAATCAGTGTACCTACCTGTATTATGTATAATAGTTTAGTTTAGTCTATTTATTCTCTCAGCATAAAATTACTGTATAATACAAGCTTTTAATTAACTTTGCAATGTATGTATGTATGTATAAGTTTAGTGTGTGTATGTATATATTATGTAAGTACCTATGTTTGTCCGAGTGGAATCTTGCGACTCAATTTTGGAGCAGATATTTATCTTTAACCGATTGAGCTGAAATTTTGCATACTTGTGTAAGTTGAATGACAATACAATAATCTGGTAATAGAGTTCTGATTATCTAGCCAGGATCGTCTCCGCAGGAGGGAACTCTTCAGCGGTTGGTCCGATTGACTTGAAATTTGGTACATATATGTAGGACGAATGACAATGCGAATACAGTTAGCAAAAAGTACAGTCAGCAAAAAAAGCTAGTATTAAAAATGAAATTTTTGATAGAAACTTATATAATGGAATAATAGAAGTAGATAGGTACCGGAAAGGAAAAAAATAGGACTATCTACAAAAAAAATTAGATCCCATCAAAAACAAACTTGTAAAAAAAAACAAGTCTCGCAACTCAGGTCTTCTACCGTAAAAAGTTGTAAGATCCATGTAATACCAAGTTGGTTAATTTATTCAGTCACTGCTAAAAATACCTCCTGTTTAAGTTATTACGTAATTAGCTAACCTAACAACATATAATGCCCATATCAAAATTAAAAATCGTTTATGTTATAAATAAATAAATTGACTTGGCATTCGCATTAAACCATCAATTTAATATAATATATATAAAACACAATTGTTCTCACAAGTATTAGGAGGCGTTAGATGGTTAACCCACTCATTCTTAGTCCACAGTCATTTCAAATCACTCAGGCATGTATCCATGACTAGGTAGGACAGCCACGCAGTGATACAACACATCTCAGTCTAACATCTTTTCCAATGCTAAACCATTTAGTGTACTCCTTCACACAAGCACTAGAATCCTCGTAGAGAGATTTTATTGCTTGTACCAGATTATTGTGCATCCCATGCATAGATAATACTGACCTCAGCTCATATCTCATCACTCAGTCATAAGCCTTCTCCAAATCAACAAATAAGCAGTATATTTTCTGGCCCTTGGCCATATACTTTCCGGTTATTCACCGCAAAGAGAAGACTTGATCTGTGCATCTCATTCCCTTTCTAAAACTATCTTATCTCATATTTTCTCATCAGATTATTATTATCTTTAATTTAATAATAGTTTTAGCTAGATTTAAGATTGTTTTAAGTTTTAACTGTTTTTTATAATGACATGTTTTTCTTTTTCAATTAATTTTAACTTTGCTATTCATGTTTTATTTCTAACTCTACATAGGACATCCTAAAATTAAAGTTTTCATCACACAAGGAGGTCTTCAGTCTACAGACGAAGCAATAGCAGCTGGGGTGCCACTTATAGGCATACCGATGTTCGGCGACCAGTGGTTCAATGTAGAGAAATATGTGCGACACAAAATTGGCCTGCAGTTAGAAATCGGAACTCTTGAAGTGGAAGCTGTAAAGACTGCCATCGAAACTGTTATTAGAGATCAAAGGTATGGCACAGTTAGTTTTAAAACTTTTAAACAGACCTATGACCAGTTGAAACAGAACGAATTCTTCTACTACAATCAAAATTTTTGGTTGATTGCAAGGACCGGAACCGGTTACCATTAAAGGGGTATTGGATAGGGTATTTTGTAGAATTGATTTCACAAACCCTATCAATTTGGTAAGCAATCATCGGGTCGCCCGAAAGAAACGTTACATAATCAGCGATAATACTGCCAATACATTTCATAGCTTAAGTTTTCCGCCAGTTACCTACGCGATCGGCAGCAATTTGTACAACACGGCTGTTTTGTCTCAGAAACTTATCACACCAGATCTGGGGTCAGCCAGGGTTCGATATTGGGCCCGTTACTTTTTGGAGTCATGGTAAATGATTTAGCCGAGGTTCCTAGGTGCGCTAAATGCCTGCTCTATGCCGACGATCTCAAACTTATTTATGGTGTTCAGCAGGAGTCCGACTGTGCGGCGCTACAGGAGGACATTGACCGGGTGCTTCAATGGAGTCTTGATAAATAAACTTCTTTTCAACACAGTAAAATGCTCCGTCATGACTTTCAGCCGTGCTCAGAGTCCCTTTCTTGCCACATATGTCCTTGGAGCCGTGCCTATAGAGCGCGTGGACTCGGTTAGGGATTTGGGTGTAATTTTCGATCCGCACCTCAAGTTTCATGTCCATATGAAGTCACTCGCTGCCAATTGCTACCGCAGGCTGGGGTTTTCGTAACGCGCGTGATTTTTCTGACCCTGTAGTGATTAAGTTGCTATATACTGCACTGGTAAGGAGTAAGCTGGAAGCGGCGTCCGTAGTCTGGAACCCGCACGAGTCTACTTACGCCTTACTTCTAGAGAAAATTCAAAAAGCGGCCCGCCCCGGGCGGCACTTTTAGGGGGCGGCAAATTTTCAGAATAAATAACAAATACGTAAGCAATGGGGCAGCAAAATTTTCATCCGCCCTGGGCGGCCGAGACCCACGCTACGCCACTGTTTCTTTTATTGCCTGTCTTACTCAATGCCTTAGTGTCGCACTGTAATGTTGTGTAAGAAATTTCATAAATAAATAAATAGCAACTGATTTTACTTTTTTACAGTTATCGGGAAAATGTAGTCCGTCTCAGGACGCTCATGAATGACCAGCCCATGCCGCCGCTGGAGCGCGCGGTGTGGTGGACGGAGCACGTGCTGCGGCACGGCGGCGCGCGGCACCTGCGGGCGCCCGCCGCCAACATGCCGTGGACAGAGTACTACGAACTGAACCTAGTACTACTAGTACTGGGGGCTGTATTAGCTGTGATGGTATTGAGTTGTCTAGTAATTCATAAATTAGGTAAATTCGTTGTGAGTCATATCTCTAACAATATTATAAAACTTAAAAAATCATAAGTCATGTAATTTAAGTGTAATTTTAATGAAATAAAGTTACTTAAACCGGAACCGCTTTTTCAGTCTCTAATAGACCCTTTTAATAAGTATCGATGGTTCAAACGCTTGCCCTATTTAGAAAGGGAGTCTACAAACTAGTGGGACTACACCTAATCATTTTTTTCATTTTTATTTAATACTAGCTTTTTTTGTTGACTGTACTTTTTGCTAACTGTACTCGCATTGTCATCCGTCTTGCATATATGTACCAAATTTCAAATCAGTCAGACCAACCGTTGAAGAGTTCCCTCCTGCGGAGACGATCCTGGCTAGATCATCAGAACTCTACACTACCAGATTATTGTACTGTCACTCTAGGTTGGCAACGCATCTGCAATCCCTCCGGGGTTGCGGGTGTCTATGGGCAGTGGTGATCACTTACCATCAGGTGACCCACTTGCTCGTTTGCCTTCCTATTCATATATAAAAAAAAAAATACATAATACAGGTACACTGATTCATTCGCTGCAATGTAACTTTGTAATCCTATATATTTCCTATACGTTTATATGGGATTACAAAGTTATTTATGCAGTTAGTGTGTCTAGAAATTGCGAAATATTTTCGTTTTTTATTGATTTATACCCTAAACACTAACATTGCATTCTAAATTTGAAGTTTCTATGTCTGCTAGAAGTACCTTAACATTTTGATGACCGTTAAGTCAGTGAGTGAGTGAGTGACAAAATTAAGAAACTTTGACTAGTTATAATTCTTAAACTACTAGTTCAATTTGAATGAAATTTGAAATATACAGCGATATCAATTAAACAATAATATATTAATGATGTCACGAAGCTGAAAACAAGGTCGAATGTATAATTAACATTTAGTTGTTCACGTGGTATTCAATGTCGTGGGCAAATTATATCACTCACATACGAAAAAATAATTAAAAATATAGTAAAATCACTGGAAGAAAATAATGGATAGTTACCTCGAAATGTAAATGATTACACTGTTCCCGAAACATTATACACGCTTTTATACGTTTTATGTGGTATTTTGCAAAAAGTGCGAGCAAAATGTGGATTTCTGTGCAATCTGAAAATGAAACGATTTCAAATCAAAATTTTCAAAATGACAAAGTAATTTGGCAAAAACCCTTCCGCAGGCAAGTAAGTTTACACTAGAATTAATAAAATACATAGATTAAAGCAATAAGTCGGTAAGAGAAAAAGTGGCATAGACTTTAAGGATAGCAACGCTCGCAAACGAAAGGTAAAGCTTATTACCGATCCTGAAACACTGGATTGGGATGATAAAAAGTGCGGCTCAATTTGCTGATATTTTTTTTGCTGTCTTTTATACTGACCTTACATTTAAAAATTTTCATGTAACTTACTGACAAATTTCTATGGATGATTTTGATTACTGTTCGAAATAAAGATTTTATTATTATTCTGTATATTTCTTTCTATCTTAAGTTAGGTTCTTACAATATTCATATAAAAAGTAATAAAACAATATTAATATAAAATATAAAAACATTAATAAAACCTAACCTAGGGTGCCGCCGGCAGCGAGGCGAGGCCTGAGCTACCAGTGGTCTGGGCGACAGAGAGAGGAACCTTCTGACCTATCGGAGTCGTGTCCAGGAGTACCGCCTACTGTATTTGACTCATATTATTATTATTACCGTAAAATGGGGTGAGAAGGGATTGCGGGGGAGAAGGGATAGAACTAATATTTTGTGTTTTCATTTGCTAATTAAAATTTATGGCTTGCTCTAAAGTAGTTTAGTTATATTTTTGATTTTTTTTCTGATAATTTGGTAGGTAGGTATCGTCTATTCCTTCTGACCCCCTGCGGGGTGAGCTAAGATTTGCCTATATCTTAGTATTTATTGTTTAAACTATGAAACGAAACGGAAAATATACATATATTTTATCTACAAAAATCAACTTGCTACTTTTTTTTTGTATCACGGTTTGAACTTAAATTTTATCCCTACAGTTCTACAGAATTGTTTTTCAAATTATTTCCAGGCGTTCGTGATACTGGGTCCAGTGGCTTTGATCCTCAGTGCTGGTGTGGGAGTAGGAGCTGCCACTGTCATGGTGCCACAAATCAAAGCTAACAATAGCGGTATACTGCTTGACGAAGAAATGGAAAGCTGGCTGTGTAGGTATCTCATGTCTCAACTAGGTATATCATGACTTTGCTTATCGAGGAATGTTTATTTTTCGATATCTGACCTGCTATGTGGAACTGATTTAAATTTGGTAGTTTTTAATCCATTTATTAAATTATCCAAAAATTGTTTTGCAAATGCATCACATCCTTGGCAGCAGTTTTACTTAATATTTCAAACATCAATGTAACCAGTTGCTTCTCTTCCCGCGCAGATGGTAAAAGCCCATCAAAGGATTAGGCAAAAATCTTAGGGATCATGTTATATAGGCGATGTGGCTAGCAAGCAACCCATCACTGTTTTGATTCCCATTTTCCATACGCCCACAATAATGCTAAACGTGGTCTTTAGGTCTTGTTGCCCTAAGGCAACCTAGAGCCTAAGCTTTGTCTACCCCGTAAGGGCTAAAGATGTGATTTGTCTGTATGTATCAATGGCTATTAATGAAAAATTTGGTAAAAGAAATTGTTTACATTTATTTATAAACGCGGTATGTTTTTTTTTACAGATTCCGTGCAGGGGTTTGCAGCAATTCTGTCAGTGGTGACAATACCGTACTTAGGCCATGTCAAAGGATACAAATTTGCATTCGCAATAATTTGCTTTCCCATTATTATATCTTGCATCCTCCAGTATGTCGCAACTAGCGCCGTACACTTACTAATAGCAACAATTCTCCAAGGTTTCACAATGGGAGGAAATGTTTCATTTGCTGTTATCCTAGTAGCTGACTTTGCAGACACTAAATATAGAGGAATATTCTTGGTTTTCAAAAGTGCCACTTACTTCTGGGGTATTTGGATAGCTAACACCATAGGAACTTTTGCTAGTTGGAGAATCATACCGCTAGTTTGTATATGGCCTGCTGTTTTTGCTTTGGCATCCAGTTTTACTTGGCCAGAATCACCGTATTGGCTTGCCAGTAAAGGAAAATTTGAGGAGTGTAAGAGATCATTCCGCTGGTTAAGAGGAGAAAGCCCTAATGCTGAAAAGGAATTAGCATTACTTACAAAGAAAAAACCGCCAGCGAAAAAGTATAAAAACATTCTCAGTTGTGTGAAGTCAACTCTAGTTCAGCGTCAATTTTATATGCCATTGTTTCTTAATACAGTCTTGTTCTTAAGGCGGATGCTCGCGTTAGCTCATTGAAGAAGTCCCGTTAGATGGCGCTGTAATCAATGATGTGTGTTTTTTGTAGTTTTTAGAAGATTCTTAGAACACTTATAGATTATCAATTGATTTGCGCACACAGTTTAATACGGCCGATTTTTTGAGACTACACTCAGAAGGTAACAATGCACCAATTCGGAGAATAGCTGCACAAACGCTGGTGTCACTAACGGCCCTATATAGATACTAGGTCTTACACACACATGCAAATAGGAGGCGGCAACTGGCGGAAAAATATTGCAACACCTTGCTAAGCTGTTAGCGTAATTTTTCACGCTATATTTACGTTTTTATATCAACTTTAATTTTACCAGAAATTTTACAAATCTACGTACAAAACTTAAGTCGTGTTATTTCAACCATTTATAACTTTGGAATGGCTGCACGGATTTTTATGATTTTTGATTTGTTAGCTTTCTCTCTTCCTCGAATAGCCAAATATCTTATCATAAATATGATAAATGCACAAAAAAAAACTCTTTAATTTTTCGTATGCAGCGCCATCTCTGACAAAAACTGACTTTAAGGCGGAATATTCTTTGCCAGCTCGGCTAGTTACAAATACATAATAATATTATAAATGAGTCTAGCAGATGCAAACATGTGAATCAATGCCACCTTCAACCCTTTTTGAATACTAGGGAGTAATTTTTTGTACTTTGTTAGATAGAGGGCTATCGTATTTGTACTCACTAGTTGGCGCCACTGTAGAGTAAGGTATATATCATATCAGATTATTCAGGATTTCTTTTAATTTATCTTTAATAGCAAGTTATTTATTATCCACCGTGTTGCACAGTCCCGTTTATCCTCTTAATTAGCTGTCATTTTATTTGCCTTCTTAGTTTGGCTCCTACTTTTCATAGTTTTTCTTTTAATCCTACTAATATTATAAATGTGAAAGTTTGTGACTTTGGATGTTTGTTACTCTTTCACGCCAGAACGGCTGGACAGATCTGGATGAAATTTGGAACATAGATAGATTATAGTCTGGAATAACACATAGGCTACTTTTTATCCCGGAAAAATGAACGGTTCCCGAGGGATATATGATGATGATGATGGTGATGAATATATTACTACTAAGTGGGTACTATTACTACTATTACGTTGAGATTTGTAATTGCAGGTAAGAAATCAAATTATTAGTAAAATTAGTAAAATATGTCCTACTAATGTTATAAATGTGAAAGTTTGTATGGATGTTTGGATATTTTGTAACTCTTTCACGCCAGAACGGCCGGACAGATCTGGATGAAATTCGGAACATAGATTATAGTCTGGAATAACACATTGAAAATTGCGTAATTCCTGCGGGATAGCGATAAAGATAAAGCTAGATAAAGCTATCACCCATTTGTTGTCAATATACCACTGGCACGCACGAGACGGTTTGCTTCATCCTTCCTAATGCGAACTGCTAGGGAATGGAATTCGCTCCCATCGTCTGTATTTCCGGTCAGATACAACCTAGGGCTCTTCAAGGCTAGAGTGAATAGGCTATTACTGAACCAGTGAGTTACACCTTTGGCCTCATCTGCACCTTCCACCAAGTGAGATAGAGGTCAATCACTGGTCAGTTCATAATAAAAAAAAAAAAAAATTAGGATATATTTTAGGACAGCCCTATAGGTTAGGTTAGGTTTGTTTTATAAAAATCCTGCAATATTTAGTTTCAGAAAAATTAAGGCAGCGGGGCAATGCGGGGGGCTTGCTTGCATGTTTGCTTGAGTCCTTGCTTTGCATGCTTGATTGCATACTTGCTTTCATGCATGCTTGCATGCTTGCTTGCATGCATGCTTGCGTGCTTACTTGCATGCATGCATGCTTGCGTGCTTGCTTGCACGCTTGCTTGCATGCTTGCTTGCCTGCTTGCATGCTTACATGCTTGCATGCATGCTTGAAAGCTTGCAGGTTTGGTTGCTCGCTTGCTTGATTGCTTCATGTTCAGGTTCATGCATTCTCGCTGAGTGCTTGCTTGCACGCTTGCTTGAACTCAAACTCAAACTCAAACTTTTATTTGCTTTGATACAAGATACAATGTACAAGATCAAACCCTGTAGGGGCACTGCAAATATAACATTTTTAATGTACAAATAGACTACCATTTGTACTAACACACGTTTTCTTAATTTGCTTGCTTGCTTGCATGCTTGCTTGCATGCTTGCTTGCCTGCTTTCATACCTGCTTGCTTGCCTGCTTTCATGCCTGCTTGCATACTTACATGCGTGCATGCTTGCTTGAAAGCTCGCAGGTTCACTTGCTCGCTTGCATGCCTGTTTGCATGCCTGCTTGCATGCCTGCTTGCATGCCTGCTTGCATACTTACATGCTTGCATGCATGCTTGAAAGCTTGCAGGTTTGGTTGCTCGGTTGCTTGATTGCTTCATGTTCAGGTTCATGCATTCTCGCTGAGTGCTTGCTTGCACGCTTGCTTGCATGCTTGCTTGCATGCTTGCTTGCATGCTTGCTTGCATGCTTGCTTGCATGCTTGCTTGCCTGCTTTCATACCTGCTTGCATGCTTGCTTGCATGCTCGCTTGCATGCATGCTTGCTTGCCTGCTTTCATGCCTGCTTGCATACTTACATGCGTGCATGCTTGCTTGAAAGCTCGCAGGTTCACTTGCTCGCTTGCATGCCTGTTTGCATGCCTGCTTGCATGCCTGCTTGCATGCCTGCTTGCATACTTACATGCTTGCATGCATGCTTGAAAGCTTGCAGGTTTGGTTGCTCGGTTGCTTGATTGCTTCATGTTCAGGTTCATGCATTCTCGCTGAGTGCTTGCTTGCACGCTTGCTTGCATGCTTGCTTGCCTGCTTACATGCCTGCTTGCATACTTACATGCTTGCATGCTTGCTTGAAAGCTTGCAGGTTCGCTTGCTCGCTTGCATGCCTGCTTGCATGCCTGCTTGCATACTTACATGCTTGCATGCATGCTTGAAAGCTTGCAGGTTTGGTTGCTCGCTTGCTTGATTGCTTCATGTTCAGGTTCATGCATTCTCGCTGAGTGCTTGCTTGCACGCTTGCTTGCATGCTGGCTTGCCTGCTTTCATGCCTGCTGCTTGCATGCCTGCTTGCTTGCCTGCTTGCATACTTACATGCTTGCATGCTTGCTTGAAAGCTTGCAGGTTCGTTTGCTCGCTTGCTTGATTGCTCGCTTCTTTGAAATGCTCATGGTTCACGCGTGCGAAGCCGCGGGCAAAAGCTAGTATTTTAATAAACCTGTCGTATGTCTGCGAAAATATTCGGAAACAATGTAAAGTAAAGCCGGAATATGCAACTTGTAGGTAGTACTAATTTTACGTTTCTTTTTAATACCTCAAGTTGCAATAGCGCCTCTAGCGGCGAATTCATATGCCGTCATTGCTAGTATCTTGAAATGTCTTTGAGTATTTAGTATGTAGGAACCCGCGATTCATATCTGATATTCGCTCACACGTAGAGACATCATCACCATCATCGTCTGACATTTTATTATTACTCCTATGCATTGCATTACAAACGTTTCGTCTGGGGCATCTAAACAACTAGCGCTGTACTATAGGTATTGTCGTTTCGCGTCATAGGCTTTCGTAAACAGGTAACTTGAGAATCAGCCTGCTTATAACAATGAGACGAAGTCATTCGTGCTAGCCATTCGGATCCTTTCCTTTCACCAAAATGCATTGGAGTATAGGATCACATAAAGGAAATTAAATAATAACGCATATCGCGTAGGGACTACGTCAGACTGCTTCTTGGCTAGGGATTTTGGTAGTCATCGGTCGTGGGCCACCTGCCTAGTTCACCTGGGTGGACCACGGGCACATTTTCTTGCCGATGTTCCACCTCAGAACACCCAGGTGAACCACGGGCAAATGACTATGGGTCATGGTCCAAAAAGTGCCCATGGTTCACCTAGGTTTACTGAAGTGGACCATTGGCAAGAAAAATTGCCCGTGGTCCATCCAGGTGAGCTAGACAGGTGGTTTTCGGTTAGATATTTGTTCCGGAGTTGCGACCTGCCTTTTTATTTACTAATTCATGGTACATCGCATAAAAGGAAAAATAATATTAGATAATTATGATGACTTTGCAATAGGTAGGTACGACAAATAAATAATGACAACTCCAAAACAAATTGAATCCATCTGAACTCACTTTTACTTACTGATACTTACTTCCACAAAAGTCGAACTTCATCCATCGATGGTTTTGAGTAGCGTTACCAACAGTGGGATAAAGCAGATTCTCACGGTGTCTAGTCCACACGCGAAAAATAAAAATTTGCAGCTCGATGCGAATTATATCAGCGCATGGACCAACTCTATATGCACAACTGGTTGTGCCAATAGGAATTTCGGGCTTATAAAAATAAAAATTCTCATTAGAGATAGTAAAATTAGGTTAGGTTCATTAGGCATCTTCAAATGCCCGAAGGGCAAACCGAATAGAAATAGGAACCCCGCCGTCAATCTTATGGTGGAGTGAAATTCCTAATGGCACAACTAGTAGTCCATAATATAGAGTAGGCCCAGGACAAAAGCGTCATACATTTAGGCACAAATCGTGTGCATAAAAATGACATAGAATTTAGCTAGCGTCGTGCAGCAATAGCGTCTGTACTATACGCGTGTCGCCCAGTGAAACAGGGAACAGAGACGTGCTAAACTACGAAACTCTCTAGATATTTTTTTCGGTCTGTAACCATGATCCACCTGCAATTTGGCCACCTGGTTTTTGACAGAGCTCCGCTCCTGGGCGAAGCTCCTTTTTCTGGGTATTGGAACCTCAGTGGTTTTCTGGGTGGACAAATTAGGTGGGCTACGGGTAGACTGCAAACAAACTGCACAGTCAATTTGCAGCTAGCTTGCAGTTCAAATGCTGACCGTCTAGTTTATTATAGGCGTTAGATGAGATCCCACAATAGCTAGGCCAATACGCCACGCAACACGTGGTATGCGCACATAAGGGTTGATTTATCAAAGCACTGATAGTTTAAAAATAGACCTCGATATTTTTTAAATAAAACTTAATACTTTTTTAAATGAAAACTCTTTTATAATGTATGTAATCAATCATATTGGCAAAATTCAGGCCATTATTATCAGGGTATTTAAAAAGGAAACATTGACATAACTACACACTTCAAAGTCAAGAACATATATTGTAATGATTAGATGTTTTCTATATACCAGGTGTCAGGCTCCAAATGAAAGAGATGAGACGATCACTGACAAGTTGGTACTCTTCTCGGTGATTGTCAACGTCAAGAGATGAGCTTCGCTAGAATAAAAAACACGTCAGGCCATATTGAATCTTATGACGTGTTACGAAATTGTAGTTTGTAGATCACGCAACATATTTCAATTCATAAAATATTACATACCTAACTGAATTGCATGTAATGGAAATTTGCCACTTATTTATTGTCCACAAAAAATATTTTTTACATGCATACAAGAACAATCATAACTTATTTTTCTACTTAGAATTATATAGGCGGACTTTTTTTATCAGCACCGTCAAAAGAAACAACACGACGAATACAAGCATTATTTTTAAGTTTGGTGTTAAAATATTGCAAATGGTATCATTAAATGATTATCATTATCATCCTCATCATATCAGGTGTGGGACGTCCACTGTTGGATATAGGCCTTCAGATACCGCCCATAGAACTCCAGTTGCCTCGGTTGGAAGTGGCTTGCATCCACCATGATACCATGAACCCGCGACTTACGGTACCTATAAGGTTGCATATGATACTTAGGTCAACCTAAAACTTGGACGTTGATATTAATATCATTCTGTATCATACAGTTTCCTTTTCCTTGTTTCTACCGATCATAGGTAATGGGAACATGAAAGACGGACTAAAAGTCTTCAAGTCTTCAGAACAGGGTTGGCAAATCTCCGCTGTTGGACATCTGGAAATTCACGGTCTTGATAATTTCCCTAGTAACATAAAGTAATTAACCAATTCGAGTGGTAATAGGGGTTACAAAATTTTGCAACACCGCACTATGGATACATACATACATACATATCACGTCTTTATCCTTTACGGGGTAAACAGACCCTAAGGTAACAAGACCTAAAGGCCACATTTAGCGTGATTTTGGGCGTATAGATGGAAGAGAGGAATCAAAATAGTGATGGATTGCTAGCCACATCGCCTATAACATGATTCCTAAGATTTTCGCCCATTCCCTCGATGGGCTTTTACCATCTGCGCGGGAAGAGAAGCAACTGGTACATTCTAAGCTTTCTTTACTCCCAGACCAGCATGTAAGAACGTATATTGATAGTTTGGATGAAACAAAACAGACCATATCGATTAAATCGAGATTTTTACTGTAATTAAGACTTTCTTAGGTTTTTCTATGACAGTTTTTGGGTCTCCTGTGCATATATATATATATATATATATATATATATATATATATATATATACATTATGTATACATACATACTCAGTAAAGCATAACGAGGTTTTTACCTCGTAACGTTATTACAAATTACATCAATAAAAATCTGTTTTTAGACCCAATCAATTTTTTTTGTCATCACACCAGCAGTAAAGTTCTTGCTCTTCTTGCACAACAATAGCAAGTAAAATCTCGCGTCCAGTGGATATATGATTCACTTATTTCCTGTTAATGCACAAAAATTACTTTCCGAATCCAATGTGAATCTGAAAAATTAATTAATTTTATAATCATACTATTAGCGACAGAAAGACGGACAAACAGAAAGACAAACGGACGGATGATTGGACCTACAGATTAACAAGCAGACGGACGGACGGACAGATGGACGGACGGATGGTCGGAAGCATAGACAAACATACAGACAAACCAACGGATGGACCGCGCCAGATTGATGGTTGGACAAACAGACAAACTGACAGACAGACATACATACATACATACATACAGACAGACAGGCAGACAGATAGACCTACGGATGGATGGACTGCCGGATGGATGATCGGACGCACAGACAAAAAGACAGACAGTCAGAAATATTTAAAGAAGATTTTTATTTATCACAAAAAAAGTTAAAAAACAGAAGTATCTAAACATAAAAAAAGCTAAAAATATAAAAGCCACTGATAAATAAATTGACACAAAATGGCCCAGAAGACTGGACAGACGGAAAGATAGGCCGACAAACAGACGGACCTACAAAATATATGTGCTTCTAACAATGGTTCCTTTTTTCTATATGACGTAAGAAACCCTAAAAAAATCAGACAATACAGTCATGTGTGTATATTTCACCTCTCTTATACCTTTCAATGTACACACGTAGTTTTTAATTATCATTTTGACTTGCGTTCGCCGATTCGGACGTAAAATATACATTCATACACAAATCACGTCTATATCCCTTACGGGGTAGACAGAGCCTAAGATAACACCTTAAAGCCACCAAGAAAAAGCGTGATTGTGGGCGTATAGGCGGAATCAAAATTGTGATGGATTGCCCTATCGCGTATAACTTGATTCCTAATATTTTTGCATTTACCATCAACGCGGGAAGAAATGCAACTGGTACATTCTATGTTTTTTCTTTACTTCCAGACCAGCATGAAAGGGAGTAAAAGATAGCTACCTAGTATCGAGTATGGGTAAAAAAGCTATAGTTAGACAGACGGACAGATTGACAGACATAGACGGAGGGATTTGAACAATGTGGCCATAAAATAAACCACGATACAGCGTTAACTTGGTAATAGATAAGCTCCTTTGTGTTCCGAACACCAAAACCTGGCCAAGTGCGAGTCGGACTCTCGTACCAAGGGTTTCGTCCAAATTCGGCAAGTAAATATAAAATCCAGTGTTAGCAAAGCCCTGGCAACTAAGCAAATTGTAGGCTGTGTGAGGTCATTTTATATCGGTTACTTACATAGATAGACAAAAATATTCTGTTTTTAGTATTTGATGTTAGAGCGGCAACAGAGAAACGTCATTTGTGAACTGTCGCCAGACAATCATGATAGCTGATAGCCATATCACGGTTCATAAGATACAGCTTGGTGACAGACAGACAGACGGACAGACAGACGGACAGTGGCTCCTAAATGAAAAAAATATAGCTACGTAATATGGGTAAAAAAGCTATAAAGTTAGGACAGACGGACAGATAGACAGACATAGACGGACGGATTTGAACAATGTGGCCATAAAATAAACCACGATACAGCGTGAACTTAGTAATAAATAAGCTCCTCCATTGGTTACTTACATAGAAAGATTGACAAAAATATTCTGTTTAGTATCTGTTGTTATAGCGGCCACAGAAATACATCATCTGTATGCATCATCACTGCAGCCTGATGACAGACAGACGGACAGACAAACATATAGACATACAGACGGACAGTGGAATCTTAGTAATAGAGTCCCGTTTTCACCCTTTGGGTACGGAACCCTAAAAAAGCTGGTCAATAGCAAGTTCGATTCGAGCACTAAAGATTCCTCTAAGTTCTAAGAGTTATAATTAGATGTATGGTTAGTTGTTACTCTTTCTGTTGATGAGTGTCCAACTGCGGAAGCGACCCTGGCTGGGTCACCAGAATTTCAGTTCAAGATTACTGTATTGTCATCAGACTTATGCTTATGCCAGATTTCACATCAATCTGATCAATTAGAAATGGGTCAAAATTCACTTGCAAGATTTGATTACATGCAGACACCGGGACTGAGCACTTCAATTGCGTTTACAAAAATAAATTGTACCAATCACACAAACGTTGGAATTTTGTATCTTACAAAAAATTATTATGATTAATTGATAAGTACATACCTGTACGTGTACGTACAAATAAATGTCTACGCTGCGTCCAATATCGTAGCTTGTACCGTTTTTTACTTCCTTCCTTTGACTTCAAATAATTACGAATAAAATGAATAGATTATTTTTATTTTAAGACACCATGTTCTGTCAACCATTAGTTTATGACAATTCATATCATTGTTTTTTTAATTACCTGTCTAACCAGCCAGGTTTTTGACTCGCATGTTTTTTTTAATTGTTCTACAATTGAGAAAACCTATTTACTCGGCCTATTTTGTATTTAGCACTTGTCGGATTTCACGAATCATTGCCGTGGTATAATGGCCGTGATTTGATGCAGAGGGTTAGGGTTCGATTCTCGTGAGAAGCATTAGTGCAAAATTAACTGGAAGCCTTTTTTATTTTTAACTTTATGTGGTCGAGTACTTTTTTTTTAATATATGAGGAAAAACGTGTTTTTAAGGCGGCAATATGACTGGGGGGCGCCACCATCTGTGCCAAATTAATAAGCACGTGTGATCCTAAATACTGGAGAACTTACTAGGCATGAAAGCTTTGCCAAGTTTAGGACTGGCAATGCCACCCGCTAAACCATTCAAATTGGCGATGCCTCACTGCTACAAGGTTATACAAAAAAAAATACGAAGGACCTGACGATGGACTAAACGTAGGTAGGTCGTGTGAAACCATGTGTTTGTTTTAAAAAAAAAGTCAAAATCACAAGTGTATATTTTATTTTCAACTAATTGATGGTATATACCATTTATCGTAAACAGTAAAATCTAATTAGGGTAAGCTTGTGGTTGTTTAAAAACCACTTAGGTAGTACTTTCTTTGGTTTGATTTGACAAGAAAAATATTGAATTTACCATTAAGTTTTCTACATCTCATCGAGATAGTATTACTAAGTAAGTAAGTTATTAAAAACAATGTTTATAAAATTAAAAAAGAATCGTTCACGGCCTCGAGATTTGAACTTGGTCACTAACTATTCAGTCCTTTAAGTCACGACCACTGAGCCAGATTGGAGGTCACGTGACAGCTCGAAATAGCCGATTGGTTTTTACAACATGTTTTATTTGACACTAGCTACTCACACTATTGTAAAATGCATCGAAATTTACTGCATCATACTGCAATTTAGGTATGATAAATGCACTCTGTTTTGTAATTTGCGCAGACAATATATCCATAGCTAACTATCCTCAAAAAACCGTATTGAAATTAAGCCTGTGGACGAAATGCAGCTGCACGGAAGGTTTGTATGGAAGAGCAACCGCCTTAATGTATCAGTCTTGCGGTAAATTTGTGTGTCAAACTTACGTCTTGATTATCATCAAAAAGATAACAAATAATGATAGTTCAGCATACACTGGCATGTTAATCATAGATGGGGTCACTGTTTTTGGTATGTATGTTGGTTCGTACGTGGCCATGAAAGTTCGCAGACGTCTTATGCTCTTTTCTACTACAGCTAGCACTATATTCTTCCTTTACCTCTTTTCGTTTTACTTATATTTGATACAAATTGAAATCATTCAACAAAACGATTCAGTGTCCTTGGTTCTTCTTATTTTGTATTCTTTCTCTGTCAGTTGGGGCCCTATGGTATTATGTACGTCTATTTTCACAGAAATCACACCTATCCAATTTAAACCGTTTATTTCTTCAGTGACTGTATCTATCTTGTTCATGTTGCAGTCGGGTTTTTTGAAACTAAGTCCGTGGCTTTTTAAAAGAGTAGGTATTAGTGGAACTTTTGCTGTCTATGGCACGATGACTCTAATTCCGCTGCTTTTCTTGTTGAAGTATTTACCTGAGACTAGAAATCGTACCCTGGAAGAAATAGCAATGTTTTATGTCAAAGATGATTGTGATGATTGGAAAAGTCAGCAGGAAGAAGAAGGTGAAGAAATGCTCGGTCTAAGTGGAAATTAAAAATGTATGAATCTTATTTGAATTTTATTGATAATAGTCAGCTTGTGCAACTACAAATCGTAATTATTGTTCCATTTTTATGAATTAGGTGACAAACGAGCACCTGGTAGTGAATAAGCACCACTATCTGTGGAAAACCGTAGCATTAGAGGATTGTAAACACATACAAACAGACATTATAGACTTTCACATAATATAATTATGAGTTGATATAATTAATTGATTTGCTTATGTTTGATGAATAAGTAGACAACTTAAATTGAGTTTCATGACCAGTCTATATTTGCCAAAAAAAATTGAAACTTAAAAAAAGAAGAGAAAAGAACATTTATAAATATAACTTCACAATTGTACCTACTCACAATGAGATAAAATAATCTTTAATCACACGTAAATAAATAAAAAATAATACTACGCCAAAAATGCCTTTCATCATTTTGGAAAAGAGCTGTTGTTACTCTTTAAACTGCTGGGCCGATTTTTACAAAACATGGCTTAGAACCACCGCAAGGATACTGGCTTTCGAATGAAAAAACCTCATCCAAATCGATGCATCTGCTTGACAGTTCCGATGCCTCAAACAGATACACAGTCATCGATGAGAAACTTATAACACCTCTTTAGCGTCTGGATTTAAATACAAAATTAATTATAATTTTTTCTACTAAACTGCCACCTCAGGAATTATTACGGAATTACTTTGGTGTTTTATAAACCTGCGACTAGAGTCTGTATTTTAATTCGTATAAGTTATAGGCTTTCCTCAAAGATGGCGTTTGTAAGCAAACAAAACGGATGAATACAATACTCTATACAACCCGTAAATTAATTTTTATCGCTTCTAAATGTTACTTTAGTTAACTGAACCACTGTGTAATTGTTTATATAAAAACTTTGACTTGAATTATATCTTAAAATAATGTATATTTTACGCCATCTATGAAACCGCGCGTGAACCTACTTCTTCTACGAGCATCGGCGAGAAAGCATAGTCACGTGATATGCCAAGACGCCGACAGATGGCACCTTATTTTGGAAAATAGAGGTAAACTGTTCTTGTTGATCTTGTTATTCGGTTCTGTTGTTGTGGCCATAGCTTTACTTTTCGTATTTTTCTATGTGTTCTAATTTTCAGTGACATATAGAAATGTAAACTGTTCTATTGTATACAGTTTTTCTGTAACTGTTACGTCATATCATGTGTCCTAATCTTTGAGCGAAACATTGCTCCAGTAGACTGAGGCTTTGCATGTAGAGGTGAAAAACTCAAGACCTGTTGTACGTAGCAGTGTACAGAACTGATATGGGACTTAAGTCATTTTTC
This sequence comes from Pandemis corylana, assembly GCA_949127965.1. Taxonomy (NCBI): domain Eukaryota; kingdom Metazoa; phylum Arthropoda; class Insecta; order Lepidoptera; family Tortricidae; genus Pandemis; species Pandemis corylana. The sequence goes on from OX421873.1 coordinate 7,323,896, forward strand.
CAATTTGGAACGTCAATTTGTCTATGCACACACATTACTCACGTATACATCAGGTCACTTAGTTGAGTTTTTCACCTATACTTTAACTATAGAAGAAATTGATTCCTGGCCCACTATGGAACTCTTTCTTCGTCAATGTCACAGTAACATTACATTGAATTGACAAGAAAAATCTGTAGCGTTTACTGTGACAACGTTCTACCGTGGGTCAGGAATGATGCGGGCGGGTTGTTTAGTTAGTTAGGTAGGTAATGTAAAGTAGTTGATAGGTTATTTAAAATGTTGTTTGTATTTTTTTTTTTTTACTTGTATACGACACTATGATTAAGTATTGTTGCTAGCATACCTAAGTAATAATAGTAGTGTTATCACTACGTAGTATAAAACAAAGTCGCTTTCTCTGTTCCTATGTCCGTCCCTATGTCCCTATGTACGGTTATATCCTCAAAAGTACACAACGGATTTTGATGCGGTTTTTTTTTAATAGATAGAGTGATTCAAGAAGAAAGTTTTCATACATGTATAATTCTACGCAGACGAAGTCGCGGGCAGAAGCTAGAATATTATAAAATTATTGCCTTGTTATAAAAAAAAACTTTCTATATACACATATACATACCGTCACGCCTCTTTCCCACAGGGGTAGGCAGAGACTACTTTATTCCACTTGCTACGATCGTGACATATTTCTTTCGCTTCATCCACAGTCGTCAATCTCTTCATACATGCTCGTCGGTTTCGGGTACTCCTGACCTGACCTTTTTCCAAAACGTCTCCTATTTGGTCTCGGAACGTCCGTCTAGGCCTTCCCCTCCCAACGCAACCATTCGTACTCCCCATATAGATCTGTTTAGTTAGTCTACTTTCATCCATCCGCTCTACATGCCCAAACCAACTAAGCAAACTTTCTATAATATATAAAATATGAAAGCTAAAAAAACACCTTTAATTTGTCAAAAATGTTTACTGCTTAAGTTAAGTAGGTAGGTATTGATACAAATTTTCTCCTTGAATCATTCCATCTATTGTTGAGAACCGCATTAAAGTGTACACTATACAGACAGACTCAGTCTCATTGGGCGACAGGACCCGCAAGCGGGTTACGTGAGATTTCCATAAGACTTGGTTTCATTGATCGATAATTCGGTCGATATGAAGCGTGCTGTGACTCCCCGGTATAACGACGACTGAAACTACTAATGCTGTTACATATTTTATCTCTCTCGTGCCCCGAATGCGGTATAGGGTGATATGCGGGCCCTATAGCCTACGTAAAAGCAATGTTTCATTGGTCAATAGGGGTTTTTGGGGGAGTTAGTCGAGTTAGCTCATTTTTATTTCACTTAGCATCTCACTTACAGAACTTGCAGTCGTTCTCTATCTGTGCGTCTTGCTTTACTCCTACACTACCCATAAATAGTACCTTTTGTAACATGTGCTGATGCGTCAAAACTTCGGGAACCGTAATGACAGTTAAAATATTCGCATATCTTGCACACAGGCTTGTGTCATAGTAGCTTGCTCGTTTGCCTTCCTTTTCATGTGTATAGTCATGTTCAATATTTATATCACCTGTATAAACTTGTCGCGTAATGAATACTGAAGCTACAATAAAAATTTGTTCGTGACCTTGTCCGTCAAATATATAAGATTGGGAAGAAGCAATTTATCGAGTCGCTCAACATGTCTCGTCTCAGTCTCATAGTGTTAGTATTTTTGATTTTTTTCAATCAAAGCGAAGCGGCTAGAATTCTAGCCGTGTATCCAACTCCGTCTATTAGCCATCAAGTGGTATTCAGGTCTTTGACAAACGCACTAGTGAAACGAGGACATGAATTAGTCGTCATCACTACGGACCCTCAGTATCCTAAAGGACAAACACCAGAAAATCTAACTGAAATCGACCTTCATGATATGTCTTATAAATATAAAGCACAGAGACTGGCAGTCATAAAAATTGGCGATAAAGATGACATTGTTGTGCAACAAAAAGCCATACCTAAAGCTATTTTGGAGCTTTTCGAAGAGCAAACTAAACATTCTGAAGTACAAGATATAATCAAAAATAAAAACGGCACGTTTGAACTGATATTAGCCGAATCATGGCTAAAATTCACTTTGGCTTTCTCACATGCAGTTAGGGTACCAGTCATATTAGTTAGTTCCTCTGGATCTGCATTCAACAATTATGATGTCATAGGCGCTCGTTTACATCCCTCGCTATATCCTCAAGCTTTAAGTACGCGTCTCTATAATTTGTCACTCTGGGAAAAAATTACACAATATTACCGTATACAGAAGATTATGAATTACTACAAAGGGAGTCTTCAAGATCAGGAAAATGCTATCGTAAAACGAATTTTTGGCGAAGACACTCCTCCATTGAGTGAATTGCAGAACAACGTCGACATGCTGTTTTTGAACATGCATCCTATTTGGGAAGGTAATTTTCCCATGCCACCCGGCGTTGTCCACATGGGAGCGCTTCATCTGAAGCCACAAAAGGAGTTGCCAAAAGTATGTTTATAAAAATATGCATTACATAAATATGGCAGGTACCAATATCATGTAACACAAACGAACATTATGAAACCCGTAAGGGCGCTGCATTTTTGAGAAGGAGAGAGGTATTTTGCCAACGACTTCTAAGATATTATTCATAATATTTTGATAACATACGTAGGGAATCGGGTCTATAAAGAGTAACTAGATCCTCAAAATAAAGCATGTTACTGATCATTTGCTATTAAAGTACTGTAATCTGTTTATTTGTTTAAGGACCTGAAAAATTATCTTGATTCTTCCAAAAACGGAGTGATTTACATCAGTTTCGGGTCAAATGTTGACACCAGCGTGCTACTTCAAGATAAAGTGCAAGTTATAATTAAAGCTTTCTCTGAGTTGCCATATGACGTCCTCTGGAAATGGAATTTAGATGAACTACCTGGAAAGACGAAAAACATCAGAATTTCGAAATGGTTCCCTCAATCGAACCTACTGAGTAAATACACCGTTTTTCCATTAAGTTAATTAAATTGTCATTTTCTCCAAATAGATATTCTTTATAACAATAAATCACTTCGATAAAGTCAAAGTTGTAACTTGAGGTAAATATTTTTACCGTTTGATTTTTCCACAATAAAAATAATATTAAGTATGCATTTTGTATTTACGCGTTTTTAACGTAATAGGCCTGCTTCCGTATCTAATATTATTATTTTACCTACACCAGTTATATTTTTTTTCTTTTCTTTTCACAGGACATCCTAAAATTAAAGTATTCATCACACAAGGAGGTTTGCAGTCTACAGACGAAGCAATAGCAGCTGGGGTGCCACTTATAGGCATACCAATGTTATGCGACCAGTGGTTCAATGTAGAGAAATATGTGCGACACAAAATTGGCCTGCAGTTAGAAATCGGAACTCTTGAAGTAGAAGCTGTAAAGACTGCCATCGAAACTGTTATTGGAGATCAAAGGTATGCCACAGTTAGTTTTAAAACTTTTAAACAGACCTATGACCAGTTGAAACAGAACGAATTCTTCTATTAGAATCAAAATGTCTGGTTGACTGCAAGGACCGAAACCGGTTACCATTAAAGGGGTATTGGATAGGGTATTTTATAGAATTGATTTCACAAACCCTATCAATTTGGTAAGCAATCATCGGGTTACCCGAAAGAAATGTTACAAAGTCAGCGGTAATTAATACTGCCAATACATTTCATAGCAACTGATTTTATTTTTTTACAGTTATCGGGAAAATGTAGTCCGTCTCAGGACACTCATGAATGACCAGCCCATGCGGCCGCTGGAGCGCGCGGTGTGGTGGACGGAGCACGTGCTGCGGCACGGCGGCGCGCGGCACCTGCGGGCGCCCGCCGCCAACATGCCGTGGACAGAGTACTACGAACTGGACCTAGTACTACTAGTACTAGGAGCTGTATTAGCTGTGATAGTATTGAGTTGTCTAGTAATTTATAAATTAGGTAAATTCGTTGTGAGTCATATCTCTAACAATATTATAAAACTTAAAAAATCATAAGTCCTATTTAGATGTAATTTAAGGGTAAATTAATGAATAAAGTTGCTTAATCCGGAACCGCTTTTTCATTCTCTAATAGACCCTTTTAATGAGTATCTATGGTTCAAACGATTGCCCTATTTAGAAAGTGAGTCAGGGAGTCTACAAACTAGTGGGACTACACCTAATCATATTTTTCTATTTTATTTTCATAAAACATGCTACATAATACTGTGGGATTAAGGAAAGAGAGTTTCACACATGTTTTGTCACTTTATGACGCACAAATTTGAATTACAAATATATGCTATCATTGAAATAATATTTAATTGATCTTATTATTATGTTTCTTATCATCTATTAAGAATAAAACAACCAAATGAGTATTTTTTTCTCTCTGGTAATTGTTTATACAGTCAGTTTAAATTGAGACAAACACTAAGATACATGCACAAAGAGCGAACTTATCCCTTTAAAGGATCTCCTCCAGTCAACCTTTGAGTGGATGAGAGGAGTCATATATGAGGGATGGACAAGTGAGTTTTAAAAAGTACAAATACTAAGTGCCACAATACATAACTTTACCGAATATAACACATACATTCATAAAAACCTACCAGACATGAACTACTGTATAGTGCCTATTATATAATTATATCAATAAAATATAATACATAAAAATTATAAAGAGCACAAATAAACAAAAGGAATTTTACAATTAATTTAAGAAGATAGTGCGAGCCACATCTTCTTCAAACCTTCCCTGAACGACACTATGGAGAGACATTGCCTGATGGAAGTTGGTAAGCGATTCCACAGCCTAGTCAAGTGTACAGCAAAGGATTTGGAATAAGTCTTGGAAGAGGAAGAAGGACAGGCCAAAACGAGATTAGAGTTGGATCGCAATCGATGTTGACTGCCAACAGACAAGTAACTGAAACATTCGGAAAAGTAGATCGGAGCTGAAGGATTTAAGAGAAAATTGAAAGGCAATTAGATTAGATTAGATTTATTTATCACCATTTTAAAAGTTCAATTAAATGTCAAACATAGGTAATTCACAAAGGGATCGTCAATTGTAATAAAATAGTGATAATAATAATAATACCTGAAATTAAATTAAAACAAAATAACAACAAACAAAAATAAAGTTTAATGAAATGTCAATGTAGATTCACAAAAAGATCGTCATGGGTTGGTACTTAAAGCTGCATCAACTTTATACAGCTCTAAGATCCTCCTCAGCCATGAGTGAGCTACCGAATCATAGGCCTTCTTTTAGTCAATCCAGGCAGCAGAGAGGGTCGGCCGGACTGGTTGGCAAATAGTCATGTCTATGAGGAGGAGCTCTTTAGTACCACGGGACCCAACCTTACATCCATTTTGAGCGGGGGCCAAAATGTTGTTTGCAACGATATGCGCGTTAATTTTTGCTCTCAAAATGGATATGTAAGGAGTTTGTACAGTGTGGGTAAACACGTAATGGGTCTGTAATTTATCGCTTCCATGGTACTACCGGACTTAAAGAGCAGAAAGGTGATACTCAATCATGTACTGTGGGGCCATCACAGCGTGCCGTGTTGCTCGTATCAAGTTTCCGGACGCTGATCGTGCATCTAGGACCGCTGGTGGTGTCCCTACATGGCAACAACGGATTGAGCGGCGTATCGGTTCGTTTTGGACTCTCATCGCAAAGCTAATCTGTTTCAGGGGGGTGGGAGGTAACCGACCAGTGTGTGTCTGACGGACAACTACCGGGCACTACTGAGTATATCGAACCTATGGGCGCTGTTACCATCAGCCCCGAGGACGTTAGTTGTGCTATCCGGACAGCCCAGAACCGGAAAAGTCTGTAACGGTACATAGCGTATTTTACCGTTAATTTCACAAATATATGTTTGGGCGTTGCCCATAGTCAATTAATAATATTAGAATTATACAATTAATATATTATGTAAGCCTTTCCTTTTCCTTTTTATAAGATGTATGGACTAAATAATAATTAAGCTGGAATTTCTGTACGAGGGTGATAACTGGATGAGTAGGAATGTACTAAATACTACATAAAGGCTGAGTAGACTACACAAGTAGTATATGACATCAAAATGTTCGATAATTGCGTAAACAGCATCGTAAGTGCTTCCTTGCAACTAGAATGAATTGACGTAATTTTCATTGATCGTGTTGTTTCATGTTGGTTGTATCTGAGGTGCATTCTATCTCTTTCACACACTGGCTTAACTATAAGATAGGTATGTATGTTGTTGTTTGTTTACGATGCGAGACTCACGGAGAATAGCGAAATTCGACCTTATTGGGTAGAGCGTAAGGATCGTTCTTGTTCAAATGACGCACGAGATGCACGAGATGCACGAGACGCACGAGATGCACGAGACGCACGAGATGCACGAGACGCACGAGATGCACGAGATGCACGAGACGCACGAGACGCACGAGACGCACGAGATGCAGATAATGGGTATAAATAGAACGGCTCTTCAGGGAATGGGGATTAGTTGTTTTCGGAATTTCTTCAAGCGAGGTCTTGCTGTTGGAAGCGATATCGGTTCGCAGTTTATTTACTTTGACAAAGTTTAATTAATTAGTTTAATTATTTAACGTAGTTTAATGGTTTAATTATTATTGTGCTTCGCAATCAGTGTTTGTGAACCAATTACCATACCAACCTCACCAATATCCTTGTTCCTTCCCTAATCCGATTTCTCTGCGGCCAGGACACCTTTAGCCGTCAGTATCATGATCGGTGCCCAGAGTCCGGGGTATCGGCAGAGAAATTACCTCCATCATCGTCATTGTCATGACGTTTGATTATTGGCCATGAATTCTGATTGTGTGTTCTAAATCTGTCACGCTTGAAGTAGGGACTTTACGGGACGAGGTTCCCGGCCCCAAGGCAACCTGGCGGTGTTAACAAAGCTTGGGGTTTAACGTCTTTCGGGACGGAGTCAGGCGTTGGGGATCGACCTGGCGCTCGTCTGCCGTATGGCAGTCGAGAAACTTCCCCCTAGCGTTATCAGGCTCTGTGTATCTGCTGGTCAGTGCATAGGACTGGTAGCGTTGGTCTCTATATCTATATATTTATTTATTCGCACAACTATCTCTCCGCCCTACTCCATTCGCAACCTGGTTTCGGCCAGCGGATGGGGTTATTACACATGGCGTAGGAAATAGGGTTAGGAACACACCGAGGATGCCACCTCAACCCCCTAGTTAGTTCAGATTAGTCACATTACACATCACGCAATTAATGTAAATGTGAGGTAACCATCACCTCTAGTTGTGAGATATACAAATGTAGCATAGGATTCTAATTAGACATGGTTAGGGTTCATAGGTTATTAGGGTGTACTATTTTCAGAGTTCCTGATTTACGCAGCTGTCACGGAGGAAATACTGAGTGAGTGATTTCTTTTGTTTTGTGTTACTTTGTTTGTGATATGTGAGCTTAGGCTGATATTATGCAGTGTTACTTATTCATTATGTCTGTATTCAGCGGTCATATGAATTACTTACTTTTGAGTCATTTACTTTCAATAATTGTTGAATTTGCCTTGGCTGGATTGTTTGTGTTGATTGATTGATTGTGTGTGTGCTGGCCCGTAACGGAAAGTCGCCTAGAAAGATTTAGTGACAACATTTCCATCAAAATCCCTTTGTTACCAGTAGGGGAAAACGATCCGAACATATTGTATAAGGATTTATCTAATGTTATTAATAATGAGTTCCGAAATGTTTTTAAATTAAAGACTATTAAGAAAGACTCGAGCAAAACAATGTTCAGCGACTGGGCTACGGTCGGTATACATAGAAGCAGGACCAAGCTTTATGAATTGTATGAGATGAAAAGTAACAGCAACGATGCAAGATTCATTGAGTATGTCAAGAAGTATTCAAAGTTATTTAAAAGGGTTTGCGCTATTGCAAAAGCAGATTACTTTAGCAATAAAGTTAAATCTGCAGATAACAAAGTGAAAGCAGTTTGGAACGTAATTAATTCAGAGACAGGCAAAAGCAAGCCCCGTAATTGTGATTTCAAACTGAAAATAGGTGACAAAATACTGACCTCGGAAAAGGAAATAGCAGACACCTTTGAGAACTTCTTTGCAAACATAGCTGTAAATACTACCCGTAACCTAAAGGCATTTACTGAAGAATCAAGCTCATATTTGTCTATGAATGTAAAAGCTTGTAATTATAAATTTGATTTTAAATATATAGACTCACGCGAGATTGTTGCAACTTTTAAATCCCTGAAGCTAAAAAATACGGAAGACCTTTGGGGAATCTCAGTTAAAGTCATGAGATCTGTTATTCACGTGGTGGCGCCATATTTGGCTATCATTTTTAATAAGTGCGTGGATGAGTGCGTGTTTCCGGACTTGATGAAATTTAGTAAAGTGATTCCTTTGTTCAAGTGTGGTGACAAATGTGATCCGTCAAACTTCCGTCCAATTTCTGTTCTTCCGGTGCTCAGCAAAGTGTTTGAAAAGATAATGCTGAATCAGATGTTGCATCATTTCAATGCAAATGAATTACTTCACAGCCAGCAATTTGGTTTCACTAAAGGCCGATCCACCACAGATGCGGCGGCTGTACTCGTTAAGTATATTTATGATGCATGGGAACATTCACAAGATGCAATAGGGATCTTCTGCGACCTCTCCAAAGCATTTGATTGCGTGGAGCATGAAACGCTTATCCGCAAACTTGAGCACTACGGACTTTCTGAAAACGCACTGAAACTTGTCATGTCCTATCTCAGTCAGAGAATCCAGAAAGTGGACATAAATAGAGTGCAGTCATGTGGTGCGCCGGTGAAGCTTGGAGTACCACAGGGTTCAATATTGGGCCCTTTTCTCTTTCTGGTGTATATCAATGACCTCCCCCGCCTACTGGAAAACAAATGTGACATAGTTTTGTTTGCTGATGACACCTCTCTGATTTTCAAGGTAGACAGGCAACAGGAAGATCAAAGTCACATCAATGAGACTCTAACAGAAGTGCTTCAATGGTTTACTGCGAACAATCTACTACTAAACGCAGCTAAAACGAAATGTATTAAATTTTCGTTACCAAATGTACGACAGGTTGAAACAGCCATTTCCATAAACGGAGAGAAGCTAAACCTCGTTGATGACACCGTTTTTCTTGGCCTCACCCTGGATCGAAACTTACAGTGGAGCCCGCATATTTCTGCTCTTGCTGGTAGATTGAGTTCTGCCGCCTATGCTGTACGAAGAATTAGACAATTCACCAACGTGGAAACTGCTAGACTGGTTTATTTCAGTTATTTTCATAGCATTTTGTCTTACGGCATTCTGATTTGGGGAAGAGCAGCTGACATTCAGAGTATCTTCATTTTACAGAAGAGGGCAGTTCGGTCCATCTACAATCTGAACTCCCGAGAGTCATTGAGAGAGCGCTTTAAAGAGATAGAAATTCTCACAGTGGCTTCGCAGTACATACACGATGTAATTATGTACACACACAAGAATTTCAATTCCTTTAAGAAATTTTCGGACATCCATGATATCAACACTCGTAATAAACACAAGCTACTCATTCCTAAATTTCGTCTACGGAAAGTAAGTAAATCTTTCCTGGGAAACTGTGTCAGGTTCTACAATAAAGTGCCTGTAGATGCGTGGAAATTGTCATATGTGTTATTCAAGAAATACATAAAGAACACGCTGTTAAAGAAAGCATATTACACAGTCGATGAGTACATGTGTGATGAGAACATGACATGGCCATCTTTGGAAAAATTACCGTAAGGATCTAGTGTTTTTGTGAGTGATCCTATAGTGTGTGTGTGTGTGTGTGTGTGTGTGTGTGTGTGGGTGTGTGTGTATGTGTGTATGCGTGTAGTGTCTCTAGATACAACGGTCTCTGGCCCTGTTGCTACCGTCTGCTGTTTAGGTTAGCTGATCTTGATTAATTAAGATTTTTATTAAGATTCAAAATTGTACCTATAGCTATTATTAATTATGAATATTAAGATAGGTATTATCAATATAAATATTGTACCTACTGTAATTGTTTATTTAAATATTTATTCTATTTTTCATAATTATTATTGTTTACAATGACGTAAATATTGCTATGTCGTATGTGCATTAAGCTAGGTATTGGGTAGGTATATTGTTAAGCTTATGGATTTCCGGTTTCATTTTTTTTTTTCTTTTACTGTTTAGTTGCAGGCTAACGACGTCGAAGTTCCTAAAACGTTCCCATAGTGTGCTTGTGGGGACGGAAGCGAGACATGCCCTCGGTACCGCTCTGCTTTCAGAGCAGGACATGAGTGCGTGGAAGCCAACATTGGGGGCGGCAGACGCAAGCTTGCCTTCGGAATCCAAAAGCTTATTGGTTACTTACTTGACATGAAATGTATATTTCATAATTTTGTTTTATATTTTTTTTTTCTTGCGACATTGGAGACATCTCCAATTAATTTATTTGACGGTAGAGGCGTTTTACACCTCCACTGAACTTATTGTTATTATTTTCTTTTCTTTGTTTTTTATTTTTTGACTAGTAGAGACTTTATACATCTCTACTATTTATAGATTAATATAGTTTAAGACTCGGGGACCTTATACATCCCTTTTATAAATGTATTTAATTTAAGTAGAACTTAAGTATTCTGTATTTTATTTGTATTTTATTTCGAAAAAATGACTTTCTGCCAAGTTTCTTGCGGCGCATTCTTCTTGGCAATGATGGTCTTTCCGAATGTGCTGGTAGTTTCAAAAAGACATGTAAAAGAGCCCCTGGCGGCCAATTTGCAAAAATAAATTTTCATTTTCATTTTCATTTTCATTTTCATTTTGAGGGTAGATTAATCAAAACCTCATTTGAAACCAATTTTACGTCGTCAAGACTCGCATGTAGTTGTTTTACCAAGATCGGGAAGCACTACAAATGCATTGAGAGTCATCACCACCATCATCATCTAAATTATGATCAATTAATAGTGGAAATGGAATCTGCTATCATCATCACATGATTGATTTACCTTGTGAAACTATTCTTTGCGATCGCAAAGTTACTACAATAACAGTGTACATGTTATTTATTAGACTTGTAAATTGAAGTCTTTATTAAAGTGAGTAATTTCATATCACTATTGAACCATGGACGGGGAGACCATACCTCATCCGGTAGCGCATTGGTTTGGCTAGTTGCCTATATCGAAGTACAGTATGAAGTCATACAGTAGTGAAATAATACTACTCGAAATCAAACTCAGACTGCTGTTCTCTATTAAAGGGAACCCAAACTCATGCCTATTAAGGTCTACTGTGACGGTCGGGGATAAGGGGGGGAAATAAATAATATATCACATATCTTTTATAACTGTGTTTATAACGTGCACTTCTATTTTCCACTGACAATCTGATTTTGAGTACATACTTACTTTCTAACAGCGGATTTCCTTCAGTTGGTCATAAGTTGATCAGTATCTCAGCGTAACGTCTAATAGACTAATTTACAGGTTATCTACATTCTGTTAGATCCATGAAAGCACATTTTATGTTAAAGTATAATCTTAAATGTAAGCGCGTGTGTAGTAAAGTATTCTGTATTTACATTCCGTAGTTCTCCATGAAGCTTTAATCATAACGTGTTTCCTTGCTACGCTATCAGCCATCGACTTACTTACTTTACCGTATACTACTATTTGACGATCTTTATAATTTATTAAATATGTTCGACTTGCTCAAATGATCACCTAACTATTATACTCTATACTTCATTAACTCAGCATAAACTTCCTTCCAATCAGATAACTTAATCGTCATTTCCTTTAGTCAGCGTAAACTAAAATCCTTTAAGTAATGTGTTGCTAGCCGTCGCGTATATATGATAGTTTTAATTTGTAGGTAGATCAATCTTTACTCGTCACTAAACGTTCCCAGGGTTACGTAGGATGCGGACACAACGAAGGGTATTTAATTTAATTACTAGACGATTCACACACTAGACGATCACATGGCCATAATCTTCAATATATCACGTATCACGACCAGTATAGTTTTGTTAGGCTTTCACGACATATATATTTTATTAAGTAGGCGGTTTTATTTACCTCATATATTAAGTACTCGTAGAATTGAGCTATAGGTAGCTTAGGTACGTTAGGCGTTATTAGAATTAATTCGAAATAAATTTAAATGTCAATTTTTTTAAATACATATTTTTAATATTTAATAAAATTTAGAGTAGGGGGGGGGGGGGACGTTTTGTTACAGTGGTTCGCGTGACCAGGATTTAGGATTATCTTAGGTCTTGGTTTATTTAGGTCGTATATCAATACTCGTTAGCTGTCAATACATAGCTCAATTTATTATTTCGTTATAATTCCTTATCGTAATAGGATGATACTTGCTCGTATTTTACAAGTCTGTTAGTCTTAAACTTTCAACATAGGTAGGTTACCTAGGAATTGTCCAACAGTTGCCTTTTTATTAAAAGCAATTGTTGGACACAGTGTTGCCGTGTAATGGAAAAGTGAGAGTAAGGATTGGTATCTTCTATAGGTTACTAAAATATATTATTAGTCGGATATAGTTCAATAAAACAGTCACCTTTAGAATAAAATTGTAATATTGATCTTTACATAATTTTCTATATTATTATTGTAGCATTTTTATTTTCATGACACTTACTATAAGCACTCATAGTTCAAGTTCTGTTATGATATTTGGTAGTCACGTGTTGTCATGATGTTTTCACATTCTCTTGGTTCACTTTGCACTTAACGTTACCTTATCACTATTGTCGTAAACGTTCATTGGTCCACTTCATTCCATAGTTCCATTGGTTCATGATCTCGCTCATTCATTGCGTTCCGTGAAGATCTTTGCTATTTCTTATCCACTTCGCACTCTTACCTTTAGAATATAAACAATATCCGTTGTAGGTAGGATACCGCTAGCTAACTAACAACCATTTTTGCACTTTACGTTGTAAACTCTGTTCTTTTTCACTAGACTTGTTTAGTTCACTTGTAGTTGATGTATGCACTTATATATTACGTTCGGTCATTATTGGTGTAAATTTAATTTATCCACTTGCACTCTTACTTTAAACGACGTCCGTTGTAGGTAGGACACTGCTAGCTAACTAACAATAATGTTAACATTTTACGTTGGTGGGATTATATTTTAAGGAACAATTACACTGTTGCGTTCGCTTTGTTGAGTCGCCGAACTTGTCTCACACTAGGTTAATCAACTAAAGTTTTGTTAGGTACCATTTTTGCGCCTACGTTACTTTAGGTTTATCTAATCTTAATCTAGGGGTCCTACGGATATACTTTGACCCATTCATGGATCTTTTGTGTAATTATTTTAGGTTTATTACTATTAGGATAGATGCTTTCGATGTTTTTAGGTTGTGTTTTTTTACTATCGTAGCATATTATGGTAATTTAATGTCCTTCTCTAATGTTGCCATAGGCTCTGTTTACCCCGTAGTGGTATAGACGCGATTTGCAGTATGCGTATGTAATGTTCTTACCTTGCATGTCATATGCGGCGATAGACTTAGTGTATTTGCCCCGTTAATTGGAAAGATAAGTATAAGCCGGTCAAATACAGGTAGACTTCTCGAATTGTCGACTCGTTTAGGGTAGATTTCGGTTTGGTTAATGTGATGCCTACCTTCTTTATAAAAGTTGATTTAGGGTTCCCGGAGTAGATAAATAGGAAATATTTTCGTAACTTAAAAACGTCTTGGAATATTTAACTGGTTTGTGAATGAATTGCTATTTTGGATGTATTATTAAATTGAAACTGAATGTTCATTTGACTGTAGGTAGATTTTTTATTACAGTGTTTTGAATATCCAGATAGGGAATATTAAATTACTCTGATACTTTTATAGGTAACATTGCTTATAATGTACGCTAGATTTATAAAATTGTAAAGTCGGGGGGGTGCATAGTTATCTTTGAATGATTTCCATTAGGTTAAGAATACTAGTAAGGTTTTTAAGGTTGCAAGTTCGGGGGGGTGTAATAAATATACTTTTTAATTACGGTGATTATAGTAAGCTAGTGAACGGGGGTAGTGTTCTTGTGGGGATAATTGATATTTTTAATAGGCTCTTTAGAGTAAGTTCGTGGCCGGGGCTTGATATTTAGGAACCCTTGCTTTGTTTGTTAGGAAACTTAACTACTAAGGCAGGCTCATGAGCTAAGGCATGTAGGGTAGACAGAGACTTAAGTCTATGTGTTCACCGTGATAGCAAACGGAATTAAGGTTTCGAACGGTAGTAATGAATATTAATGTATGTCGTGTTTACAAAATAAAAATAGGAAGGTTATATAAATTGTGTTCGAAAATCGGTGATGTTGGAATTACAGCTACAGTATGCAACTGCTGCGAGTTTTTATGTTTAGTGACAGTTGTACCTATCTCGGAGCATTTAGATTGATTTACTGTATTAGTGAATGTACTCTCATTCATTTTGATTTTTCATTACGGTTGTATGAGCTTTGTAGGTGCCTGTGAATACTTGGCAATAGTAAGTTATGTGTGTTATGTTTATGAGGGTATTATAGTCAAAACATAAAAGTCATGTCATGGGGTTAATTAGGGTGCATTATTTTATTACATTGCGTAATAGTTGTAAGTATGTATTGAGTGTGAGTTATAGTTTGTCTTTCTTAGGCCTCCCAACAAAGACTGAGGATGTCTAGAATTTATACCATCTTCAGCTTTAAAATAAAACACAAAGGTAGATATGTCTATGATAGATAGATCTATGATATCATTAGGGAGGAGTATCAGCTGATGACAAAGTTATATAATAGTTTGACTCTGTTTAGTGTAGGTAGGTGTTACACTATGTGGAGGCAGGATGACTAGCGTTGGTCATAGGATTGTCTTTTTCAAATTTTGATTTAAAAATTGTAGTGTATAGTATATAAGTATAGTTCAGTTATTATTTCTCTGTAGGAGGTATCGGTTGATAGGACACGCTCATGTCATTGTTTACTCTGGAATGCTATTAAGTCTACATTAGATTTTACTGTAGAAATTTAGACAAAGGCTGACTTTAAATAAGTTTTAGTTGGTATTGAAATGCTTTCTTGTCCATCATCGATGCTTTCCTTTCTTATTTTATGCTGTCAGTATCATTAAGAAATACGCTGACTCTAAGCACGTATGTATTATGGTTGTTTCAAAGGTTGATTTTACTAAAGATTTGGTAGGTACTCGTAAGATCAGTAAATTAGGTATACAATATGGTGGGTAGGCCCGTTCAGGTGCCTTGGTAGGCGTCCTCTCAATTGAGAGGGGTTCTGTGCCCAGCCGTGGGACGTGAGTGGGCTGATGATGATGATGATGATGATGATAATAGAAATAATGATGGTAGATAGGTATGTTAAAGAATGTGTATTACGTTCCTATACAACTTCATATTGTGCAAGCTTTTATTTATCTTGCAATTTTCATTATGTTTGTTGTTTGTTTGTTTGTTGGGTAAAGTCCAATAGGTCTTGGCTCGTTCACTTCAGGTAATTGTCTTTTTACATGTATGTATGTTTGTGTGTAAATGAGTTGATTGCACAAACTATGGCCAAGTAAAGAATATACTATAAGAAAAGAAGCTCCTATTAAAAATGTACTATCTTATTTGTTAATCCTGCCGCCAAGCAGCAGTACTACCGCTGTTGTGTTCAGCGTAGGATAGTCGATAAAATTACTGGCACAACACACCAGGTATTTCACCCTGACTCACTGAACCGGTAACGCATCTGCAAATGCTCCGGTGTTGCAGATGTCCATGAGCAGTGATGGTTGCTTACTATCGAGTAACCCACTTATTAGTTTGTTTCCCTTATTGTACATTTTAAGTAGGTACCGAAAAAACTAGCTGCAACTCGCGACTTTGTCTGCGAGGAGTTTGTTTATCGCTGACCCGCAGGAGTTACGCAGGTTTAGGGATTGAAGGGCACACGTTATTTCAGTCTATAATTTATCGTTAGTTATGTTAAATTTCATCCAGATTTATTCAGCCGTTCTGACGTGGAAATAGTGGGTAACATGCATTCTTTCATTCATACACCATACCAACTATACGCCCATACCACCAATGCACACATACATTCTCACATACGTTAAGATTTATATTTTTATTAGTAGGTTAGTAAAATAGAATAAGTTAGGGTAGAATAACATTTTGAAGTGATTTTATCAATTGACTAATGACGATTTCTACCTCCTTTCCGCAAGTACGATTGATAGTAGATCACGCTTTGGTTCTAAATATTTAGCGGTTATTCATACTGTAGGTAGGTAGTAATTTGTATAATTATTTATCTAGTAGTGTACTTACAGGTAGCTCCAATGGTATTTGTATTGACAATACAAGTTTGTGTGTATTCATTAGTATGCAGGAGCTTCATATAATGTATCAGTTAAATTTTAAACTCATTAATGTGTTTTTGTTACGGCTTTTCCAGATTTCATACAATCTTATACTTAAACAACAAATATTATCATTAAAATTGGTTCAGCAGCTACTACTTAGATTTTAGATGCACAATTAGTGCCTTGTTTACGTCACGACTTTGATAATGCGTACGGACTATCACGCCTCTTTCTCTTGGGGGTAGATAGGACTTGCTACTTTATGCCTTGTTTCACTTGCTATAATCCCAGAAATATGATAATAATTTTGAGATTTAGTTCAATAGAATGTAGAAATCCCTGTATTTTGTAATTAGTACCGGTAAGCTTTGTTTTGTTATTGTGAATTTGTCGTATTATGTTAAACATTTTCAGAGCCGAATATATTTCATGAAAAATAGGTTCTGAATTGTAAGTATGTCATTGTAATTGTGTGTATGTATGTAGGTATGTTTGTAAGTAGACTAGTGAAAATAGCAACCCAGTGTTAATAGAGCCCGGTGCCTAGGTAAAACGAAGATAGTGTGAGGTCGTTTTATATTTGTAGATTACGAAGACAGATAGACATGGAAACGTGTCTAGTGCAAGTTTATAGGTATGCAGGTACATGGTTAGGCTGGTATCTAGTGTTCACTATGAACGGTCGTATCTATGATAGTCCAGTGACAAAAGAGCCTGTCCTTAAGCAGAATATACGTAGTGTGGTTTCATTTTATATTGGTTATTGGCATGTAAGCACATGTGTTAGGGATCTGGTAGGTCACTGCAGTCAGCCTCAGATTTTGCTCTCCTTTCTCCTTTTTCTATCAATTCCCGCGTATATTAAGGGCTAATACAACGTAGGGCAGAATGACTGGTTATTATTTGTTAATTTTTAACTATAATTTTATTGTGTCCGTTACGATACTAGGGTGGTAAGCGGATGCTTGTCCTGAGGAAACGACCCGATATAAATATGTACAAAAACTTAAAACTAATCGATAGGGGGCAACATTAGTACAGCATGGTCCGGTGCAGTTCTAAGAGGCTTAGAGCTTTCTTGAACTATGTTCAGTATTACGGTTGATAGTTCGTGTGACGTTCGCTAGGTGGCGCCGCGGTGCGTGAAGCACATGTTTTAACAAATTATTTCAGCTATGCCAATTTTTTAAACTTTTACAGATTTTCCTGTAATCAATAAATAGAGTACCTAATTACGGTGTGAACAACGGACACACACTTAGAACTCTTAAAACTCGAGAAAAACGACACTCGAGTTAATTTTACTATTTCGTTGTTTTCTTTCGTGAAGAAGTTTCATTTGCAATTATTTTCTGATTTCAGAAATAATTTTATTCTAAACATTTTACTATCGTTCAGTTCTTATTTACTATTGCGGTTGTTATTTAACGGTTTACCAAGTTAGCCTTACGATAGCGTAGACATTCATAGATATAAGTTGTGAATAGACGTAGTAACCGAATACGCAGATTTTCCTTTAAGGTACAGATAGTATGGAACTCTAAAAAAAAAAATGAGCACACTTAGTAGGAATCTACCACTCGCATTCAACTTTAAGATGTTGGCTTCCTTTGCATATTGTAATTCAATTCACACTTTATCGTTTAATTCTTGAGGAAATTTACTCTTTGATAACATTGTGTCATTTACGTAACAGTATATTAAGTTGGCTTTTGCTATATAGCGTAGTCATTCACAAATACGAGAAGCGAACATATTTAGTAACCCAGTATGTCTGTTACTTAAGGTCGAGTTTTGTCTAACAAATATTGACTCAACACCGTGGCAGTGTGCTCACATAAAAGAAGGGAAGGGTAGTTTGTTCAGACCGGCACAGTACAGCGCGTGCCTACCCTTATTTTAAGTGATTACTATTGAATTGTTGTTGCGTTTCGTTTTATGACTTTCGATTGATAACTTACGGTAGACAAGTTTTAAGCAAAATTAAAATAGATGGTTATTTTAAACGTACTTTTCATGCGTGGTGAAAACAGTTATATACTTAGAAAATTATTATTATGAAAAGGCTTGATACACACTAACGATAATTGTTGTATTTTCGTTCATAGCGCCCTCTAGTGTGCATAGTTGATTATAGTGTAAACTCGGTTGGCGGTAACTTTAGTAGGAATTTTGAATATTTTAGATAAATCGCTGCGTTGACTGATTATCACAATATTATCCATTTGGAAAAAAATACATGAATTTGTGTCAACTGTAGGAAGTAATGATTATTTTGACGTAAGAGGTACTTGCATAAGTATTACACTCACTTGTTCTTTTCCGTTCTTAACCTTATTCGTAGGTGCGTACACCATATTTACGCGTTACCTATCGGTTTCATACGTTATTTACCTATAGCTTATCTGAGTTTTATGATTGAGTTGGTGGTTATTTGGGCATAGTACCTAGAGTATTTTGAATGGTTTGTTCTGAATTGAATTAGGTACTTTATTACTGGTAATGTAGGTAAGTGCGGATGTCTTGATTTTAACGATTATCTTTTCTGGATATTTTACATTAACATTTTCAGGATTAAATATTTTTCTTAAGTATTTAGTTAAGTCTATCCAATTGTTCAACGACATCATCTAGGTTCTGCGCGGGCTTTGTGTGGGTTGGAGACTTCACCTATTAATTTGCTCCGCGGGTTTTCTCACGTTACCCTGTTTGAATTCGGGAAGACTCTGGGGGGTGCGAACCCTGCCACGAGTTGGGTCGCAGGCTAGAACACTGAGCTACCACGGGTTTAGTCTAGTTATAAGTCTTAGCTTTAAGATCATAGAATTAATCCATTAAGTTTACTATAAGGTTAATATGTTATGCTAATTATAGGATAGAGTAGATATAAGTGCGGGAAAATAATTTAAAGTTAGTAGATTTGACTTGTGCCGGTGGAAAGCGATTGGCTCTCACAAATAAGTAGGATGGATGGATAAATTATTAAATTAAGTTAATTTGATGTAATTAGGATGGAAACGGTTGCCTTGCTACTCCGTAACATAGGGTGCCGGACGGCTTTGTCTGCGTGTTTTATATTTTCAATTTTCAAGTTGCGTGTCAGTGCGCATATTGCACAGACAAGGTTGTTTTGCACTTGTTGCGAGATGTGGTGATGTAATTGTTTTTGTCCATTTGTATGAACCTTCGAAAATTAACGACTGATTCAGTCTGTTACATATATAATCCACTTACGTCTAAGTTACCTGATGAAGTTGCTGATTTGTTGTAGCTAGGTATGAAATTGCGATTGGAATGGGGAAGGAAGAACAAGGTTGTGTATTGATGTTATGTTGACTTCTTGACGAGACCATAAATGACATTTTGCTATAGTATGAGGGGTTGCAGCAATTTAGCAATTTTGAGGTTAATGAGGACGGTTTATTGGCATTCAACCACTGAACAGCACACTACAAATGATTTTCCAGTGCGAATGGAGTTAGGTTAAGTCAAATTGACATCAGCTATGAGGCTGGCACCAGAATATCATTACTTTACATGTGGTGCAACCAAGCAGAAGCTAGGATGCAATGCTTAAATCTTCACACACTACACACTCACCGAAGGAATAGTGATTACTGTATTGAAGGGGCCTTTCGAGTGAGACTATTGATTAACGGATGGTTATGGCCCAACATCTATTAACGTAGTCTGGTTTTGGAAGGGATTTTTCCGGAATTTCCATATTCGGTCGATATGCAGGAGCAAGACTGGTATGGCGGGACTGGTCATACGTGCTACTAGAGCCGTGGATTGTTCTCACAAAACAGTCTCCCTATCTAAGACTAGACTGCCTTGTGAGGGTGATAATCGTTCATAATTATTTAGTCGTAAATTTGATGGGTTCAATTTTTGCTTTAGTTACTACCTTTCGGTTTAAATACACACCACACATTCCAAATACACTCATGGGAAAAATGCTATTAAATTAAGAGTGATCAATTTTGAAGGTTCATATATTTGTGAATACAAGAGAGTTTAACTGTTTACTTCAGTTTATCAGCTTGTCAGCTTTCCACTTGCGCAAACATTGGGGGTTGTAACGGTACATAGCGTATTTTACCGTTAATTTCACAAATATATGTTTGGGCGTTGCCCATAGTCAATTAATAATATTAGAATTATACAATTAATATATTATGTAAGCCTTTCCTTTTCCTTTTTATAAGATGTATGGACTAAATAATAATTAAGCTGGAATTTCTGTACGAGGGTGATAACTGGATGAGTAGGAATGTACTAAATACTACATAAAGGCTGAGTAGACTACACAAGTAGTATATGACATCAAAATGTTCGATAATTGCGTAAACAGCATCGTAAGTGCTTCCTTGCAACTAGAATGAATTGACGTAATTTTCATTGATCGTGTTGTTTCATGTTGGTTGTATCTGAGGTGCATTCTATCTCTTTCACACACTGGCTTAACTATAAGATAGGTATGTATGTTGTTGTTTGTTTACGATGCGAGACTCACGGAGAATAGCGAAATTCGACCTTATTGGGTAGAGCGTAAGGATCGTTCTTGTTCAAATGACGCACGAGATGCACGAGATGCACGAGACGCACGAGATGCACGAGACGCACGAGATGCACGAGACGCACGAGATGCACGAGATGCACGAGACGCACGAGACGCACGAGACGCACGAGATGCAGATAATGGGTATAAATAGAACGGCTCTTCAGGGAATGGGGATTAGTTGTTTTCGGAATTTCTTCAAGCGAGGTCTTGCTGTTGGAAGCGATATCGGTTCGCAGTTTATTTACTTTGACAAAGTTTAATTAATTAGTTTAATTATTTAACGTAGTTTAATGGTTTAATTATTATTGTGCTTCGCAATCAGTGTTTGTGAACCAATTACCATACCAACCTCACCAATATCCTTGTTCCTTCCCTAATCCGATTTCTCTGCGGCCAGGACACCTTTAGCCGTCAGTATCATGACCGGTGCCCAGAGTCCGGGGTATCGGCAGAGAAATTACCTCCATCATCGTCATTGTCATGACGTTTGATTATTGGCCATGAATTCTGATTGTGTGTTCTAAATCTGTCACGCTTGAAGTAGGGACTTTACGGGACGAGGTTCCCGGCCCCAAGGCAACCTGGCGGTGTTAACAAAGCTTGGGGTTTAACGTCTTTCGGGACGGAGTCAGGCGTTGGGGATCGACCTGGCGCTCGTCTGCCGTATGGCAGTCGAGAAACTTCCCCCTAGCGTTATCAGGCTCTGTGTATCTGCTGGTCAGTGCATAGGACTGGTAGCGTTGGTCTCTATATCTATATATTTATTTATTCGCACAACTATCTCTCCGCCCTACTCCATTCGCAACCTGGTTTCGGCCAGCGGATGGGGTTATTACACATGGCGTAGGAAATAGGGTTAGGAACACACCGAGGATGCCACCTCAACCCCCTAGTTAGTTCAGATTAGTCACATTACACATCACGCAATTAATGTAAATGTGAGGTAACCATCACCTCTAGTTGTGAGATATACAAATGTAGCATAGGATTCTAATTAGACATGGTTAGGGTTCATAGGTTATTAGGGTGTACTATTTTCAGAGTTCCTGATTTACGCAGCTGTCACGGAGGAAATACTGAGTGAGTGATTTCTTTTGTTTTGTGTTACTTTGTTTGTGATATGTGAGCTTAGGCTGATATTATGCAGTGTTACTTATTCATTATGTCTGTATTCAGCGGTCATATGAATTACTTACTTTTGAGTCATTTACTTTCAATAATTGTTGAATTTGCCTTGGCTGGATTGTTTTGAGGGTAGATTAATCAAAACCTCATTTGAAACCAATTTTACGTCGTCAAGACTCGCATGTAGTTGTTTTACCAAGATCGGGAAGCACTACAAATGCATTGAGAGTCATCACCACCATCATCATCTAAATTATGATCAATTAATAGTGGAAATGGAATCTGCTATCATCATCACATGATTGATTTACCTTGTGAAACTATTCTTTGCGATCGCAAAGTTACTACAATAACAGTGTACATGTTATTTATTAGACTTGTAAATTGAAGTCTTTATTAAAGTGAGTAATTTCATATCACTATTGAACCATGGACGGGGAGACCATACCTCATCCGGTAGCGCATTGGTTTGGCTAGTTGCCTATATCGAAGTACAGTATGAAGTCATACAGTAGTGAAATAATACTACTCGAAATCAAACTCAGACTGCTGTTCTCTATTAAAGGGAACCCAAACTCATGCCTATTAAGGTCTACTGTGACGGTCGGGGATAAGGGGGGGAAATAAATAATATATCA
This sequence comes from Pandemis corylana, assembly GCA_949127965.1. NCBI lineage: Eukaryota > Metazoa > Arthropoda > Insecta > Lepidoptera > Tortricidae > Pandemis > Pandemis corylana. The sequence continues at coordinate 7,346,652 of OX421873.1, forward strand.
CATATCTTTTATAACTGTGTTTATAACGTGCACTTCTATTTTCCACTGACAATCTGATTTTGAGTACATACTTACTTTCTAACAGCGGATTTCCTTCAGTTGGTCATAAGTTGATCAGTATCTCAGCGTAACGTCTAATAGACTAATTTACAGGTTATCTACATTCTGTTAGATCCATGAAAGCACATTTTATGTTAAAGTATAATCTTAAATGTAAGCGCGTGTGTAGTAAAGTATTCTGTATTTACATTCCGTAGTTCTCCATGAAGCTTTAATCATAACGTGTTTCCTTGCTACGCTATCAGCCATCGACTTACTTACTTTACCGTATACTACTATTTGACGATCTTTATAATTTATTAAATATGTTCGACTTGCTCAAATGATCACCTAACTATTATACTCTATACTTCATTAACTCAGCATAAACTTCCTTCCAATCAGATAACTTAATCGTCATTTCCTTTAGTCAGCGTAAACTAAAATCCTTTAAGTAATGTGTTGCTAGCCGTCGCGTATATATGATAGTTTTAATTTGTAGGTAGATCAATCTTTACTCGTCACTAAACGTTCCCAGGGTTACGTAGGATGCGGACACAACGAAGGGTATTTAATTTAATTACTAGACGATTCACACACTAGACGATCACATGGCCATAATCTTCAATATATCACGTATCACGACCAGTATAGTTTTGTTAGGCTTTCACGACATATATATTTTATTAAGTAGGCGGTTTTATTTACCTCATATATTAAGTACTCGTAGAATTGAGCTATAGGTAGCTTAGGTACGTTAGGCGTTATTAGAATTAATTCGAAATAAATTTAAATGTCAATTTTTTTAAATACATATTTTTAATATTTAATAAAATTTAGAGTAGGGGGGGGGGGGGGACGTTTTGTTACAAGTCCTGGTCCGGATGGATTGCACAACTTCTGGCTGAAGTGGTTTCGATGCTCACATGAACTTCGAGGCTCCCTGCCAACTCTTTTAACAACCAGTATCACCTTCCTGCTCTTTAAGTCCGGTAGTACCATGGAAGCGATAAATTACAGACCCATTACGTGTTTACCCACACTGTACAAACTCCTTACATATCCATTTTGAGGGCAAAAATTAACGCGCACATCGTTGCAAACAACATTTTGGCTCCCCGCTCAAAATGGATGTAAGGTTGGGTCCCGTGGTACTAAAGAGCTCCTCCTCATAGACATGACTATTTGCCAACCAGTCCGGCCGACCCTCTCTGCTGCCTGGATTGACTACAAGAAGGCCTATGATTCGGTAGCTCACTCATGGCTGAGGAGGATCTTAGAGCTGTATATAGTTGATGCAGCTTTAAGATCCTTCTTAAGCGCGTGCATGGGCAGTGGACCACAGACAGTGCTTCGTCAACCGAGTGGCAGTGATGACCCCCCTGGTCCGCAGGACTTCATAAAGATTGAACGCGGGATCTTCCAGGGTAACAGTCTAAGTCCATTATGGTTTTGCCTAGCATTGAATCCGCTCAGTACTTTGCTGGCGGATTCAGGGCTAGGTTGCCGGCTCCGGAGAGAGGGTGAGGTCATTTCTCATCTGCTTTATATGGATGACTTTAAGCTATTTGCACCAAACAACCACAACTTGTTGGAGTTATTGAAAACAACAGAAGTTTTCAGTAACGCCATACCTTACAGTTACCTTAATTTTCTACTAAAGTGCTAACTCGGGGATCATTACGGAGTTACGTTTGTATTTCATCTTGTGAAAAGTTCCTGCATTTTAATTCGTGTAAGTGATAAGTTCTTTTCAGAGATGGTTTAGGCTCTGTCTACCCCGTTAGGGATAAGGACGTGATATTATGTATGTATGTATATGTATTATTGCGTAGGTATGTATACAAAATCTTTGACTTGAATAAAGTCGTAAAACAATGTATGTTTTACGCCATCTATGAAACCGCGCGTGAACCTAGTTCTTTTGCGAGCATCCGCGAGAAAGCATAGTCACGTGATATTCCATGACATCAACAGATGGAGTTGTAAGAAAAAACAGTTTCAGCTTTTAAAAAAATTCTTGGCATTCATAATATTATTTTTGTAAAGTAGGTAACTATCCTATTGTATAAATTTTATGTTATTGCTGTTATGCCATATAACGCAATGTTTGGCCAAAACATTCCCTCATTTGATACTTGACCTAATAGTAGAACGTTGTCACTAGTGGATTCCCGCGACACCGTCTGCGAACTCGGGAACTACTTATGCAATTTTTCGGGATAAAAACTATCCCATGTCCTTCTCCGGGACTGAAACTATCTCTGTACCCAATTTCATTAAAATCGGTTTGGTGGTTTGGGCGTGGAAGCGTGACAGACAGACAGAGTTATATTCGCATTTATAATATTAGCAAGGATTGATCACCGACCGATCAAAGACTGAACTAAATTTTGAAACAAATTAAAATGAAATATCTTTGTAGTGCTGTTCAGGCTAATCATATCACATTTTGGAATATTCCAGAACAACTCTAAGTATGTCTATCTATGTTGAAGGAGCACTATCAGTCATCTTGTGCATGAATCTTGTAGCAGGCTTTTTTAGGTATGTGTGTATGTGTCTATTTATATCTCCATTTATTATAAACTAGCGACCCGCCCCGGCTTCGCACGATATATTGTGCATGTACTATACAGATAAACCTTCTTCTTGAATCACTCTATCTATTAAAAAAAACCGCATCAAAATCCGTTGTGTAGTTTTGAAGATATAAGCATACATCGGGACATGGGGACAGAAAAAGTGACTTTGTTTTATAATATGTAGTGATGATGATAGTGATAGTGATAGTGATGTAGTGATGAGTGTTTCATGTATAATATATTATGTATTTCAGTACTTAGTATATATTAATATATATTCTAAATTGCAGCACCTGTAGCGATAAGGCCGCCTATTGTTACCTTGTAATATTCTGTATACTTTTTTCTGTTTTGATTGTTATATGTGGTGTTCAATAAAGAGTTATTGTATTGTATTGTATTGTATTGTAAATAGGCTGATACTTGAATCGGCCGACAGTACCCGAAACCTGAATGTTGTTCTCTGACCACACCGACTGTATGAAAGTAACTGGTAGCAAAAAAAAACTTAAGTTCGAATCACAGATAGGTGCGGTCAGAATTAATAAAACCATTCGTCAGTTTAAATTAGGCAAGTCCGTTTCGCTCCATTTGCAGCCAATTCATTCATACTCATAGTAAAAACATTATAAAATAATACGTAATGAAATAAGATAACGCGTGATGTAATATTACATTATAGTCGACTAGCTTCTGCCCGCGATTTCGTCCGCGCAGAATTAGATTTAAGAACTGTAGGCTAGGGGTGTTCATTTAAAAAATACATCGATATTTTTTGCGATGCATCAATCGGAAAGGATGCATCGATGTTTTTCGATATATCGGATTGAAACATCGATGTTTTCGATGCATCGCTTAAAATATAAAGGAACAATAATATTGAGTACGGATTCAGATGTAACAGTGTCCCTCGATTTATCAAAATATATTTATCAAGATATTTTGACGTGCGAGTGATGGCGCTAGTATATTTGACGTTTTTGTTTGGACTGACAGGACGTCTTTATAGAAAAAGCGTTAGTTCCATTTTCCACCACACGGCTAAATATCTTGGTCAATCTATACTTATATTTTGTTTCACATTTTACATTGTCTGGCAAGCAAAGGAATAAAGTCATATACAGCCTTGTCTGTGCAAATTATTTTATTATTACGTGATGTGATATTATTATATTATTCTAAATAATAAAAATTCAATTGTCAGTGACTTCGATGTATTGAATTAAATACATCGATGCATCGTAAAACATCGAATGTTATCGATGTATCGAACGGATCCGATGTTTCAAATGGTAAATATCGATGTTTTCGATGCATCGATGTATATCGAGCATCGCTACTGTAGGCTTATCATCTAACTCGCTTGCAATCGCCATCGTGTTCATTTTGACAGTTCATGTATACGCTGACAATTGGTATCGGAATCAGCTAGCTGTCACATTCATACAAGAACTGTCAAAATGAACACGATGGCGATTGCAAGCGAGTGAGACAACAAGCCCGATGTTGATAGTATGTTCTGCAACAGAATTTATTTACGTTGCGACTCTAGTCAGCCTCGAGTTTTGACATGTTTATCGCTATCCCGCGGGAACCACGCAATTTTCCGGGATAAAAAGTAGGTTTTCTTTTAAACTAGGTTACCAGCTATCTCCGTTCCAAATGGGGGGGGGGGGGAGGGCTAAACGGACGTTCCGGAACCAAATAGGAGACGTCTTTAATAATGGTCAGGTCAGGAGTACCCGAAACCGACAAGCATGTATGAAGAGATTGATGAATGTGGATGAAGTGTGAGTGAAGAGAAAGAGGTATGTCAGGATCATAGCAATTGGAGCAAAGTAGTCTCTGCCTACCCCTATGGGAAAGAGGCATGGCGATGTGTATGTGTGTGACTATTAACTGTAGCGATAAGGTTAATGTATAAACATTTTTGCAACTTGTCTTGACTTCTTCTTGCTTGTGGCGTATCAAGTCGTTATATCGACGACAACTTCGCCAATGTCAAAGTAATAAAAATTTAATTCAAAAATCTTGTGACATAATGTCGGTAACGGTCAAAAGACCCCCCTTCCCCTGTCGGGTTGACCCAAGGGTCAATGTTATCCCTCAGAAACTGCCAGAAAATCATTAGCTGATGCCCAGCCCAGGGTGCACCGGACCAAGCACTGCTCTTCCTCCCGGACGGATCCGAACACGAACCGCAGCTCTTGACCACACGCCGAGGTAACCCGACTCGCACCCCTTTGTCATGGTCATAAATTTGGCAAAATATCCTTAACATAGAAATGATTCGTGGGTAGACCATTGTGTAGGAATATTTGGACTGGCATTAGCGACCTAAGAATGTACGACCTGTAATTTGTGTCACCCATTTTACTTGTACACGGTACAAAAATTATCAGGTCGTTCATTACTGTACATTTTAAGGCGTACATTGTTCCCACCCGGATTCGAAACAAAAATAAATAAATTATCATTAAAAAAGATAAAAATCTTGCACGAATGTAAAGGAATTGTAATGTGGGTGGAGTACAGGCGAGAACGAAATAATGAAAAAGAAAAGGTAATCAATGGCGGCTTATGCAGAGAGGTTAAATACCCCTCCAAGAGTCAATTAAATTATGCTCGGCGGAGAAGAAAATTAAATTGTGCTGACGTTGATTTGGTACTACGGGTGTCACAAAAAGCATTTGCGATATTTCACAAACTTTAGAGGTCGCTGACCTTGACCCCCGACTGCGGTTTGAACTTCTCCTGCAAAGATTTGTTAAAGTACCTATAACTTACATAGCTAAGAAACTAAACTAGAAAAACTACTAGAAAAAAACCGGCCAAGTGCGAGTCGGACTCGCGCACTGAGGGTTCCGGGCAGAGCCCTTTATTTTTTAACGTGTGGAAAATGCACCTTATGCATTCCCGCGCTCGAGGCAGCAACGGGAGTATGACGGGCTCTCCTGCTCGCCGCTGCCTTCCACATAGAAGGAGGGGAGAGGCCTACCGTCTAAAAATCGACACGTTCCCTCCTGGCCATGGACTGTGAGCGTTAGGGGAGCACTAGGTGTCACCGCGACGCCCACTGACCGGGCAGAGCCCTGCTTCTAAGCAAATTTGGGCAATATCAGGCTATGTTATATTGGTTAGTAACATACCTATGTTCTTCCACGCTGGCCTGGGAGTAAAAAAACAACATACAATGCACCAGTGGCTTCTCTTTCCGCGCAGATGGTAAAAGACCATCGAGGGAATGGGCGAAAAATTTAGGAATCATGTTATAGGCGATGCGGCTAGCTACCCATCACTATTTTGATTCCCCTTTCCACCTATACGCCCACAATCATGCTAAACGTGGTCTTATGGTTTTGTTACCTTTGGCTCTGTTTACCCCGTAAGGCAGGGGTGGCGAACCTTTTTTGGTGGGCGTCCCATTTTTTCACAAATAAAGTAATATTTGGCTCTGACCTGTCATCAAAGACCCTGTTGTCTTAAAAGTATGTTGTTATTTTACCATCATATGACCACATTGCTAGTTTTCCGCCTTATTTCATAATAAAAAATCTTAACTTGGTGATTTAATGGACAAAAATAAACCTTTTTTATTATTGGCGTGCCAAAATTATTTTGAAGCGTGCCAACAATGGCACGCGTGCCATTTTTTTTTTTTTTTTTATATTCATGAATAGGAAGGCAAACGAGCAAGTGGGTCACCTGATGGTAAGTGATCACCACGGCCCATAGACACCCGCAACCCCGGAGGGATTGCAGATGCGTTGCCAACCTAGAGGACTAAGATGCAATGCCTCTTGTGCCCGTAATTTCCCCGGCTGTCTTACTCTCCACACCGGAACACAGCAGTGCAAGCACTGCTACTTAGCGGCAGGATTAGCGAGTAAGATGGTGGTAGCGATCCGGACGGACCTTGCACAAGGCCCTACCACCCGCATTGTTTCGCCATTGGTTCGCCATCCCTGCCGTAAGGGATAAAGACGTCTGCTTCGTATTTGTTGTTATAGCGGCAACAGACATCTGTGAAAATACCAACTGTCTGTCGCGGTTCATGAGATGAAGCCAGGTGACAGACAGACATACCTACAGACGGACAGCGGAGTCTAGTACCGAATAGGGTACGGAACTCTAAAAATAGTAGGTTTATAATTCGTGATATTTTCGCACAGGTATCAAATATCTGTTACACCAAATGTAATATGATATAGTTACTTATCGACGGGCTTGAAACTTTCTGGCCGGATAGAAAGGAATACCTTCAAACTTTCGTATTGCCAGAGCTTCTATCTCGCAAAAGCTTAACTTTAAATAGCTAATAAGCTGATAACTAATTGGTATACTTCTAATGATGTTCACGCAAATATTATTTTACAAGTACTCAATTAAATTTGATAAATAATTCATTTTGAATACGAGGTTTTGTTGCTGGCTGTACATTGTCATCCATCCTATATAATGATATAGGCGATGCGGGTAGCACCCCATTACTATTTTGATTCCCCTTTCCACCTATACCTCCACAATCGTGCTAAGCGTGACCTTAAGCTCTGTCTACCCCGTAAGGGACAAAGACGTGATTTATGTATGTAAATACTTTTCGATTCACCTGGTGGTAAGTGATCAACAACACTGGAACTGGAGGATTAAATTGTTGCTTCCATCGTGGTATGGGAGAAAAAACATAGAATGTACCAGTTGCTTCTCTTCCCGCACAGATGGTAAAAGCGCATCGAGGGAATGGGCATAGGAATCTTGACTTATATAGGCTAGCAACCCGTCACTTGATTCCCCTTTCCACCTATACGCCCACAATCATGCTAAACGTGGCCTTTAGGTCTTGTTACCTTAGGCTCCTTCTACCCCGTAAGGGATAAAGACATGATTTGTGTGTGTGTACTAGTCTAGAAGGTTAAAATAGAATATAGGTGAAAAACTTGAGTACCTACCTAAATGACCTTTTGTATGTAGAAGTGTACAGAACTGATATGGGAGTCATTTTACTAATTCGGAACGTCAATTTGTCTATTCGCACATATTACTCACACATACAAAAGTATGCTTAGTGTAAATTTTTCGTAACAAAATACATCTCCTTTACTGTGACCTCTATCCGTCTGTGGAATTCCCTTCCTGTAGACCTACAACGAGCTAAAACTCTAGATACCTATTTTTAAAAACCAACTCAAATCTCACTATTTATCACTAATTTAATCCACTCCCTGTCTTTAGTACCTTATCTTTTCTTTTTGCTTCTGATCAAAATATCCTTTTCTGTTGGCCTTCTTATTTTTCATTGCTTCTCACATTTATTTTATCTTAAGTATTATGTTATGTGTATATGTATACATGTATTATTTTATTTTATTTATTTAGCTATGTATTATATTTATGTTGGTATTGTTGTTTTTATTATCCCTGCGTTTATCCTGTCTAGTTGTTTCCGCCACCTACTTAAACTGTCTCCAACTTATTTAGCTTTTTGGTTGTCTGGAGATAAGACCGCCAATTGTCTACTTTGTTCTTTGTTTCTGTATTGTTTTGTACTGATTTGTGGTTCAATAAAGAGTATTTGTATTGTATTGTATTGTATTGTATCTCGAGCGCGTTTGCGTTAAAATGTCAAATACTATGAGAACAGTTTGTTGCCGTTTCGATCCGCAAGTGGGCGCTGCCAATTATTCCATAGTAATTGAGACGTTTACGTGAACGCGTTCGAGACGTTTTTATATGCAAAAACTTACACTAGAAGTTCAGGTGATTTACTAAGTTTGTCCTATACCTCATGTGCCAACAATTTCACCAGCTTCACGCCAAACACCGCAAGCACTGCAGAAATTTTCTTCACAACGTCTGAACAAAAGTTAGAAGTAAACTCAGTTTAATTCGCACAATATCGTTCGTTACAGCCTCCGGAGTCAACTGCTGATCGGGTATAATTTCGTTTGGGAATTCGGAATTACTTCGCGACGAGTCATCGGGCATAATCAAAGTTTCCTTATTTAGAGTCGGCTGTGGAAATAACGTTGATAGTGAATCGAATCCTATATGATCACGATCCAAGATCTGGGAGCAAAGAAAAAACATAGAATATATTAGTTGCTTCTCTTCCCGCGCAAATGATCCTAACAACAATCAACCTATCACTATTTTGATTCCCCTTTCCACCTATACGCCCACAATCATGCTAAACGTGGCCTTTAGCTTTTGTTACATTAGGCTCTGTCTACCTTTTAAGGAATATGGTGATATTTGTATATATGTAAAATTATGCATGAAAAACATCTGCAAAACATTTACAGAGTTGGTCAGTCAAACTAACCCTATCTGCTGAAGTATTCTGAATTACGTATATACATACATAAATCACATATTTTTCCCTTACGGGGCAGACAGAGCCTAAGGCAAGTATTCTAAATTAATTTTAAGAAATAGAGTACGGTCGAAGAAACTGAACCACGTGGTTCTGTGGTACCTTTTCTCATACAATTTTGACAGGGGTAGAGTAAGTCATTATGACTTTTCAGTAGGTATAGTTGTACGCGAGTCACTTTCATTCACTGTACAGAGTAGAGCCCTAAAATTCCCTCGGGATGGAACTACCATTTTTATTTCATACTAGCCTTCCGTTCGCAGCTTCGCCCGCGATAAAATAATTTTCCCGCAGGAATAGGTATTTTCCCGCAGGAATAGGTATTTTCCCGCGGTAAAAAATAGCCTATGTCACTCTGTGATAATGTGGCTTTGTAACGGCAAAAGAATTTGTATAGACGAGCGAAGCCACGACCGTACCCTAGTTAAAGATAGAGCTACAAAACCTGGCTTAAATATGACGAAGTAATGAATATAAATAAGATCTGTCAGCAGCAAGGCCCTTGATAATTTTACGGTCAAATAATTTACATTTCTGTTCATTTGAATACATTAAATCGTCACTTGTCAGAGCTCTCCGAGGTTCCTTCTGTTGTGATTGACTTTTGCTTCATAATCAGTGGACTCTCCCATATGAAAATAGTTCTGTACGGAGAACAAGCGAAGTTATGTACGGGGAACAAGCGAAGTTATGTACGAGGCACAAGCGAAGTTATGTACGAGGCACAAGCGAAGTTATGTACGAGGCACAAGCGAAGTTATGTACGAGGCACAAGCGAAGTTATGCTTGTTCCCCGTTAATAACCAAGTTACAGATCCGGCACTGGTGAAACTAATGTAGGATGATTCATTTGGGTGAATTTAGGTTTAGGTGCGGCGGGGGTGGTCCTTGGGCTACCCCTAAGCCGTGGACATGTTTGTTTTAATTTTAGAAATAGACATTATTTTACTTTAGATTGTCCTGGTTATGTAACTAACTATGAAACTAAACGACAGCTAATCATTATAAAACTAAAATTGTAAAAAATGTTAAACTCGCGTCAAGTCACGTGACCGTCAGGATACGACCTGATCGAAAATTCGTAAGACGGAGGGAGAGTTGCTGCTGGGTCGTTTAAGCGGCGCTGGGCGCTTGCGCGAGTGTGCGTGCGTATTTTTCACTTCTGATGGCACTCCCGGAGTGCAACCCGTTGTTTTTTTATCTATAAAAATGAACTTGCCTTCTGTATTAAAATATTTTTTATCGAGGTTTATACTTCAGTTTTACCCCTACTCACCCTGTTTTACAGTACATAGGAGCTTCACGATGCCGCCCACCGTGCTCATTATTATTTTAATGTTAATTATTTTAGGTTTATTTTACTGAATTCACGCTTCTTCGTGGATGGCACTACTTGTAGCATGTCAAACGCCCTTGTACTCTCTTTGTTATGAGTGTCCATGGGCGGCGGCGATTGCTTTGCACCAGGCGAACCGCATGCTCGTTTGTCAGTGGGTAAATCATATAAAAAAAATCAAAATTGCCAGACATTAAGATACATGTACAAAGGCGACCTTATCCCTTCATGGGAGTTTAAGAATTACAAATACTGAGACCAGGTATTTTACCAATCAGAACAACAGTCTATCGGGTCAAGTATTTTTTTCTTCGCTACCAAACGAACATATCGAGCGATAGTTTTAATTTACGCAGCGTTAGAAGTTTCCTCAAAAACAAACAACTCGTCCTATCCAATTCTAAAATTAAATAGACAATTTGTAAACTGTATATTCCTTTTGCTCCAACTGTTGTAACAGCTCTAAACAGATCCGAATTCCTTTCTCGCGCTCGAGTGTCTACCATCACTTCCGTCGTCTATAAAACCTAAGTGCATCACCACAGAGTATCACTGCAGCCGAGAACCGGGGTAAACGACGGACATGCAGACCTTTGTGAGTATTATATCTATATTTAAACAGACAATGTATTTAATAATTAGTAGGGTAAATCAACTGACCACCCCAAGCAACTGGGCTTGCTGATACAATAGATGGATTACAGCAATTTTTTGATGTAGTCTATACCGTCTTCACCATAACGGTACACGGGGCTCGTGGCCCAGGGCCCCCAGTCTCAGGGGCCCCCGAAGAACCGACAATTTCTCTTACACATTTATTCTTTCGCTTTTTTTACTTTCCAAAAGGGCCCCAAATTCTTTTGGCCGAAGGGCCCCAGCCTAGTTTAAGACGGCCCTGGATCTAGTATCCTGATCATGGTTATATTTTGTTGTATAGTGGTTTAAATCGAATGGTAAATAACACAGTATTTATGAATGTAGATTATCTATTGATGGTTAGGCCTATTTACATTGTTTACAGTTATCATCAATGTAGCCTTAAAAATCTGTTCATGTTTAAATATTTCTAGACTACTGTTCAGCTGTTACCTATTTTAAGTATTAATCAAATATTAACAATCGACGCGTACTCGTTGTTTACCTTATACCTACTAATACAGATTCTACTTCGCCAAGCCGTAAATTCCAGACTTTCTTGTTCCTAGCGTGCAAGCGTTGGATAAAAACTTACGTAATAAAAACACAGTAAATCTGACGTTATTCTGTACTATATATTTTTCTTAGGAACTATATAATTGACCTAAACTTCTTTTTAAAAATGAACATGGCGTTTGAAAGTGGTACTTCTTGCCTTTCTCTTCCTGTAACACTACACTATAATTAACTTACAGTACGATAGTATTTAAAATTAACTTTAGGTCTATCTTGTTGCCTCACTCTCTCATATGAATTTATCACTTGGACCGGCTGATAACACCTGAATCCCATATGTCGTTCTAGGAGCTCACGGACCGTATTGCAGACTACTGTTGCTTTTACCGATGCAAATTATAATTCGCTGTAGTGAAGAACCTTTGAATAGGACTTCAGTGTCCCAAAATTGGGGAACTCGTAAAAAGCACATTTAAAAGTGTTTTCAGTTTCAGTTTATTTATTTGCAATCATCATCATGTCAGCCGAAAGACGTACACTGCTGGACATAGACCTCCTCCAAGGCTCTCCACTCAGACCGGCCTTGTGCTTTCCGCATCCACCGCGATCCGCGATCCTAATCAAGTCGCTCCATCTTGCCGTCTTGTTTATTTGCAATCAGTTGTGATATATAAGTGTGGCTTTGTGGAATTGTGAAAGTGGTTATAAGTGAGAATAGTGAATCCAGGGTGATACGGACTGATGTGAAAATTCGCAGCCAAAACAACTGAAATTACTGGCACATGAGGTATCCTATCTTAGCTCTCTCGGCTGGCAATGCATCTACTATCCAATAGTGTTAGTGCTTACTTACCATCAGGTGACCTGCTTGCTCGTTCGCCTTTCTTTCTGTTTCCAAAAAAGAGTAGAACTGTGACTGAGGACTTTTATAACGTAAACACGTATTTTTAAAATTGCTGCAGTAAAAATATATTCTTTGTTATTTCACGAGGGCGAAGCCGCGAGTATAACCTAGTTACTGCATGAAAACGTGCATTTCATTAAATTATTGCAATTAATTTTGACCAAACTGGTTGGCGGAAGAGGTTAAAATAAATGTGCGGCACATATTTCGGTAAATGATCAAATAAATTTAAAAGTTACCAGAATATTTATGGACAAAATGCATAAAATTAAATGTTTTAGTATTTTTGTAATAGGTAGGTACATAATATATAAGAATATTTAAAGAACAAAACAGGCTCTATTTAGGTCAGTTTAAGATTCACATCTTCTTACTAACTTTTTTTCATTGAAATGTACCTGTACGTGAAATGAAGAATTATTTCACCTAAGTCTGATAAAGGATTATCTTTCTGAAAAAAATCTGCAGAAATCCTTAGTCGCGGGTAGATGAACTAATATTTTACTTATAATCGATTACCATTGAAAAAATAAGACGCAACCCATGACAGTGCCTTTGGGCACGGCGCCCAGAAAGCTAACAGCATTGCCTTGTAGTGTGGGTGTACTATGACAGAACGCCGTCTTACGGATTCGCAAGCCACGTATAAGTCTTTTTGTCCTCTTTTCAATTCGCTTGTATAATTCCCGTAGGTAATTAATTACAGAAATCAGTAGCAGCAAGCTGACATTATACGAAAAGTTAATACCTACTTTGCGAACTTATGCACAAGAAACTCATGGAAAAGTTTAAATGGTAGTGATCATTGCGTTAAATATAAAAATACTAGGAAACATTTTAGGAATCATGCTACAGGCGATGCTATTTTTTACCTATACTATATGCCCACAATCTTGTTAAACGTGGCTTTAAATGTCTTGTTACCTCATGCTTTTTCTACCCCGTAAGGGAAAATGACGTGATTTATATATGTAAAAATACACAGACATTTTGAACTATTATGAATTTTGGCCATTAGGCATTTAAAATTTTATGTATTTTGATACGTTCCCCACACAAATGCCCACTATTTTTTTATTTATTCAATTTACATTCGCATTCGTAGTGTTCAATTAGAAATAACCATACTGACGTAATGTTCTCAAAATTGGAAGCAATAGCCTATTGTCGGACGTCTCAATTGATTATTGCGCTGAAGTGTTTTGACAGCCCTATAGAATATAATATACATGGCTTATTATTGCGTCGGTGGTACTAGAGACTTCATTACTTCGTTTCCACGATTCAAATTTCAAATTAAAGTCGAGAGGATGTACGTCCTTTTGATGTGTTTTAATTTCAATACGGTTAATTGTTGGTATTGTTTGCTACATCTGTTAATATTATGACACTCAACTGAACAATGATATTAACAGACAATGTCTGGCGTGAAATTACATAAATCACGTCTTTATCCCTTACGGGGTAGACAGAGCCTGAGGTAACAAGACCTAAAGGTCACGCTTAGCATGATTATGGGCGTATAGGTTGAAAGGCAAATCAAAAGAGTGATGGGTTGCCAGCCGCCTCGCCTACAACATGGTTTCCACCATTTTCGCCGGAGTAGGTAGCTCGTACAAATTGTGTAGCTTCCCTCTGTATTTCACTGAAACAGGTAGATAAAAGAGAGAGACAGAGTTGCTCTTGCATTTATTATTACGAATGTTATTGAATTTGTTATTTTAATCTGGTTAAGCAATATTATTCGGCCTTTAAAAGTCAAGAGTGTTCAACTTTGTTAACATAAATAAAGCCTGAAGTGAATAAATTTTGGAGTAATACGGTTCGAGTGCTTACATATTTTATAGAGTACCAACACTAATGACAGGAGATGACTCCTGTCAACATTTTTTCGTTGTTATATTTGATTACTTAAAAAGTAAAGCCTTTGAGTTTGGCTTTTCTTCCATGCTGGTCTAGGAGTAAAGAAAAAACAGAATTCACCAGTTGCTACTCTTCCCGCGCAGATGGTAAAAGCGCATCGAGGGTTAGATTGGAGCTACAACTTACAATTTTACAAGTGTAGCATTGGTCCAGTCAACCAATCAACGGCCGAGTTTTTGACTAATGGTGCCTGTTTAGATTATGAAATTGTAGCTTGTAGCTTCGAGATTTCAGCCAATGTAACCCGACCTGCCTAAATATTGTGGAGTAATGTCTTCCATGCTGGACTGGGAGCAAAAAAAAACATAGAATGTACCAGTTGCTTCTCTACCCGCGCAGACGGTAAAAGCCCATCGAGGGAATGGGCGATTATAATAGGAATCATGTTATAGGCGATGAAGCTTGCAACCCATCACTATTTTGATTCCATTTTCCACCTATACGCCCACAATCTTGCTAAATGTGGCCTGTAGGTGCCTGTTACCTTAGGCTCTGTCTACCCGTAAGGGATGAAGACGTGATTTGTGTGTGTGTGTGTTAATTTTGGCCATGGTGATGATGGAAATGGTCTAAGAATGGGCGACGCTCGTCATTAATACTCAGTGTTAGTATGTCAAACTTGGATTTTAGGCTAATACCAGCTGTATTATTAATCAAAATAATATCAGGGCTTGGTGCTTCTAGGAAGTTCGTTAAGTAAATTTTTTGGTTAACTAACGTTTTCACTAAGTTTTGGTTAAAATATTGACTGTGAGTGTTGCGGACTGGCAACCAACTGAAAAGTAATGTCAGTGTCTAATGAAAATTTGGTTTTGTGAAATGACTTGTAAATGAGGTACTATATAAACGTATTTTAATCCGAAAAGCCGCGCTGCTTATTTTACATTTGTGGCGACCGTGACAGTGTAGAACTACGTTAAATCTACTTATTGTGGTCCCGATGGAGCTTTGTTGGTAGCCCACGGTGACAGGTTAGTACCTCATTTGCAAGTCATTTTACAAAACCAAATTTTCATTAGACACTGACATTACTTTACTTTTCAGTTGGTTGCCAGTCCGCAACAGTGAACGTAACAGAAACGTCAGTGTGTTCCGTACGAAAATATTTATTTTCTTGATTAATTTGCACACTTTTTTTGTAGCCGGTTTTGGAAACTTATCTAGCTTGTTTACTCATTATGATTTTCTTTAGTTGCCTTAACTTTACATTATGTATTTTTATACTTGTTTACGGCACTTACTTTCTTGCACTTACTTGGGTACTATGTTTACGAGCCGTCTAAATGCATAGTACTTCCATGCTGGTCTGGGAGCAAAGAAAAAGCATAGAATGTACCAGTTGCTTCTCTTCCCGCGCAGATGGTAGGAGCCCATCGAGGGATTGGGCGAAAATCTTAGGGATCATGTTATACATATATGCGATGTGGCTAGCAACCCATCAATGTTTTGATTCCCCTTTCCATCCATACGCCCACAATCATGCTAAACGTGGTCTTTAGGTCTTGTCACCTTAGGCTCTGTCTACCCCGTAAGGGATAAAGACGTGATTTATGTATGTTTGTATGTAAATGCATAGCAACTTTGAACGAAAATTTTAGGAACCATTTTATAGGTGAAGCGGCTAGCAACCCATCATTATTTTGATTCACCTTTCCGTCTATACGCTCACAATCATGCTAAGCGTGGTCTTTGGGTCTTGTTACTCTGAGCTCTGTCTACCCTACCAGATAAAGACGTGATTTATGTATACAGTATCTATTCTTCTTTTTTTCTCATGGTGCCTCTCCATTGCTGGATTTGGCCGTTTGCTTAGCGTACCTATTCCTACGCACCATGAAAATGAAAATGAAAATGAAAAATTATTTTTGCAAATTGGCCGCCAAGGGCTCTTTTACATGTCTTTTTGAAACTACCAACGCATTCGGAAAGACCATCATTGCCAAGAAGAATGCGCCGCAAGAAACTGACGCATGTAATTTGTGTACGACTTTTATGAACTCTGTGCTTAACAATAATTTGATCAGTATCGTAAATTATTATGACTCTAGTTTTTGTCTTGATCTTGGCTCACATTGTCAAAAAGCAGTAACAGAACTGCCACAGTGAAAATTTTACGACTAGAGGACGAGCATTGCGTTCCCATTATAATTCCTAGTTACGTATTTACACATAAATCCAAACTTTACAGTTAATTAAACCCTCTTATTGAGCAAAAGGGTTAGGTTATGGTCACACTGTCTCGCTTCTTTGAGTTACACTGCCATCTATTATTGAAGGCTGACACTAGAAGCCATGCTTTGAAATTTCTAAGGAACGAGAAGTTCAAAGATTGAAAAAGGTCTATTTGGAAAAAAAATAAGAAGAAGAAGATTTGAACATTTATAAAGTCGAAACCGAAAATTGATTAGTTTCACTATGATTTAAATTGGACAGAAGGATCTTTAGACCAATCATTAAATTTGGACTTAGGGCAAAAAGAACATTCGACCACAAGATATTGTGACGTCTGACATGATATGTCATATAAATATAAATTCGATCATTTTCTAGACGAAGAGGGCGCTAGTGTGGCCGCTCTTAGAGTCAATTTATATTTATAATTGGTGTTGCCAACACTTAAGTGTAAAATTACCTTTGCCTTATACAAATTCGTTACTAGTTTAAGGATTTACGGGTATATTACCTGATCGAAACTCTTTGGCAATTGGAATTATTCGATTAGCTCAGTAAATAGGGGATATTTGATCCTGACATAATTGACATAGCGTTACATATTGACTAAATGAACTAAAGTTTGTTACGTTTGCTTAGTTCAGGTGGGGTTTTAATTGCTCTGCGTGATATTAGAACTTTGGAGCGCGATGACATGTTATTTTAAAGTAAAGTTGGTAAAACCAATATATTGGATCACTTAAAATTATTCCGGATTTTTTTTGCAGGTTAAATTATTTTACTAAACAGTTCAGAATTTAGTTGTAATTCTTACTAAGGAGCTGACAGCGAGCGCACCTTCTTTTTTTTAATATTGCCCCATCGATCGATGCGACGATTTCGCCAATGTCAAAGTAATAAATACAGTATTCAAAAATATTGTGACAATAATGTCGGCAACGTTGTACGGTAGAACACGGTCAAAAGACCCCCCCCCCCCCTGTCGGGTTCTTAGCCAACGGATAATGATATCCCTCAGAATCTGCCAGGGTGCCCAGGGTGCACCAGACCAAGCACTGCTCTTCCCGTCGGATGGATCCAAAAACGAACCGTAGCTCTTGATCACACGCGGAGGTAATCCGATTCGCACCTAAACTGAATCGGAATTGAATCGCATTAACTCGTCATGGTAAGGCTTTGTTGACACATTCAAATGTCAAAATTGACAGCTATTTTACCATGCGTTCTGCGGTCTGCGATTATGTTGCAAAGGCTCGGATTACTTGCGGATTCGGGGGTTTTAGTCTTTCTTAATTATGGCTTAAATTTTGATGAATTTGACGTGATCGCACTGAATAAATAATTATAAAATAGCTCGTTATACATTTGATAGGATGTGCGTTCAGAATTCCTCTTTTTTTCTGCCACACTTCGACTTTGAAAATCCCCAACAAAAATGACGAAAGCCCCCCATAGCTTACTAAGAACTCATCGCGTTCTCATCGCTTATGCTCGGCAAAGTGACATTTTGGCGACGCCGAATAGCAAAATTAAACGTTACGCCTGCAAATGGTTGGTAATAGCGCTCGCGTATCAACGCCTTCTAGGACGGGACTAAATTTTCAATAATTTTTTTTAGTGAAAAATCATTGTATTGTTCAGTCGAACTATTCCAACCATCTGCTAAATCTGAGAGACTTTTTTATATTAAATCCGACAAACGGGCATGCGGTCCACCTGATGTTACAGAAATGTCCATTTAACTCTCAGCTGGACTTTTTAGGTTTTGCCATTCAGCCTATCTATACATACACGTCCCACTGTTGGGTATAAACCTCTTATAACGAGAGGGCTCGGGCCGTAGCTCCCACGCGGGCCCAGTGCGAGTTGGGAACTTCTCACACACCATTGAACTGCCTCGCAGATGTAAACAGTTTCCACACGATGTTTACCAAAGTAGATTTCAAATGAGATTTCCCACACAGGTCCGAGTTCAAACCCACAACTCAAGACCTTAACAAAATGTAATTTTATAGAAACCAAATAACTAGCGCTGGTATAAAAGGTAGAATAAAAAGTTGGAAATGTACTATGACACCGCAAACAACACTGCAAACTTACAAATACCGTCGGCAAAAACTCCACCAGAACTTCCACTATACAAACAGCATCAGTATTAGCTGCATTTGTAACTCGGTAAACTCGTATACAACGGTGGTTGGAGTGATATAATTTTTATCTTTTTGCACTAATGTCATGCTCTAGTTAGATTCCCTTTAGAAAAAGCTCAAACGAATATAATAGTGTTAACCTAAAACCACGAATTACGTGATCCCTATAGGCCATTGTTAGGTATTCTCTATTTGTATGGAATGATTGGATGAAGTAAGCACGTTACAAAATGGTTCCGGTCTAGTAGATACTGTGTAATAAAATAGTTTAGTGAATTCATAGGACGTTTTTGCCCAAAGTTTAATGTAGACTGAGATTTTGTGAATGGCCTAGTTTTCTATTACGTTTTAATATACACTCGGGAGCATAACGGGTCGCTTTTCATACAACTTTGTATGGAAGGCGGGCCTTTATTTTTGCTCGTCAGTTTAGTTAAGCCGGGTACTTATCAGCGAGCTCTATCGACGAAACTCTTCAGATAAAACGTCATAGTGACATCGGATTTTAATTTATTGTTTACTAGCTTCTGCCCGCGACTTCGTCTGCGTAGAATTATACATAAAAACCTTCCTCTTGAATCACTCTACTTATTAAAAAAACCGCATCAAAATCCGTTGTGTAGTTTTGAAGATATAAGCATACATAGGGATATATGGACAGAGAAAGCGACTTTGTTTTATACTATGTAGTGATAGTGATGATTATGTTCTTTAAAAGAAAAAAAAATGTATATTTTAAATGATTACAAAAGTATTCAAAATATAAACTACGGCTACCTTAAAAATAAATTAAAATTAAAATAAATTTGGACCCTAAGGTAGGGTCCCCATCACGCAGGCAGCATTCCCGCGTTGTAACGCAATTGCGAGTCTTGTTCTTATTAATTTTGACGAACTCAACAGAAATACTTATATTTGTGACATGCATGTTTTTATATAATGTAATTATCACTACATAGTATAAAACAAAGTCGCTTTCTCTGTCCCTATGTCCCTATGTATGCTTATATCTTCAAAACTACACAACGGATTTTGATGCGGTTTTTTTTAATAGATAGAGTGATTCAAGAGGAAGGTTTTTGTGTATAATTATACGCAGACAAAGTCGCGGGCAGTAGCTAGTAGTTGATAAATAAATAAATCTATCTAAATCTAACCTAATTTCACAAGGGAAATCGTTACAACGCTTATGTAAAGATTCCATGGAGGGTTGGATAATAAATTCCTTGTGACTGATTTTAGTATTCCTATCCGCAATAGTGTTGCTTGCCAACCTTATCCACCACTGTATCCAGTTGTACCTATGTTTACAATTAATCACTTTGACTTGGACTTTGGCTGTACATTCTGATAACCCACCTCTCGTCTCAAGATGCCTATATTTTACATTTTAACAAAATAGAAACTTTAATTTTAAAAAGCAAAGCAATAACTCAGCAAAAAGCGTAAGTGCACAATTAACTTAAATCACAAAAAGTTATCAATTTATTTAATAAACGGCACACAAAACATTAAAAAGTACTTAAAAAACAACGAGATCGGAACTGCGATGCGACCAACCACGAAACGTTGGACAAGCGCAAGTTGAATAACAGTAACGGGTTCTGCATATACTGTAATGTAGTATTTAATTTTTATAAGGGGTTTTAACTGGGTTGACAAGCAAAATATAACATGCTAGAATATCTTATGAATTATTAAGACCTAGATAACATTAAGTAGCAAATAATTTTACTGTTATTCAAGTTATGTTATCACTCTCAATTTCATCTTCAGGGTCACTTTTACAAAATCGCAGAACCACCTCATTCTGATTTTTTATGCAATCACGACATTATTGTTTGTGATATAGTTAATAAAATGGCAGTTAGATGTCAGAATAATGAGCACTAAGTTATGTTATAGATGCATAGTTCTCTAGAGATTAGGTTTGTCAAAAAGTTATGAACTGCAAAATACTGAAAGCAATGTGCGTTATTATTAAATTCTATTAACAAGGATTTTGCCTACATTTTCCATCTAAATTAATGAATTAGATAACTTACGCATATAATAATCTCTCTCTGTAATCACGTACTGTTATTAATAATCATGGCTTAAACAATGGAGCTAATACAATAAAGTTTAATTAACCGCAAAATGTAAGCCGACGGAACCCTGAACTGGAACGGGTTCAAGCCAAACATGACTAATCCAAATTTGTTTTGTCGAACAAAAACTATTTTTAAAAAATACTGTAAGTGAAAGGGATTTGATTTAACATTGACGAAATACGATCAGATAAAGCAATTTAAAATCAAACACTGTACCGTTAAGATCTTATTTTGTCCGTACAATCTTCAATTAGACATTTATCAATAGCTTCTTTCATTAATTGGACAGTTCTATAAGAAGATTAATTGGGTAGTTTCTCGAGACCATTTGAAAGTAATTGGCAATCTTTTGCCGTTTTATTTTTGCTAAACTTCTTTATAATTGCTTCCGCATACCCATCGTCATTAGTGTGAGTGGTGTTTGGGCATTTTTCATCTAGGACAACATCTTCCACTTTTAGGCCAGGGTCGATACCTTTGAAAATGATAAAAAGTAAAATTAAATTATAGTAGGATGAAACCCATTAGAAAAGGTAGAGAATATTACAAAAATTAAAGGAAAAATAAATTACGGTCGATCTGAGGTCGGGAAGGGGGGAGGGGTGAGTTTTTAAGGGTGAAAAACGGTTTATCTCGATTTCCGGCGAAACTACAAGTCTTATGAAAAAAAGTTAAATGGCAAAGTTGTAGGTAATAAAAACATCTACAACTTTTCTGCCGTGTCATGCCTATGTCATGTAACTCTAAAAGCATAGTTTTGAGTAAAATCGGTTTAAAGTTTTTTTCGTAATTCGTAGTTTATTTTGAAATCAAGCAGCAAAAATAAAAATCAAAATACTCAAACAGATTTGTGTTAGGCTTATGCATATTATGTAATACCTAGATTATTCGTGTTTTGTATATTATATAAGTTATAGGCTATAAAGGAGTTAGGCATAACAGGTTCACCATACAAAGTCTGTTTTGCGGTGCCCTGTATCTCAAGATACATGACTTAGGCGTAACACGTTAAATATAAATATTTCTCTCGGTGGTCTACCAGTTTACTTATATAGTCGTAATTATACCATAAGGCTATATAATTATGTACCATGATAAAAAAATTTAGTAAAAAGGATAAATAAAGAAAAAAACACCCCAAAAATAAAAATAAAACAACTGTTTTAATAAGATTGTTCAACATAAATATAGAGATTTACAGTTGTTTTAATTTTATTTTTGGGGTGTTTTTTTCTTTATTTATCCTATTTACTAAAAGTTTTTATCATGGTACATAATTATATAGCCTTATGGTATAATTACGACTATATAAGTAAACTGGTAGATAGCCGAGAGAAATATTTATATTTAACGTGTTACGCCTAAGTCATGTATCTTGAGATACAGGGCATCGCAAAACAGACTGTACGGTGAACCTGTTATGCCTAACTCCTTTATAGCCTATAACTTATATAATATACAAAACACGAATAATCTAGGTATTACATAATATGCATAAGCCTAACACAAATGTATTTGAGTATTTTTTTTTTATTTTGCTGCTTGATTTCAAAATAAACTACGAATTAGGAAAAAAACTTTAAACAGACTTTACTCAAAACTATGCTTTTAGAGTTACATGACATAGGCATGACACGGCAGCATAGCAGAAGGCCTGTCGCACCTAAGTCGTGTAACTACTAGATACAGTATATAGCCATAATAGCTGTGGCCAAAACTGAGTTA
Source organism: Pandemis corylana (assembly GCA_949127965.1). Lineage (NCBI taxonomy): Eukaryota > Metazoa > Arthropoda > Insecta > Lepidoptera > Tortricidae > Pandemis > Pandemis corylana. The sequence continues at coordinate 7,369,104 of OX421873.1, forward strand.
CACGACTATTGAGATAGACTCGTACAAGGAATTGGTAAGCAAAATTAAAAAAAATGTTTTGTTGGTAGGTAAAAACACCCAAAAAAATGCGATTCAGACTTGTTACGCATATCTCATGTATCTCAAGTTAACTGACATAGGCATGACACGGCAGTTTTGCTTTTACACTTTTTTCACGTAACCTCAAAACTTATGTGAAAAATTCAAATAACCAAGTTTTTGGTTTTTTATTTTTATCTTTTGCAAAAATAATAATTTTTTCACGAAACTTGGTGAAAACTTACCTTTTTATGTCCCGAACTTACAGTTATTTTTTTTATTTAAAAGATTCATTTTTTCACCTTATTTTGACTTAATATCGAAAAAGCACCCTAATTTTCAATCGAAAATTCTCACATCAAAATATCTGTTTTTTTTTTAAAGTCGGTGGCCTTTTTGTTCGTTGAAATCTCTACTTTCTGATGGTATAAAAAAATATATACATTACAATGGTAATTTTTGTCAGAAAATGCAAAAAAAGGAAAAAATCATTATGTTCAATTTTGAGCTATTTATTTAAAATTTACACCTTAATTACTCGTTAAACGTAAGATTACATGTTACATTGATAAACAAAAAAATTACGAATCCATAAAACATAAAGATTGGAAAAATCATGCGAAAGTAATTGTTCGAAAACAGATATTTTGACGTGAGAATTTTCGATTGAAAATTAGGGTGCTTTTTCGATATTAAGTCAAAATAAGGTGAAAAAATTAATCTTTTAAATCACAAAAAATACTGTAAGTTCGGGACATAAAAAGGTAAGTTTTCACCAAGTTTCGTGAAAAAATTATTATTTTTGCAAAAGATAAAAATAAAAAACCAAAAACTTGGTTATTTGAATTTTTCACATACATTTTGAGGTTATGTGAAAAAAGTGCAAAATCAAAAGTTGTAGATCTTTTTATTACCTACAACTTTGCCATTTAACTTTTTTTCATAAGACTTGTAGTTTCGCCGGAAATCGAGATAAACCGTTTTTCACCCTTAAAAACTCACCCCCCCCCCCCTTCCCGACCTCAGATCGACCGTAATTTATTTTTCCTTTAATTTTTGTAATATTCTCTACCTTTTCTAATGGGTTTCATCCTACTATAATTTTATTTTGTCTCAAAAATTATCGACCCTGGCCTATTTATGTCATACTACGTAACGTGAGCAGTTTTATTGTGATGGCAAAGTTGATAAAATAATTGGAGGCTTGCAACTTAGATCGGTACTTAATGCGAAGCCTTTTGTACGTTTTCCGCGATTTTATGGTTTTTACACGGGGATGATGATACAGTATTGCCAAAAATTATCAGTCTTTATAATTCCTAAATAACGCATCATCTCATCGTTGGGCATGTAGATGTTGCAAATACTAATTATTAGTTATCACACTATTTGTTTTCAAAACGGGTATAAAATCCTACCATGCGAGTATACGAGACTGTCAGTTTTTTCCTTCCATTAATGCTTTATTCTCTTTGTTTCAGATATGTTTATTGGGCTTAGCGGCAGCATGCATAGCTGGTGGTATAGAATCCAGTGGATCGGACGACCAGGGAAGCAACAGTTGGCAGCCGAGCAACGTACCAGCATTCGATTTTTCTAATCTTGGACATGGTCATTACCTAGCAGGACTGGGCCAAGACCATCAGGCTCTTAGCCAAGGACACGATCTAGGCGGACAATCGTTCGGTCACGACGTAGGCCAGGGAGGACAATCATTTGGACATGACGCGAGTCAAGGATATGAAGTATCAGAAGGACAGCCGAAGAGTTTCGACGTAGGTCACCACGGGCCTCTACCTTCTTTTGGTGCCTCTGGTCATGACTTTAGCGGTGACTCCTACCTTCAAGCTGCTCATGATTTTGGGAATCACGGCCAAGGTTCTTTCAGTGCTCATGGTGGTGATGGCGGTCAAAGTGACGGCGGTCATGGACAAGCTTCTGCTCATGGTGACTCAAGCGGGTACAGTGCTGAACAAGGCGACGAATCAAACGGACATAACGAAGATAACAATCAGCATCAGCAAGGCGGTCCTTTGGGTCACACCCAAGCATTCATTCTTCACGACGGAGGCAATGATTACGGCCATGGTGGACAAGACGCAACAGTTCATGATTTAGGTGTCCAAGGATACGTAGGCCAAGATTTCGGAGGACAGTCGGCTCATGGTTTTGGAGGACACGCTGAGCCTTTCAGTGTTGGAGAGCATACCGATGAACAGCACCCCGTTGAAGTACCTTTGTACAAGCACGTGACTGTACCAGTACCTAAAACTATCCATGTCAATGTACCTAAGCCTATCCTCGTTGGTATCCCTCACCCGTACCCCGTTAAAGTTCCTGTAAACAAGCCAGTTGCTGTTCCTGTCGAGACAGAAATCTCTATCCCGATTGAGAAGGTGGTTCCTTACCCAGTAGTGAAACATGTTCCTTACCCAGTTGAGAAACATGTTCCTTTCAAAGTAGAGAAGACTGTGCATGTCCATGTACCTCAGCCCTACCCTGTTAAGGTACCAATCTACAAGACCATTCATCATCATAAAGATCATTAAAGACTGATGATTTAATGTTAGTACAAAGTGAATGATTTGAGAAATGTATGGATGCTGTGTGTTGTTATAAAGCCATGTAAATATTGTTAACTAATTTTAAGTCATTTTCAACGTTGATGTTGTAGTTGATTTATTTATTTTAAAACGTTTGTTGAATATACATTTGTTACAGTTTTATTTTGAGTTATTTTTGTATTACCTTTTTAATCTTAAATTCATTCAGGTGATATCATTTTATCGGAAGATTAAGGACAATTTTCATCACCGTCTTTGCGACATTATTAGGAACCAGCGCATGACGCTAAAACTGTTCAAAAAATATAATTATTCAATTTCATGCAATCAAATTCCATTTTAAACTTTGCAGAACATTTTGAGAATGTTTAGCCAATGATTTTTCGCCTGCAAGCTCGTTACAACAAGTCTAATCCAAATAAACCTAAAAATCTATTGAGTTACAATTCCAGACCTCAAATTTCATAATCTACAGGTACATTGTTTACTAAAGAATAATATAATATAATAACAACCGAGCGCTCACTTAGTAATACATTCTAAGAAACAAACAAGTCTACTAAGAAAGAAAATTAATTCTGTCGCAGTCGCAAAAAGCGACATTTACGACTTGACTTACTAGGAAAGTCATCTAGCTAGTTTCTTCCTCATAAGTTGTTTTGTCAACTTCCAGATACTTCATAAGTGTTGGACAGGCTTATTAGCTACTAGCTTCTGCCCACGACTTCGTCTGCCTAGAGTTAGCAATCGACACGTTTATCGCTATCCCGTGGGAACTATACAATTTCCGGTATAAAAGTAGCTTATGTTTTAATTTAGGGTACCAGCTATTTCCGTTCCGGAAAAAGAAATAAATACACTTATTATTATACAAAAATACATTAATATACACTTAGATTGTTACCGATACAATCTAAGTGTACTTAGTGCTAATTCTCACATCAACCGTCTCAAACGTGTTCGCGTGAAATGTCCAAAACCATTTGTGGCCGCTATGTCCTGCTAGAGGCCCTGCTAATTCTTCACTATCACTACATAGTATAAAACAAAGTCGCTTTCTCTGTCCTTATGTCCCTATGTCCCTATGTCCTTTTGTATGCTTATATCTTTAAAACTACACAACGGATTTTGATGCGGTTTTTTTTAGTACATAGAGTGATTCAAGAGGAAGGTTTTCGTGTATAATTCTACGCAGACGAAGTCGCGGGCAGAAGCTAGTTAATAATAATCCTGGGATCTCATCGAAAGGGGTACATGACCGGATTTTCGATGTAGTACTAGCTAGCACCCCAGTTGGGATGTTTGTGACAAAAACGAATTCCTTCAATACTTTTTTGTGTCAAAAACTTATACTAGAGGATCTTGGGAGTTACCATAACGTCTTAATGCGATGCAGATCCACACTAAAAATGACAGCTAAAACCTGAACTGGGTCGGAATTGAATCGCATTAAGACGTCACGGTAACTCCCCTGTTCACAGTTTAACACAGCCAAAGCATTTAACACATTTGTTACAGCAAAAACTGGCCCCTGAGACTGCAATAAAATACTTTGCTGCGCGACGTTTAAAAAGACACGAAAGTTTCCGCCATTATACTATCACACTTTGTTCTTGATCACGACTTTGTTGAATAAATTGTCAACTTTTTACTTTTCTATTATACGAACCCACATTGTTGAAAAGTCGAGAACACGCAGATTTAGTTATACCTTTTTTTTAGCACTCCACCGCCAGTATAATAATAATAATAATATCTTGGGACAATTGACACCAATTGACCTAGCCCCAAACTAAGCAAAGCTTGTAATATGGGCACTAGACAACGGATAAACATACTTATATAGATAAATACATACTTAAATGCATGTTAAACATTCAAGACTCGAGAACAAACATTCGTATTTTTCATACAAATATCTGCCCTGACCGGGAATCGAACCCGGGACCTCAAGCTTCATAGTCAAGTTCTCTAACCACTGGGCCATCCGGTCGTCAAGTATGGTATGATCATCAGGTTTTGGTGCGGTTTTTTAATGATAGAATGATTCAAGAGGAAGGTTTATAATGTATAATTTTACGCAGACGAAGACGCGGGCAGAAGCTAGTAATAACTATTGAGTAAACAAAATAATCCCGCAAAATAATTAGGTACTAAGATCTACACATCTGGTCTTTTTTTTTTTTTTTTTTTTTTTTATGTGAATAGGAAGGCAAACGAGCAAGTGGGTCACCTGATGGTAAGTGATCACCACTGCCCATAGACACCCGCAACCCCGGGGGGATTGCAGATGCGTTGCCAACCTAGAGGACTAAGATGAAATGCCTCTTGTGCCCGTAATTTCCCCGGCTGTCTTACTCTCCAAACCGGAACACAGCAGTGCAAGCTCTGCTACTTAGCGGCAGGATTAGCGAGTAAGATGGTGGTAGCGATCCGGACGGACTTTGCACAAGGCCCTACCACCCGCAAAAGTGGCTTGGCTTCAATATTCGCTCAGGGATAATAATATCGTTCCAGAGACGTCTCGAAGTTTCGAGACTACTTCTAACGTTCTAGGCTAAGTTGTGAGACCTGGGACAACCTCGCGGGAGTAGCTATTAACAACTGTTGCTATATTCTCTCTGAACAATGTAAAACAAGTTCTCTGTGACAGATTGCTCGTATTTCCTTTATATGTATACTAGCTTCTGCCCGCGACTTCGTCTGCGTAGAATTATACATAAAACCTTCCTCTTGAATCACTCTATCTATTAAAAAAAACCGCATCAAAATCCGTTGTGTAGTTTTGAAGATATAAGCATACATAGAGACATAGGGACACAGGCACAGAGAAAGCGACTTTGTTTTATACTATGTAGTGATAGTGATGTTGTGACTAAGACAGAATAATTTCTGGGATGAATTGTGTGCCAAGTTTCGTCAAAATTTGCTCAGTAGTTTTTGATCGAAAACATAACAAACATCCATTTGATTATAGACCTATCAATCATCATTATAAGCCTGAAGACGTCCACTGTTGAACAAAGGCCTCCCCCTTAGCACACTATAATGAACGACAACTCGCCACCTGCATCCACCGGTCCCCCGCAACTTTCACGATGTCATCGGTCCACCTAGTGGGAGGCCTGCCAACACTGCGTCTTCAGGTTCGTGATCGCCACTCGAGAACTTTTCTCCTCCGACGGATATTTGTTCTACGAGCGATGTGGCCTGCCCATTGCCAATTCAAAGTGCATACTCTTCGAGCTATGTCGGTGACTATGTAGACTTATGCCCGCGAAGAATTCATTTATCGCTCTCTCACGGGAATTTTGAGATTTTCTGGGCAAAAGTAGCCTTCTAGACAATATTATAATCGACAAGGTCTCTAAAAAATGTCCGGAATATTTTGCCAGTTGGTTGTGTTAAATACATACACGGGGTAGACAGAGGCCAGGGTAACAAGACCCAAAGGCCAAACTTAGCATTGTGGCCGTTGTCAAACCACTAGGCTACCTACCACGGCTTTTCTTACGGTTTAAATTACACCAATTGACCCAGCCCCAAACTAAGCAAAGCTTGTACTATGGGTACCATGCAGACAACGGATAAACATACTTATATAATGTAGATAAATACATACTTTAATACATACAACATAGATGACTCGGGCACAAACATTCGTATTCATGATACAACTGTCTGCCCCTACTGAGATTCGAACCCAGGACCTCTAGCTTCATAGTCAGGATCACTAACCACCAGGCTATAATGCAAAACAAACATAGGTACATTGGGACAATACTAGACGAACATCAGTGCAACGGAAGTAACATAGTAAACTCACAGTAAATAAATAGAGCAGTATGGAAACTATGCTTATTTTTTAAAATAAATACTTACGCTCCGATAGAGCGGCAGGGTTGTCGATTTAATTTTTGTTAAATTGAAAAGCTTTTTGTTTAGTCTGCGCTATATCTCAGCTAGTAAGGCCTATTTTAAAGTAACTAGCTACACTTAATTAAGAGTATTAGGGTTGGCACCCTTAATTTCCGTAAAAAAGAAACAAACGTTTGTTCGGGTTCTATAATAATTAAATAATTGTATAAATTAACTCTTTTCTAAATAAAATGGGGTATTTCAAAAAATAATTCAACAGTTTAGGATTTTTTTTATACGTCGGTTAGTAAGAAATTTACTGAAAAATACTTTCGCCTGCTACGACACGTTCGGAAAGCTTACTTATTAAATTTTATGGTATGAAAAATACTCATCCGAATAAATAGCTTTCTTCAACTATTGGGAAACATGGACACACTGCGCAATACGCTCTTGGCATGTTTAAAACGAAAAGATCGCAGACTGTCTGGGCGCACGTAACAGACGGCCTGAACGCGGCACTAGCGACTGGCGGCACCGCGAGATACGCTTAGGGGCCTTGTAAAAACGCGCGTCTGTGTGCGTTCGTTTCGTACGTTTTGTTCGTAGTTTCCTTACTGCTTGAGTTTATATACATACTGTGGTAAACTGTTGTTTCTCCACTACATTAATCTAGGTTAATGCGATTCTGTGGTCGCACAAAAGTTCATTTCGCTTGTTCGCAGTCATTTGGACTAATTTTAGTGTTCATCCTGTGAGATTACTTTACACGCAACGTATACTTACTTCCATGCTGGTCTGGGAGCAAATAAAAAACATAGAATGTACCAGTTGCTTCTCTTCTGGTGCAGCTGGTAAAAACCCATCGAGTGAGGGTGAAATTCTTAGGAGTCATGTTATAGGCGATGCGGCTAGCAACCCATCACTATTTTGATTCCGTTTTCCACCTATACGCTCACAATCTTGTTAAACGTGGCCTGTAGGTCTTGTTACCTTAGGCTCTGTCTACCCTGTAAGAGATAAAGACGTAATTTGTGTATGTGGATGTGTATACTTACTTATAATAGCGTAGTCATAGGGTTCAAAAACAGGTTACCTGGAAAGGTTTTCTGGGAATGTGAAAATTGGTACAATACAATACAATGCAATACAAATACTCTTGATTGAATACCACAAATCAGTACAAAACAATACAGAATCAAAGAACAAAGTAGACAATAGGCGGTCTTATCGCTTCATAGCGATCTCTACCAGACAACACCTACCTATCTACCTACCTACCCATTTACCTACTTTTTTTTTGGTACCTATTTTTTCTCCCCGGGCAGATGGTAAAAGCCCGTCGAGGGAATGGGCGAAAGTCTTAGGAATTATGTTATAGGCGATGCGGCTAGCAACCCATCACTATTTTGATTTCTCTTTCCAGCTTAGCCCTTAATCATGCTAAACGTGGCCTTAAGGTTTTGTTACCTTACGCTCTGTCTGCCCCGTAAAGGATGAAGACCTGCTAAATGTGTATGTATATATGTATGCGTATTGAGTACAAAAGGGTTTGGCGATAGGGCTGGATTAAGGTGGTTGAAATAGCTTTGCTACTAAATTTATTTCTGCCAGTTCCAAAATTCTGTCTCAATTAAAAATAATCCCTTAAAACAACTTTGGCCTCACTTTCACCCAATTAATATTCCTGGCACAGTTCAAAGGTTATGATTGATTTAATTTGGAAACTACCCGCACGAATTTCCATTTAATAAATTTTCAGTGGAATAACTAGTGGAAATTTTCAATTTTCCTTGCAATTTTCAACGAAGTCAAACTCGGGCGGATAGGTAGTAACAGCGGGACAAACGTAATATTCTAAATTTGAATAAAACCCGCGTTTAGATGGCGCGAAATAGTGTAGAATAGTGGTGTTCTTTTATCCAACGCACAAGTATCGATATTTTGTAAAAATACTTTCGAAGGGTCTAGTAAAACACTTGTAAGCTTGTTTACGGTAACCTTTTTCGGTTCCTAGTTTAATGCTTTCAACTTCTCAAAGATTAACTTGTCAGGCTTGACCTTTGACATATATAGGTACCTATTTATTTTAAAATATTTACCTACCTCGCTACTCCGCTACTCACGTTCAAGATAACCAAGCCTGTGCGAAATATATATGTTTTTCATTTCGCGTTTCGAAACGCGTTAGTGTTTGTGTGGTGTTGTAACGGATAATTAATTTTGTGGGATTTATGTGTGTTTTATGAGGCAATACAAGAGCGAGGATTTGCATGAAAAACATATAATATTTCGCACAGGCTTGGTTATCTTGCACGTAAGTAGCGGAGTAGCAAGTTAAATATTTTTTGTTCATTCTAATTTAACTTCAAACCGAACTTATTTTGTAGGCGTTGTTAAAGAGTTAGTTTAGATCTGTATGGAAAAGAATGAGTCAATGAGAAAACACAGACTGTTAATTCAATTTTTTTTACTGATCTTCTGCTTCTGCCTAACACAGCAACAACTGACAGGAAAAACGGAAAAACCAAATCGAAACCAAAAATATAATAATGCATCAAAAATACTACATAGTATAAAACAAAGTCGCTTTCTCTGTCCCTGAGTCCCTATGTATGCTTATATCTTCAAAACTACATAACGGATTTTGATGCGGTTTTTTTAATAGATAGAGTGATTTAAGAGAAAAGTTTTTATGTATAACTCTACACAGACGAAGTCGCGGGCAGAAGCTAGTAAAACATAAGACAAATCGCGTTACAATCATCCCAATTATAATCCATCGATACGAAGTAACAAAGACGATAAAGCGTTCTGTCATTCATAATGCATACACTATGATTCATTGTTACGTACGATGCCGTAACTTTGCTTCGGTCCATAAAAACTAACATTATTAACTCGAAAGGAGAGGAACTAAATTGCCTTTCACTGCCGTATATTGTAAGAAATATATTGCACAAGAGCCTTTTACTTATTTTCGAGCAGTTAAACAAGGGACAGTCGCTTTTTAAATTGATATTGCGAAGCAATTTGCGATTGAATGTGATTTGTATTGTGACTATTATTTTTAACTAGCTTCTGCCCGCGACTTCGTCTGCGTAGAATTATACATAAAAACCTTCCTCTTGAATTACTCTATCTATTAAAAAAACCGCGTCAAATTCCGTTGTGTAGTTTTGAAGATATAAGCATACATAGGGACATAGGGACATAGGGACAAGGAAAGCGACTTTGTTTTATACTATGTAGTGATGTAACAGTGTTAATTGAGTTTAACATGTGGGAGTGAGCGGGATGACAGAATGAATGACTGAGATGGAAGAATGAGTGTTAGAGAAAAAATGACGAGAGGACGTACGGCGGCCATGAGAGCGGCGATTTGTATTATTTTAATTTATTAATGCTGTTTCGGAATGTAGTGCTAAAAGAAGCCAAGGAATATTTTATTGGTCACCTGACCTACATGTAGATAAAGGTTTTTGTTAGCAAGAAACGTAATTTTGCTAGCTTTTGGCAGTAAGAATTGTTGGTAGCAGTTTAATTTACCGATGATTTAATTGTTATGAATATAAAATAACTCCTTAACAACAATAAAAATACAATAAGTCTGGTATCTTAATTAATGAGCAATTTAAAAAAAAAAACTGGTTATAACTTCCGCACAATAATAACACAGCACTACAAAAAAAAAACTTTTTTTTTTGCCCTGGATATCATCGCAAATTTTTACGTTTTCAAGTGCCCAGATTACGAAAATATTCATGAAAGTTATCAATGTGCTCGTATTTTCATGATTTTGGCATATCTTATATTTTGAACAATTATCGGCTTGTTAAAAATAAAATTTAATTTTCCGGTCATGATTAGGCTTCGGCGCAACTTTTTCTACATTTTCCTCTTTATTTACTTCGATTTATCCTAATTTCTCAAAACATAACTGACATTATGAATATAATCTGTTATTTTGTTTCTCTTTTTTTGTTTTATTTAAATGTAAAATGTAAATAAAGATTAGTAAAAAAAAATTAGAGCAAATCTTACAAAATTATTGATAGTTTCATGAATGGCAACAAAACCACTGTAGACCAGTGTAATGATATCATCTACTTACAACTGTAACAACAAAAATGTTTTTTGTTTCAGTAAATTATGCACATAAATTTTTAATTATGTTGTTAAGACCTTGTAAAGAGTATGGCTACCAGTGGCGTGGCGCCCGTAGAACTCGAGTCCCACCGGCTTGCCTATTTTACAGATGGGCACTTTTATTGTGCAGAATTAGAGGAAAAGGCTAATTAATTGCCCTTCAGCTTGCCTTCTGATGTACTTGACGCCACGCCACTGATGGCTACCACCATCTTACTCGCTAATCTAGTTAAGCTAAGTAGCAGTGCTTACACTGCTGTGTTCCAGCGTAGGGCTTAAGACACGGGAGGTATTCTTTATTTGCTTTCTAGGCAGGCAACGCATTTCCAATGCTAAGGGGCTTCGATGTCCATAGACAGTGGTAATTGCTCACCAGCAGGTGCTCCACTCCCCTGTGTCTCTGTCTGTGTGTTCGTGACAAACTCTAAAATTACTGAATGGATTATCGACGAGAAAACACCAGGCGAAAGGCATTACCAAATGCTATTCGACCTAGCTTGAGGGTTGTTCGACACAGTGCAAAATACCAGGCCACTAGGTTATTCAATAGGTTACCCGCGGAATTAAAAACAATAACTAGCTTGTACAAGTTTAAAGACAGCTTGAAGCAATTATTGTTGAAAAGGTGTTATTACAGCGTTGACGAATTTATAGCATAACAATTATTGAAATTAAAATTAAAATATGACTACCAAATTAATTATTATTAGATTCATAAGTCATTATTATGTAAATCTGTTATTTTTTTTATTTTTTTTCTTTCCTTTATATTTGACATTCTATTTCTTAATTATTGTTTTCGTATTTTTAATTTAAGTATCTGTATTAGGTAATATTCGTACGCAATGAAAATTGTTTTGTGAATAAATAAACTGAAACTGAAACATGTGGTTTTCACCAACAGATAGTGATTCACTAGGATGGTTTAAGTATGAAATTTGATAATGGTTTTTAATCACAGGCCGGCAACGCACCAGCAGTCCTAATGCTACTACGAACGGCGGTGAATACTTGACATGTGAATAGGTGGACTACAACCCGTTCGTCGGCTTTAATGTAAACAAAATGGTTGAATTATGACAACAATTGTGGCAGCACCGTGTTGTTAGCATCTCCATTGCAGCACCGCTAGTATATTTACGAACGACAATCACTGGTAAGCCATGTACTTTTACGAGAACACGAAAAGTACTTAAGTTAACTGTCTAAATTTTAAACATCGATATCGATAAACTGTCCCACCAGCCCATCACTAAAACACCATCTGTCGTCACTATCCAGTCGTGATGTTTCTCTGAATATTTGATTCTTTACTGTGGTGTTAAGTTTGTCTGGCTGGTTACGGCGGCAAGATTTATCCCATTTTTAAGGATCAAGCTCTGACGTTTTCACTGTAAGCATTTTTGTGTAAACTGATTTAAAAATTTACACGTTTCGGGATATAAAGTATGTATGTATGTATAACTCTTTATTGTATACTAGCTTCTGCCCGCGACTTCGTCTGCGTAGTCACTACATAGTATAAAATAAAGTCGTTTTTTCTGTCTCTTTGTCCCTATGTCCTTATGTATGCTTATATCCTCAAAACTACACAACGAATTTTGATGCGGTTTTTTTAATAGATAGAGTGATTCAAGAGGAAGGTTTTTACGTATAATTATACGCAGACGAAGTCGCAGGCAGAAGCTAGTTATACATAAAAACCTTTCTCTTGAATCACTCTATCTATTAAAAAAACCGCATCAAAATCCGTTGTGTAGTTTTGAAGATATAAGCATACATAGGGACATAGGGACATAGGGACAGAGAAAGCGACTTTATTTTATACTATGTAGTGATAGTGATAGTGAAGTGATATGTAGTGACAAAACACAGGAAAAAGATGAATACAGGACAACACAAATGCACAAAGGCGAACTTATCCCTAAAAGGGCTCTCTTGCAGATGACCTTTGAAAAATTTACAGGACATTAAGTATTAAGCAAGAGTAGACACACAGAAAAATTAAAAGAACCGATCGAAACCTAAAACAATCCTTAAATGCCTAAATATTAAATAATGTAAGATATAATAAACTAAAGCACAATAAATAAAATATAGGTAGGTAGGTACTACGTAATATATAATAAATATATACATAAACACACAAAGTTACAAAACACATCACATTCATTTAAGAGGATCCATCGAGCCAATACGCCAAAGCAAAGTGACTGGCCAAGTCGGCATACTCAAATATTAACTTAGCAACTTCTATTTTAACAAGCAAACTTGTAATAGTTTTATTTTTATTTTGGTTTTCAAGGCATTTTTTTCACGCATTGGCACACAAACAGCTATTTGAATGAGTGTAAGAGATTTGACACTCATGGAATGAGCACTTGTAAGCTTAACAACCGCAAACGGATCTCGGAAAGAAAGAAAGAAAGAAAGAAAGAAAGAAGACATTTATTCCTTTTTGCAAGACACACAAATAAAAGAGAATATACACAATTTTATAGAAAATAATCAAGACAACGATTCCTTTTACGACTCGCAACGATTTCTTTTACGCAAACTCGCACTATACAGATACAGATACATGAATCACGTCTTTATCCCTTACGGGGTAGACAGAGCCTAAGGTGACAAGACTTACAGGCCACGTTGAGCAAGATTGTGGGCGTATACATGGAAAAACAGAACAAAATAGTGATGGGTTGCTAGCCTCATCGCCTATAACATGATTCCTACGATTTTCGGCCATTCCCTCGATGGGCTTTTACCATCTGCGCGGGAAGAGATGCAACTGGTACCTTCTATGTTTTTTCTTTACTTCCAGACCATTTCCAGACCAGCATGGAAGCGAATGAGCGAATGATGATGGGTGAATGAGGATGTTTGAGGAAAGTCCTATACAATCCTCGGCTGGAACAGGGAACGCAGGACTCGTTTCCGACAACCTCGACAACTCGACCGTCTGTGCCAAACTCGTAAAAATCAAAATTTTTATTTTGCAAATAGGGCGCCAAGGGCTCTTTTACACTGCTTTTGACTACCAACGCATTTGGAAAGACCATCATTGCCAAGAAGAATGTACCGCAAGAAGCTTAACAGAAAGACGTTCAGTAATCCCTTACATCGGCCTCTGCAGCAAGATAGGTTCCATTTTTTTAAGGCTCCAATGGTTTAATTTGGGAACACTTGACGGGAACCGATTCCAAGTAACGAACGGGAACCTTGCAGTAAAGAACCCGAAAATCATATAACTCAGCGTTCCATCCAGTATTGCCAACCGTATTGTACTGACTTATTCCCGCACGTCTGTATTTGATAGGCCATATTTAAACCGCCCCTATTTTCTTTCTCCTGGGTATGGCGTCGTAAAGCTCGGATCCGCTAGCTTTGCCAGCCTTTGTTCGCTTGTCCAACTAGGCTGTAAAAAGTATGTTTAATAATGTGCCCGATAATGTGTGCCAGTAGTTTTAGTGACAAACATTTTTTTTTAATCTTTTTAGCTGTCGGTGGCTGAATGGCGCGAGTCCATTGCCATGCACCGCGGCGCAAAAAAAGGCAGCTGTCAGCGAGAATTTCAAAATGGCTGGACACCGACTCAGTCTTTTGTTTGGTTTTATTTGTAAATACTTTTAAATGTACTGTTGTTTACAGCTATTGGCGTAACGATATAATTTAAGGCTCAGGGACCTTAAACATCCCTTTTACAAATGTATTTATTTAAGTAGAATTTAAGTTTTCCTTATGTATTTTATTTTGAAAAATCGACTTTCTGCCAAGTTTCTTGCGGCGCATTCTTCTTGGCAATGATGCTCTTCCCGAATGCGCTGGTAGTTTCAAAGAAGACATGTAAAAGAACCCTTGGCGGCCAATTTGCAAAAATATTTTTTTTTAATTTTGTGTAAAAAAAAGGTTGAGTGCCACAGGCCTAATCCATGCCAACCTTGATATAACTTGATAAAACCTAAACGAGGCCAGTTAAAAACTTCCACAGCCTAAATAGCTTTTTAAAATTCGCTCATCGGAAGTACTCTGAAATCCAATTCCTATTCCCAGTTAACAAAAGGCAAACAAAAGTAATTCCATTTTCGTTTTGAATTTTTCCCTCCCACGAAGTTTTACGGTATTCAATTGTGCTCAAGGTTTTTTTAGGTTTCTGCAAATTTGTAAACGCAAGTGATGGGGAAACTTAAATTGTGTAGGTACTCTTAATGAATGGCTCAAAGTAACTAACTTCTAACACTGTAATCATGAATTAATTACATGTTACTTATAACCTTCTTATTATTTTCTTCTTCGTTTCACTCCCCGTAGTTAGTAGTAGATACACCTTCAAGCGCATGAAGGATCACTTATTGACGCTCCCAAAATCCTTAGGTACATAGTAGAGATGTATAAAGTCTCTACTAATCACACTACGGGCCTCAAACACGTTCTAGTCATAGTGTCGCTAGCCACAAGCAAAAATTATTTAGGGGTAGAGACTATTTTGATTCCCTTTTCCACCTATACGCCTACATCATGCTAAACGTCGCCTTTTGGTCTTGTTACCTTAGGCTCTGTCTACCCCGTAAGGGATTAGACGTGATTTATGTATGTTTGTAGGTTGTAGAGGTAGGTAACTCTAAGGCGGCCAACCACAAAGGCCGGGCGGGCCGCAGGTTGAGTATGACTGGATTTGACAGTCAATATTATCGCGATACTGGGATGTCAATAAGTGATCGTGAATTTCATAGCAATCGGATTCGCTGCGTATGTGTAAGTGTGAATTAGGATGTCTACTGGCCTAGGAGCATTTCTACCATGTCCATTTTACGACTCCTATCCGACCTCATACTAATGATAAAAATATTTTTTTCTCAAAAATGACCGGTAAAGTCGTCATTGTTAACTACATATCAGAACAGGAAGTTAATTGTTGCCGGTCAGTCCAAAATTAAAAAAATATATATTACTGTCGCGCTAAACTCTCCAGTAATGTTGCATACAAATTCCATTACTGTCTAGTTATTAACTATTTAAAAATGCAAATCACCATTATAAAATAAAGGCACAAGACTTAAAACACCAAATTAAAAAAAATCTAATACGACAACGTGTTTATCTGTGTCTGAAATAGCTTTAGGTGTTCTGGGTACAAAAATACTCTCTTCAAATGCCATTGATAGAAAAAGGCAGCAAAGCAAAACAATTTTCACTATATTGTTTTAATTTATTTTTGTTCTTGTTTATTTTCGATTTTTGAGAAAAGCACTGTACTTGCCTCGTTCAAACCATACTCAGCCAGCAATTGCCTACTTCCTGGCCTAGACAGTAATGTACTATTAAAATAACGTGTCAATTGGAATGACATTTGAACAACGTCAATTCAGCGCCGATAAAAAAACACTTCAATTAAAAACTATGTCAATAGCAATTACTTTTATCACAAAGTATAACTCGTTGAGTTGAAAATGCGAAGTTTCAAGCGCCGCTGTCATAACGAGCGTTCTAGTGCTGTTCAGTGTTTTAAATTTCAATACAATACAATACGATGTACTCTATAGTACAGTCGCCATCAGATATCGTAGCGGGTGAGGTCCTCAAATGTTAAATTCGTTACACATACATACATATTAGTGATGTAACGAATATTCGCATTCGCATTCGCGGATATTCGCATATTTTTGGATATTCGTATTTGCATTCGCATCCGCAAAATTTCTGCGTTGTTTTGCGAATATGAATATCAGAAAAAAAACGATTTGAAGATAATGGTAGGTTAATAAAATCAAAAACCCATGCATTTCTTATGTTTTTAATGCAAGAAAAAACTCTAACCTCAAAATTCACTTGTTTTGTTTACGAAAAGACCGGCGCGAGCGGAATGACAATTCAGTCGGATGAGTTCGTATCAACTCGGCAATTCTCGGAACAAAATACAAACGGAACGCACCTCTTAACTGCCAGCAAAGCCATAGACAATTGGCGCCAAATTTGAACACTTCTACATTTGCATTCGCATTCGCATGTTTAAAAAATGACATTCGTTACATCACTAATACATATTATGTCACGTCTTTATCTTTACCTAGCCTGCCAGTGAGTGTAGATGGATGTAGTGAGCCAGCGGAAATAGCAGAGTTATTTAAATATAAATTCAAAGTAGAGTCACCACTGGGTACCACACTACAATCATGTAGTGCTGAGTTCGGTACTGAGTTCACCGTGTTCACATGTAAGGAAGTATCTGATGTGATCCGTCACATGACGCGAGGAAAGTCACCGGGGCACGATGGGCTCAGTATTGAGCACCTGCAGGCCGCTGGAGTACATTTGCCCAGAGTGTTAACTATGCTGTTTTCGTTGTGTATTGGTCATGCCTATTTGCCGGATGAAATGTTGAGGACAATTGTCGTGCCAATAATTAAAAATAAAACCGGGGACATATCAGACGCAGGTAACTATAGGCCCATATCATTGGCTACAATAATAGCTAAGGTACTTGATGGTGTGCTTGACTTGAGACTTGGTGGATATCTTAAGTTAAATGATGCCCAGTTTGGTTTTAGGGCAGGATTATCAACCGAGACAGCCATTTTAAGTCTAAAGCACACAGTCAAGTATTACACTGAGAGGAGCACGCCTGTATATGCGTGCTTCCTCGATCTGTCCAAAGCCTTTGACATGGTGTCTTATGGTGTCTTGTGGGATAAACTATCATCAAGTAAGGTCCCGCACGAAATGATAGATATTTTTAAGTATTGGTACGGTAACCAGTCCAATACTGTTAGGTGGGGGGTAGCACAGTCGGAAGCATATAGGTTGAGTTGCGGGGTGAGACAGGGGGGTTTAACCTCGCCAAAGCTTTTCAACTTATATGTTAACGGGCTGATAGAGGAGCTCAGCAAAATGCCAGTGGGGTGTTATGTCGACGGTGTTAGCGTGAACAACATAAGCTACGCCGATGATATGGTGCTGCTGTCCCCCTCTGTCAGTGCACTTAGGAAAATGCTGAGTGTCTGTGAGGCTTATGCAGAAACTCACGGTCTTGTATACAACTCCAAAAAGAGTGAAATCTTAGTCTTCAGGTCAAACAAAATGAACCCTAAGCATGTGCCCTCTATAACTTTGAAAGGTAAAAACCTACAAAGGGTCTCGCAATTTAAATACCTTGGGCACTATGTGACGGAGGACCTTAAGGACGATCTCGATTTGGAGAGGGAACGAAGAGCATTGGCGGTCAGGAGTAATATGTTGGCTCGTAGGTTTGCCCGTTGTTCAAAACAAGTTAAAATCACCCTTTTTAAGGCGTTCTGTCAGGTATTTTACACGGGTAGCCTATGGGTCAGCTACACGCTGAAGGCCTATAATGCTCTTCGGATCCAGTATAATGACGCCTTCAGAATCCTGTTGAGGTTGCCACGGTTCTGTAGCGCGTCCGGCATGTTTGCCGAGGCGCGTACTGACGACTTTTATGCGATCAGGCGAAAGCGGATCGCATCTATATTAACCCGCATCCGACGCAGCGATAACAGGATACTGAAGGTAATTGCCGATAGAACAGATAGTTCCATCCTGTGTACCTGGGTTAAAATTATTAATTAGGATTTGCAATTTGATAACCTTGCCAATTTATATATTGTACCTACTTTTTGACATGAAATCATTATTTATATTTGAATGGAAATAGTTATTTGTAACATTCTATCCTAGTCTTTTTATTTTATTTTGAATTTTACTTATTTAATTTTATTAAAATATTGATTATTTAAAGTTATTTTAATGTTATTTATGAATTTTGATTTCTTTGTTTTTAAAACTAATTTATTGTTCTCATTATAAATCAAACAACTAACAATAGGTTAAGGCACTGTATTTTACTAACATTTTTATATGGATCTCGGTCTGAAATAAAGTTATTTTATTTTATTTTAGTTATTTTTATTTATTTATCCCTTACTGGGTAGACAGGGCCTAAGGTAACAAAACCTTAAGGCCACGTTTCGCATGATAAAGGGCGTATAGGTGGAAAGGGAAATCAAATAGTGTTGGGTTGCTAGCCGCATCGCCTATAACATAATTCCTAAGACTTTCCCCCATTCCTTCGATGGGTTTTTACTATCTGCGCGAGAAGAGAAACAACTGGTAAATTCTATGTTTTGTCTTTACTCCCAGACCAACTGAAAGATAAGGTTAATAACATCAGACCACGCAATTCGTCGTAAATATAAGAGCAACGAGTTTTCAATAAATTCGTGACGTTCAATAAGGTAATTAAAAATATCAGAAGCCACAGATCGTCAAAGGTATTAACGCCGTCAGGCTGATCATAAATATCGGAACATTTGTGGAAACTAAACCTGACGTATATATAATAAAAGATTCTAATTTCAAACAAATACGAATATGGCTCATACGTTATGCCAAAATGAAAGATGTCACCGTGTCCTCGTGTCATAGTATACTCGTTTGCATGCGTAATTCACTGTAATTTAAACTGTTTATTACAAAGTTACAGTATATTTTCCACGAATGTTTTGATCTTTATGATCACCCTGACTGCATACCTTTGACGATCCGTGACGTCCCGATTTTATTGAAAGGTCGCTGCTCTTATATATATAACGAATCGCGTGTTCTGATGTTATTAACCTTATTTAATGTTACGAATTTATTGAAATTTAAGGCTGCTCCGAAATATTTGAGGACCTGATGAGCATCTGATGGCGACTGTACCTACAGTGGAAGTAACCAAAATGGTGGTAATACGGGATATCCGATTTGCATCAACTGAACAGACACCTAGGCCAACGTGTACCATCTTAGGCCTCATCTTAGCCTTCCATAAAGCGAGATTGAAGTCAAACATAAGCCTATTTATGTAAAAAAAACACAATACTGCATACCTACATACATCACGTCTTTATTCCGTACGGGGTAAACGAATGCGGGCGAACGCGGGCCAAACGAATGTGAAGCGACTATCATACCAAAGTCCCAAAATTAGCGTACCTACTAGATGAAATTTTCAAGCATTGTATGTAAAACTATTTTCCCAGTTATTCCTAGGTACGAAAATAATGGAAATTCTATGCAAGTCCGACCTGGTATAATTTTCAAAGTCTAGTACTGGACACCGTTTTGCATAATCCTAAACAGAATCGTACTAGTTCCTTAGAGGATTAAATGAACCGGAGTCGCCAACGACGATCCTAAAGCTCGCACACAAAACCGGGATGCGATGCGAAGCGCCGCCGCATCGCAGAAACTACATACATACATACATACACATGCACAAATCACGTCTTTATCCCTTACGGGGTAGACAGAGCCTAAGGTAACAAGACCTACAGGCCACCTTTAGCAATATTGCGGCGTATAGGTCGAAAAAGGAATCAAAATATTGATGGGCCTATCTATAATATAATTCCTAAGAATTACGCCCATTCCCTCGATGGGCTTTTACCATCTGCGCAGGTAGAGAAGCAACTGGTACATTTTATGTTTTTTCTTTACTCCCAGACCAAGCATGGAAGCAAACCTAACCTAAATACCTAAACGTAACTTTGGTCTATTTCATTTGTCACTCATAGTCTTTGGGACCCCATTATCTTAAAATGTTCAGGACTGGACCCCAATACAGTTTAATAAAGTCGGCTTATGAATACGTATGCTGCCTTGTTCGTCGCCAAAACAGTTTTCTTTTTATTCTTTAATTAGTGTGCATGACGGCTCCAGTTGGTTTCATGCTCTTAGTTATGGTCGCAAATTTAGTTTACTCTCCGTAACAAAGTTACCTTTACATGGAACACAATAAATTTTCGACCTTGCGTCCTCGTGTTACAGGATGATGGTATAGTATGGGTTTCGGATTTTCCGGACTACGTTCAAGTTTTTGATTTATAAGCATGCTAGGGCGCATTGCGGAATATTCTGAATAAATAACCTGTTTAGAACATTTCTGTTCATTTTACAATGATCCCTGTAAAAATTGCGTTAAAAATGTCACACGATTTTCTGAGTTCACATGACTCCTTCAGCGCATTTGCGTCCACTGTTGGGCTATGCAATCAGTAGGCTTATTACCTAACTCGCTCGCAATCACCATCGTGTTCATTTTGACAGTTCATATATGGGCTGACAATTGGCATGGGATTCAGCTAGCTGTCACATTCGTACAAGAACTGTCAAAATGCACACGATGGCGATTGCGAGCGAGTTAGGTATTAAGCCTACTGTTGTAGAAGGCCCGGTCTTCCCAAGACAAAAACATGTCCGCTAATACACATGCCAGTACTATTGCTTCTCTTGATCACCTTAATTTGCAATCACTTGAGTTTCACGCAATATCCTACTAATATAAACGCAAAAGTTTGTAAGTATGGATGGTTGGATGTTTGTTACTCTTTCACGCCAGAACGGCAGGACAGATCTAGATAGAATTTGGAACATAGATATATTATTGTCTGGAATAACAAAGTCTACTTTTTATCCCGGAAAATTGCGTAATTCCTGCGGGATAGCGATAAACGAATTATGTGCAGACAAAGTTGCAGGCAACACCTAGTGGTTGATATTTTTACACACACATACCACGAAGTAATGTACTTCTATAGACTGGGAGTAAAGAAAAAAAACATAAAAAATTCCAGTTGCTTCTCTTCCCGCGCAGATGGTAAAAGCCCATTGAGAGAATGGGCGAAAACCTTAGGAATCATGTCATAGGCGATGCGGCTAGCAACCCATCACTATTTTGATTTCCCTTTCCACCTACGCCCTTAATCATGCTAAATGTGGCCTTAAGTTTTTGTTACCTTAGGCTATGTCTACCCCGAAGGGATAAAGACGTGATATTATGTATGTTGGGCTAATGCCTCTCGAATTGTTCTTTCATTAGCATCTATAGCCGTGAATTCGTTGGTACGTGGTAGCCCGTTCACATGACCCCAGGACGCCCCGATCGCCTTCTACCAGGTAGAATACTACCAATAGATATTATTGTACTATTAAGGTGCATTGGGGTAAATTCGATATTGGGGGAATGTCGAAAATCGTGGATGGCCAAAGACATTGGAGCTTCTAGGTAAGCGTTGCTAGATTATGTAATTGTTCCCCGTTTAGTGGATATCCACGAATTTCGAAATTCCCCCAATATCGAATTCACCCCAATGCACTATATGTTAGCCTAATTGAATTTTATACTGCTGGGCAGACTCCTGCCACTCTACTTGATATGCGTCTAAGTCATCTCGCCATTTTCCGGTCTGCCTACTCTTCGATAGCCATCCTGTGAAATCCAACGGGTAGCAATTTAGGCCCATCGCTCTGGATTCACGCGGCAGACATAACCAGCCCAGTCACATTTTTAAGCCTCGCGGTCTGCAATTTATGAATAGAACCAAATAGACCAAGACCAAATAGGAGACGTTTTGGAAAAAGGTCAGGTCAGGAGTACCCGAAACCGACGATCATGTATGAAGAGATTGATGACTGTGGATGAAGCGAAAGAAATATGTCAGGATCGTAGCAAGTGGAATAAAGTAGTCTCTGCCTACCCCTGTGGGAAAGAGGCGTGACGGTATGTATGTATGTGTAATAATAATAATCATAATAATATAGCCTTTTTATTCCGAATTCGCTACAATTTCAATAACTATGTTGTTGTTGTTTATTATTAAATTGTCGCGTAATTCGGCGTGCCTCATGGCATAGGCCTCCTCCGTGTATTGGAGGGTTTGGGCTATAGTTCCCACGCGCGCCCAATGCGGATTGGGAACTTAACACACACCATTGAATTTCTTCGCAGATATGTGCAAGGTTTCCTCACGATGTTTTCCTTCGCCGAAAAGCTCATGGCAAATTTCAAATGTAATTTTCGCACATAAATTCCGAAAAACACTAGGTGCGCGCCCGGGATTTGAACCCACGACGCTCTGCTTGAGAGGCCACTGGTCAAACCACTAGGCTACCACGGCTCATGAATAGATAGTCAAAATTAAAAAGGAAATCCTCTCCACTGGCAGCACAGTTATGTATTACAAATTCGCCCTCTGGTCGTGTGCACTAACGAGCAAAAGTAACAGTTACGTTATATTGAGACTTGTACGGAGGAGGAGCTCTTATTTTCGCTCGACAGTGCATACGTGGTCTTGCCCGTACGTGTCTCCTTCGCTGCCGCCCTGCCTTGCGATCCGTGATACTGAATAGTAATCAGACGCGTTACCTTTTAACATATTTAGGGCGCGATACACAACTACACGCGCTCTTTTTAGCGCAGACATTAAAATATTGTTGGAAAAACAACAGCCTGTAGTTTTTTTTACAACCTTTTGTTGCACATTTTTTTTGTTTGTTGTTGTTTTGCGGGTGGTAGGGCCTTGTGCAAGGTCCGTCCGGATCGCTACCACCATCTTACTCGCTAATCCTGCCGCTAAGTAGCAGAGCTTGCACTGCTGTGTTCCGGTGTGGAGAGTAAGACAACCGGGGAAATTACGGGCACAAGAGGCATTTCATCTTAGTCCTCTAGGTTGGCAACGCATCTGCAATCCCCCGGGGTTGCGGGTGTCTATGGGCAGTGGTGATCACTTATTACCATCAGGTGACCTACTTGCTCGTTTGCCTTCCTATTCACATAAAAAAATAAAAAAAACAAGCCTTTTATTTCACTTACACCTGTACAGCTAGCATCTCTACCTCGTACCCATCATGTGTACCCCGTAAGGGATAAAGACATGATTAATATGTAAGTATGTTGGTCTAATACCAAGGCACTATTGGACGAACTCATAATTCTCGCACACCTCGTCCCCCACTTTTTTGTCATCCACCAGAAGAAATATCTTTGGAGAGGCTAATAGCGCTAGGACCCAACGGACCAAGGGTCTAAACACCGAAAGGAATAAAGTTATATTCGGTGCTGAGACCCCTATATTTATTTATCTTGCCTAATTCGGCCACGAATCCACGAATTGCCGTTTCCGCCGAGGCATGTATAGTGCTTTTCGCCAATAATGCTAAGAAAAAAAATAAAATGTAAACACTATACACCACTGACTTGCAATTGAACAAAATTATCGCAATGTGCTACTCCCGCAACAGTAGGTAGGTGTAGACTGTAGTTACTTTTTTTCCACAGATTCTGATCATAGGGTAAAAAAACAGTTTAAGACACTTTCCACTATGATTGTACGAGCATTTGGCTGTTGGTGGTGAATAATCTTAGTCAATACATATTTTTTTGTTATTAAAAACTGTCCAATAATGTGATTGTATTGACTTCCCGGCCGTGGAACAGTATAGTAATGACTTTAACTTCTTAAATTCTCGCGAGCCTGTAACGAGGAACTTCGTGGTCTAGTTTTGCAACAGTAAGGCATACATTTCCAAATGTGCAGTGTACAGTGGAGAAAATATATTTCTAGATCAAAAATTCTCGTTTCAATCCAAACCAAGTACTCCCAGTAAATTGGATGTTACAAAATAATTTCTTCCTCTAGGAAAATATACAAATCTTGTAACCATATTCGTACACGATTTTTCTACAAGAGCATGCCAGTTTATTTGTACACTCGCTTAGAACCGTAACTTATGAAGCTGTAGGTCATAACAGGCTGGTTGTAATGTGGTGGTACTGTAGAAAATACCGGTTTATTTAGACACACTGATGTAGCCTTGTACTAAGAGGATAAAGGTCGTAGTAAGATGGTTGTACAGTGTTACTTTGCTTGGAATAAGTAGTGCCACACAAGATCGAATTTGCTCAATATTGCATTTGAAATTTTCGTCATGTTCAAAATTGCTAGATAGTAGTTCCGAGGTGGACACCCTGGTTATAGTCGCGGGTTCACGGTGGATGCAAGCCGCTTCCAACCGAGGGAAATGGAGGTCCATGGGGCAGGCCTATGTCTAACAGTGGACGTCCTTTGGCTGATAATACATATGATGATGATGATGATGCGTTACAAAATAACGGTTAATGCGGAAATGCTTTATACGAAGCATGGTTTTATTTCTATGCCAGATTTTTTGTCATACTGGTCTGGGAGCAAAGAAAAAACCTACAAAGTACCAGTTGCTTCTCTTCCCGCGCAGATGGTAAAAGCCCATCGAGGGATTGGGCGAAAATCTTAGGGATCATGTTGTATAGGCGATGTGGCTAGCAACCCATCACTGTTTTGATTCCTCTTTCCATCCATACGCCCACAATCATGCTAAACGTGATCTTTAGGTCTTGTTACCTAAGGCTGTGTCTCCTCCCCGTAAGGGATAAAGACGTGATTTATGTATGTATGTATGTAAGATTGACTTAGACAAATTGGCAAGAAAATTCTGTGAACGGGGGCAAAGCCGCGGGTAACAGCCTAGTATTTAGTCAATTCATTAGATACTGTGGTGTCTCGCAGTAAATGTATAGCGATTTTACTTTCAACTGGCAAGGAAAATCATGTGACGTTTACTGTGAGAACGTTCTACGCTGAGGCCACAGTCAAATTGTTCGATAGTACCTCCTGCCTTCATCTGGATATAAACCCGAAATCCACTGAAATCTGAAACTGTAGTCAGTGATAACAAAGCAGAACTAACCATTAAGCTATCCCATTTTGCTTTTTTTTTAAATTCGCTAACGTACTAAAAGCCAAACTTAATTGTTACTGTCCGGTAACTCTTTAGATATTCTAAGCCGTTCGATTTTTAAATTGTATCTGCTGCAGGCACCCGGCGGGAATAGATAACAGAATTGAAATGGAAATGGCCAGTGTCAGCTGCTATGCAAATGAACCTAGAAAATTTAAATTTGGAATTATTTCATGCATGGAAGGCCATGTGCATTTAATTATTGTCAATATGAATACGTGAATATTTCTTTATTAGTTTTCGACATCCAAAAAATCGTTTATTTTTAATTTGTCATGTATGGGCAGGGGCGTGCAGTGGACTTTGACAGAGGGTAGGCGTATTGCCAACAAAATCCGTATTGGTACGAAGCGTGTCGGGCACATTTACGTATGCTTACAAGCACTGCTTATATGCCTGTAAGGGATGAACGCGTCTGTGTATGGGTATGTGGAATTTTTTTTTTCGTCTCACACTATCAAGCAGCCCCGTATCCAGCCTTCATATTTAATTTAATTAATTTTCACAAAATGGTCCCAACTCAGCATTTGCTGGCCTTCCGTTGGGACCGTAGGGTGGCACATACATTGAAAAAAAGTTATTAATTCGCCTGCCGAATGCAATAAGGGCACAAGTCAAAAAACCAATAAGTCGAGAAACGGCTATTTAAAGTTTTGAGAAACAGGTGTATGACCACCAAATTGGCTATATTTTTTTTTATTTTAGAAAAACGTACCTGTTCCTGAGATTTTCTTTTTCTTTGGCATAGATAGCTTCGAATGAATCCATTAATTTCATTTATAATAATATACATTTGAAATTGTAAGGGCCTAAACATGGGTACTTAGTGTTGTGCCTTTGTTGCAGAAAGTATTTTATGCAATTTCGTGATGTGCCTGAAGTCATGCTAATTATTATAAGTATAATCAATAATATAAATGCAATAAATTAATGACAAATTTAAGAAAATGCTAATATAAAATAAAATCAAAATCAAAAACACACCAAATAGGTTAGAATTGGTATCAATTGTTTTCTATTTTTTTTATAATATCAGTATTAATTTCGTCGTACCCTATAGATTTCGTATTATTTAATGACATCCTATGCATTTCTTTTTCTGACACCGGTGTTATGAAGATGCTATTATTTCGTGCATTACCATGTATGTGCATTTGAGGTGTTTGAGGTTGTTTAACTGAACCTGCTAGTTCTGTGTAGTAAGTATTAAAATTTGATGCTATTTTAAAGGGGTCCGTTATCATTTTATGTTTTAGTACCAGTTTATTAATATTGCGGTGTGTTTATAGTATTATTAGTTTCATTTTTTATTATGTAAATAAATAAATAAATATCAGGGAACAATTCACACACAACCTAAGCTAATCCCAAAGTAAGCGCTAGTAAGGCTTGTGTTATGCGTACTAGACAGCGATACTCATACTTATAAACTCATACTGATTATTTGCCACGAGGCTCTGCATTTATTTTAAATGTTGATCAAATATTTGTTATTGTTTAATCTTTGCGCAGTATCTATGCATTTTTTAACAATTTAGTGTATCTGTAATATTCATGTTTGTTTTGTTCGGTTCTTGGTTTTTATAATATCGAAAACGAAGTAATCTTTTCTTTTGCAGCTAATTTTTACTCCTGTTGTCATCCATTTTGAAGAACTATGATTTGTATTGTTATTTTTTTCCGCATAACAGGAAAACATAGCTTATAAAACAATACGATCAAGTCGTGAAACTGATTGAATGCGACATTGAAATCACTTTCTAAATATATATCTGAAAAAGATAGACTTGACAAACATTTCTGAAATTTATTTATATTCTTCTTCTTATGGTGCCTCTCCAACTAGTGAAGGTTGGCAGTCAGCTCCGCATACTTTACACGGTCCCTGGCCAGGTTGAAAAGCTCCGCTGCACTTGTGATTCCAGTCCATTCCCGGATATTTCGCAGACAAGATTTCTTACTGCGCCAAACAGCTCTTTTTCCAGCCACTTTGCCCATGATTATAAGCTGTAAAAGCTCGTATCTTGTGTGCCTCAGCACATGTCCCAAATAAGCAACTTTTCTTTTTTTGATGGTCTGCATCAGTTCACACTCCTTTCCAACCCGACGCAGGACCTCAACATTGGTCACCCGATCCGTCCATCTTATGGCCAACATGCGTCTATATGCCCACATTTCAAATGCTTCTACACGTTTACTGAGTTGCTCTTTAAGGGTCCAGGCTTCACATCCGTATAGAAGTATGGGCCATATATAGCATTGCAGTAAACGGATTCGCAGACGTATTTTGAAACTGATTTTATATTATCAATGTTATAATCTCTTTTACATTTAAAATAATGTCCTTGGTCTTGACCTTAAACCTTAACATTTGTGCTGTGCCATGATCAGAAATGCCGAGAGGTAAAATGGCAGCATAGGCCCTTTTTACGTTGCTCAATATATCGTCTATGCAGGTTTTATCCCTTGTTGGTTCTTTTAAATGAATTGTTAAATTATAATTATTCGATATGTCTATTAGTCTGTTACAGTCGTTACTAATTGCTAGTGTATTAATATTATGGAAGTCACCACATACGAATATTTTTTAAATTTAGATTTAGTGTTCAATTCGTGTAGTAAAATATCTAGCTTGTCAAGAAATAAGTTAGCGGATGAACTTGGAATTCTGTACAAACAAATTACTACAGCATTATGTTTGGGTACCTCAATACCACAGTACTCAAAGATCCTCGATACCGACATTTTCTGCACAAAATCGAGTTCCTTAAAAGTTACCTCTGGCTTTGCCAAGATACAGACTCAGCCTCTATTTTGGTCTCGGGAATAGCTACTGGTCAATGCGTAATTGTGAACTTATATATATTTTTTTCATTTCCAGATTCGATGAAAGTTTCTGTGACATATCATATCTGGCTCATTGTTTTTCTTGTGTATTTTCGTGAATTCATTATGCACAATCAATGTTCATAAGTGTCCTAAGAACATAATATCACAAGACACAACTTAAAATTTAACTCGAATGATTATGCAAGAAGGGCACAACTAAGAAATGCCGTTATTGCATGAACAGGGTAGGCCATTTCGTCACATGCAAGAAGGGCATTTATGCCCTCTATATTCCGCTAGAGTTAACTTTTGAAAATAGTCTTTAATGTATACGATAAAACGATCAAATTAGAACACGATTCCGGGATAAACTCAAAAATCGAAAATTTTTAGTTCGGCCCTTTTTGCATTCAGCAGGCGAATTAGGTACCTAAATTATAATACAACAGTAAAAACAAATATAATTGGCTGTCTGGGCACAAAACCCTTTGTCTTTGGCAAGGTAATGAGGGTAAAAAGAGCAAAATTTAGACAAATTCACATAATTTAGCAACTCTAACGCCATCTAGTTTTTGATTGATGTACTGCTAAGACGATAGCCTAGCTATGACTGGCGACGTCACCCTGCCAATCACGATCGTGGTACTATTGAAGTTTCAAAACTCAGTTGCATAAAATATAACTTCTTCTTCTTCTTCTTTTATTTGTGGCGTATCAAGTCGTTATAGTGACGACAACTTCGCCAATGTCAATGTAAAAATTTTTATTAAAAAATCTTGTGACAAAATGTCGGCAACGTTGTACGGTAATGGTCAAAGACCCCCCTCCCCCCCTGTCGGGCTCTTAGCCAACGGTCAATGATATCCCTCAGAAACTGCCAGGAAATCATTAGCCGTTGCCCAGGGCGCACCGGACCAAGCACTGCTCTTCCCCCCGGACGGATCCAAAAACGAACCGCAGCTCTTAATCACACGTGGAGGTAACCCGACTCGCACCCCAAAAAATATAACTTCTCACAGTCTATTCCTTTGGACTTTGGTCTCCAGGTGTAACAACTGCCTAAGTTTAAAAAAAACTTGACGACGTGATAAATGTCAAACGAAACTATTTTGCCTGACACCGTACCTTTTTTGTTCTTTTTTTTAAACACGCTTTGACGTGACGGATGACTAGTTGTGAAACGAATACAGAGCTTCAACATTTTTTATTCAGTCGTGGAAATATCCGCTTTTGGTTTAATTGTTTCACTGAATAAAGCGTAGGATTCAACAAAGTATTTCAAAGTTTTTAAGTGTTAGAATACCATTGAGTTCCAGATAATCGTGTAACATTCGACCAATCACATAAGCTCATAAGGCTTCCCCATCTAAATTTCCTACTTTTCTAAAAAATTTAGAGGAAAAATAATCTTAAGTGTCTTTTTTATGAGTAGGTAGGTACC
Organism: Pandemis corylana; assembly: GCA_949127965.1. Taxonomy (NCBI): domain Eukaryota; kingdom Metazoa; phylum Arthropoda; class Insecta; order Lepidoptera; family Tortricidae; genus Pandemis; species Pandemis corylana. The sequence continues at coordinate 7,398,594 of OX421873.1, forward strand.
TAATAGCATTAAATTAAAAAAATCTACACATTCATAAAATAATAGTTCAATTTTATGCCAAAAATGCCTTACATTATTTTGAAAAAGAACATTTCAAACTATTGGGCCGATTTTTACCAAACATCGCAAGGAACCACGGCAAGGAAACTGGCTTTCCAATAAAAAGACCGCATTCAAATCGATCCATCCACTTGAGAGCTAGGATACCACAGACACACGCACACTGATATCGATGTTAAACTTATAACAACTTTTTGCGTCAGGGATAAAAATTCTTTGCCATAAAAGAGTTTTCCTCACATTTTGACATAAATAACTTTTATGTTTTTATTCTATGTTCAGATTTTACAGTGTAATGCACGCAAACGACTCATCTGAAAATTCACGTTGAAATTGGCCCGAAAATCTAGCTTTCACAATTTAATACGAAGTGCTGGCATGCAAAAAACACTCGTGTCTATGAAAAAGCTTAATGTTTCACTTTGCGTGCTGGCTGGAATTTTGCGCTAGAACTGCTGGTGAAAAATAAAAAATAGAAAAGGTGTCAAATTTATTTCTGGGTTTTTAAATTTTTTTTTAGGAAAAGGTAATTTAGCGTTGTAAAACTTTAAGCAGGTACTTTATGATGTGAGATATGTGTAAATCACGTCATTATACCTTACAGTGTAAACAGAGTCCAAGGTAAGAAGACAGCTTGATTGTGGGCGAACAGGTGGAAAGGGGAATCATTACTGTATAGTGTAGGTAGAATGGTCTTGTTGTTTTTGTTGTAGGGTATCCCCTGCCTAACCCTACCGGCCAATTGATGGAACTATGCCTGACAGCTGAGTAACGCAATTTTGACAGCGATCACTTGTAGCTCTCAACCTTGACACTGGCAAAGTTGTCCCATTGGACAGAAGCCATCTACTTTGAGAAAAAAAATGGGAATCAAAATAGTGATGGGGTACCCGCATCGCCTAAACATGTATCCTAAGATTTTCGCCCATTCGCTTGTTGGTCTTTTAATGTTACTTTATAGGAAATGTGATAATGATATGTTTAAAAAATAGAAGACCATAATTTACTGAATTTGTGTAAGTTCTTAACCTAAATGTTCGACATGTTATAACTTGTCATGATTCTCTTCAAAATTAATTAAGTCCTTACACGCAACGACTAACTTAATTTACCACAAAGTTTCACCAAAAAAAAACCGCCAAGCCCTGAACTTCATTCAACAAAACCATGACCCCCAAAACGTACTTTTGAAGCTCCATCAATTCATAACATTTTCCATGTTTACCAAGTACTTGGCAGTGTTCGCTGCCGCGTTCGACTTGCCAAGTGGTTTACCGAATTTGGCCAAGTTTGGCCGAGCTCCTGATAAGTTTATTAGTTAAGATACAGATTGTTTGCGGGTTGGCCGTGTAATACACGAGACGGGGGAGCTAGGAAAAGTAAAGGAGGTATTTATGATCCTATTTCCATACATACTCAAATCACGTCTATATCGCTTACGGGGTAGACAGGTAAAAGCCACGTTTGGCATGGCAACAATATCATAAAGAAAATAAGAATAAGAATAAGAGATTTTTATTACTCAGCACACCTTAAGGTCCCACACCAGTGCGTAAAAGACGTTGACGGTGCGGTTACGCAACAAAATGAAGAAACAGTGAGGGAACGCGACGCATGCGAGACGTCACTGCGTATACGCAGCGGTGTGGTTGCTCATTTATACAGAAATGTTCATTTTAAAAATAATGTAAAAGAAGTGGAAATAAAGTGCTCTTTTGATTCCGATCTTTTGATTGCGTTGACATAGAGGATTGATGTTACCAGAGAGAGAGAGAGAGTGAGGGAGAGAGAGAGAGAGAGAGAGAGAGAGAGAGAGAGAGAGAGAGAGAGATAGAGAGAGAAAGAGAATGAGAGAATGAGACACAGCCTAAGGAAATAAGACAGGCTGCGTTTAGCAAGATTGTGGGCATATAAGAGTATAAGTATTTGGTATTGAATAATCTCGACTGTATACCTCTACGTGTTCCTGAGTAAATGCGTTTTGACGGACAGACAGATGTACAGCGAGATTTTTTCTTCAGAGGTACGGAACCCAAAACAAATATGCATACATACATACATACACAAATCACGTCTTTATCCCTTACGGGGTAGACAGAGCCTAAGGTCACAGGTACCTACAGGCCACATTTAGCAGGATTGTGGGCGTATTGGTGGAAAATGGAATCAAAATAGTGATGGGTTGCTAGCCTCATCGCCTATAACATGATTCCTATGATTTTCGCCCATTCCCTCGATGGGCTTTTACCATCTGCGCGGGTAGAGAAGCAATTGGTACATTCTATGTTATTTCTTTGCTCCCAGACCAACATGGAAGAATACAAATATGCCTGCTCCATAATTTTGTAACGACAGTTCGTCTCACGGTTAATACGATTCAAGATACTTTTATAAGGACTCCAGTCCGCTGCAAGCCTGTTAGGAAAGTCCGGAGTTTATCGCATTAGGCCCTGATTATACATAATCTGTTCAGATTTACATCTCAAACACGTTTTATACAAATAAGTTGAATGAAGGACGAGGAAAAGTTTACTTGAACGTAATATCAACTCGAATTCTTTCCGAAGTTGAAAATGTCAAACGGCTGTCGTGCGCGTTAGGCCTTTTAGGGTTTCATACAGCAACAGTTTCGGTTCTTTTACTTTTTCTGTGTGTCTACAATACATACATAATACAGAGCCTAAGGTAACAATACCTAAAGGCCACGTTTAGCATGATTGTGGGCGCATACAGGTGGAAAGGGGAATCAAAATTGTGATGGGTTGCTAGCCGCATCGCCTATAACATGATTCCTAAGATTGTCGCCCATCTTAATCCTCTAGGTTGGCAACGCATCTGCAATCCCTCCGGGGTTGCGGGTGTCTATGGGCAGTGGTGATCACTTACCATCAGGTGACCCACTTGCTCGTTTGCCTTCCTATTCACATAAAAAAAAAAAAATTTCGATGGGCTTTTACCATCTGCACGGGAAGAGAAGCAACTGGTACATTCTATGTTTTTCTTTTCTCCCAGATTAACATGGAAGAAATTCTGTGTAGAACTCTTGCTTAATACTTATGTCCTGTCAATCTTTCAAAGGTTAACTGGGAGAGATCCCTTTTAGGAATGAGTTCGCCTTTGTGCATTTGTGTTTTATGTATTATTACACACACACACACACACACACACACACACAAATCTTTATACCAAATTTAATCAAAATCCATCCATTCGTTTAGCATGTACGAGTAACAGACACACAAACATGCACATTTATAATAGTCTGATTTAAAATATCAAAGACGGCGTCAGACAGTGTTTACCCGCAAAAACCTATGTATCATTTTAGACACGAATTACTCGACAATACTTCTTTGACAAGAAGGAAAAATTGCCTATCTTTGAACAAAATAATTGGTCAAGCGAGATTAGATGAACTAACAGTGGTTCAAGAAATTAGTTTTAATTATTCTGATCTAAAACTACAAAAAACAGTTCATTCAATTAAACGTTCATACTCCTTCTTCTGACGCGTAGTTCAAGAGTCAAATAGACAAAGTACAGTCAGCAAAATAATGCGGTTAGCACAGCCACGCACACGTCTATGCGTGTTGAGTATCGACATGAACGTTAAGTAGAATCTATGACATGTGAATGTGTGAGTGAGTTCGATCATAAAATCTACCCCCTAAGTACAGATTTTTTAGCAACAAGATGAATGAGCAATGTCGCTGTAAATTACCTGTTTATTGAATAAACAAGAACTAACTATAAAATAACAATGAAGAAAGTTACAACTATTTAAGTTAGTTTATAATAAATTAAGTAAAAAATAATTACAAATTAAATGAAAATAATCCCCCCCGGTATCGTGTCACACTCAAAGGCTGAAAATGCAATATCTCCGGTTTCAGTTACTTCTACAAAAATAATGTAAAAGTATTTTTTTTATTTAGACTGTCCTAAAAATATTTTACCTAATCTTACATTGGATATTGTCATCCCCAGTGTAAGCGAGAGAACCGAATCGAAGCTTCCTTCGACCTTGAATCTTCAAATTTATGCAATCCCACGCATTGAACTATTATTACTAGCGAAGAGTAGTTACCATCTCACTGATGCGACGATGTTATATTATTATTTCTCAACAAGTCTGAGATTCCAATTCCAAAGCAATATTCCTCACAACCAGCATGGCCATTGAAATAACATCCAAAAATGTCATTTTATTATTACTATTTTATATTCCGTTTTCTTCGGATACGAACCCGGTTCACTAAAGCAGAAGTCAAATCTTCGACCTGTCTTTGACCGCTAGGCCACCGAGGTATGCAAGTTACATGGTGAATTTATGAATTATGTTCAATCTGCGACTACTGTATTGCAATTTGTGTAAATAGCTGTTTTATGAGCTTTGAAATAAGGTTGAAATTATAATTTATTTTTTTCCGTAACTATTTAATTTTATGGTGGTTGCAGTCTGTTGTATGTTTAATTTTACTCTTATATAATATGTTAAAAACGCAAACGCATTGTGTTTTCTTTTAATATAATTATTAATAGGTATGACTCTTTTTACTGGAGTTTAAAAGTTGCTAGCTGATGGCTATTTTGGTCGTTATCGTCTTAAACAATATAAAGTGTTTTCTACCCTCAAATTTCTAATAATATGATTTTGTGAACAAACAACTGTCACCGCTGGCAGCCATTATTAGCTGCGGGATGAACCGTGTGTTATACTTACGAACTGTTTAATTTTGCCTTTCGAATACCTTGTGATTTGCAAAACATGGATTTTCATTTATCTTTGTTGAAAAGAGCAAAACAATATAACTATTTATATAAGGAATCGCTAGGCGTTTTTTGATATGGGTAAGTAGACAAACGGTGTTAAAAACAATGACTTATTATTTTATCGGTAATGTTTTAAACAACTTTTTTTGACGAAAAATGTTTTTATTTAAACTTCATTTATTTTGCAGCGGAAGACTGTGCCATTATGGATTCACCCTTACGCAGACTTCGGACACGATAAAAATATTCGTTCTGGGCCTAAACCTGAAGCCTCATCTCCTGCCATTTGATTTGGACATTATGTAGTTGCCGCACCCGCTAGTGACCCATTTCACAGCAACAAGACACAATGCTACGTTGCAACCTGTGCGAAACCATCTGCATGCTGCAGGATTGCATTGCCGTAGACCAGCAAAAAACATGCTTTAACGGACCAGCATAGAAGAAACCTTTGAAAGAAAGAAAAGAAAGAAAGAAAGAAGGCATTTATTCCTTTTTGCAAGACACACAAATATAAGATAATTACACACAGTTTTATAGAAAATAAACAAGGTATAACGAAAAAAAAACATAGACATGAAAAATAGATCATCAGCGTTGTGTGTCTTCGCAAAAGTGAAACGGTCGCTGGCTCAGCATTACGCTGAGGTGTTAGACACCTGCAGCACTGATTTTCAGCCAGAACCGTCTATGACTCACGAAACTCCGAAACTTTGCTCGTGAATATCTTGACTTTGATTATTACATCAATCAAAGTCAAATGTAGTGATTTTTAGTGATGAAGACGAAATATATTAACTTAATTAAATATATAAACACAGTAATGTTTTACAGTGCAGAACGAGTGGCAGTGTTACTTTAGGCTATGGGGTTGGATGTCATCGATGGGCCCTGGTGTCCAAATCCAAACCAAATCGAGATAGGTAGCTTAGTCGCTTCAAAGTGGAGATTATAACCCAGTGTGAAATGATGTTATTGTTAATGGCTGTCATTTAACATGTCTATTCATTTCACCACTGACTTACACGTCCGCAAATAAAACGTTTCGTTCATCTTTATCAGACTTAAACCTAATAAACCAGAATTTAAGATATTAATTATGTGTCATCTTAAAAATAGCCCTATTATGGTTGTGTATTCAATTTGCAAGATAATTATTATGTTAGTGACATAAAACTTTTTAGTAAACATAAAATCATACTGGCCTCTAAAGTGTGTGTTATTTTATGAATATTATTCTATAAGGAAAAGTGTGCAGTTTTATTTAGCTAATTTAATTACTTTTGGTAATAATAATAATAACACAAATAGAGGCTAATACAATAAAAATTAAAAGTTGCAATAAACAATTTGAACCAATAATTGCATTTTATTGTTTTATTCTTTTACGTCCTTTTTTTCTTGTTTTAGGTAAACATGAGTTTATTTTGAGATTAGTAATTTAAAATTGAAAACAAAAAAGATACACTTGTGCAGGATTCGAACCCGGTTCTTTAGGTTTCATAACTCTAGGTCAATACACCTGAGCCACCACGCTTATAATACTGGTGGCAAAATTATGCTTCCATTGAACAAAATACCAGCAGGTTTGAATAACTATGCGTGAAGGTAGTCAGAAAACACAATTAGCACAGATAGGGCATTTTGTTGTGTGCGTAATAAGGCAGCGGATAAGTGCGGATGTGTGTATAGAATGACACACGTGGATAACTAGGGTGCTCACCGATTCGCTTTGCTGTGTGTACATACACATACATACATACATACCGTCACGCCTCTTTCCCACATGGGTAGGCAGAGACTACTTTATTCCACAAAGACTAGATTCCTTCTTTATTAGACAAAGTAAATTTATACATTTGAATATTTAGACATTTTAGGAATGAAACGTTTTATTCCAAATCCATTATGACTTTCGCTCATTTCAAGACGTTATACTTAGTAGTATCAATGAATATGATATTTAGATTTTATGGGACCGTTATGAAAAGTTGAAATTTAGTCAAACAGTGAAGTTACTCTAAAATATATACCTTTATATGGAATCGGTTGCCAAATGACATCAGGCAATCGCAGACTGTTGCTACCCTGCGCAGTCGCTTGAAGGCGTATTGGCTCGATGGATCCTCTTAAATGAATGTGATGTGTTTTGTAACTTATGTGTGTTTGTATACATTATGTAGTATATTTTATTTATTTTGTATTAGTTTATCGTATTTATCTATTATGTGTAGTTTATTATCATATCTAAAATTTAGGCATTTAGGATTATTTTAGATTTCGATCGGTTCTTTTACTTTTTCTGTGTCTACTCTTGCTTAATACTTATGTCCTGTCAATCGTTCAAAGTTTAACTGGAAGAGATCCCTTTCAGAGATAAGTCCGCCTTTGTGCATTTGTGTTGTCCTGTATTCATCTTTTTCTTGTGTTTTATGTACAATAAAGAGTTATATATATGTACATATACGGTCAAAGAAATGGAACCTTGGGCGACTGTATTGTATAAACATATCGCAATAATTGGCTTTGTCTGTCATTGTCAAAGCACTCCGACGTTGATTGTGGAAAGGTTCTACAGCCTAGTTCCGTTTCGCTGGCTGTAGATGGACAGTCGGCTGCTGGCAGTTACTTTGCAGTCGGGCAGCAGTGTGTCCTGTCCGTAATGTACCTCTATATCATACCCCAATACTGCAGGCAGATGCTGGATGCGACAAGCTAAAGACAGGGCGCTAAGGCGCTCATTATGGGAGGCCTATGTCCAGCAGTGGACTAACAAAGGCTGATGATGATGATGATGATACCCCAATTTTAGTCAGCAGTTTAAAAAACTGTTTGCCATGCTATCCTACAGAACCTTAGAACAGGCGCAATTCAGCAACATAACGGTTGGCGCTTTGCCATCCGTGCCATAGATTATGGGACGACCTCCAAACGAATTTGTACGAAATACCCTGGAATAATTAATTTGGTGTGTTTATCATTTTTAGGATGCGCATTTTGTCGCGATTTTAGGTAACGAATGTGCTTTTTATTTAAATGGGTGTCGTTTGAAGTTTCAAGCTGTACATACGCGTTTCTACGTTGACGACGCGTTTGGCCTAGTCGGTAGTGACCCTGCCTGCTAAGCAAGCGTCCCGGGTTCGAATCCTGGTAAGGGCATATATTTGTGTGATGAGCGCGAATATTTGTTCCTGAGTCATGGATGTTTCTATCTATATAAGTATGTATTTCTCTATATAAGTATGTATATCGTTGTCTAGTACCCATAACACAAGCCCTACTAGCGCTTACTTTGGGACTAGGTCAGTTTGTGTGAATTGTTCCCTAATACATACACATACATACACAAATCACGTCTTTATCCCTTACGGGGTAGACAGAGCCTAAGGTAACAATACCTAAAGGCCACGTTTAGCAAGACACTGAGGGCGTAGAGGTGGAAAGTGGAATCATAATAGTGATGGGTTGCCAGCCGCATCGCCTGTAACATGATTCCAATGATTTTCGCCCATTCCGTCAATGGGTTTTTATCATTTGCGCGGGAAGAGAAGCAACTGGTACATTCTATGTTTTTTCTTTGCTCCCAGACCAGCATGGAAGATGTTCCCTAATATTTATTTATTTATACATAATATTATATACCGTCACGCCTCTTTCCCACAGGGTTAGGCGGAGACTATTTTGTTCCACTTGCTACGATCCTGACATACCTCTTTTGCTTCATCCACATTCATCAATGTCTTCATACACGCTCGTCGGTTTCGGGTACTCTTGACCTAACTCTTTTCGGAGCGGATTAGCAAGGTAAATACTTTATGTTCATTGAAATGGATCTTCGCAAAGTAACGCCTCATTCAATAAAATGTTGACAGGGCTCTTTCAATATTCCTGATCAATTTTAAGAGGCTCAGTAAACTTCCTGTTATCTTAATTGTCAGTTATCTTTGATACCCTCTCTATTTCTTAGTATTAAACAGAGACGACATTACATAACCGACACTTAAAATTGCAAGGTCTTCTGAGTGTGGAGAATCAGGCACTTAATGTCGCATGTGGTGATAATGTAATTATAACACAAGGAGTCTTTGGATCATTCCAGAATATATGAGGAGGCGCCGCGGTTGCGTTAATTTAATTAAGCAAATTCCGTCATCTAGAACCTTCTGAAAAAAAGCAATCCAGCCAGGGTCGGATTTACCATGGAAGCTGAAAAAGCTGAAGCTTAGGTCGGCAAAATTAGGGGGGCGGTAAAATTGGCCCAAAAAAAAGTTTTAAAAATATTATAGACTAGCCTTCCGTCCGCAGCTTCGCCCGCGATAAATTAATTTTCCCGTAGGAAAAGGTATTTTCCCGCGATAAAAAGTAGCCTATGTCACTCAGTGATAATGTAGCTTTGTAACGGCAAAATAATTTTTGAAATCGGTCCAGTAGTTTCGGAGCCTATTCAATTCAAACTAACAAACAAACAATCAAGTCTTTCCTCTTTATAATATTAGTATAGAAAAGAAATTAACGTTATTGTGATCAGTGTATCTACTTTCAAAGGTCAGTACCTAGGGGCGGCAAATGTTTAAATCCAGCACTGAATCTCTTTTGTATCCAATCGGAACTCCTTTTAATTAACTTAACCCGTAAATCTTGTAACGTTAAACAAATGAATAATTAACGCTTCAATTTATTAATAAACATCTGCCTGCTAAACTTTCTTGTCCTTGGCTGGTATCATGCAAAATGAGCCAAGTTTTTAGTTAACTAATTAATTCTGGCGCACGCCGTTATCTGCCCACGGTGCCTGTTGCCGCGTGGCGGACGGCTTTATGCAACTTGAGCCAAGATTGCCAAGAATGTGGAACAAGATTTATGCTAAAAGAGAACCATCGTGACAACCAACAATCACAAAACAATTCGTGGCAACAATAAAGCATTTACTTACTTACTTACTTACGACCATTTGAAGTGGTCTTGCTTCTTTGTATGAACTAAGTGTACCCAGAGACGAAGTAAGCTAAATTATAAGGATCGATAGGGTAAGCGTTTCTGGGTAAGAAAAACACAAAATAGTTAAATTCTTGAAGGCTGGCAGCATTGCCACGTTGTATGGCAATGCTTATTCGCTGAGCTGAAATTGGCGGCGATTTGGGAGTTTTTTTTTAAATTTAATAATAGTTTTAGCTTGATTGAAGTTATTTTTAAGTTTAACTTTTTTATTACGATTTCTTTTTCTTTTCCATTAAAATTCAGGAAAAAAAATACATGCGGACTTTTTTTTGGATAACGCTTGCATACCACCGTCCCAGCACCAAACGTTGAGTTACGTCTTCGCGCGGTGGCGTGCTCTATCGCGGGAAGACGGCGGCAATTAGACACGGGCGTTAACGCTGCATGGGGATTTACGTACTAAATGTAGACGTACAGGGTGTTAGGTAAGTTAGCAAAGTAAGTACTTAAGCTTAAGTGCAAATACAAGTTGGATTGTTCTGGAATGTTGAAGCAGGTGGTTGGTCCATCGAAAGTCGTACATACATACATTATATATTACGTCTTTATCCCTTACGGGGTAGACAGAGCCTAACACAAATAAATAACTTACTTACTTACTTAACAAAACCTTTAGGCCACGTTTAGCATGATTAAGGGCGTATAGGTGGAAAGGGAAATCAAAATATGACATGATTGTAATAAGGTGTGGACCTCTCATTCAGAAAAGTAAACTTTGCTCCCTGTCGGGAGGGATCAACGTGCAACTTTTCTGTTCAAGGCTTTTCAAGTGTTTTTTCCAAATGCAATTTTTTGGATTTGAATATTGTAAAACCACGCCGTTTTCTATGCTGGTATAGCTCTTAAATTATATTTAGAATATTTTTTTCAAGTTTTTTAATGGTCGCTGTGAAAAGTTGTATGAGCCACTCGGCAGCAAAATTATTTTCATCTTGGGCGTTAACACTTGAATCCCCCATTACGCTCTGGATTCAATGTAGCGGCCTCGCCGTAAATAGGTACATCATTTTGCTTCCTTGTGACACAAATAACTATTTCTCAAAACAGACCGTTAAAGTCCTCATTGTTAACTACATATCAGAACAGGAAGTTAATTGTTGCCGGTCAGTCCAAAATAAAAAAAAAACATTACTGTAGCGCTAAACTCTCCAGTAATGTTGCATACAAACTCCATTACAGTGTAGTTATTAACTTTTTAAAAATGCAAATCACCATTTAAAAAAAATGAAGGCACAAGACTTAAAACACCAAATTTAAAAAAAAAGCTAGTACAACAATGTGTTCATTTGTGTCTGAAATAGCTTTAGGTGTTTTGGGTAGAAAAATACTCTCTTCAAATGCCATTTGCAGAAAAAGGCGGCAAAGCAAAACAATTTTCACTATTTTGTTACTTCGGTACTTTGCCATGTTTTCGGCCCCGATTTTCGTTGTCAATTACATTTTCATTTAAATAAATAAATAAATAAAATAAATAAATTTATTTTTGTTGTTATATTTTCGATTTTTGAGAAAAGCACTATATTTGCCTCGGCCAGAATAGCATTGCTGGCTTCGTATTATTCAACGGACTCGCAAGCTCGTCCGTTCAAACCAATACTCAGCCAGCAATTGCCTACTTCCCGGCCTAGACAGTAATGTACTATTCCCATTTCATCTAAAAAACAACCAGAAAGTCGATTCGTAAATACATTGTCAATTGCCTTATTCCAACGTCGTAGCAGGCTTACATACGTCACCAGGCAGCATTTGGCAAATAGATTTACCTATTTACATTGGATTACTAGTTGAAAGGGCTTACTTTGACAGCCTTCAAAGGGTTTGTATGTAAGGAAAGCCCTCGGATTGGGGTAATTCTGTCGCGTGTTGTCAACCAAAGAGGTGTGAAATCGTAAAATTTGTTTGAACAAGGTAAGCGATGGGGCGTGAATACGTTGTCGGTTTATGTTTTGCTATCGACCCGCCCCGGCTTCGCATGGGTGCAAGCGTTTCTCTTCTATATTATTCATGTATTATACATATAAACCTTCCTATTGAATCACGCTTTCTATTAAAAAAACCGCATCAAAATCCGTTGCGCAGTTTTAAAGATCTAAGCATACATAGGGACAGAAAGACAGCGGAAAGCGACTTTGTTTTGTATTATGTAGTGATTTGCCTATTTGTATAACTTATAACTAACAAACTAACCTCTAAATACTACTTAAACTAAGTTACAGTTATAATTTATTGTAGTTTATAAAACACTTGAGTAGAAGAATTTTGTTGGAAAATTTGAAACAACAATCATACTCCGCGAATAATTTACAGTAAACGTTAAACGTAAAATTATTTCGTCACAAAATCCCACATTATTAAACAGACTGAGGTCAAACAACAAAAGTTTTAATTAGACAAGGTCCTAATGAGGCAACTGAACGTTACAAATGAAACTTTTTCAAATTAGGCACCGGTCAGTTTTGCGCTCGGCTTGTTACGGTCTCATTTTTGCACCAACCATAATTACGTATTAAAACTATTTTTTGGCACAATTCACCTAGTATTTATACTTACCTCCTTTTGCTCTTTGTGCAACAACATAGGTACGCTTAAATTATAAAAAAGTAGGTAGTGCCTTCTTTTTTTTCGTCTTGGCGTGGTCACTGCCGTGCCCCCAGATCTAAAATGATAGAAATAGTACACTGTTAAGAAACATTCCTTTAAAAATCCAAATTATAGATTTTTGGTGTAAATATTATGTACAAGTTGTCCTGAAGTACTTCAGTAACACTTTTAGTACACACACGCGCATCACGTCTTTATCCCTTACGGGGTAGACGGAGCCTAAGGTAACAAGACCTAAAGGCCACGTTCAGCATGATTGTGGGCGTGTAGGTGTAAATGGGAATCACAATAGTGATGGGTTGCTAACCGCACCGCCTATAACATGATTCCCTCGATGGGTATTTACCATCAACGCGAGAAGAGACTGGTATTTTCTATCTTTTCTCTTCGCTCCCAGACTTATTACCTAGGCTTATTACCTAACTCGCTCGCAATCGCCATCGTGTTCATTTTGACAGTTCATGTATGGGCTGACAATTGGCACCGGAATCAGCTAGCTGTCACATTCATACAAGAACTGTCAAAATGAACACGATGTAATAAGCCTACAGCATGAACATCAAGGGCGGCAGATTTATGTAACTGTTATAAGCTGATGATGATGATGCCACATTTCATGATCACAAACGGAACCCGTAAAACAATCATGCAAAATGATTTCCCTTCTAAGTTACAATTCCACCGATACACCACTTATAGCGAAATACCGTTCCCATTTAACGTCAGCCGTCCGCCATTTCTTTAATTTAAACGCCTCTCAAAACCCTTTAGAGTGTTTCAATTGTGCAATTTGTTTCATGGAAAACTCTCGGGATGTTTACCGGGAAATTCCCGGCGGCGACAATTAGGGGGAATAGACAAGGGGAATATTGGAGGCGTCGTTTGAAACGGGAATTTTGGAGCCGTTAGACCCTTGGTTAGTGGTGAGACGTAACCAAGGATTTCTTATCGATAGTTTAACAAACAAACTGGTTATTCCAGTTTGGCGCATGCGCTGCAACTGTGTTTTTAACCCCCGACGCAAAGATCTGTCATAAGTTTGACGTCGATGTGTGTGTGTATGTCTGTCAGAGGCATCATGCTTTCGATGCGGTTTTTTCTTTCGAAAATTTGATTGCGTTCGTAGATATGTTTGGTAAAAATTGGTCCAGCAGTTTGAAGAATATCAGGTCTATTCTAAAGTGATGTAAAGCATTTTTGGCAAAAAATGAGTTATCTTTTTAATTTACGGTTTGATTACTCGACTAATGCTTGGAGGTTATATTGTTGTTATTATACACACATCACGTATATCCCTTACAGGGTAGACAGAGCCTGAGGTAACAAGACCTAAAGACCACGCTTAGCATGATTGGAAGCGTATAGGTGGAAAGGGGAATCAAAGTAGTGATGTATTGCTAACCACATCGCCTATAACGTGATTCCTAAGAATTTCGCCCATATAGGAAACGGTTTTTGTTCATTAATATGGACTTTCGCAAATATTTTATTCCGATTTTAAATTTGTTAAACATTGTTTCATATTTTTTATCGAATCCATAGCTGACCTAAGCAGCTGTTCCACCCTCTTCATGTCCCTACTAAGATGTCATGGAGTTATGGATTTTCTGCCTTCTGAACTTTGTCTTCCAGCTATTTTGCTCATCATAGTCACTGTAACTTCAACGGATTCTTATTTTCACACCAGAACTGCAGCATTGACGGTAGAATTGGCAAGTAATATTATGGTAGGCTTCAGTCCGTATATCGCACAAGACAAAGGAAAAAAGGTAAAGCTGTCAATTGTTATCCTTACTAATATTATAAATGCGAAAGTAACTCTGTCTGTCTGTTACCTTTTCACGCTTAAACCGCTGGGCCGATTTAGTTGAAATTTGGTATATAGATAGTTTGAGTCCCGGGAAAGGACATAGGATAGTTTTTATCCCGGAAAATCGCATAGTTCCCGCGGGATAGCACAGCCCAAACCACTGGACTTAGAGACTTGAAATTTTGCACATATACCTTATACAATGCAGGCATCCACTAAGGAAGGATTTTTGGAAATTCCCACCGGATAAGGAAAAAACGGGAACCGATTCCGAGTGACGCTATCTCAGTAACTATTATAACTAGACTCTTCAAATTTGATACAAAAGTAAGTGATTACAAAACTAAGAAACTAATTTCAGGATCATAGTTCATAATAATCTTACTAAGTACGTTACTTTACGTACGTTACTACTGCTATTCGTTTCAATGCGTTACTTTAGCAATTACTTTAACCATAGCCAACGATTTTAATATGATATTTCATAGCCTTTACGCCAAAAATCACCATAAAAACCTTTCTTCTTCGTCACTAAAGAACTATCGATATCGATATGTATTGATAGTTGCCCATGTTGCATCACTAGTTTTAACCAATAAGGCTTGGGTTTGAAGTCGCATTTCACATGTTTTTGCCGCGCCGCAGAGCAACGCGTCAGCTTTTGAATTTTGATAGAACGTTCGGGCAGACTGGTCTTTTTTCACATAAGAAACAAGGTAAAAAATTTGGACGCGTATTTCTATTGAAAAACACTTTTTAAAAATCGGCAACTGCATACAAAACCACATGAAAACAAATCATTATGTTCATTATTGTTTTTCACTTTCTATATAAGAAAAAAGAAGAAATTCAATGGTGTGTGTTAAGTTCCCAATCCGCACTGGGCGCGCGTGGGAACTATAGCCCAAACCCTCCAATACACGGAGGAGGCCTATGCCACGAAGCACGCCGAATTACGCGACAATTTAATAATAAAAACAACAACAACAACAACAACAAAAAATGAAATTGTAGCGAATTCGGAATAAAAAGGCTATATTATTATTATATAAGAAAAAAAGAGGTACTCGTACCTATATGAAGTCACGCAATTTCAACGTACTCATAAGCTAACAAGTTTCTTTTCAATCACCATCATTATCATCATCACCAGCCTATATTCGTCCCACTACTGCGCATATTTTATGCTTCCTCTCAGAACCTCCTTTTTTAATAAGCGGCTACGATTCTATAAACATAAATTGACATCGATTATAGTGCTATGATTAAGATAAACGAATATTGCCTAAGTTAATGAGTAGATTATCGTCATTATTATATCCAACCTATACATATACCTACATCCCACTGCTGGGCACAGGCCTTCTCTCAATCTGTGAGGGCTTAAGCTATTAGTTCCCACGTACACAAGCCCAATACGACTCCGGAACTTCGATAAAAACTTAATAGTGAACATTGGCCGAATGTTTGTACAAAAGCCTAAATTTGGTTGTTTTTTCTAATTGTTTTCTAAATTTAGTTACATGAATCATAGATCTGATATATTATCTAGTGATTGCAAGGCTCAGTTGTTTTATTATGCGCAACCTTTATTAACCTATAAACAAATAACGACAAACTTGTCGAGAAAGGACGCATTCTTTTCATAAATAAAACATGATTGACCTCTTTAAATATTTCCAACAAGATCAAAGAACAAGGTATAAATTATTTTTTTTACCATCGAAACTCGATAAAAATGCAAATATCGCAGCTGCTGCCTCGGGTAGGATTTGCCTATGCAAAAATAATAAAGTGACATAGTACATAGCGCTGAAATTCGAAAATGTTTTCAAAATGAACGCGTATTGGGAAATTTAATATTTGATCGCGGTGTTCAGCAGCCTTATTACGTAACTCGCTCGCAATCAGCATCGTCTTCATTTGACAGTTGATGGCGAGATTGGTTTCAAAAGGTGTCTCGACATTTTTCGGATCTGTTTGAAGTTATGTCATGTCCCTTTAAAAACTTCGTTTAGTTAATGAGTCGTTATCAAAACACATGTACATAGTTAAGCGCCTCAATTAAAACAAATGTTAATTGATTCCTTTGTGTTACGACTTTTTCACCCTTATAGCAATGGAATTTTTATTCCTGTGTGCTTCCATGCAGGTCTGGGAGCAAAGAAAGTAGAATGTACCAGTAGCTTCTCTTCCTGCGGAGATGATTAGGGCTCATCGAGGCAATGAGTATAGGAATCATGACTTTTGTAGGCAATGCGGCTAGCAACACATTACTATTTTGATTCCTCTTTCCACCTATACGCCCGCAATCATGCTAATCGTGGCCTTTAGGTCTTGTGGCCGTCGTTTCTGCCTAAGAGATAAAGACGTGATTTGTGTGTGTGTGTGTATGTGTATAAAGGTGAAACGGTCGTAACACAAAGGAATCAATTAATTTACGTATTTTTTTTTAAAACAACTCATTGTTAGGTACAAATATTGCCAATAGATTCTGCCCCAATTGTTTACGACTTTCAACATCGGTTGATCGAACACTGAATTACAATCAGTGAAAGTTTTTTTACACTTTTTTTCTCAATTCAAACGTTGCTTTGTAAGAATACATTTTAATGACCTAAAACGAATTTACAAATTTAACACCTAAGAGAGCAAACATTCTAAAATTAAAAATTGCTTTCGCATCGTTTTCTTTTACTACAAAAGCCACAAAAATCGACCAAGTCCTAAATATTCTTATTTTATTTATTAATTAGCTCTTGCCCGCGGCCTTCCCCGTTCCAGTTTTTTTCCAAAATATTGTTTCATAAAAACCTTACCCTGACAATAACGAGGACAACAAAAAGAATTACCATTAACCGGGGTGACTTTGATAATTTTGGGGCTACTTTAATCACTTTAAAATTGTTTATAATCGATACTATCCACATTTGGTGAATGTTTCTCATGTAGACGCGAAGGCGATCGATGAAGACATCGATTGAAAGCAGTAAACGCAAATAAAAATTATGATTTCGTCATACTTTTTAAAGTCACCCCCGTACCTATTTCAGCCCACTCGTCCTCGAGTTTTGCGCTTGAACGTTTTCCAAAAAAAAGTCCAGATGAACATTTTTCCAGTATTTAACTATTTAATTTTTGGGGTTTTCTTACAGAATCGTTTACCCTATCGATCCTTTATAGAAGAAAAAATGTGTCCCAAAAAATGTTGACGTGGACTTTGTTTGGACAACGCTCGCTTACCAACACATATAATTATAACGATTCACTTTTACTAACATCAATCAATATCATCATCAATCATCAATCATCATCAATCATCAATCAATCACTACATAGTATAAAATAAAGTCGCTTTTTCTGTCCCCGTGTCTGCTTGCTTATATCTTCAAAACCACAAAACGGATTTGGATGCGGTTTTTTTTAATAGACAGAGTGATTCAAGAGGAAGGTTTATATGTATAATACATGCATAATATACCGTGCGAAGCCGGGGCGGGTCGCTAGTAGATTTATAAGAAGTGACACATTTGACGTAGAATCGCGTCCTTGTATCATTGCAGTGAATCGTCCCGCATCTTGACCCTCTCTTATCGTTGTTATCATCTGTTATCGTGATAACAATCTCACGTGAATGACTATGATTATGAAATCGCAAATAAATAATGTCAATATTGTCACCTTGACATGAATTATGAATTTTATCTATTACGCGTAATTTTCTTTTGATCTACTGACCTTTGGAATATTTATAATGCAAGATCACATTTTTTCAAGCAATTTGATTTGGTTGATTTTTTACGTTTTTGATTAAAGACTCATATCTGGTTTTATTCTGGCTAAAAAGTCTATATACCAACGTATCATTTCTTCGATGTATTAAAATAAATTTTGTCCCTATCTTAAGCCTGAATCTAAAAGAAAATATTAAAATTCATCGAGTAAATTTTTTACGAAGATTTATTAAATTTGTACTGCTCGTAGGTAAGTCGTCTGTTCCAAAAACACAAGTGAATTTTAGTGGTTATTCTGATGATAATTAAATAATAAAGTCATGTATAGTAGTCTACCACCAACAAATTATGATGCAAAGATATTTCAAAGAGTGACGGCAGAGCTGGCAGGTTCCTTGGACAGCCTATTAGTATCGCTGTCCAAAGGGGGAATCCACGGGGCCCCTCCTTTTTTAATTATTTTATTTTAAGATTAGGTTTAGTTTAGTTTTTAATTTAATCATAGTTTAATTTGTTTTTAATTCCCCTTTTGTATTTGTTTGACTAATTATAATTATAGGCACATTTAACTTAAATTTTAACTGAAGATATATTTAATCAATGTTGAACAAAAGCAACTTCAGTGTGTTTTGAACCTAGTAGTTTTAGCACTTACTACTCAATAGAGTAAGTATTTACATAGTGAAAGTAATTCCCCGATCGAATTTTATCAAAACAAACCTCGCGTGATCCTGACGCATGGAGGAATTACCATAGAGTATGCAATGAAAACGTGTTTGATACAAATAAGCAAAAGCAGTGAAGCATTTGCTGCACTCCGTTTGGCCTGTCCAAGGTCACTAGACACTAAAGTTGGGCCAGCAACTCCTACTAATATTATAAATGCGAAAGTTTGTGAGGATGTATGGATGTGACGACGTGAGTGTGTATGAGTGTGTATGTTTGTTCCTACTTAACGCTGAAACGACTGGACGGATTTGGATAAAATTTGGAATGAAGATAGCTGGTAACCTAGATTAACGCGACTATAGGCTACTTTTTATTCCGGAAATTTGCATAGTTCCCGCGGGATAGTGATAAACTCATTCTTTCAGACGAAGTCTACGCTCGATAGTAAATTAGTCATTGCGTGGCTCGGTACATAAAACTCATTGAATTGCAAAAAAAAAACAAAAGGAAATACTATTCTATACTATAAGATACGCATAATTTTAATCATCATCATCATCATCATCATCATCATCATCATCATCAGCCAGAAGACGTCCACTGTTGAACAAAGGCCTCCCCCTTAGCACACCACAATGAACGACAACTCGCCACCTGCATCCTCCATTTTCCCGCAACCCTCACGATGTCGGTGGTCCACCTACTTATCCAAAATATCTTACCCTCCCTCTCCCTCTCTCTTATCTTATCCTTTTAGGGATAAGTTCGCCTTTGTACATGTGTGTTGTCCTGTATTCATCTTTTTCTTGTGTTTTATGTACAATAAAGAGTTATACATACATACATACATACATATCTTTGTTTCATATTGCAATAAACTAAAAACTTTTGTAAAAAACAATTTTTGATCTCAAGAACATAAATACGTCGATTCTAGTGACGCAGTAGATACGGCGGCGGTTGAAACGCTTTTATGGCCTTCCATAACCGCTCTATCGGTTAATTCATTTATCTTCTGTCCAATATTGATGCAACACTTAAAACTTCGCAATTATCAGTCAAGCCCTTTAATAATGTGAAGGCTCCCTTTATCAGTTAATTGTTCTGGCCTTAATTCTTTATTTTGTAACTGGAAGGTATATAAAGTTAAATTAATTGTTATCACTGCAATTAATCCAGTGAGTTTCAAGATGTTTAACAGGGTGTTGGGTTTTGCTTTATTAGGGCTTGTTGGTAAGTCTTAATTTGTGAAGATTCTCATTTAGTTTAATACAATACATACAAGGGAAAGGAAAATCAAAATATCGATGGGTTTCGCCTATAAAATGACTCATATGATTTTCGATGGGATTTTACCATCTGTGCCGGTGTGTGTTTTTTCTTTGCTCCCAGACCAGCATGGAAGCTATGAAGCTAGCCTTTATCATATCCTTGGGTTATTAAACGAACCATTTTGAATCACTTTTCATATCCTAATAACTTGAAATCTATTAGACTTACAGACACTTGCGAGTCTTTTAAAATGATCTTATTGCTGAATCCTAAATTTGAATGAAAACCTCTTATCGCTCGTGAGATTTTTGACGTTTATACATTTACGAATCGTTGTAGATACATCTCACCTTGCATTTTTAAAAACCATACTCCCTTCTTCATAAACGTTCTGTAGGCTTCTGCTAACTTAGCAATCGTTGTCCTTATCTGTCCCTTTGACATTTACCTTTCACAGATAAGGACAAACGATTGCTCAGTTAGCAGAAGCCTACAGAGCGTTTATGAAAAAGGGGTTAAAATTTTTGATTAAACTGATAACCGTCCGACTGTTTTCAGTCAAATAGATCTTTAGTTAAGAAGTACGCCCCGAGTCACAGCACAGCTCGTGGAGTCAGTACTACTTGCTTGAGGATCCTGGTATCTTATTTAATTAAAATAACTGCCACTTACACAAACCTGTGAAGCTGTTTAAAAGTGTGTTGTGAAGGTCCGAATTCACATTGGAACCGCGTGGAAACTTCATCCTAAACCCTCACATTCTGAGAAGAAAGCGGGCTACCATAGAAACTAAAGGCTGAATGAAGTAACTAACTATTTTCATAAAATAATTTGTTTTTCAGTCTCAACACCAACACCCAAAAGCATCGAAGATGTAAGAATAGTGGGTGGTGAAGACATTGATATCAGCGAAGCACCATACCAGGTGTCACTGGTGAATAAAGGACGGCATTCATGTGGGGGAGCCATCATTGCCGAAGATATCATTGTTACAGCGGCGCATTGCGTTTATGGGTATGTATTTGTCAAATGGGTAAAAGAGTAGACGGACGTTCCGAGACCAAATAGGAGATGTTTTGGAAAAAGGTCAGGTCAGGAGTACTCGAAACCGACGAGCATGTATGAAGAGATTGATGAATGATGAAGCGAAAGAAGTATGTCAGGATCGTAGTAAGTGGAACAAAGAAGTAGTCTATGCCTACCCCTGTGGGAAAGAGGGGTGACGGTATGTATGTATGTATGTATGTATGTAAAAGAGTTTAAAATACGGATGTTACGGGTGTTGGAGTGTAAAATGGCTCCGCTAACTACAGGACTGTTTACGTTTGGTCGACATATTACAGGGATGACTCGGTGAGTCACAAAGATGGCTCTAGTAACCACAGTACATACCTATTAGTGTCTATATGCCCATGAACTAATATGACTTCTCGGTGAGTGCGAGTGGTGTGGTGTGGTGTGTGATTACGAGTAGCAAGGCAATTAATTGGTCTTAGTTCATGGAAATATTCGTTGATCTAAATATAACGGGATGAGGCGTTTGAGATCCTTTTCATCGAAACGAATGGCACTTTAAGTATAGAAAAGCCGGTCCCACGCAAGGGAAATAGGCGAGGACAAATAAAAAAGATACATTTACCAAATTCATGGTCATTTAAAAACTTCTCAAGATTTCTAAGCGACTCAGATATTGGAAGAGGTTCTCCATTTGACTGCTTTTTTTCGTCAATATATTGATTCTCTTTTCCAAAGGCAGAGGTAGAACCAAGAAAAGGCATTTAAATAAACCCTAACCTACCTACCTAATCTGCCCACATCCACCCACTGCTTAGTAAAGGCCTCTTCATTTTCACGCCACTTTGCCCGGTCTTGTGCCAGTCTCATCCACAGTTTTCCAGCCGAATGCCAGGTGTCTTCTGACCACTTCTCATCTACAAGTCATCTGATCACTTTTTACCACCAATTTTTTTTTGTTTTTGATTTTGCTAGGTGACGGTCAGCATCTTCTTTTGTTTTCTTTTCCAGATCATTCCCGCGTGACTACGAAGTACGCGTAGGTTCTTCCTCGAGCCAAGAGGGAGGCACACTAATCCCAGTAGCCGATCTGTTATACCACCCGCAGTTCTCTTACGCGAAAATGGATAGTGATATAGCGCTACTGATGTTGAAAACGCCCTTGGAATTCAGTGAAACTGTTAAGGCTATAGAGATGATAGGAGATGGAGAGGAAATTGAAGACGGAGCATTCACTGAAGTCAGCGGATGGGGAAACATAAGAGTAAGTATTAAAAATATTACAATCTTCTTTCCTAAAACCCCAATATGCAAAGAATTAAAAGCTTCGTAACAACAAGGCATTGCACTTCTTAGAAGTTTCTTCTTTCTTCTTTATTGTATCACAAGCTTCTGCCCGCGACTTCGTCTGCGTGGAATTATACCTATTTAAACCTTCCCCTTGAATCACTCTATCTATTAAAAAAACCGCATCAAAATCCATTGCATAGTTTTCAAAATACAAGCATACATAGGGACAGAAAGTGGAAAGCGATTTTGTTTTATACTATCTAGTGATGATTATATTTTCAGAGTGGTAAAGCGGCTTAGCGTGAAAAAATAGCAAAACAAACGGACAAAGAAAAGAGAGACAGTAGAGTATGCTGTGTATTAAAACACCGTCAGTTGCAATCAGAGTACTAAACTTGAGGAATAGAGGAGTTTGTGATTGCTGATGGTTTTTTGACTCCCATTATATGTCTTTCTTCTCTTTGTCCATCTGTTTGCTACCTTTTCACGGCAAAACCGCTGTACCATTCTTAAAATACACGATTATAAATTGGAGTTAAATTATCATTTTCCCGGAAAATTGCATTATTCGTGCGGGATAGCGATAAACACATAACTTGCAGGCAAAAATTTATCACATTAATAAAAATAAAGACTAAATAAAACCAAAATTACTGAAAAAGTTTAACACAACTTACTGAACATACAAACACGAATAATAACATTAAATTTTGAAATTATAAGTAAATATCCCCACGCATTAATCGAATACGCGTTTATCCTGTCTATTTCGCCTGCCGAATGCAGTAAGGGCACAAGTCAAAAAACCAATAAGTCGAGAAACGGCCACTTAAAGTTTTGAGAAACAGGTGTATGACCACCAATTTGGCTATATATTTTTTTATTTTAGAAAAACGTACCTGTTCCTGAGATTTTCTTTTTCTTTGGCATAGATAGCTTCGAATGAATCCGTTAATTTCATTTATAATAATATACATTTGAAATTGTAAGGGCCTAAACATGGGTACTTAGTGTTGTGCCTTTGTTGCAGAAAGTATCTTATGCAATTTCGTGATATGCCTGAAGTCATGCTAATTATTATAAGTATAATCAATAATATAAATGCAATAAATTAATGACAAATTTAAGAAAATGCTAATATAAAATAAAATCGAAATCAAAAACACACCAAATAGGTTAGGATTGGTATCAATTGTTTTCTATTTTTTTTGTAATATCAGTATTAATTTCGTCGTACCCTATAGATTTCGTATTATTTAATGACATCCTATGCATTTCTCTTTCTGACACCGGTGTTATGAAGATGCTATTATTTCGTGCATTACCATGTATGTGCAATTGGGGTGTTTGAGGTTGTTTAACTGAACCTGCTAGTTCTGTGTAGTAAGTATTAAAATTTGATGCTATTTCAAAGGGGTCCGTTATCATTTTATGTTTTATTACCAGTTTATTAATATTGCGGTGTGTTTATAGTATTATTAGTTTCATTTTTTATTATTTAAATAAATAAATATCAGGGTACAATTCACACACAACCTAAGCTAATCCCAAAGTAAGCGCTAGTAAGGCTTGTGTTATGGGTACTAGACGGCGATATTCATACTTATTATTTGCCACGAGGCTCTGCATTTATTTTTAATGTTGATCAAATATTTGTTATTATTTAATCTTTGCGCAGTATCTATGCATTTTTTTAACAATTTAGTGTATCTGTAATATTCATGTTTATTTTGTTCGGTTCTTGGTTTTTATAATATCGAAAACGAAGTAATCTTTTCTTTTGCAGCTAATTTTTACTTCTGTTGTCATCCATTTTGGAGAATTATGATTTGTATTGTTATTTTTTTCCGCATAACAGGAAAACATAGCTTATAAAACAATACGATCAAGTCGTGAAACTGATTGAATGCGACATTGAAATCACTTTCTAAATATATATCTGAAAAAGATAGACTTGACAAACATTACTGAAATCTATACATATAAAATTCAAAGTCCTGACTGACTGACTGACTGACTGACTGACTGACTTAACTATATATCAACGCACAGCCCAAACCACTGGACTTAGAGACTTGAAATTTTGCACATAGATACCTTATACAATGTAGGCATCCACTAAGGAAGGATTTTTGGAAATTCCCACGGGATAAGGAAAAAACGGGAATTATATATTCGACTCCGAGTGACGCTATCTCAGTAACTATAATAACTAGACTCTTCAAATTTTATACAAAAGTATGTGATTACAAAACGAAGAAACGGATTTCAGGATTTTTGGAAATTCCCACGGGATAAGGAAAAAAACGGGATTTATATATTCAGTTAAACGAAATCCTGTGAACTATAATTACTAGACTGTTCAAATTTGGCATAGAAGTAGGTGATTATAATAGTAAAATAATGTTTTAATGATATTTGGAAATTCCCACGGGATAAGGAATAAAACGGGATTTATATTTTCAGTTCTACGGATTCGATTTTTCGTTTTACTGGTCGTATAAAACTGAAATTTGCCTTCAAGTTCCCTTGGGGAGTGTAAACAATAAAAAAGGATTTCCCGAAATTCCCACGGGAACGGGAAAAACGGGACTTTTCGTTTTACTGGTTGCAGAAAGCTGAAATTCGGCATGTAGGTTGCTTCGGGAGTGCAGAGGAGCATTAAGAGAGTACTTTCCCAAATTCCCACGGGAACGGAAAAAAAAATATATTTGTTTACAAAGAAATACTGCGGTAGGCATAATATGGCTAGAAAATTGAAATTTGGCACACATATACCTTGAGTATCCTAGAGGTGCACTAAGAAGGTATTTTTCGAAATTCCCACGGGATAGGGAAAAAACGGGATTTTTTGTTTTACTGGTCGTAGAAAGCTGAAATTTGGTAAGAGCCTTCCTTGATGAGTGTATGGGAGCACTAAGAAAGGATTTCCAGAAATTCCCACGAGAACAGGAAAAACGGGGTTTTTCGTTTTACTGGTCGTAGAAAGATGAAATTTAGCATTTAGCTTCCTTAGGGAGTGTAACGGAGCATTATAACAAAGGATTTCCTAACATTTTTATGGGAACGGGAAAAACCAGGATTTTACGTTTCCAGACGAAACAGCGGAAGAAAGAGACAACATTTATAACGTGTGTTCCTTTAAAGGCTTTAAGTGTACTCCGAAAGCACTCCCCAAAATTTTCACGGGAACGGGAAAAAACTTATTTTTTCGTTTTACATCTTAGCGCGTACGAAGTCGCGGGCAAAAGCTATTTGGGGTAGGTATATTTTAGGACAGCCCTTTAGGTTAGGTTAGGTTTGTTTTATAAAAATCCTGCAATATTTACAGTTTCAGAAAAATTAAGGCAGCGGGGCAATGCGGGGGCTTGCTTGCATGCATGCACGCTTGCTTGCATGCTAGCTTGAGTCCTTGCTTTGCATGCTTGATTGCATACTTGCTTTCATGCATGCTTGCATGCTTGCTTGCATGCATGCATGCTTGCGTGCTTACTTGCATGCATGCTTGCTTGCACGCTTGCTTGCATGCATGCTTGCTTGCACGCTTGCTTGATTGCTAGCTTCTTTGAAATGCTCATGGTTCACGCGTGCGAAGCCGCGGGCAAAAGCTAGTTTATTTATATTCTTCTTCTTCTTATGGTGCCTCTCCAACTAGTGAAGGTTGGCAGTCAGCTCCGCATACTTTACACGGTCCCTGGCCAGGTTGAAAAGCTCCGCTGCACTTGTGATTCCAGTCCATTCCCGGATATTTCGCAGACAAGATTTCTTCCTGCGCCAAACAGCTCTTTTTCCAGCCACTTTGCCCATGATTATAAGCTGTAAAAGCTCGTATCTTGTGTGCCTCAGCACATGTCCCAAATAAGCAACTTTTCTTTTTTTGATGGTCTGCATCAGTTCACACTCCTTTCCAACCCGACGCAGGACCTCAACATTGGTCACCCTGGCCAACATGCGTCTATATGCCCACATTTCAAATGCTTCTACACGTTTACTGAGTTGCTCTTTAAGGGTCCAGGCTTCACATCCGTATAGAAGTATGGGCCATATATAGCATTGCAGTAAACGGATGCGCAGATGTACTTTGAAACTGATTTTATATTATCAATGTTAAAATCTCTTTTACATTTTAAATAATGTCCTTGGTCTTGACCTTAAACCTTAACATATGTGCTGTGCCATGAACAGAAATGCCGAGAGGTAAAATGGCAGCATAGGCCCGTTTTACATTGCTCAATATATTGTCTATGCAGGTTTTATCCCTTGTTGGTTCTTTTAAATGAATTGTTAAATTATAATTATTCGATATGTCTATTATTAGTCTGTTACAGTCGTTACTAATTGCTAGTGTATTAATGTTGAAGTCACCACATACGAATATTTTTTAAATTTAGATTTAGTGTTCAATTCGTGTAGTAAAATACCTAGCTTGTCAAGAAATAAGTTAGCGGATGAACTTGGAATTCTGTACAAACAAATTACTACAGCATTATGTTTGGGTACCTCAATACCACAGTACTCAAAGATCCTCGATACCGACATTTTCTGCACAAAATCGAGTTCCTTAAAAGTAACCTCTGGCTTTGCCAAGATACAGACTCAGCCTCTATTTTGGTCTCGGGAATAGCTATTGGTCAATGCGTATCTAATTGTGAATTTATATATTTTTTTTTCATTTCCAGATTCGATGAAAGTTTCTGTGAGACATATAATATCTGGCTCATTGTTTTTCTTGCGTATTTTCGTGAATTCATTATGCACAATCAATGTTCATAAGTGTACTAAGAACATAATATCACAAGACACAACTTAAAATTTAACTCGAATGATTATGCAATAAGGGCACAACTAAGAAATGCCGTTATTGCATGAACAGGGTAGGCCATTTCGTCACATGCAAGAAGGGCATTTATGCCCTCTATATTCCGCTAGAGTTAACTTTTGAAAATAGTCTTTAATGTATACGATAAAACGATCAAATTAGAACACGATTCCGGGATAAACTCAAAAACCGAAAATTTTTAGTTCGGCCCTTTTTGCATTCAGCAGGCGAATTTTGTTTCCGCCACCTACTTAAACTGTCTCCAACTTATTTCTTTTATTGGTTGTCTGGAAGAGATCGCTATTAAGCGATAAGACCGCCTATTGTCTACTTTGTTCTTTGTTTCTGTATTGTTTTGTACTGATTTGTGGTGTTCAATAAAGAGTATTTGCATTGTATTGTATTGTACGTACGTATATAAAAAAATCCAATTTTATGCCAATGATGCTTTACCTCATTTTGGGAAAACATGGCAAAGAACCACACACACAAACAAATCACATCTTTATCCCTTACGGGGCAGACAGAGCCTAAGGTACCAAGACCTAAAGGCACCGTTTAGCATGATTGCAGGCATATAGGTGGAAAGGGGAATCAAAATAGTGATTGCTAGCCGCATCGCCTACAAGTCATGATCCTATGCCCATTCCCGCGATGGGCTTTTACCATCTGCGCGGGAAGAGAAGCAACTGGTACATTTTATGTTTTTTCTTTACTCCCAAATCAGCATGGAAGCAAAGAACAACCATTAGGAAACCGACTGTCAAATGAGAAGACCGTATCGAAATCAGTCAATTTGTTTGAGCAAATGCCACAGACAGACAGAACACACACAGACATCAACGCCAAACTTATAATGCCCTCTTTTTGCGTCGGTGGTTAAAAATAAATATCATCCACTAACATATCCTGTGATCGATAAAGTGACTCGGGTTAATACGATTATTGTGTCCCGAAGAAATTGACTTTATGAAGAAATAACGTCATATTCCCTGATATTGACACATGTCGCAAATGTGACGTAAAATCCTTGTCAAAAGTTGGGTACTTTTTGATGTGTCATAGCAGAAAATATCTAGTTGTGGTGTCGCAATGAAAACGAAATACAAAATAGAGATACTCGTTAGTTATACGATTGGAATCTGAATTCTCAACGTTCGACGTTTCTTTTTACTAAACTAGTCTAATTAAATATTTTCGTTTTATATATCCTTCGATAGACAACATTAAATAGTGACTGTTACCAAGGCCATGGTTTAGCTGTCCCTTGTGCAGTATTAGGTCTAACAATCAATTTCAGAGCCACAAACCTTGAGGAAGCCGGCTTCGACCAACGCTGTGTAGAGCCCGTGTGTAGAGTCTTTTAGCCACTGCCGCCGCTTAGTAAATACAAATATCAAACCCATAGAGTGAATGAGACAGCAAGACAAAGCCGAATATCGTTCTAGGAGCTCACGAACTGTATATATTTACGTATTTACCCTAATGCTATTTTTAGGAAGGTGGTGGCAAGCCGCATACCCTACAGAAGGTGTCTGTACCCAAAGTGAACGAGGACGTCTGTAATTCTGCGTACGCGCCGATGTACAGCATCACGTCTAGGATGCTGTGCGCTGGGGTGCCCAGCGGTGGGAAGGACGCTTGTCAGGTCTGTTTGTAGTGATGTAGAGTGACTAGCAGCTAGATTAATTGGAGTGAATTCTCCTGTGATACAAAAAAATATTATCCTTGACAACAATGGTAAACTCAATTATTATTAAGCTAGCAATGGGGGCTATTGCGTGTGAATTTGCCACTAGAGGCGCTAGTGTCGCGTGAGGTCCAATAACATTCACTTTTCACTGGTTTTGGCGGGCTTCGTGACATAAACTATAAATTATTTAATTTACCTGTTGAAAAGTGGTCTCCTTCGTGACGCTTTGAAAGCGGTTTTTTTTTTTTCAAAAAAAACGGAACTGCACAGTATTGCGGCATAGCTACTCGATATGATGATAGTTATTTATAATTAATAAACTTAATGAAATTCGAGATTTAAAACTTTGTTTCGGCGCCCATCTTATAAAGTCGCCTTTGACATCTATACATCTGGACCTTAGTCTACAGTGGCGCCAACTGGTGAGCAAAGAAACGTCCCCACTGCCCAGGACGTTTTCCGATCCCGTGAGAAAATTAGAACAAAACGTAGCCCTTGTGTTAGTTCAGATAACCAGCTATCTAGTCCATCCGTTTTAGCGTGAAGGAACGCGTAAACTTTAACGTTATCAGTAATTTATGTATGTGATTTGTGTGTGTATGTTATTAACGGTAAAAATAAAATATCCCAAACCAATGTAAAATGACCTCACGCTGCCTATATTTTGTTTAGGAGCAGGGCTCTGCTAACACTGGATTTGTCTATTCATTTGGAGAATTTATGAAACACTCGGTGCACGAGTCCACCCGCACTTGACCGTTTTTTTAATAAAATCTATTGTTATATTTTTAAAGGGTGACAGCGGCGGTCCCCTGGTCCATGAAGGGAGACTGGCTGGGGTAGTATCCTGGGGCATAGGCTGTGCCCGTCCCACGTTTCCTGGTGTGTATGCTAAAGTCTCAGCCCTCAGGACTTGGGTGGATGACAACATAATCTTCCTGAGGATCAAGCAACTGCTGAGATTTTAAGAAGGACATTTGCAACACCTTTATAGCAGTAATGCGCAATGTCATGCAATTTTGCAACTCGATTTTAACTTAGGTATATCAAGCAGCTTGTGGATTTTAGTATATCAGAAAATGTCGCAAATTACAAATGCTTATTTTTTACTTTTTAAAATAATATAAAATAAGAAAAATAATTCGTGGCGTTTATTTCTAACTCAAGTCTTAATTCTAATTGTATGTTCACAAACCCTTTATTTCCCGTGGCATTACTGAGTGGCACTACTGTCCAAAGATTTCTATTTCAAAATCAAGTTTAACATAGTCGACGGAGTTCCGCTTTCGCGGAGCTCCTACTTTTGGGTATTTTTGGCCCTTCGGGCCTGTTGAAGATATACTTAACCTAAACCTACCTTCCATTTATGATATTTATTTTGGTCTGTAGTACCACGTAGTAGTGCCATAGGTAATACTCTGCACAAACGCCAAAAACGTCTTATCAAATCAATGCTAGTTATTAAAAAAAACTGTGTTCTAATTTTAAGATATTAAAGCAACTCAAAAACAAAACTGTGTCTATGTCTATATGGTCTTAAAGCTTCTGTAACGGCTAACTGCAAATAATTCGAAAAATAAGTTACAAGAGCTGTAGAAAAGTTAGTTTCGGTTTTGAGTTTACTTACTCATTACTCGCTCCGAAAAAAAAAGTCAAAAAAGAGCAATTCTCCATTGGCACCTTCTTTCAATCTCTCTTTAACTCTTGCACTCTAGCCAAAGAAACAAACACTTAAAACGTATGGAGCAGTTATTTTCCGTTTTTAAACGATTAAGCTTTAACTTTAGCACTGACGTTAACAACGCCAGGTTCAAAGCGGGCCAAGTTAATTTGAATTCTTGGCGCAGAAACTATTCATACACAAACATACGCAAGGAACTTCAAAGTGTGTTCAGAAAGTACTTAAACTGCGCTTTACACCAGCCTGAATCCGTAGCTTAAGGGGCAGATAACACCTTTGGATGTACAAGAATTACTTACGCTGAAGATAACGTACTATTTTTTACAACGTAAATAACCTAACCTAAAAATTCAATTTTAGATACGCTTTTCTGCTGACTGTACTACACACATACACAATTACACATACACAAATCACGTTTTTATCCCTGACGGGATAGACAGTGCCTAAGGTATGTAACAGGTACCTACAGGCCACATTTAGCAAGATTGTGGGCGTATTGGTGGAAAATGGAATCAAAATAGTGATGGGTTGCTAGTCTCATCGCCTATAACATGATTCCTATGATTTTCGCCCATTCCCTCGATGGACTTTTACCATCTGCGCACTGACTGCACTGACTGTACTGTTTGCTGTAATTGCATTGTCATCCGTCCTACATAATGTAAACCAAATTTCTAGTCAATCGGACCAACTGTGGAAGAGTTATCCTGCGGAGACGGTCCTGGCTGGACCACCAAAATTCTACTACTCTGGTAGTAGATTTCTGGTATTGTCATCTGACTTACAAAAGTATGCCAAATTTCAGCTCAAGCGCATGAAGATATCTGCTTCAAAATTCGAGTCACAAGATTCCACCCGGACAAACATACTAAACAGTGGGCTAAAAAATAATTCTTTACAAAACTTATTTTATTACACGCTGGAGTTTGATCACAAACTATGCCTGTAAAAATACACAGAGCACCGGAAGACGCAGCATGAGAAGACCCGATAATGACTGATGGATTGATGACCGGGTGATGGTCGCGGGAGTCCGCTGGATGAGGGCCGCGCAAGACAGGTCTTTGTGTCGCTCTTTGGGTCGCCTGTGCTCGGCAGTGGACGTATTTTGGCTGATGATGATGATCATGCCTGTAAAAATTTGGCCTAAGATAGTGCACGCTTGCATAGACCCCCTATTGTCTACTTTGTTCTTTGTTTCTGTATTGTTTTGTACTGATTTGTGGTGTTCAGTAAAGAGAATTTGTATTGTATTGTATTGCTTGCTTAGGTACATTTTCATTGCTTCAAAGTACCTCAGTTTCTGAGTGAACGAGTGAACCATCTTTTACACTTTCTTCCCTTGGCACATGTCCAAGAAATCTTTCCAGCTTGTGAAGAAAATTCCAAATTTTACTCGACATGCGCGAATGTAGTAAGGAGCGTTATTTATTTCGTTTCAATGAACGCCAACATTTGAGAGCGCTTTGACAGATTATAGATAGAGTACTTAGTGAAAGAAAATAAAAGATAAACGTTTCTGATAGAAATACTTTTGCACCCTTTGCTGTTGCAGACTAGGATTAGCGAATATAACTCCGAGTAAACCTAACAGACAAGAAGCTTTGAATGGCTGCAATGTCCCAGACTTGACGTATTTGAGGCATGAGCCGTGTGGAAGTATTTTGACAATTATTAACCTTTTTATATAGCTGTTGTGGCTGACTGTCGATAGTCCATTGCCACGCGCTATGGCATCAAAGAAAAAAAAGACCGCTGTCATATTCGCATAGTAACAAGGTCACGTGACAGCTGGTGTAAATGGAAAGAATCGAAGGCTTATTCACCTGCTATGGGTAGTGTAGCACGCATCACGGAATGATGAGGATCCACATTCGATTCCGGCCATAGCTTTACTTTTCGGATTTTACTGTGTTCTAATTTTCTGTGTTGTTTAAAAATTGAATTCTACTTCAATCACAATATCTGTATTAATCTAATTATTATACGAAGTCGCCCACGCTTTTGTCTCTACAAACCGTGAACGTTTCAAAAAGTTTCTAACTTCGAGTTTGTTTTTTCACTTTACATGGAAGACCATAAACTTTAGCAATTCACTTTTCGCTCAGCCCTAGGACGTTATAAATTTCTGAACTCCCAGTTTATCTTGAGATAAGTTGGCAAAGTATCCTGGTATAGTAGACAGAATTCATTTAAAATTAAAACTCTTAAATTTTTCCTATTTTAAAAATTTATATTTTTTTCACATATTAAAATCCGAGAAGTAAAGCTATCTATGGCCGGGAATTGAACCCGGATCCCCGTCATTCCGTGACGCGTGCTATACCCCTACATCACCCATAGCAGGTTGGTAAGCCTTCGAATTTTTCTATCTGTTACTAGCTGTCACGTGACCTTGTTAGTATGCGATTTTTTGTCGCGAAGCCTCGTCTGGTTGAATCTGTACGACACAATTACAAACCCGTGGAACTGCTCACCAGGCACGAGGGAAGGCGCTGTTTTTCAAATCATAGGTAGGTACTATCAAATGAATCAAGAATTTTTACTTTTTTTATTTTTATTTTTTAATATATTTCTTTCATGAATGGCAAACACTTACAACAGATTTTTTTATGAGAAATGACGGTAAACGAAATTCTTCTATTCCTGACGTCGGTAAAGGTAGGTGTTCCCGGCCCTCAAGATTGCACTTTGGTCTTTGCGACGAGACAATTAGCATCACGTAAGTTAGAGCGAGACATCGCTCTACGAAGCCGAAATTAGCCGACAAGGACCGATGTACAATCTTTATGTCCGGGTACTGTAATAGCGGCTACAGACCCACGCGAGAAGTCTTGCCGAGAAATTACGCGAGAACCGAGAAGGCATCTATACTCATGCGACCTCATAGAAGCCCCGAGAAACCCTTTGAAGCGGGCAAAAATACCGACTAAGGTCGGAGAACAGGCGAGCGCGAGAACGAGACGGCGAGAAAGCGATCACATTCACGCTTCTCGGGTGTTCTCGGGGATTCTCGGCGTGAGTTTGGAGGCGCTATGAGGCGTATGATTTATTTCCGACATTTCAATCTTTGCGAGTATAAAGTACAGGCGCCATGGGACGAGCTGTGAAATGGGAAGCCTCATGGCATGGTTTGCTTGTAAGTTACAGAGGCACAGTGTTTTAACAAGAATGTTTTCTTTACTTTGCTTCTTTCTTTGTTAGCTTCAAATATTACAAGTGTAGTTTGTATCAAATTTTTGATTTAAATTTACCTGGATGATTTTGCAAAACTTTTGACGATGCAATAATCGAATAGCAGCATTGCGAATGCTCTTATGAAGGGGTTTTTAACCTAAGACTAGAACTATGTATGGGTCAAATACTCCTAGTTGAATTTCACCGATGTCTAGAAGTTGTGTTGATTAAAAATTTAATATGCATGGACTGAGACTGTGCACGTACAGCCAACAAAAATTCCAGCTACCAAAAGAAAATCGCATTAAAAATTATTAAAATGGTTACGTTGCTTGGTAGAAAAGTTTTATTTAATCTTGGGGGTGCGAATACTGTATAGTCTTAACTTTAATACACCTACCTGCTTATAAAATAAGCATACATACATACATATAACACGTCTTTATCCCTTACGGGGTAGACAAAGCCTAAGGTAACAAAACCTTAAGGCCACGTTTAGCATGATTAAGGGCGTATAGCTGGAAAGGGAAATCAAAATAGTGATGGGATACCACTAGACCAGCATGTAAGAAAAATAAATGATGTATTATTGCAATCAATTTGAATAAATGTTATTAGCAACTTTCCGAATAAGGTTGTAATTGTGTTTCTTTATTTACTCGTTTAATTCCCTTATATTAGAGGTACAAATTTTATACAACAAACAATTGCGCAACATAGCAGTTCAACTTGTAATTGTGTCGTACAGACACATCATTCATGACGCTTGGCGACAAAAATTCGCATAGTAACAAAATCACGTGACAGCTAGTAACAGATAGAAAAATTCGAACAGTTACCCACCTGTTATGGGTGGTATAGAGGTATAGCACGCGTCACGGAATGACGAGGATCCGAGTTCGATTCCTAGCTTTACTTTTCTATGTGTTATAATTTTCTGTGTCATTAAGAAATTAAATTTCTAACGGTAAAACCGTGAAAGTAAAACATAAAAAATCAAGAAGTAAAAATTCATGATTTATTTGATACTTCACTTAATGATTGTCATTTTTTTGTACAGTTTTCTAAATTCATTAACTATACACAATAATCTGTTTACTGTGGCCCAGGTAACTTGCAATTTGTGTAAGACCGGAAGCAAAACACTTAACTACAATTCACAAACTTTTTGCCGATTTATTTCAAGTAACTTTAAAAGCTCTGCTTCGCTCGGAGCTTTCAAATTAATGCATTTATTTTCAAGATTGTCGCCGTTTCAGACACTTGCTGCGCCAACGGCTATACGAACAATGTGCGCAATATTAATAATTATGTACCACTTCAATATTCAATGTAATACATACATACATAAATCACGTCTTTATCCCTTACGGGGTAAACACAGCCTAAGGTAACAAGACCTAAAGCCTGCGTTTAGCATGATTGTGGGCGTATGGACGGAAAGGGGAATCAAAATCAGTGATGGGTTGCTAGCCACATCGCCTATATAACATGATCGCTCAGATTTTCGCCCAATCCCTGGATGGGCTTTTACCATCAGCGCGGGTAGAGAATAGAGAAGCAACTGGTACATTCTATGTTTTTTCTTTGCTCCCAAACCAGCATGGATGTAAAACTGTCGCATTCAAAAGAATAACCATAAAAATGATAAATGTCTACATGTAAAATTACTGTATGAATAAGACATGTTCGTAAAATTTAAATAAAGTGCCTCACGTATTTAAAACCGATCGATACGCGACATGTTTCAGACGAACAATTGGTCCTTCCCCAAACGGCAGCTTATTTTCGTTTTTTAACCCCCCGTGTTATAAGTTTGACGTCGATGTCTGTGTGCGTGTATCTGTCAGTGGCATCGTAGCTCTCCGGATGGACTGATTTCGATGCGGTTTTTTTTCTATAGAAAGCCAGTTTGTTAAAAAATTGGTAAAAATCGGTCCAGCTGTTTGAAAAGTATCAGCTCTTTTCCAAAATAATGTAAGGCAATTTTGACATGAAATTGAATTATTTTTTATTTACGTAATGAGTACTCGATTGCTAAGGTTTTTTTTTTTAATTTAATATAATATAATATGTTATGTAACATCGCAAGCTGTGAACTTGCATCATTTTAATAAACAGTAACGTTCAAAGTTTCTGGTCCGGCACAACACTAGCGGACGGCAGCGAGCGAGGGACAGCACTATGTTGACAGAACTAGAATAGGAAGCAGCCAATTTTAAAGTCCAACGATTTATTCTGTAAAGCAAGACTAAACGATGACATTTTATTTGTAAACGTCCCAAAGTGCAAAAACAAGTTCCAAACATTACATCTGATCGACCTAGTTCTGAGAACAGTGAAACTTCGTTAAACCCAAAGCCTTTGCAGAGAAAAAAGTCTTTGTACGTCCTCTTCCTAATTACTTCTTCTGGAGTTCATAAAAGTTTTCAGATAAGGCAGCGTACTAACAACTAATACAACTTTGTTCTTGATACGGATCTAAGTGAGGGTACTGCAGTTGTAGTTGTGACGTCTGGAGGTCGGGAAAATATACGATACGAGTACAATACATGAACGTACTTATGGCGTCGAGAGAGGCCTATCTTTAGCAGTGGACGTCTTTTGCCCCTTTTGTGGTTAAATGAGCCCACAGAACCTGCTCGGTGGGTTGACGAAATCGCAAAGATAGCGGGAAACGGCCGGATGCGAATGGCACGGGACCATATTACATGGCGTGCTCATGACGTGGCATATGCCCAGGTGACTACAAAATAAGAAGAGACGAGAGCCCACAGAGCACTTATTCATTTTTGCGAAGACACACACAACGCTGATAATCTATTTTTCATGTCCATTGGCCCGCACGAGACGGTTTGCTTCATCCTTCCTAATGCGAACTGCTAGGAAATGGAATTCGCTCCCATCGTCTGTATTTCCGGACAGATACAACCTAGGGCTCTTCAAGGCTAGAGTGAATAGGCTATTACTGAACCAGTGAGTTACACCTTTGGCCTCATCTGCACCTTCCACCAAGTGAGATAGAGGTCAATCACTGGTCAGTTCGTAATAAATAATAAATAAATAAAGATGTCTGTGTTTATTTTTCTTGTTTATTTTCTATAAATGTCTGTATATTCTCTTATAATGTGTGTCTTGCAAAAAGGAATAAATGTCTTCTTTCTTTCTTCTTTCTTTCCATTTTTCTTTGGGTGACTTGACCCATTTAATCTGTTAGCTGAACACCTGCTTTGGCACCAAGGGCGGAGCTCCTTTTTCTGAGTATTTTCCCTTCACACAGTCACACAGGCAGAGAGACATTGACGTCAGACCCCGGCCGGCAACGCACCAGCAGTCCTAATGGAACTGTAGGTGGGTAGGGTATGAACTGAACGGCGGTGATTATTTAATATCAGGTGGAATATATTCATACATACATATATCACGTATTTATCCTTAACGACAGAGGCTAAGGCAACAAGACTTAAAGCCCACGTTTAGCCTGATTGTGGGCGTATACTTAGGTGGAAAGGGGAATCAAAATAGTGATGGGTTTCTAGCCGCATCGCCTATAACATGATTCCTAAGACTTTTGTCCATTCCCTCGATGGGCTTGTACCAGTACGGGAAGAGAAGCCACTGGTAAATTCTGTTTTTCTTTACTCCCAGACCAGGATGGAAGGAATGTGAAAATAATAATATCAAAACCCCTTTTTCGAGTCGAGACGGAATAGTAACTTGAAGCTCCAAGAAACAGGCTACTGGTTATTTTATTGAATCAGGCGTTACTTTGCGGAGGTCCATTTCAATGAACAAAAAATTTTTACCTTGCTACTCCGCTACTCACGTGCAAGATAACCAAGCCTGTGTGAAATATATATGTTTTTCATGCAAACCCTCCCTCCACTGCTGCCAATAAAACACATATAAATCCCACAAACTTAATTATCCCTTACACCACACAAACACTGACGCGTTTCGATCCCTCTATGGGATCATTATCAAAGTTTAATGAACACAACTGTTACACATGCAAACCAACGTCGTACTGATCTGAAACCGTATTTATAAGCATAATGTACCTTCATTCATATTTTTCCCAAACTACCCTATTATTTATGTTTTTTAATATACACTAACAACTACCTTCAAAATTTTTTCCGACTACAGTAAAACAAATAGGGTTATGTATTTTACAAAAATGTTTTTTTTTTATTCGTCAAAATGAACACGAAACGCGTCAGTGTTTGTGTGGTGTAAGGGATAATTAAGTTTGTGGGATTTATATGTGTTTTATTGGCAGCAGTGGAGGGAGGGTTTGCTTGAAAACATATATATTTCACACAGGCTTGGTTATCTTGCACGTGAGTAGCGGAGTAGCAAGGTAAAATTTTTTTGTTCATTAGGCTACTGGTTGTCAGAATATGACATAAGCTTGTCTTATGTTCAAGTTTCTAGTTAAATAGTAGAGATGATTACGCTAAATGTTATTATGGACATGTAAATACGTTGTTTGCTCCGAATACAAGCTGCTAATTGCCCGAGTACTCGGTGTGTAGTCTGTAAACATTTGCTTTCGCATGATTTTCCATAATTTTGCTATGCCTTATTGTTTGGAGACATTAGTTGGGATTCACGGTTAGTAAATAGCTACGAATACAATTTGTCTCGCTCTGTTTACTGAATTATCACTCAGTTTTATTATAAAATTCTAATTAAAATCCCCCACGCATTTGTCGGGTAATTATAAGTAAACAAACATAATTTTGGATAAGAGCTGATATTCTTCAAATTGCTGAACTGGCTTTCGAATGCAAAAAACCGAAATTGAGTGCTATGATGCCACAGACTCACACATTCTTCAAAATCAATTAAAACACACACACACACGGATCCCGTCTTTATCCCTTACGGGGTAGACAGAGACTTGTTCTCACAGTAAACATCGTACTGGTCCTTGTGAAGTGAGTTACCTACGAAAAGGCGCGACCTGCAAGCTTGCATGAAAGCCGCTTCTTCGCGTGAAATGGATTATGTTATCCAATTTGCAAACGTGATTCTTCCTATTTGTAATTCTATACACAATGGATTCCACACAACTGAAGTTTACTACATTCGTGATAATCTATATTTATTTATTTATTTATTTATTTATTTATTTATTGCAAATATATTACACGGCATTACAGTGAAAACCAATACACCGAGAAACAACAGTTTATAAACTAATACAAAAGTTAAAAATCACCCAAAAAGACTGGACTGCCTAACATCCATCATCTCGCAGAATCTCAAACATTCAGAGCACACAGTCGGCCATCGGCAAGCGAGCAGGTCACACTCAGGTGCTGCCGTCAGGAGCGCGTTCAGCAGCGTCAGCGCCCGCGGCAGCGGTGAGTTCCTGCGCGCTACAGTGCGCGCCGCTGGCACCGCCAGAAGCACGCGGGCCCGCGGACGGAGAGCTATACGGCCGACATCTGGGACGTACAACCTCACAACTTGACTGACCAGTTCGGGGCAATCCGACTCGCCCCGCAGAATACTACAAGCGGTGACTAACAGGTTGCAGTTACGCCTAACCTCAAGGGAATTTAAACCAAGACAACCAAGTAAAAATTTAGTCGGATATAGATAGGGGTAATACCCAAAGCTCTTCCTGTACAAAAACCTCACGAAGGCTTTTTGAACCTTCTCCAATATCAGAGTGTATGTGTATACATACGGATTCCAAACGATTGAAGATGTCTCCAGCTTACTTCTGACTAGGGCACAATAAACCAGTTTTATGACTCGAGGATCATGAAAGTCTTTCACGTTGCGGATCACGAAACCCAGTTGACGAAAGGAGCTGAGCGCGAGCGTTCGAATGTGCTCGTGAAAAGTGAGGCGCGTGTCGAAGACTACGCCGAGATCTTTAACCGAGAAAACACGGTTAATCGGCTCTACTCCAAGCATGTATCGGGCATGAAATGGGACAGATGCACGACTGAACGTACAGACACAGCACTTGGATGTATTAAAAGTAAGCTTGTTCTCGACACTCCACCTGACCACCGAAGCAACGTCTTCCTGCAACAAGTCACAGTCGGCTCCCCGCTCCACCCCGTACGCCAATTTAAGGTCGTCAGCATATATAAGACATTTAGCATGCTTAACAACAGATTGTAGGTCATTAATCATGATACCAAACAGGAGTGGACCTAATATCGAGCCCTGGCTGACGCCTGAACGAGTGTGGTATGGCGCTGACTCAAAGTATCCATGACGAACATATTGCTGTCGATCACATAGGTAACTCGCAAAAAAATTTAGCAAACTGGGAGAAAAGCCAATATCGTCCAATTTGCCCAACAGCACATCGTTATCCACGCGGTCGAAAGCCTTTCTGAAGTCAAAGTAAAGGACGTCAACCTGGATACCCCTATCGAGATGTTCGGAGATGGCGTCAACCAAGATTAGGAGGTTTGAGTTCACAGAACGATTAGCTCGGAAACCATGTTGTGAGTCACACAAAAAAGGCTTTATTTGACGAGAAATCTCTCGGTGGAGTATTGATTCAAACAGCTTTGGAAGCGTGGAAAGAACAGCTATCGGCCTATGATTTTCTACACTGGTATTGTCACTTGTCTTTGGGATCGGTATTACTCTCGTGATCTTCCACTGGTCCGGATATGTACCAGATGAGAGTGCCAAATTGAACAAGAATACTATCGGAACCTTCAACTGCTGTATAAAAGAAAGTCGTGTTAGTTACACTATTTATAACTCGAGAACGGCTGAACCGATTTGGCTGAAAATTGGTAGGGAGGTAGCTTAAAACCAGGAGACGGACATAGGATACTTTTTATCCCGATTTTCCCACGTGATTGGAAAATTCCGAAATGTTGTACTAATAAAGCTACAGACCTTAAATTTGGCATGCCTGCACATTATTCCTTGATTAGTATAAAGATGCACTTACAAAGGAATTTTTTAAGGCGGAACAAAGTTCGCCGGGTCAGCTAGTAAGTTTAATATATCCCGCGTGTATAGTACAAAGCGTATTCTCAGGAGGTGAAAAAGAGGCGGGATTTAATG
Source organism: Pandemis corylana (assembly GCA_949127965.1). Lineage (NCBI taxonomy): Eukaryota > Metazoa > Arthropoda > Insecta > Lepidoptera > Tortricidae > Pandemis > Pandemis corylana. The sequence goes on from OX421873.1 coordinate 7,439,244, forward strand.
GTAAGATTTCAATTAGAGTGTCAGCCAGCTGTATGGTCTGACTCTAACTAAACAAACGTCGTCCTTGATGTCTTTTCTTAGCTATGCAGACAATCATATCTTGACCCTTTTTCTTAAAATTACTATATTGAGTTACGTGTCTGGTTAGCTGGTTCATTCACGACATAAGACTCCTGACTCCTTTTAATGCCTGCGAGAAAACTAGTGTTTCTGTTAGAGAATTACTCTTCAGGTGTTTCGTTGGCACAATCAAAAATTATAATAAGTCATCTAGCCTATGTTATCTATATTCTCAGAATGAGAGGGCCTGGGCTATAGAGGCCACACAGGCCCAGTGCAGATCGGAAACTTCACACACATCATTGAATTGCTTCGAATTACAAAAACTTTTAACACAATTATTACAATGGACAACCCTCGCACAAACAACTCTCTCGCCCAAAGACTTACAATAGCAATACAACGCGGGAATGCTGCCTGTGTACTGAGCACCCTATCTGAAGGTCCCAATTTTTTTTGATTTTGAGCGTAAATTTAATCGAGTCATTTTATTAAGTTAGCTTTGTAATTATAATTTACATTTGTTTTTTCCTCTTAAGTAGTCGGACTGAACGTAAAATTTATTAGAGTTAAAATGCCAGGAAACGCTTCGGGAAACAGTATGTTACTCTGATTTTTGCTCGACTTCCTACTGTAACCTCAAGATAGAAACGCATTAGTATTTCAAACTAATCCATATAAAATGGTTTCCGTGGATTTTATCTCAGTTTAAAATAAAGATAAGATCAGTTTCTACTCGCTCTAGTACAGCTATCAATCTTCGAGAAAATTCCATTCCTGTACAAAGATTTCCTTTAAATCCAGCTTTTATACAACAAGTTGTAAGCGTTCACACTACTTAGAGCTTTCTAGCTACTCGCCACTGGAATATCCTCTTTGCATTTGCAGGGACAGCTTTAGTAGCCTGTTTTATAGAGTAGCCTCCATATTTGCGAAAGTACAGTCAGCTGCAGAGAATAGTGATCCCCTATCTCCCGTAACAGCAGTAACTATACTGAGGAGTCCCTTTTCTTTTTAGCTGACTGCACAAGCTTTTATTTAGGTTTCAGTGATTCTCAGGATACCAAATCGATGCAGACGTTTGTTTTGAAATTTAAAGTTTATTTTCAGCAATTTTAGTGGACGATGACTTGTTAACTGGTCTTCCATGCTGTTCTGGGAGCAAAGAAAAAACATTGTCCCGGCTGTGTTTTTCCCGCGCAGATGATAACCCATCATGGAAATTGGCACTGAGCGCGACGACAGCGCCACGTGACAGGCGGCCATTATGGACAATATTGTCACCGCTGTCAAACAAGAAGTAAGTAAATATTGTGAAAAATATTAATGAAATCTTGTGTTATTTTACTATATTACAATTCACCGTAACTTTCCAATTTAATACTTCTATCAAATGATAACGTACTTTAAGTAAAATTTTAGAGGTTAGGTAACATACTTTTTTTTTCTTACGGCAAATATCCACTTATTTCTTTGGTCTCGTTTCCACCATGGTCTTGGAAATTGGTAAAATTTACAGTCGCTATTCTTCTTGGTGTTATTACAATTCACAACAACACATCTTACCAGGACCATATTTTTATCTCAAAAACGATTAGAAAATGTTTACTGTAATATGGATTTGACAGCTCAAGTCAGCGACTAAAATGACAATTTTAGCCGTAGCGAGCGCTGTGGTCGTTTAGGCTACCCCCTCCACCCGCTTTGCACTCTGCCAATTGTCGAAAATCTCAGGAATCATGTTATTTGCGATGTGGCTAGCAACCTATCGCAGCGCTGTTTTAATTCCCCACCTATTCCACAGTCGCGCTAAGCATAGTAGGTTCTTTCTACGTCATAAGGGACGACATGACTTATGTATTTATGTGATTTTGTAAGTCAAAGAGATTGTATCAGAAGAGGAGAAGATGATGATACAATATTCCAATCAAAATAATTTACAGTAGCCATTGGATAGCGCCGTTGCCAAGGGCAAGCAAGTCTGCCGGTAAGCCGTCGTATTTAGTGATGTGAGCCATCACGACGTGCTCGCTGTCAAGTCGCTGCAAGTGAACTCGACCGCTCACTTACCCTCGCAACGCTGGTAGACTAAACGCGCCATCGATACGTCTATTATGATCGATCACACGTTGGGTTGGGATCGATAGCCCGTTTTGTTCCTTGCTAAACTTCTGACAGCTTTATTGCATAAACGGCTGAGGTGATCGATAGTTACAGAGAGCGTGTGGTATTGAAGCACAGATAAAACAACCAACAGAGAGGGAGTGTCATACAACCACTTGTATTGTATTTAATTCGAGAGGTTTTACTTTCAATTCAATTCAATTCAAATTTAGGAAAAAGTGGCTCCATCAACTTTTTGATGATTCTGCCAATGTCGAGGTTGGGTGAGACACGGCAAGTAGGTGGACGTCTTGTTCAATAATCTGCCAGTTTTCGGTGGGATAACTACCAGTTACTATCTGCAATGAAGATACACATGGTTTTTTTTTTTATTTGAATAGGAAGGCAAACGAGCAAGTGGGTCACCTGATGGTAAGTGATCACCACTGCCCATAGACACCCGCAACCCCGGAGGGATTGCAGATGCGTTGCCAACCTAGAGGACTAAGATGCAATGCCTCTTGTGCCCGTAATTTCCCCGGCTGTCTTACTCTCCACACCGGAACACAGCAGTGCAAGCACTGCTACTTAACAACTAATCGACATACAATGTGATATGAATAAGATCAAAATAGTTTGTCTTCGGACACGTGAACTAGATGCATTTGCATAGTCTATGGTATATCTGATAGTTAAAATGTAAATACAAAACTAAAACTACTATCAAATTAAAAAAAAAACTAAATAAACTTTAAAATGAATTGTAAAAGAGAGGTGGGCCTCTTGGCACCCTGCCCATGACGCAGGCAGCATTCCCGCGCTGAACTGCGATTGCGATTCTTTGCGCAAGATGGCTACAGACGCGAGGGTCGCCTGTTGCCTCTCTCAATCTTTGACTCTCTCTGTGAAGCTCCAGCGCACCCTTACCCCAAGGACCTAGAGTCCCGACACCGAAAGATGGTATAAACATCATGGTATATCTCGTATCTGTGAAATAAATGGAAAACATAAAGTAACTGTCGCTTTAAAATTGGCTGCTGCACGCAATGCTGACTAATTTGATAGCGTTAGTTAAAAGTTTCGCCAAGAGAGTACTGGAGTTTGTTACGTCATGAATTATTAATGTAGACTTCAGAATATTCGCTGTAATTTCTAGAAACTAACGGAAACTGATGGGAAAGTTTTTGACGGCGGGGTAGCTAAGTGGATCATGGTGACTAATTAGCTGAAGGTTTAATGTTTCCATGCAGGTCTGAGCAAAGAAAAAACATAGAATGTACCAGTTGCTTCTCTTCCCGCGCAGGTGAAAGCCTATCAAGGGAATGGGAATCATGACTTTTACCAGCAGGGTCTTGCTGGTAATTATTGTAGTGGTGGAGATAGAAACAACTTTTGCCGTCCATTTCAAATCTAATTTTAATGTAACAATTTCATGCTTATATACTAAACTATATCCTACTTGAACAATCTCCTTATCGCTAACCTAATCAGCTAGACGTGATCAATCTTGTAAAAGAGAAACACGTACATACATGTTCAAACTAATGTCACGCACAGTGACACGCCATGGCAACCATGTGACATCCGTCACATGACTTTTATAGGCGATGCGGCTAGCAACCCATCACTTTTTTAATTCCCCTCTCCACCTATACGCCTACAATCATGTTAAGCGTGGCTTTTAGGTCTTGTTATCTTAGGCCCTGTCTACCCCGTAAGGGATAAAGACGTTATTTGTGTGTGTGGGTTTAATTTAGCGACCAGGACTCGAGAACAAACAATATCAGCCCCCGAAGGTAGTAGGTAATTTTCGCTAACTCGATTTGTCCTCGATGGGCTTTTACTGGACGAGAAGCAACCTGGTACGTTCTGTTTTTTCTCTGCTCCCAGAACCCATGGAGGAGTCACAGAAATATCAGAACATATTTATCATTTCCCTAATTCCACGTGCACGTTTCCCGGATCGGTACATTGATAAAGGGAAACCTTTCCCTGGTAACGTCCATACAATTTGCAAACTTCGCAACAACACCGAAACCACGCTTTAAATCAACTTTAAGTGCGGAAATTTCGAATAACAGTCCAAGATATTGATCTAGGAAAGCGAACTAATGAAAGCGGTTTTGAATACGGTCAAGGATAAATATGTAGATTAATAAGACGTCAAAAACTATAGTGCATTGGGGTAACTTCGAAAATGGGGAAATATTGTAAGCCCAGTCCTCCATACATTATACACAAGCTTATGCCCGCGACTTCGTCCGCGTAGATAAATCCCGTTATTTTCCTTATCCCGTGGGAATTTCCAAAAATCCTGAAATTAGTTTCTTAGTTTTGTAATCACCTACTTTTGTATCAATCTTGAAGAGTCTAGTTATTATAGTTACTGAGATGGCGTCACTCGGAATCGAATATATAGTTCCCGTTTTTTCCTTATCCCGTGGGAATTTCCAAAAATCCTTTCTTACCGGATGCCTACGTCATAACATCTACCTGCATGCCAAATTTCAGCCCGATCCGTCCAGTGGTTTAGGCTGTGCGTTGATAGATCACTATGTCAGTCACCTTTGAGTTTTATATAATATATAGATATAGATAGTAGTGTGAAATTTCCTTTAATATTGTTATCAGAAAAAACTTACACTGATCCACAAAAAGACTATTTTCCTGCGCGCGTTTCCTTCGAAAGCGGAAAATTATGTATGAAAAAGCAAATCCCCACTTTGCTTTCATTGGCTTTAAGCGCAATCACTGCCTCCGTTCCACTCCAAGATTAGATCTGTAAACGCACATGTGCGTTAATAACTTTAATTTTAACAGCAGATTTGTAATAATTAATAACATAACACCATAAAAGTAAACATATAAAATCAAGAAGTAAAAATTCTTGATTCATTTGATAGTACCTATCATTTGAACAACAGCGCCTTCTATCGACCCTGGTGAACAGTAAATGTTTCACGGGAGTCTGTAATTGTGTCGTACAGACACATCATTCAAACAGATGACGCTTGGCGACAAAATTTGCATAGTAACAAGGTCACGTGACAGCTAGTAACAAATAGAAAAAATTGAAGGCTTAGCCACCTGCTATGGGTGGTGTAGGCTTATTAGCACGCGTCACGGAATGACGAGGTGTTCGATTCTCGGCCATAGCTTTACTTTTCAGATTTTTCTGTGTTCTAATTTTCAGTGTCGGTTAGAAATTTAATATCAGTCATCCATGTCGGTCTGGACTGGAAGCAAAGAGACCTGGGATCTGGTTGCATATATGAAGAGATTGATGAATGTGAATGAAGTGAATAGAGTTAGGTAGGTACATAATTATATGCATGCAAACCATGATGATTATTATCGGCATGTGTATATTAGAATAAGAATAATAATAGTAGAATAATAATAATATTAGGGAACAATTCACTCAAATTGACCTAGTCCCAAAGTAAGCGCTAGTAAGGCTTGTGTTATGGGTACTAGACAACGATATACATACTTATATAGAGAAATACATACTTAAATAGATAGAAACATCCATGACTCAGGAACAAATATTCGTGCTCATCACACAAATATATGCCCTTACCAAGATTCGAACCCGGGACGCTTGCTTCGCAGGCAGGATCACTACCAACTAGGCCAACCGCGTCGTCAATATTAATTATGTAATGCTCTAGTGTTATTATTGTGGTGTTATGTTGTCGCTGTGGCAGCGCGACTACCGTAGTTTAGTTAAGTCAGTTTAGTTTGGTTGGAGACTGAAAAACAGCGACCCCGCTGAGTCTCCCTTCCATTTTACCTTCGCATCTAATTCTACTTTGTAATTTTTGAATTTTTGTGATTTTTTTTGTGTTGGTGAATAAAAATTTCTTCTATTCTATTCTATTCTATTCTATATCGCCACTCTGAAAACCAACTTCACCCATCAACATATAATATACTACATTATGCGACGAACGCGTTAATTTCATCTTTTCTGAGCATTTTTTCTCCCACGGGACTAAAATTCGCATTAAAATTCTCATCACTTTTCGGCCACTTACCGCGTCGCGTCCGCATTACACACCGTACTCGCAATATTGAGCAGCGCTGGCCCGAAGCCAGGGATACCAGGCAATGCGACGGAGTCGTCTCGTCTTCTGTTCTCAACCTAACGTCATGCAGGAGGGAACCAGCCAGTGTTAAAAAAAGTAAACGTTTTACAATATTTTAAAACCTCTTTTAAAAAAAAAACTGCAAAGTTTCTTGAGGCGCAAGAAGCGGCAAGTTCTTATCTCGCTCTGGCCGGCTAGTACGAGAGCACACATGAGTAACGTCGCGCGCAAGATATACCCGTCTCTTTCTAGACCTTTTTTTTTTTTTTTTTTTATGTGAATAGGAAGGCAAACGAGCAAGTGGGTCACCTGATGGTAAGTGATCACCACTGCCTATAGACACCCGCAACCCCGGGGGGATTGCAGATGCGTTGCCAACCTAGAGGACTAAGATAAAATGCCTCTTGTGCCCGTAATTTCCCCGGCTGTCTTACTCTCCACACCGGAACACAGCAGTGCAAGCTCTGCTACTTAGCGGCAGGATTAGCGAGTAAGATGGTGGTAGCGATCCGGACGGACCTTGCACAAGGCCCTACCACCCGCAGAGTACCTACCCCTAAGAGTAAGAATAACACGGGCAATCTATCTCGCGCGCGACGCTACGTGCTGGTTTGATTTGAATGAAAGAAAAGAAAGAAAGAAAGAAAACATTTTATTGACACAAAAACGACACAAAGAAAATTAAAAAAAAAAAAAAATAATAATAATACAACTAGGTACTAAAACTAGGTAAACTAGGTAATGGTCTGGTCGCTGGTAGTTTCAAAAAAAGTCAAAGAGCTCTCGGTGGTCTATTTGCGAATAAAACCTTTTATTTGATTTAATTTGAATTATTATAGCAAATGAGGATATTTCAGCGAGATTCGTAAGAAGTAAATTAATACGTGTCACGTCTGCTGCGACGGATTATTCTATTTTAGGTAATAGAATTTCAGGGATTGGCTCAGACTAAGGATGATTAGATTAATTATATTTAGCTCAAAGCAAATGTTATACGCCGAGAACACAGCTTATGCTAAGTTAGGTACCTATATTTTGATTATTTGATCCATTTGAGGTATAGTTGTTACTTAAGTTTATACACACACACACAAATCACGTCTTTATCCCTTACGGGGTAGACAGAGCCTAAGGTAACAAGACCTACAGGCCACATTTAGCAAGATTGTGGGCGTATAGGTGAAAAATGAAATCAAAATAGTGATGGGTTGCTGGCCTCATCGCCTATAACATGATTCCTATGATTTTCGCCCATTCCCTTGATGGGCTTTTACCATCTGCGCGGGTAGAGAAGCAACTGGTATATTCTATGTTTTTTCTTTGCTCCCACACCAGCATGGAAGAAGTTTAAGTTTATAAATTCGCTTTAAATCTTCAAGCGTCCAAGCGACTACAGTAGTCCCTAACTTTTCGGGACTTTTTTTAGGGACTGCATAATGCAGTCTCTAGGACATTTCCCGCCGTTAGGGACTACTGTAGTCGCTTGGACGCTTGACGGGTTAAACTAATTTCACATTTTGTAGATAGATTTTTTATCATCCTTTCTTTGATTATACTGTAAGCAAAGATAAGTTGGTCTCAGAACTGCCTTCCGAATTGGCTTAACAATTTTCTTCGTAAAATGTTCATCTATCCTGGTCTGGGAGCATAAAAATATAGAATACACCAGCTGCTTCTCTTCCCGCGCAGATCATAAAAACCCATCAAGGGAATGGGCAAAAATTTTACATACAAATATCACGTCTTTATCCCTTACGGGGTAGACAGAGCCTAAGGTAACAAAACCTTAAGGCCACGTTTAGCATGATTAAGGGCGTATAGGTGGAAAGGGTAATCAAAATAGTGGTGGGTTGCTAGCCGCATCGCCTATAACATGATTCCTAAGACTTTCGCCCATTCCCTCGATGGGCTTTTACCATTTGCGCGGGACGAGAAGCGACTGCTAAATTCTATGTTTTTTCTTTACTCCCAGACCAGCATGGAAGAAAAAAATCTTAGGAATCATGTTATAGGCAATGCGGTTAGCAACCCATCACTATTTTGGGTCTCCTTTCCATCTATATGCCCGGAATCGCGCTAAGCGTGGCCTGTAGGTTTGTTATCCCTAGGCTCTGCCTAACCAGCAAGAAACAACGGTATTAGCTATCTTCTTCTTCTTCTTCTTGGGGTGCCATTTCCTACCGGAGGTCGGCTATCATCAGTGCTATCTTTAATTTCGACACAGCAGCTCGGAACAGTGAGCTTGTGCTAAGGTTGAACCAAGTCCGGAGATTCTAAAGCCACGAAGTACACCTTCTTCCGGGTGGTCGCTTTCCCTGGATTTTCTCTGCATGATGCGTTGAAGCAGGTCGTATTTAACACTACATTATGTGACCAAAGTACTGCAGCTTATACTAGGTATACACTTAAAGCCCCATTTCTCAGTAACACCAAATTGGTTCATAGATTTTCAAAGCTTTGTTTTCACTCAACATTTACTTGTAACTGTTCTATAGCATCTTAGTTTCCTATTAACCGCATTAACTGACCTCTGAAGAACCACATTAATCAAATGGCCGGTCTTTACGAGTCCCTGCTTTATATCAAAAGAAATCCTCTTTTGATCCCGCCTCAGTGGTATCAAAACCCTTAATTAGGGCACAGAATATAAATTGCAGCGAGAGCACTAGAAGATGTCTAATATCCTGAGAAAAATAATCATATCAAAACTAGCTGTTGCTTATTCAATTTCATGTCCTTCCCCGGAAACCAAATGTCAACTTTCCGTTCAGTGGCTTAGACGTGAAAAGGTAACGGACAAATAGACAAACAGACACACACTTTCACATTTATAATATTAGTATGGATTTAGTTACATAGTGAATTACATCTTAGCAGACCTAGACGGATTAGAGAGAGGAGAGTTTTTTAGGGTGAAGAAAGTACTGGAAGTTAAGTAAAAGAAGTAAAAAATAAAGAAGCGAAGAAGTTAGTTTGCATTATTAATAGTGTACTGCTAAAGAAGAGTATGAAACTGACTAGATATCTATTACACATTCTCTCCATTGAAATGGAGCTCCACAAACGACTGATTCAATCAATTAAAATCTAATTAATAAACCTATTATTGATCCATAGTTGCAACCATTCCCTGAATTTAATTATGCAAAATATTATTACATTCAATTTGGCGTGATTATGTCCCAAATATGGTAAATTGAGTGAGAATAATAATTCATTTAACAATTTGATTTTAGTGAATCAGTATCCATGCCCCATTTCCATTCAAAAACATAATTATAATTATGTATTATTAGTTACTGGCTGTTGTCCGCGACGTCGTCTACGTAGAATTAAGCAATTTTATGAAACATCAAGTATCCTATTTAATTCCTTAATGTTCAAACTATCCTTTCAAAATTTCTACACGTAATCCGGTGTTACTATGAAAACGTAGCATGCAGATGGACAGAAAGACAGAGATTTTCGGGTTATACGATCTCGTGTAAGTCAGCAGTGATTGCGCTGCTGTGTTCTGGCGTGGAGAGTTTAGACAACCGTTGAAATTACTGCACAGTAGGTACTCTATTATAGCCCTCTCTGCTGGCAAAGCAGTCTTTTGGTGTCTCGAGTGTCAATGAGTTGTGGTGATCGCTTACCATCTGGTAACCCACTTGCTCTTTCGCTTTCCTTGTGGTATAAAAAAGAGAGACAGAGTTACGTTGAAATTCATAATTATTAGTAAGGATCCTTGTGTACTTGGCAGTGCCTCCGAATAATAGAGAACATTCATGACTTTTTTAATTGCTGTCATGTAAGCAAATTTATTTAGTAGTAAATTTTTTTTTTTTCAAACATTACTGAAAATTAGAAAACAGAAAAATCTGAAAAGTAAAGCTGTGGCCGGGAAACCGTAAAATTAAATATAAAAAGACGAAGTAAAGTCTTGATTCATTTTTTGATAGTACAAAAATACTTAAAACAATAGATTTTTCAAAATAACCATAAAAGTAACCGAGATATAATATATGCTATCAAAAGTTTGTACCTATCTATTTTTTTCTAGAAAATAACAATAATAATATTATGGGCATAGTGTTTTATGACGTCATTTGTCACATTGGATCTCTCTTTCTAATCGGTGTGCAAATCAGTAAATAATCCTCACATTTTCCGAATTTACGGATATTTTCGTATATTGTAGAGATGTGATATTTTTTATGCGTATTCCCCATTGTTACCGACCAAGCTGTCATAAGTTACAATTAGAAGTTAAACCACTTAGGTATCGGAAACGACATGAGACTTCCTTAGTGGGATTTCCCTCTTTTCATGTCTTTATTTGATTATTACCGCACTACTCTGAATCACGATAAGTAGATTTGTATGAGGTAAATTGGCAAAGACAGGCATGAGGAAAAATTATGTTCACCGTTTATATACTTCGAGCTTTTGGGGTGGATTGATGTAGTGAGAATAGTGTTTTTAACATACACGTCTATGTCCCTTACGGGGCAGACAGAGCCTAAGATAACAAGACCTAAAGGCTACGTTTAGCATGATTATGAGGGTGTAGGTGGAAAGGGGAATCAAAATGATAGTAACCTTCAAAAATGTTCATAATTTTTCTTTTTTCTATGTGTAAACTAAAGAGTCGAATAACTTGATAATAGTTAAGAGCCCAACGGGGGGAGGAGTCTTTTAACCGTGTTCTACCGTACAACGTTGCCGACATTTTTGTCACAAGGTTTTTGAATACTGTATTTATTACTTTGACGGAGAAATCATCGCATCGATCGGTGTGGCCATAACAAAAAAAAGAAGATGATAGTGACGATGTAAAATCTAGATAAAAACACTATATGTAGCTTGACGTCATATGCCTGTCATCGGCACCAAAGTATCGCTCCCTGTTCATTACACAAAATCACTATGCATAAATAATAGGTGTTCTTGGTTACATCCAGCATTGCACCGCGATATGAAATGGAAGGGAAACAATAGCTGTGCGCCGCAGCGCAGACAATCGCACTGCGACCCCGATACCGCTCTAAGCTGGGAATGAACTAGCTTCTAATCTTATCTGTGCCATCGGATCTTTCTCATTGCCTAGTAATATTACTTGTCGAGTCTTGCGGTCCTTATGTGATCCTTTAGCAGAGATCAGAGTCACGCAATGAGCTACAAGGCGTGTTAAAACTATTCTTGTATATTTATAAGCGATACTGAAAACTAAAACACATGGAAAACGAACGAACAATGTGTCGTAAAGACATATTATTCGATCAGATGGCGCTGGGCGACAAATTCGCTTAGTAAATGAATTGAACATCCAACTTCAAATCAAATTAAAAGTAACGTAGGTATAGTCCATTCCAATCTATTTTAATGTCTTTGTAAACAAACAAGTCCCCTGAGAATACTTTTTTAATAAAATTATTAGATTAGATTAGTTTCATTTATTCCTATTTGTAAATAAACCACATTATATTTTATGTCAAAACATAAGAAAGTCACGAAAAGATCGTCAATTGTAAATAAAATAATAGCTTAATAAGGTACCTACAGTAAAATAATTGATACAAAAAAAAACAGAAACCCAATAATAAAATCAAGAAATAAATGTCAAATTTATTAAAAATAAGAACAATATAAACAATTATGCAATAAAATTTCTAAATGTCTGTGAAAATCAGAACACATAGAAAAATCCGAAAAGTAAAGCTATAGCCGGGAATCGAACCCGGATCCTCGTCATTCCGTGACGCGTGCTATACCACTACACCACCCATAGCAGGTGGGTAGTCTCCGAATTTTTCTACCTGTTACCGACCGTCACGTGACCTTTGTTACTATGCGAATTTTTTGTCGCTAAGCGTCATCTGTTTGAATGATGTGTCTGTACGACACAATTACAAACTCCCGTGGAACATCTACTGCTCACCAGGGACGAGAGAAGGCGCTGTTTTTCAAATGATAGGTACTATCAAATGAATCAAGAAATTTTTATTTCTTGATTTTTATGTTTTACTTTTACGGTTTTACCGTTAGAAATTTAATTTCTAAATGTCTGTGAAAATCAGAACACATAGAAAAATCCGAAAAGTAAAGCTATGGCCGGGAATCGAACCCCAAAAATTTAATTAAAATTTAATTTTAATTATGCAATAAATACGATAAAATGTCACAAAATATAAATAAAAAAAAGTATAAAAAATAAAATAAGAAACATCAATAAGTTCGTGAGTATCAAGGTATGACCCTTCAACATTCCAGTAGATGTGATGGTAAATGCATACAATGAGTGATTGTGTGGGAACTTAAAGATAAAATTGGTTTGTTTACAAATTTATTAAAATGGATTGGAATGGAGAATAGTTTTGCGAACGGAAACGTCAGGCCGATTTAAGCCAAGTCGTGCCCCGCCCGCGTGTGAGTAACTCAACTAGATTGCTTGGCGAACTTTGGTCGCGTTTGTGTGCGTGCAAATGTATGTATACGGAGCGTGGTGTAGTTTAAGACAGCCTCAATTGGCCGTTTGTAAAACTTCTTTAATTTTTACTAAAAAGTCTCGCAAAATTTTACAAAGTTCGGTTGGCACAGTCCAATTTGTATCATTTTTACCACTAAGACTCATTCTTAGAAAATAATTGTTGTAGAACTTGTTTGTTGTTACATTCTTTTACGAAAACGCGTCATTTTTCTTTTATGCTAATATTTCTACTAACATGGTCCCAAAATATAGTAAGATATAAAAACCTCCTAAAATCCCAAATGGAAAAAAGGTTACCTCCTGTGTAAACAAAAACGGTGCGAAAGCCTTATTTTAGTTGAGATAACTAGAGTTGGACCAAAGGCTGAGTTTTCGCCGAATAGTTTTCGATTCCATTTATTTTTATAGTAAAACTGGCTGTTGCCCGCGGCTTCGCTCCCGTTTTTTTTTCTTCTAAATTTCAAGATGAAAAAAAAATAGTAGCCGATTCTCAGACCTACTGAATACGCATACAAAATTTGGTAAGAATCGGTAAAGCCGTTTCGGAGGAGTGCGGTAACTAACATTGTGACATGGAAATTTTATATAGAAGATTTATTGAATGAGTTAGTGATTTTTTTAGAGTCTGTAAACTGGATTTAAGAAGCGTAATTATTTTTGGTGACAATGCAATGGATGAGCATAGAAAAGAGTTTTGTCGAAACTGTTTATTTTTTACGCTGACAGGTGTTTAAGCACCTATTCAAAACTTTGAAAATATCAATTGTTAAAATTCAAAAACATTGTTCAGAATTACATACTTGCATACATCGTACATATTATTTCACGTCTTTATCTCTAAAGGGTAGACAGAGCCCAACAAGACCCAAAGACCTGATTGTGGGCATATAGGTGGAAAGGGGAATAAAAATTACGACCAAAAAATACATCCATGAATGGTCCATGGGTTCGCTAAATTTAGCTTTTGTTCAGAAAGTGTATCACTGATTTGACCGAAATTTCTATCGCCGAAAAATGATTTCCTCTCCGAAAATTTCGTCCAAATCTCCATGGACGAAGCGAACGTTTGGTCGAACCCTACGCCCAAGATTATAAGGGAGGTCCGGAAATCAATTTGGACCAGCCCTCGCCCTAGGGCTCGGATAAGGGGTAATATGTGAAATTGATAAGGATAACAGAACATTGATATTGTTGCTGGGTATTATGATTGTAGGGAATCAGTGGATTGTGAATGACTAATATTGTGGTAAAAAAGCCATGGTAGCCTAGTGGTTTGACCTGTGGCCTCTCAAGCAGAGTGTCGTGGGTTCGAATCCCGGGCGCGCACCTCTGAGTTTTTCGGAATTTATGTGCGAAAATTACATTATTTTGAAATTTGCCATGAGCTTTTCGGTGAAGGAAAACATCGTGAGGAAACCTTGCACACATCTGCGAAGAAATTCAATGGTGTGTGTTAAGTTCCCAATCCGCACTGGGCGCGCGTGGGAACTATAGCCCAAACCCTCCAATACACGGAGGAGGCCTATACCATGAGGCACGCCGAATCAAGCGACAATTTAATAATAAAAAGAAACAACAACAACAAAAATGAAATTGTAGCGAATTCGGAATAAAAAGGCTATATAAATAAATATAAAAAATATTGTGGTTTAAATTATGTGGAACAGGCGTTACTTTGTGGAGGGCAATATTAATAAACAAATAAACAAGTAATAAAAGAAAAGAATATAAGAAAAAACTCACCAGAATTGCGTCAGTGTTTGTGTGGTGTAAAGGTTAATTAAGTTTGTGGGATTTATGTGTGTTTTATTGGACGTAGTGGAGGGAGGGGTTGCATGAAAAACATATATTTAACACAGGCTTGGTTATCTTGCACGTGAGTAGCGGAGCAGGTAAATATTTTTTGGTCATTGAAATGGACCTCCGCAAAGTAACGCCTGATTCAATAAAATAAAATAACGAAAAAACTGTTCAAAGAAATAGCAAAATTGTTGTACTGAGAAATTGTTTGTGTTATAAATAAATTTTGACACTATCTACTGAACTTGGCAGCCATTTGAGATTCCAGTTCTTGCGTCGGCGAGATCGCATGTTCTTAATTTTGTACTTGGCTCCCGTTTACGCATTTATATTTTAGGTGATATTATTAAATTCCTTTTTGCTGACTAGTTATTATTTTTCTAAGTTTTATGAATAGTGATATAAGTATCATTAAATCTATTCTCACGCGAAATAAACATTGTTTGCTATTACAATTTCAAAAGGCGCGTGGGGTGCTTAAGATCACTTATGCTTGGAAAAAAATATTGTCAAATAATATTCTATTGAATCAAAAAACTGGTTTTGACGGCCGGATAACCTAGTGGTTAGAGAACTTGACTATGAAGCTTGAGGTCCCGGGTTCAATCCCGGGTCGGGGCAAATATATTTGTATGAAAAATACGAATGCTTGTTCTCTTCTCGGATCTTGGATGCTTAATTATGTATTTAAGTATGTATTTATCTACATAATAATGTTTATACGTTGTCTAGTGCCCATATTACAAGCTTTTCTTAGTTTGGGGCTTGGTCAATTTGTGTCAATAAAATTGTCCCAAGATATTATAATTTTTTTTTTCATGTTTCAACAACCATTTGAGCTATATTTATAAAATTGGGTTTTAGCTACTCAAAATTCTAATTTCACACGATTTTATATATAGACGTTTTCATTTCATCATAGACAATGTCTATGATGATGATATTATAAGGCCTTTATAAGCGTATTAAAACTTTGAATTTCGGAATATCGTGCTTTTCCGCTCAACCTATAAGTACGATATTAGAGTGAAAAGGACGGCATAATTATAAACTTTGAATTTCGAATTTCTGAGCTCATCAGCTCCGTGAAACTGTAGCTTGGTGCCTTAAAAGTTAAATTGAATATTCCGCCAAAAAGCAATAACAGAAAGTGATGAACGTTTGAATATGCACGTGCGTATTCGAATATTCGTTTAAATTCAGTCGAGTATACGCGAGCCAATAAAATACTAGTTTTCCATAGCATGACATTCCAGTGTCAGTAGAGCCAACAAGATAGCTTCTTGTTTTTCCATAACATGATGTTCCAGTGTCAGTAAAAACAAAACGCTGTCGTATTTGGTGATCATGACAGATTTCTTAGTGCAAAATTGACAATGATAGCCGCCTGCAAGTTAAGTTTAATTTTTCAACAAGAAAACCTCTTAAAGGCCTTCGGGAAGCAGGCGGATAGGGTGCCGGATAGAGAACTTGTTACGTACTCGTTTCAAAACTGCTAATTTATTTAATTTTTCAACTAGGTCTGAATAGTTTTAAGAAACTTTATTTTTTTTTATCAATTCTTTCTATTTTTTTCTTAAGCTTCTCCCTGCGACTTCATCCGCGTATACTTAGCAATTGACTTGTTTACCGCTGTCCTGCGAGAACTTTGGAATTATCCGGGGTAAAAAGTAGCTTATGTTTCAATCTACGGTACCAGCTATCTCCATTACAAATTTTATCCAAATCCGTTCAGTCGTTTCAGCGTGAAGAAGGAACAAACATACACACGCACACATCGTCACAAACTTTCGCGTTTATGATATTAGTATGATAACAAACAAATTTATGAATATCAGTTTTGCAATTTTACTATTTACATTTGAATTCATTTAAAATCAAATTTCATATAACAATTAAAAAAATATCTACTATGGCTGCTTACTTACCACCGAACAACATTCGATTGATTTTGAACACACTGTGCCAAATTTTGCTATAAAATAAATGACTGCCATCAACCCAATATGAAGAGGGCTGATGACACCTTCGCTCCTCAGATGTCATCAAGCGTCGGTGGTACAAGGAAGAAGAGATGAAGTTGGTATAGGTGCAAAACTGGAGTAAATGACCGGTTGTATGTTGAGAAAAGTGCGAATAGACAAATTGACGTTTCATGTTAGAAAAATGACTTAAGTCCCATATCAGTTCTGTACTGACTACACCCCCTTGCAAAAAAATTGGGCACCTATGGTTTTTCTGATTTTTAGGCATAAAAGTAAGCTTCTATGCACATAAAATATAAAAACCATGGGTGCTCGTTTTTTAGCAACGGGTGTACGTACATACAGCAGGGCATTTACTTAAGTTTTTCAACTATAACTAAATAGACCTATCAGTAATATCAAATGAATTAAGAATTTTTACTTCTAGATTTTTTATGTTTACTTTTACGGTGTTACCGTTAGAAATTAAATTTCTAAGCGATGCTGAAAATCAGAACACAGAAAAATCCGAAAAGTAAAGCTGTGGCCGGAAATCGAACCCGGACCGGACCCTCGTCATTCCGTGATGCGTGCTATACCCCTACACCCCCCATAGCAGGTGGGCAAGCCTTCGAATTTTTCTTTGAGTTTGTAATTTTATTGTGTCGTACAGACACATCATACAAATAGATGACGCTTAGCGACAAAAAATTGCATAGTAACAAGGTCACGTGACAGCTAGTAACAAATAGATTATATATTATGATTTAAGTAAGTAAATTATGTTTTTTAGTAAAGGATAAAAATATATTCGTAAAAGCAGACTTGACAAACATCCTCAACAAACTCAAAAACAAACAATCGTAATTTTCGGACGTAATATACTGATGAGCAAAAATGACGGGACACTTTTCTACTACGTAGTCGAGTTCTTTTTCCACTAAGATAGTATTCAGTCCTCAGTAGATGATGGATTCTATCAATGTCAAAACATTTTACTCTCGTATTATTTTCAATTTAAAAATCTGGACAATGTAATTTGTTCACGTCAAATCTTATTAATTCGACGTATTACGAGGATTAAGATAAGTTAATTATCATAATTTTTAATCTGCATAGTAAGCGTTAATTATTGCCTGTTACAGACTCCTTGCGCCGCCCTCGTTCTACATTTACTTTATTATTTTCTTAATGTTGACTTTTGACATGCTAGTGTCACGTGTTAAATGAATGTGTGTTTTGTCAAATATACGCCTTTTTTTTAACGGAAATTAAATCCCGTGTCCGCGTAGAGGACATTGCCTATTATAATAAGAAAAATAATTGGATTTTACAAAAGGCAACCTGCTAATATTATAAACGCGAAAGTTTGTAAGTATGGATGAACGGATGGATGTTTGTTACTCTTTCACGCCAGAACGGCCGGACAGATCTGGATCGAATTTGGAACATAGATAGATAATAATCTAGAATAACACAAAGAAAATTGCGTAATTCCTGCGGGACAGCGATAAGCGAATTCTATGTAGACGAAGTTGCGGGCAACAGCTAGTTCTATAATAATTACGTCACACTTTTGCCAGGATTCTGCTTAAACTTACGAAGTTACGTACCATAGGCTTAAATTATGGTTTTTTCAGCTAACAAATATTTACACAGATTTTATTACTTAATTTTTACTGTATTCATTTCATTACATTTTTTCTATATACTAGCTGTTACCCGCGACTTCGTTCGCGCAAAATTTAAATTTGTATCCCAGGCAGCTGACTTTTTGTGACTCCTATATCCATTTGTTTGATTACAAATTGTTATTTTATGTAATATACGGGTAGTTTGTAAGCATATGTTTTATGTGTCATACAATGAGGGTAGTTTATTATTCTTTGTTCTGTAATATAATCTAGAAACAACGGACGTGTTTTACTGCTCCTCCTTAACCCTGAACCTGGGCTGCAGCAGATATTTCTCAGTGGCGACGAAAAGTGTTTTTATTCACGCGTGTGACTTTTTTAAAACCGATTTAGTGCAATAAACAAAGTGCGAGTGCGTAAATCGTGGTAGAAAAATGTCGGTGGGGAACCAAGGACCAAAGCCATTTCAGTCATCGCCGTTATGAATAAGAAGGTATCTTTTAATTATTTTTAAACGCTGGCGTTTCCCCAAAAGGGAGGGCTATGTGAGCGTATGTTTAAAATGTTCAAGTCAATGTTTTGTGTTTTATTTTATATACCACGCAATTACTGCAATATTTACAATCAACGTAAATCATATTTGTTGGCCAAACAAACTAATGTTTTGCTTGGTCTAGAGCAAATTTATCAAATTAGGGCTATCGCCTGTGTAGTTTCAATTTTCCGCTCTATTGTTCTTTTGTTATTATTTTTATTTGTTAGGTTAGAGCTTCTAATTCGCCTGCTTTTACTCTGCCAGATTGCGTTTTTTTCTTTGTCATTCAGTTTGAAATTCGATAATCTTTTTTTTCTACAAAGTTCAATCCGTAACATGAGTTATATCTTGGACCAATCCATGTCCGCCTTAACGTTGCCCTGAAATGGCCACCCACATAATGTCGGTCGATATGATGTAAGAGAGCATAGGAGTAGTGTAAATAACAGTGTCTTAACGTAAATCTACCGTAAGATTCAAATATTTGGAAATAACCGGATCACTCTCGTATCAAAATCGACTAGGTACTCGACATGTTTTGAACTACTCCATTGTTTTTTCCAAAGCGTCGGCCTCTTATAATGGTGGGTTTCTTGCATTTCGCACGTGTGCCCAGTGCGGACTGGAAACTTTATACACACCACTGAATTCCATCGTGTATGCAGGTCACGATAGTTTCCTTCGGCAAAAAGCTCAAAGTAAATTTGAAATGTGATTTCGCACCCATGACCCTCTGCTCAAGAAGCGATAGATCAAACCACTAGGTTACCACGGCTTTTTCAATTTTATTTATATTCCTTTAAATTCCTGTCGCAATCTGTGCACTGTGATACTCTCGGTCAAAGTTATTGGAGAACTCACTGGATATCACTTATCAGAAGTAAACCCTAACGCGCTTCAAGAGAATTCAAAATGGCAGTTTTAGGTGAATTGTAATTTTGACATACACCATATTTTGGGACGACGTGTCAATGGCGAAGGTTAAATTATTGACTTTGGGTCAAACTACCCTTATCGATGATAGTGAATGAATGATTGGGATATCCTGATTTAGCTAGCTCTGACGTGTTTGTGGACGATATTGTATTATTATGTTCGGAAATGTGATTTGTGGTATCGAAAATTTTAATTTCCGATTTTCATTTTGATATTTGTTTTTTTCGTTACATTTTTTCAACATTTTAATTGAAGTCAGAAAACCCGAATCCGAATCCGAAAACTGGCGATAAGCAGGATCCAGCGTTTTTGGAAATACCAACTTTGTGTAATGCGCCTCAAAAAATTTGGCAGTTTTTTTTCATATGACAATGTTACATTTAAATAATTAAAACAAAACAAATGCGATTATTCCATGCTAGTCTGGGAGCAAAGAGAAAACATAGAATGTACCAGAGTTGCTTTTTTCCACGCAGATGGTAAAAGCCCATCGAGGGATTGGGCGAAAATTTTAGTAATCATGTTATAGGCGATGCAGCTAGCAACCCATCACTATTTAGATTCTCCTTTCCACCAAATGCCCACAATCATGCTAAACGTGGCCTCCAGGTCATTATGATACCTTAGGCCCTTTCTACCCCGTAAGGGATAAATATGTGATTAATTACGTGCAAGTAAATTATTTATTTACCTTAACTTATGACGGATATTGCACAAAGATCTTATGGTAATCTTTTTGTAAATGATCATTCGGAAAAATATTTTTCAAAATGTGTCAGAATATTTTAGTTTAGTAAATACCTAATGAAAAAAAAAATCATTTTCAAAAACATTATAGCCTGGTTTATAATGTTATTCTTAAGATACACGAACGCGGAACTGTACGAATAATTCTGTTAAAGCTCCACGGGAAATTTCCCGATAACGTAAGACGAAGGTGACAGGATCTTATATCTTGTATCTATATTCAGTTCCGATGCGCCAGAGATGATTATCGAGATAATGCAAGAAATTAAATGTATAATATTTTTTATAAACGCATAATTCTTATTTAAAAAAAATATTTCTAGAATGCTGTCTTTTACGTATTTCCGGTTTACCGTTAGAATATTTTGTCTTAATCGTACAGAAAGTAGAATACAAAAACAAATGACAAAATCAAATCGGGGATCACGGAATGATAAAAAAACAATGTTTGATTCCCTTGCCTAGTAAATAGATACCTTAATAATTATCAAACTAATATTAAAGCTTCTATTTTTTTAGTTGGTCGTGTCTAATTTCTACTGCCAAAGGCGTCTATAATATTTAGTTTCCTTTGTTCTTTTTGCAATATCATAGAGAAGATAATAAATCCCTGCGAGTAATTTGTTTCATCAAAATTTCATCTAGACATTTTTTTTTTATATATTTTGAATTTGAACCTACTTAGTAAATTTGTTTTTCATATCTTTGAACCTTCAGGCCTTGGTCCTTCTGACTTAGCCGCCCGCGACGTCTTAAATGTTCGTCGATTAAAAGTGATATTTTTCAGACAGCCATTTCTTGTAGCGCGAAAAAGACTTGTGCGAAAAGATAAATGGACAGAATTTATTAAATATAATACAAGGTCTCTTAGATTTTATCCGGTATTTTTCAGCTGGTGGTTAGTTCGTCTGAACACCCCTAGAAAGAATTTTCAAATTTTTGATTCACAATCATTCAGTCCCGCCCTTGACGCGGTTCACTTATTTTTTGTCAACTATTATTCAAAAATCCTTAAAAACACTTACAAGACTATTTAGTCAAGCGTCAAGCTTAACCCAAACACTTCCTAAAATATTTCATAACGATTTTAAGGGATACTAAATATTTTATTGAATCAGGCGTTACTTTGCGGAGGTCCATTTCAATGAACAAAAATATTTACCTTGCTACTCCGCTACTCACGTGCAAGGTAACCAAGCCTGTGTACATGAAAAACATATTATTTCACACAGGTTTGGTTATCTTGCACGTAAGTAGCGAAGTATCAAGGTAAATATTTTTTGTTAATTGAATTCTAAATAGTATTTACACCAGAGTAGACATTTGTTTCAGAGCCCACTCTGGCCACACTCTATAGAGCAATCCCTTAATTTCCCCCACTAACCTTTCGCTGTCTTCCTCTCTGCCAAGAGATACTCACAATCTCGAGATATTCCAGAGAGAGCAGTATAAATCGGATTATAAGGACAGAGCGATAAATCTCATTGTAGGATGTCTACAACATGCGTGCTTTATACGGTAAAAGTGGAAATTTTAGAACAAACTGCCTTCTCCGGTTGGTGCTTTAGGAGACGCGGTCTTTATTATGTTACTGGGGAAAGGATTTAAAGTGCTACTAAGGAATTTTCTGACATATTTGCAGTATCCGACGATAGCTAGAACTTATTATTGAGGATAGCAACTTGGATGTTAGAAAACCTAAATATACTGGATATCATAATAAATAATAACCAAGTAAATATCAACGGTATAGTTCACAATCTTACTGATTACGGGGAAGAAGCTGATGAGATTAGGACGACATAGCGCGTTAGAAAGTTGCTGGAGTATTCTGGATTCGTTTTCAGACGCTGTATAGAAAAAGAAAATATCTGACTGGGTCAACTGACTAACTGGCTTCATTTTTTTTTCAATCCCATGGACTTAAAAAACCGATAATGTGCATTGAAGTTCCATGCATGACGGTAACAAACGTTTAAATACATACATACATGAATGTCGTCTTTAACCCTATTTAGACCAATTTTACCTAAAATGATTGAAAAAACGACTAAATGACGGTAAACAGACGACGGTGTCGCAGAGCACCGGTCATTTTGGCCCAGCAGTGGGACGTACAGAGATGATGAGTTGAACTTCACATTTATGCGCTCGAAGCAAGGTAACGCTTTAACATTCCTGACTTTGTTCGCAGAACTCGGTCTTTACTTTTTGTTTGGTTTACAGCTATGACGCACACGTAATTCGTAAACGTTTTCTGTGGCTTCAGGCCGCTGGCAAAGCCAGCAACTCACAAAGGCTTTGAGTGAATCGCGCTTGCTTCCTACGAGAATATCGTGTTTCTAAATATCACTAAGATATAATTATAGTTCGTTTGAAATAAAGAAAGAAAGAAAAAAAATATTTACGACAATCACAAAACATCAAAATTAAATAAAATAAATTAGCACAAATAAATTGTCACAAAATGGTCCCAACTCAGCCAAGTTTGCAGGAGTTTATTCTCCTAATATTATAATATACACAAGTTTGTGAGTATGGGTGACGATCTATAATTTTTTTTTACTGAGCACGGCAAGGATGACAACTTTAATTTCGTACTTTAAGCAATGTATTAGTAAAAGCTGCCGTTGAATCTCCGAGGATACACACATTTTTATTTATTTATTTGTGAATCCTTGACAGAGTGCATTTTAAAGATGCATACATACATACATACATACCTACATAAATCACGTCTTTCTCCCTTACGGGGTAGACAGAGCCTATGGTGACACGTGGACACAGGTGGTGGTGGTGACAGGTGGTGGTAAGGCCACGCTTAGCATGATTGTGGGCGTATAGGTGGAAAGGGGAATCAAAATAGTGATGGGTAGCTAGCCGCATCGCCTATATGATTCCTATGCCCATTCCCTCGATGGGCTTTAAAGACGCGTCGTATAAATATAACCCTGAAATACAAAGTTTTTTTTTACTATTTTTCTACTCTTTGTTAAAACCCTTGACCAAATTCAAGCAAGAGAATCCTGCCGAGTTTAGGGTTAAATATGAACGTAACCGAGATAAAAATTAAAACTTAACTTTCGCACTCAAAAACGCCAATAAACATAATAAAGGACTATTTATTCCTTTGTATCTCTGAGTGCGGCAGGAATGATAACTTCAAACTTGAACTGGATCCGTGAATACAGTAAAACAGTTTTGAATTTCTACTGTCAGTCAATACAACCGGCAGGGTAATAAAAGTTAACTTTCACACTCAAAGACGTCGATAAAAGTCTAATAGTCATAATATTAACTGACGTCTTTGAGAATGGCACGCGTTCAAGTTTTATTATATTCTGCAACAATTATTTACTATCCCGCGGGAACTGTGCAATTTTCCGGGATAATAAGTAGCCTACATTTTAATCTACGGTACCAGCTATCTACGTTAAAAAATTGATCCAAATCCGTTTAGTCGTTTTAGCATAAAGAAGGAACAAACACACATCGTCACATCCATCCTTACAAAATTTAGCATTAATAATATTAGTAGGATAGTGAAATAATTATATTCAGAAAGCCTTGGCAAAGCTTGAAACGTTACTCATTTTTTTTAGGTACAGTTAACGATAAAAGTGTTGGACAACTTTTTATTTCCTTGCTCTATACTTGTACTATATTTGTATGTATAACTCTTTATTGTACCTAAAACACATAAAAACAGTGAATACAGGACAAAACGCAAAAGGCGAACTTATCCCTAGGGATTTCTTTCAGTTAGCCTTCAAACGGTTGACAGGACATTTTAAGCTGAGTAGACACAGAAAAGTAAAAGAACTTGTCAGTTTTATTTGACATAGGCAAGTGGCAGTAATTCAAAAAGGTACAAAAATTTTCAGCTACTTTTTAAGCTGATGGTACTCTTTTACTACTGCTGTTCCTGTATAGTCAAACAAATACCTACTGTCTTCATTAAATCCTTGTTGAAAAAAAGAATGTGCCTTAGAATTAAACCTTGAAAGGTTGTCTTAGACGAAATACACAAAAGCTTAAAGATTTACTTCAAACGAGGTTTTCGAAATAGCTCGCAGCTTTCTACGGGATTTACTTAAGAAAAGTTTTAGTCCAATTTAAAGCTTTCATTCAACAAAAGACTTTTTAAAACGAAGGAATTTAGTGAAGTGTCGTTCAGGTATATTTTCAGTATGAGATTTGTAAGAAACCTTTTTGTAACACTGTAATCTGATATTGAAACTGATAGTCGCTTTAAGATGAAAAAACTTGAAAATAGAAGCCCACGTAACTTGTCTCTTCTACAAAGTACTATAATTTTTGTCCTATGTAAGTACCCACTAAGTTTTCGGTTATAGCACCAATTATTTATTTTGACTTCAATAACGTTTTTTTTATTGAATCTTGAATATTACCCACTTTGCGGAGGTCCATTTGAATGACCAAAAAAACATTTTTTTTCACCTTGCTACTCCGCTACTCACGTGCAAGATAACCAAGCCTGTGTGAAATACATGTTTTTCATGTAATATTTCACACAGGCTTGGTTATCTTGCACGTGAGTAGCGGAGTGGCGAGGTAAAAATTTTTTTGGTCAATAAATAAATTGACTATCGTTATTATTAATAAATATATACTCGAGAACAAAAAATCCGGGTCACTTCCCGTGGATAGTTGTTAAGAAAAGTGATCCGGTTTCTTTGTTCCCGATAATAACTATACTCAGTTATTTACATACAGATCAAACACCAGCCGCTTAAAGTAATGGCTTTGCAAATAATAAAATTGTAGGCAATGGTTCATCTAAAGTATTTAGGTACATTATTTCAAACAAGAACAAACTAAATAAATACTCTTAAGTAAATATAAAAGGTAACCAAATACGGCGTCAAGGGAAAAAGAGTCGCCTTTTATTCTACGAGCTTAGCTCTAGCATTCTTAACGTTGACTAATTTTATTACATGGCACATAATTTTAATTAGGTACAAATGAAATGGCTTGATAAGCAACAGCTACTTGAAAAATGTTTGTGAGACATTTCAAAAATGCAAGTATCTATGAAACAAAATTCTGAAATTAAATATAGAACAAATTTTAAGTATGGCGGTACTTTATTGAATTTTATACAGTCCTTAAAACTTTTTTCAATTTCAGCTCACTACGAAACAAATTTTCCAAACTCTGCGGCAACTAAAAATACCTACAGCGGTTAAAAAGAAATATCGACCAACTTGCCAGCACGTCTCCGTCGCAAAGTCGTTAAAAAATACCTATCCCTCGTCCTATCGCCAATACAAGTCAATGACATGCGGAAAACTTTTTTATTGGCCATTTACAAAAGTTTTCGAGATGAGAAAAAAAATATTTTATTCCTAACGAAACGCCATATGTAGCCAGAAGTTAGAAAACTCGTAGCGCTTTCCATGTCCGCGGAAAGTGTTACTGGAAAAAGTTTTCGACGTCTATTCTTACATTGGTAACGAGGGTTGGACATGGTGGCGAAATATGACCAACATCGAAAGACCTGCATCAAGCTCCCCATCAACCCCTTCTACGGTATTGACTTAGGAACGGTAGCGGGGGACGGAAGGTCTTATTCACTGGTGGGAATGCAACATATCTTAAGCAAGGTCAAAACCATTTTGCGAGATTCTTTCAACAAATCGCTAGTAGTGATAAAGTGGGTGAAATATGCGTCGGGTCAGATTTTCAACGTATTGAGCTGTTTGCATGTCGAGTCGGATATTTTGGCCATATTTCAATATTGCCTTGATGTTATCCTTGAGGGTAATAGGCTATATTTGCTCGATAGAATATGTTCAGCTCGATATTTTATGGGCGTATTAGTAGAGTGCTTTGCTTCTGCTTCAGTGTGATAGAAAAACCTATAGGCTTATTACCTAACTCGCTCGCAATCGCCATCGTGTTCATTTTGATAGTTCTTGTATGATTGTGACAGCTAGCTAATTCCGATGCCAATTGTCAGCCCATACATGAACTGTCAAAATGAACACGATGGCGATTGCGAGCGAGTTAGGTAATAACCCTACGGGTTTCCTTCTTTCTAATAATTTTAACTTGTCAATCTAGATGTTTATGAAATAATTATTAATAAATATTCGGGCACAATTCACACAAACTGATCTAGTCACAAAGTAAGCGCTAGTAAGGCTTGTGTTGTGGGTACTAGACAGCGATATACATACTTATATAGAGAAATAAATAATTAAATAGGTATAAACATCCATGAATCAGGAACAAATATTCATGCTCATCACACAAATGTATGTATTTAGCTGTATTCAAACCAGGGACGCTTGCTTCGCAGGCAGGGTCACTACCTACTAGGCCAAACGCGTCGTCAAAACTGTTAACATTACATGTTGAACATCCAAAACCAACTTTTGGTGTTGTGAGTTGCACCAAAGCGATGAGTGAGAACGTGATAAAATGCGGCATTACTTCGCCGATTCCTTGTCTATTCCCATTGATTGCAAAGACGGAGATCGTAAAGTGACACACGTTGAGCTGTGAAACTTTTATTTGTATAAGCAAACTGTTTGTCATTTTCTCTTAAATCAGTACATTTTGGTACAGCTTACGCACCAGCCAAAATAAGCAAGAGTACTTATATAAAAACATTGGCAAACTAACATTTTAATATTTATGTGGCGAACGTTGGATTCCTGCCAGCGAATTAGACACTTCATCCCCTGCTTTTGCTCCTAAGATAATAAGTGCTTGGTACAGGTATCTCGCTCGATGTTGGTCATATTTGGCCGCAATAAAGCTTTTGATCATAATTATTTCAAGATCTCAAAAGTTAAAGGTCAGGCTACTTTGTGAGAGTGTCAAACAAAAACCAGGGGAAGCAAAACCTTTAAAGATACATTGAGACAGAATGTGGAAATTTTAAAAGAAATAAGGCGGCATTAAGCAACAAAAAGTCAAAAAATCTCTGATCCGCAAAAAATACATTTGTTTAAATAGTTTTTGCTGGAATTTAAATTTGCACGCAATCCTTCACTTCATGTAACCCGATTCGCACTCGGCTGAATTTTATTGTAACACATCTGTGGTTGATCCATGAAGGTGGATCATCTTTTTTCGACGTTACCTGTGCTTACCAATCAAGCGTTAAACTTTACGATTTCCTCTGACTCGGTGCAATCGTAAAAGTAAATAATAATGTGACAAAAAACACGGAAAGATTCTTGTTTTCTTTTGAACGTTGTCACAGTATACATGAGCGCAGGATGTCATCGTGCATTTTTCGCGTTCGAACCACAAAAATGAAGAAAGATGTTACAAGGTTCTTCATACCCAATATATATATCAGACCCAGTGTCTCACTTTGACACAAGAACATTTAATGTTAGCAACGCGCTTTAGCTTTATGCTCTTAGCTACTCTCTCTTTACACTACGTTAGAATTAAGTGCATTTATTGGTTTTCTAGCCAACGCAGCATGAAATATACAAGCATCTCACGTATACAGCAAACTTATTAGATAGGTGTCTGTAAATCTGCCAGCTGCTTTACTATCCACGCCAGAACACGAGCGCGAGTATTGTTGCTTGACGGTAATATTACCGATTAAGATGGCTCTTAAAATTACCTGGGAGACTTTATCCCAAGAGGACAGAGATAACCTACAGACGTTAAGACATTCTTCTGACGTTGAGACTTCAGACAAGCTTGCTGGTCTGGGAGCAAAGGAAAAACATATTATAATGTATCAGATGTTTCTCTTCCCGCGAAAAATTTAGGTACCTATCATCTAATCCCCCCCCCCCCCCCCCCTATTAGATTCTAATAGGCGATGCAGCTACCCGTCATTATTTTGATTCCCCTTTCCAACTATATGCCTGCAATCATGCTAACGTGGTCTTTACATCTTTTAACCTTAGGCTTTGTCTGGCTGTTTGGCTCGTTAAAGATTAAGACGTGATTTATAAGAATGTTGTATCTATGTTTAGACTTTCGTAGATTACTTACTGATTTAGACTGGGACGTGTCCAAAGAATAACCCAGACAGAAGTTTTCCGCAAAACCAATTTCTGTTAATGTGCTTCCGGATCGGATGGGGAGCTTCATTGTAACTTCAGGTGATTTTGTACGTTACAAATTACCGAAATGCGGATGTAAAAAACTGAGTAAGTTCGAGATGGATTCAAGCACGAGTTCCGTGGTATTTCCAAACCAAAATTAAATCGTAAGATTTACATTCCAAATATGCGGCCAAAGAAATAGTACCAAGCATTAATAGAAGAAATAGTAAAGAGTATAATTTAACCATATACAAAAGAAAAAACCGGCCGTGTGCGAGTCGGACGCGTACCAAGGGTTTCGTACAAATTCGGTAAGTGAATATGAAATCCATTGTTAGCAGAGTCCTACCCCCT
Organism: Pandemis corylana; assembly: GCA_949127965.1. NCBI lineage: Eukaryota > Metazoa > Arthropoda > Insecta > Lepidoptera > Tortricidae > Pandemis > Pandemis corylana. Next base: position 7,467,988 of record OX421873.1, read on the forward strand.
AAGCAAAATGGAGGCAGTGTGAGATCATTTTATATTGTTACTAACATGAACAGACAGATTACAATTTCAATAATGTATCACGTGTCATGAGAACGTCTGGTTACAGTCGGACAGACATACAGACAGCGAAGTTTTAGTAATAGGGTCCCCTTTTTACCCTAAAGACTGACTGACTGAGCGATCAACGCTCTGCTCGAACCACTGGATGGATTGTTGTTACGACGTAGGCAGCCGCTAAGTATGGATTTTGCGGCAAGATTGAGGTGGTTTAAGGGCTCTCGCAAGTTTGTACGAAAATCATTGGCATATAATATGATCATCATTAGCACAGAGATCTGAAATTTGAGCAGCACCTGGGGTTGTATATAATTATGTATTACACACACACAAATCACGTCTTTATCCCTTACGGGGTAGACAGAGCGTAGGTAACAAGACCTAAAGGCCACGTTTAGCATGATTGTGGGCATATAGGTGGAAAGGGGAATCAAGTTAGTGATGGGTTGCTAGCCGCATCGCCTATAAAAGTCATGATTCCTATGTCCATTCCCTCGATGAGCTTTTACCATCTGCGCGGGATGGGAAGCGACTGGTACATTCTATGTTTTTTCTTTACTCCCAGACCAGCATGGCAGCAATTATGTATTTGTTTTGGAAAAAAAATACAAGTATCTTGCGGCGCATTCTTCTTGGCATCATGGTTTTTCTGGTCTTCTGATTTTAATTTTTGACGGCGTAGGCCTAGCAGGTAGAGTTCGGTTAGTATATTTTCGTACAGAATCCTAAAAGGAATGACCCTTTATTGGCGGAGGGTGGGTTCCGCCTACGTTGTTGATTAAGCGTTTTTAAATTGTGTTTTTCAATTTGGAGGTCCGCTTCGGGAGGAAATGTAATGAGTATTTGAGATGAGCAGGATTAATATTCTGAGGTAAGAAATTCCACGATCGTATTGCACCGTTTCGGTCACACTAATAGTCATTAATAAGAGAGTGAAAGGGATGGTTTGATAGGAACTTTGGATTTTTGAAAGTAGACCCCCAGGGTTTGAAAACTTTCTAATGGCTGGGTGTTAGATGTAGAAGTGTAGTTTCTAAGCCAAAAGGCTTTGGAGTCCCTTTTTATTAATAACTGGTAATTTTGTGTGGAAATTTTATGTAATATAATATAATCAGTCTGCCGTGTCATGCCTATGTCAGTTAACTTGAGATACATGAGATATGCGTAACAAGTCTGAATCGTATTTTTTTGGGTGTCTTTACCTACCAACAAAACATTTTTTTTAATTTTGCTTACCAATTCCTTGTACGAGTCTATCTCAATAGTCGTGTAACTCAGTTTTGGCCACAGTTAATATGGCTATATACTGTATCTAGTAGTTACACGACTTAGGTGCGACATGCCTTCTGCTATGCTGCCGTGTCATGTCTATGTCATGTAACTCTAAAAGCATAGTTTTGAGTAAAATCTGTTTAAAGTTTTTTTCCTAATTCGTAGTTTATTTTGAAATCAAGCAGCAAAATAAAAATAAAAATACTCAAATAGATTTGTGTAAGGCTTATGCATATTATGTAATACCTAGATTATTCGTGTTTTGTATATTATATAAGTTATAGGCTATAAAGGAGTTAGGCATAACAGGTTCACCGCACAGTCTGTTTTGCGGTGCCCTGTATCTCAAGATACATGACTTAGGCGTAACACGTTAAATATAAATATTTCTCTCGGTTGTCTATCAGTTTACTTATATAGTCGTAATTATACCATAAGGCTATATAATTATGTACCATGATAAAAACTTTTAGTAAATAGGATAAATAAAGAAAAAAACACCCCAAAAATAAAATTAAAACAACTGTAAATCTCTATATTTATGTTGAACAATCTTATTAAAACAGTAGTTTTATTTTTATTTTTGGGGTGTTTTTTTCTTTATTTATCCTTTTTACTAAAAGTTTTTATCATGGTACATAATTATATAGCCTTATGGTATAATTACGACTATATAAGTAAACTGGTAGACAACCGAGAGAAATATTTATATTTAACGTGTTACGCCTAAGTCATGTATCTTGAGATACAGGGCACCGCAAAACAGACTTTGTATGGGGAACCTGTTATGCCTAACTCCTTTATAGCCTATAACTTATATAATATACAAAACACGAATAATCTAGGTATTACATAATATGCACAAGCCTAACACAAATCTATTTGAGTATTTTGATTTTTATTTTTGCTGCTTGATTTCAAAATAAACTACGAATTACAAAAAAAACTTTAAACCGATTTTACTCAAAACTATGCTTTTAGAGTTACATGACATAGGCATGACACGGCAGCAGTGTCACAAAATTCGCCCGGTGTCCATATAAAAGTTCGTTCGTTTTTGTAGCAAAAATGATAAGTACAATAAATAATGGTAAGTAATAAGGGTGTAATGTTATCATACACCAATATTTAATAGTTTAAGATACTAGAGCAAGCTATTGTATCAATTTTCCAATAAAAAAATTACGTGCTAAACATACCCAAAAATAGCCCAAAGAAAAATAAATTGATATAGCAGTAGAGTAAAGTAGCAGAGTAGAGGGTCTCGTCTCGATCTGGAAAATAAGAAACACGATGAATGAAAGAAATAATAGTATGAAGAATGAAAGTGCGAGACATAGAAGCGAGAACTAATACGCAATTGAAACTAGGCAAGTAAAATTAGGCTCCAATTAAGTTGGACGTTTCTGTATGCCAAGCTGTGTGTTTACGGACAATACTCTTATTATAAAACAACAGATATCCGTAAGTTTTCGCTTTCGTCGGCTTCTAATGAAACGAACGATAATTGCGGTCAAAATTGTTAATGTGCCCTTAATAGTGCTAACCCATGCTCAAATCGCTCGATCGCTTAACCACTCATATTCAAGATCACTATCAAACAAACAAACGAGCATTTAACACTGTTATTAAGTTCCGTGGGGGACTTTTATGTCCCCAACAAGGCAGTAAATGGCAATTACTTACATCACCACAGCCATTACAGCAAGAGTGAACGGCTAATATGTACATTAAAGCCGTCAACAGCCGTTTCCCATTAGGTTATTGTGCTGAGGGCTTCGTTACGGAGTAGCTCCCTATCAGATAGTGCACTAGCGTTGCGAAGGAGAAACGTAAACCATTCATTCATTTATTTGATGGCGAAGACCGTTTTGGATTACGTTTTGTTTTGTTTTTAAGCCCGGCAAAAAGAAGTGTTATGAGTTTGATTTCGGTGTCTGTGTATGGTATCGTAGTTCTCAAGTGGATGGACATAATTCGCCTGCTGAATGCAAAAAGGGCCTAACTAAAAATTTTCGGTTTTTGAGTTTATCCCGGAATCGTGTTCTAATTTGATCGTTTTATCGTATACATTAAAGACTATTTTCAAAAGTTAACTCTAGCGGAATATAGAGGGCATAAATGCCCTTCTTGCATGTGACGAAATGGCCTACCCTGTTCATGCAATAACGGCATTTCTTAGTTGTGCCCTTATTGCATAATTATTCGAGTTAAATTTTAAGTTGTGTCTTGTGATATTATGTTCTTAGGACACTTATGAACATTGATTGTGCATAATGAATTCACGAAAATATACAAGAAAAACAATGAGCCAGATATTATATGTCTCACAGAAACTTTCATCGAATCTGGAAATGAAAAAAAATATATAAGTTCACAATTACGCATTGACCAGTAGCTATTCCCGAGACCAAAATAGAGGCTGAGTCTGTATCTTGGCAAAGCCAGAGGTAACTTTTAAGGAACTCTATTTTGTGCAGAAAATGTCGGTATCGTGGATCTTTGAGTACTGTGGTATTGAGGTACCCAAACATAATCCTGTAGTAATTTGTTTGTACAGAATTCCAAGTTCATCTGCTAACTTATTTCTTGACAAGCTAGATATTTTACTACGCGAATTGAACACTAAATCTAAATTTAAAAAATATTCGTATGCGGTGACTTCAACATTAATACACTAGCAATTAGTAACGACTGTAACAGACTAATAGACATATCGAATAATTATAATTTAACAATTCATTTAAAACAACCAACAAGGGATAAAACCTGCATAGATAATAAATATTGAGCAATGTAAAAAGGGCCTATGCTGCCATTAAATTTTACCTCTCGGCATTTCTGATCATGGCACAGCACAAATGTTAAGGTTTAAGGTCAAGACCAAGGACATTATTTTAAATGTAAAAGAGATTTTAACATTGATAATATAAAAACAGTTTCAAAATACGTCTGCGCATCCGTTTACTGCAATGCTATATATGGCCCATACTTCTATACGGATGCGAAGCCTGGACCCTTAAAGAGCTACTCAGTAAACGTGTAGAAGCATTTGAAATGTGGGCATATAGACGCATGTTGGCCATAAGATGGACGGATCGGGTGACCAATGTTGAGGTCCTGCGTCGGGTTGGAAAGGAGTGTGAACTGATGCAGACCATCAAAAAAAGAAAAGTTGCTTATTTGGGACATGTGCTGAGGCACACAAGATACGAGCTTTTACAGCTTATAATCATGGGCAAAGTGGCTGGAAAAAGAACTGTTTGGCGCAGGAAGAAATCTTGTCTGCAAAATATCGGGAATGGACTGGAATCACAAGTGCAGCGGAGCTTTTCAACCTGGCCAGGGACCGTGTAAAGTATGCGGAGCTGACTGCCAACCTTCACTAGATGGAGAGGCACCATAAGAAGAAGAAGAATATAAATAAATTTCAGAAATGTTTGTCAAGTCTATCTTTTTCAGATATATATTTAGAAAGTGATTTCAATGTCGCATTCAATCAGTTTCACGACTTGATCGTATTGTTTTATAAGCTATGTTTTCCTGTTATGCGGAAAAAAATAACAATACAAATCATAACTCTCCAAAATGGATGACAACAAGAGTAAAAATTAGCTGCAAAAGAAAAGATTACTTCGTTTTCGATATTATAAAAACCAAGAACCGAACAAAATAAACATGAATATTACAGATACACTAAATTGTTAAAAAATGCATAGATACTGCGCAAAGATTAAATAATAACAAATATTTGATCAACATTAAAAATAAATGCAGAGCCTCGTGGCAAATAATAAGTATGACTTTATAAGTATGAGTATCGCTGTCTAGTACCCATAACACAACCCTTACTAGCGCTTACTTTGGGATTAGCTTAGGTTGTGTGTGAATTGTTCCCTGATATTTATTTATTTATTTAAATAATAAAAAATGAAACTAATAAACACACCGCAATATTAATAAACTGGTAATAAAACATAAAATGATAACGGACCCCTTTGAAATAGCATCAAATTTTAATACTTAGTGCTACACAGAACTAGCAGATTCAGTTAAACAACCTCAAACACCCCAAATGCACATACATGGTAATGCATGAAATAATAGCATCTTCATAACACCGGTGTCAGAAAAAGAAATGCATAGGATGTCATTAAATAATACGAAATCTATAGGGTACGACGAAATTAATACTGACATTATAAAAAAAATAGAAAACAATTGATACCAATCCTAACCTGTTTGGTGTGTTTTTGATTTTGATTTTATTTTATATTAGCATTTTCTTAAATTTGTCATTAATTTGTTGCATTTATATTATTGATTATACTTATAATAATTAGCATGACTTCAGGCACATCACGAAATTGCATAAAATACTTTCTGCAACAAAGGCACAACACTAAGTACCCATGTTTAGGCCCTTACAATTTCAAATGTATATTATTATAAATGAAATTAACGGATTCATTCGAAGCTATCTATGCCAAAGAAAAAGAAAATCTCAGGAACAGGTACGTTTTTCTAAAATAAAAAAAATATAGCCAATTTGGTGATCATACACCTGTTTCTCAAAACTTTAAGTAGCCGTTTCTCGACTTATTGGTTTTTTGACTTGTGCCCTTATTGCATTCGGCAGGCGAATTGTTTACTTAGGCCGGCTACAGCTTTACTTTGTGTATTTTTCTGTGTTCTAATTTTCAGTGTCGGTTAACAATTTTATTTCTTACGGGTAAAACCGTAAAAGTAAAATTCTTGACTAAGTGGTATCTATCTTTTAAGTAAATAATTATACTTCTTAAAATTTATCTGGTTTATTTTAGCAATGATTTCTGGAACAATGATAGGAGGGCGGCGCAAGGAGTCTGTTACAGAAAGTATAACGCGTCTCCAACGTACAAGAGAGCGATGTTGGCTAAACATGGTCCTAGAAACTAACTGTATACCAAATTTCAATTAATTATGTATGTATGTATGGTAAAAACTCATCGAGGGAATGGGCGAAAATCATAGGAATCATGTTATAGGCGGTGCGGCTAGCAACCCATCACTATTGTGATTCCACTTTCCACCTCTACGCCCTCAGTATCTTGCTAAACGTGGCCTTCAGGTCTTGTTACCTTAGGCTCTGTCTACCCCGTAAGGGACAAAGACGTGTGTGTATGTATGTATAACAAACATACTACTATAATTTTTATATTAAATTTTTGTACGAACTTGGGGGGGTTGTTACAAAAGCGATAAAATGGATTAGAATAGGCTATAGTATTTGACAGTATTTGACAGTTCAACGCAAACAATGATCGGGTGTATTTTTTGCTGCCGCAAACTTATTTTAAGCATAAATACATAATGATAGAGCACCATAAAAATAAATATTATGTTCTCACGTATATTCACCTCGCTGACCTCGCGTGGCGCTACAGACATCCCAAGATCTTTGAAAAGGCCAACCCAAAAATAAACTATTTCAAAATATTCACACGTAGCAAAGTGAGAATGCAAACGATGTTCTTATTTTGCATAATATTTCTCGCGACGTCCGGACGCGGGTCCTTTCCTTCCTGCTTTGCGCAATTTTAATATTCAGCGTGTTTTGTGCAGGTTTTTTTTTCATTTTTACACCACCACGTATACGTGATAATATTTTATTGAACCCACATTCATTGACATAGATTAGATGGATAGAATGTACCAGTTGCTCCTCGTTCTTCTTTAAGGGAATGGGCGAAATTCTTAGGAATCATATTAAGGTGGCGACTGACTTGTAACATTTCGATGTAATGTAACATGATACAACCCGAGCATTACAGCAGTCAGTGCAGCGAGCCGAGCCGCTCGACGCGAGCACCAAGTGTTCCACTCAGCTGTCGGTTTTTAGGCGAATCCCTTTGAGTGTTACATTACAAGTCAGTACAGGTTCGCATTTTGAAACAGAATGAAGCACAAACGAACAGAGCGCTCAAAGCGAGCGTTCGCCGCGTAGCTGTAAAGCTGGGTACTGACTAACGTTACGAGGTGTAATGTAACATGATACACAGCGAGCATTCATGTAGTCAGTACGTTGTTGCTAATGGGAAACCAGCGAGCAACGACGTACTGACTGCATGAATGCTCGCTGTGTAACATGTTACATTACACCTCGTAACGTTGGTTAGTACCCAGCTTAATGTAACACGATCGCCGTGAACGATACATTACAAGCAAAGGATACTAGTCAGTCGCCACCTTTATAGGCGACGCGGCTAGCAACCCGTCACTACTTTGATTCCCCTTTCCACCACACCTACAACCATGCTAAACGTGGCCTTGAGGCCTTTGTTACCTCAGGCCGTCCTCCTGTCTATATAGACGTGATTTATGTATGTGGATTAAACACGAATTATTGACGCGTATCGCAGCGAATCCTGTTTTGAAATCCACGATCCTGTATTGACTTGATCCTGTATTCGCTAATAATGATATTAATTAGTCACCCAAAAAGAAACATTATAAAAAAGGTCAACAGCCAATCCGATTAATAAAGCATCGAGCCAGCAGAGTCGAGTCGAGTCGATTAATCGGGGTATTGTCTCAGTCGCACCCTCGTCGCCAGCGTGTGCCAATGACAGACGGAAAGCCTCCATTAAACGCGCGTGCTGTCTTCGTCTGACATAAATTTGAGAGAAATAGGTTATTTTATTTTATAAATTACTAGCTTCTGCCCGCGTCTTCGTCTGCGTAGAATCATACATAAAATCCTTTCTCTTGAATCACTCTATCTATTAAAAAAACCGCATCAAAATCCGTTGTGTAGTTTTGAAGATATAAGCATACAAAGGGACATAGGGACATAGGGATATAGGGACAGAGAAAGCGACTTTGTTTTATACTAGGTATGTAGTGATCTCCATACATCATCCCGAATATATGTATATTGTACAGTGAAGGTTTGAGCCTTCCTCCTTGTTGAATTTTAATTTAATAAAAAAAAAGAATTTATAAACAAGGACGAAGGATCAGATAAGAGCTCCTGCTGGGAGAAGACGTGTGAGTATTATTGAAAAAATAATTTTAAAATAAATTCAAGGTCAATATTTAAAAATGGTTTCTCTGTGTAAAAAGTTTAGATTCCCTCTGAGCTTCCCTCTATAGTTGGCAACCCCAAGAAAACGATGCACCAATGTACACATTATATTTATCATCTATATTCTCTCTTCTTTTCTTGTATTTCAATGTTTTTTATAAATATTTTTCCACAAGACTTTTACTATGAAGAACTAGCTTTTGCCCGCGGCTTCGCACGCGTAAACCATGAGCCTTTCAAAGAAGCAAGCAATCAAGCAAGCGAGCAAGCGAACCTGCAAGCTTTCAAGCAAGCATGCAAGCATGTAAGTATGCAAGCAGGCATGCAAGCGAGCAAGCGAACCTGCAAGCTTTCAAGCAAGCATGCAAGCATGCAAGCAGGCATGAAAGCAGGCAAGCAAGCATGCATGCAAGCAAGCATGCAAGCAAGCATGCAAGCAAGCGTGCAAGCAAGCACTCAGCGAGAATGCATGAACCTGAACATGAAGCAATCAAGCAAGCGAGCAACCAAACCTGCAAGCTTTCAAGCATGCATGCAAGCATGTAAGTATGCAAGCAGGCATGCAAGCAGGCATGCAAACAGGCATGCAAGCGAGCAAGCGAACCTGCAAGCTTTCAAGCAAGCATGCAAGCATGTAAGTATGCAAGCAGGCATGCAAACAGGCATGCAAGCAGGCATGAAAGCAGGCAAGCAAGCATGCAACCAAGCATGCAAGCAAGCATGCAAGCAAGCGTGCAAGCAAACACTCAGCCAGAATGCATGAATCTGAACATGAAGTAATCAAGCAAGCGAGCAACCAAACCTGCAAGCTTTCAAGCATGCATGCAAGCATGTAAGTATGCAAGCAGGCATGCAAACAGGCATGCAAGCGAGCAAGCGAACCTGCAAGCTTTCAAGCAAGCATGCAAGCAAGCACGAAAGCAGGCAAGCAAGCATGCATGCAAGCAAGCATGCAAGCAAGAATGCAAGCAAGCTCGCAAGCAAGCGTGCAAGCAAGCACTCAGCGAGAATGCATGAACCTGAACATGAAGCAATCAAGCAAGCGAGCAACCAAACCTGCAAGCTTTCAAGCATGCATGCAAGCATGTAAGTATGCAAGCAGGCATGCAAGCAAGCATGCAAGCAGGCATGCAAGCAGGCAATCAAGCATGCAAGCAAGCGTGCAAGCAAGCACGCAAGCATGCATGCATGCAAGTAAGCACGCAAGCATGCATGCAAGCAAGCATGCAAAGCAAGGACTGAAGCAAACATGCAAGCAAGCCCCCCGCATTGCCCCGCTGCCTTAATTTTTCTGAAACTAAATATTGCAGGATTTTTATAAAACAAACCCAACCTAACCTATAGGGCTGTCGTAAAATATATCCTAAATAGCTTTATCTAGCTTTATCTTTATCGCTATCCCGCAGGAATTACGCAATTTTCCGGAATAAGAAAGAAAGAAATTTGCCATGTGTTATTCCAGACTATAATCTATCTATGTTTCAAATTTCATCCAGATCTGTCCGGCCGTTCTGGCGTGAAAGAGTAACAAATATCCAAACATCCATACAAACTTTCACATTTATAAAGCATGCAAGCATGTAAGTATGCAAGCAGGCATGCAAGCTGGCATGCAAGCAGCAGGCATAAAAGCAGGCAAGCAAGCATGCAAGCAAGCGTGCAAGCAAGCACTCAGCGAGAATGCATGAACCTGAACATGAAGCAATCAAGCAAGCGAGCAACCAAACCTGCAAGCTTTCAAGCATGCATGCAAGCATGTAAGTATGCAAGCAGTGTTTTATAAAACAAACCTAACCTAACCTATAGGGCTGTCCTAAAATATATCCTAAATAGCTTTATCTAGCTTTATCTTTATCGCTATCTCGCAGGAATTAGGCAATTTTCCGGAATAAGAAAGAAAGAAAGTAGCCATGTGTTATTCCAGACTATAATCTATCTATGTTCCAAATTTCATCCAGATCTGTCCGGCCGTTCTGGCGTGAAAGAGTAACAAATATCCAAACATCCATGGATACAAACTTTCATATTTATAATATTAGTAGGACATATTTTACTAATTTTACTAATAATTTGATTTCTTACCTGCAATCACAAACCTCAACGTAATAGTAGTAATAGTACCTACTTAGTAGTAATATATTCATCATCATCATCATCATATATCCCTCGGGAACCGTTCATTTTTCCGGGATAAAAAGTAGCCTATGTGTTATTCCAGACTTTAATCTATCTATGTTCCAAATTTCATCCAGATCTGTCCAGCCGTTCTGACGTGAAAGAGTAACAAACATCCAAAGTCACAAACTTTCACATTTATAATATTAGTAGGATTTTACTTCTTGATTTTTTATGTTTACTTTTACGGTTTTACCGTTAGAAATTAAATTTCTAAGCGACACTGAAACCAAACTTGCTTGGCGACAAAAAATAGCACAGTAACAAGGTCACGTGACAGCTAGTAACAGATAGAAAAAATCGAAGGCTTACTGATATGCTATGGGTGGTGTAGCGGTATAGCAAGCGTCACAGCATGACGACAATCTGGGTTCAATTCCCGGCCATAGCTTTACGTTTCAGATTTTTCTGTGTTTTAATTTTAAGTAAGTAAGTAAATGCTTTATTGTACAAATATAGAGAAGTAGAGACAAATCACAAAAAAGACCTTAAATATATGCACAAAGGCGAACTTATCCCTATAAGGGATCTCTATCAGTTAACCTTTGAGTAAACGAGAGGAGCATTAAGCGAGAGACCGACAAAGAATGAGTTTAAAATATCCATATAGTGAAAGCCACAATAGAGCGTACATCTCAAAATACAACAAACAATTCAAAAATAAACTATTAAATATCATTAAACACGTGCATATATACACACTATATACAATATGAGTACACACATACAATATTTAAGGAGATGGTGCGAGCCACATCTTCTTCAAGCCCTCCTTGAATGACGCCACAGAGGTAGATTGCCTGATGGAGGTCGGTAACCAATTCCACAGCTTAGCAGAGTGAATTGTGAAGGATTTAGAGTAAGTTTTGGAGGATGAAAAAGGACAGGCTAAAAGGAGATTAGTATCAGACCGTAGCCGATGCTGGCTACCGAAAGCCAAGTAGCTAAATCGCTCGAAAAGATACCTACATAGGAGCAGAAGGATTGAAAAGAATGTTGAAGAGCAATGCCAGAATTTTCAGTGTCGTTTAGAACTTTACAAGAGCTTTAATCATTATTTTAGTTGCAAATAACCTGTAACTTTTCACGAATTAAAAATTATTTTAAACGTGAAGACAAAACTCGAAGACAGTAACTGGAACAAGTAATAGAGCCCTTTGGAGGTTATTGATGACCTCTCCGGCCACTGTCTTACTTTTCTAGCAAAAGGAATTATACTCGAGATTGTCTTTGATAATTTCTTTCAAAGGAAATTGGCGAGTTTTCCAAGTTAATTGCAAAATCTGGCAGCCTTTTTGGATGCTTCGGCTCTTATTTATTACTAGCTGTTGCCCGCGACTCTGTCTGTTCAGAATTTGCTTATCGCTATCCCGCGGGAATTATGCTGTTTTCTACAATAATAACTATCCTATGTCCGTCCCTGAGACTGAAACTAACTGTATACCAAATTTCAATTAATTATGTATGTATGTTTAACGTAACCGCGGCAATATAAGGTGTCAGCACGCCAATTCTACTTACATACATACATACCGTCACGCCTCTTTCCCACAGGGGTAGGCAGATACTACTTTGTTCCACTTGCTACGATCCTGACATACTTCTTTCGCTTCATCCACATTCATTAATCTCTTCATACATGCTCGTCGGTTTCGGGTACTCCGGACCTGACCTTTTTCCAAAACGTCTCCTATTTGGTCTCGAAACGTCCGTCTAGGCCTTCCCCTCATAACGTTACCATTCACACTCTCCATATAGATCTGTTTAGTAAGTCTACTTTCATCCATCCGCTCTACGTGACCAAACCAACTAAGCATACTTTTTTCTATCCTAGTCACTATATCCTCTTTCACACCAGCACGTTCCCTTATCACACTATTCCTTATTCTATCTTTCAGTGATACACCTTCCATACTTCTATTCTACTTAATTAGATTTAACTTAAGTTGTTGTGTACTAAGCTGAATAAGTTATTATAGTTTTTTAGCTATCCCATTTTCCCGGGATTAAAAGTATCCTAAATAATGACCAGGGATATAAGGTACCGCCAAGCAAAATTTCATTTAAATCGGACCAACAGTTTTGGAGATTAGCGAACACAGGGTTTAGGGTTCACGTTGGATGCAAGCCGCTTCCAGCCGAGGCAACTAGAGGTATATGGAGGAGGCTTCTGTCCAACAGTGTCCTACGGCTGACATGATGATAATGATGATATTGCAGAACAAGGATAGACATGGGGAGTGCTCCGAGGAATGTTTTGGTCTATCGTAGTACTGATACCACTCGTAACTGACTTTCATTCCGCCCTCACCACCTCACAACCAACCGCATTTCACAACCTTTCATTTCTCTTTGAACTTTTGACTACCCACGGTTAGCTCTGGAACCAGTTTGTGGCACCAGTTTTAGAGACACTAGGCCTCCCTTATAGACCTCCAGTTGCCTCGGTTGGAAGCGGCTTGCATCCACTGCTTTAGCACATACGTACATACATACACAAATCCCGTCTTTATCCCTTACGGGGTAGACAGCGCCTAAGGTAACAGGTACCTACAGGCCACATTTAGCAAGATTGTGGGCGTATAGGCGGAAAATGGAATCAAAATAGTAATGGGTTGCTAGCCTCGTCGCCTATAACATGATTCCTATTTTCGCCCATTCCCTCGGGCTTTTACCATCTGCGCGGGTAGAGAAGCAACTAGTACATTCTATGTTTTTCCTTTGCTCCCAGACCAGCATGGAAGATACTGCTTTAGTACCGTCGATTTATTAGAGTAAATTATCGAATTATTATCGAGTGTGAACGAGTGTGTTGGGAGGGGAACGTGGACGTTCCAGGGCTAACTTGGTGACGTATTGAAAAAAGGTCAGGTCAAACAACAAATCTCGCCTAAACCGACGAGCATGTATGAAGAGATTGATGGATATGGATGAAGCGAGTGAGGTATGTCAGGTTTGTACAAAGCAAGTGGAACAAAGTAGCTGCCTGCCCCTGTGGGAAAGAGGCGTGACAGTGTGTGTTATCGAATGAGGTGAAAGCTTTATACGCGATATAAAGATCTTGGTACATTCTTCGAACAAGGTAAAATGTGTTCCCTTGTAACGCGTAGTTAATGGAGCAAAGAAACTGATGACTCGGAACAAACATTAATATATCATGACAGTTGTTTATTCATGAACCTCGTATTTTAGGATTATCATAACGAGAAAATATTATCGAAGCCAGGGCATAGAGGTCAGGTTTGTCGGTGTGAAGTCAGCCGAAAGGTCTGATACCGTTTTGGGAAAGAACTGCACATACATTGTTATGAGGGCTGATGTGTTTTTGTTCACCAATTGGCGCCAATTTAGCTGTTTTAAAAGTATTGCTATAATTAATATAGCTTTCTAATACACACATACATAAATCACGTCTTTACGCCTTAAGGTGTAGACAGAGTCCAAGATAACAAGACTTAAAGGCCACGTTTAACATGATTGTCAACGTATACGGGAAAGGGAAATCAAAATAGTGATGGGTTGCTAGCCGCATCGCCTATACAATTGTTTCTAAGATTTTTGACCATCTGTGGGCTTTTACCATCTGCGCGGGAAGAGAAGCAACTGGTACGTTCTATGTTTTTTCTTTGCTCCTAGACCAACAAGGAAATTTTCTGATAGCTACCGAACTTATTTACTTTTTATGTAACTATGCCAAACAATTTCGGGCTTGTTGCGACTGCTAGATAACCTTATTCGAAAATCTTAAAATTATTATTATTATTATTATTATTTATTATTATTGGGAAACAAACAGCTTAAAATTAAAACTTAAGATATAGACAAATTCAGTTGACGCATCAGCCAAAACAGTCTCCACCTGTAGTTAATTCTGAATGAAATCTTATGCTCAAAGATTTAAAAAAAAAAAAAACATAAAGTAATAGTACCTAGTTATTAATTACTAACAAACATACTATGATTCTTGTGAATAACAAAGAAGCAGAAAAGATGCCCTAACATAAAATGATCACATTACTTATTTTAAATACTAAATATGAACTTACTATAAATACAGTTGGGTTTTACTTATGAATACTTTTAACTGCGGACACAAACTCATTTAATTTCATGTGAAAAACGTCAGCACATGAGTATTTCTTGTTGTAACTGGAACATGCTCGTATCAAAAATGAATTTCTGGCATAATTAGTACGACAAAGCGGCGTAGCGAACAAATTGGTAGAACGAGTGCGGAAGCTGGGACACCTAAATGAGATCCTGCTTAAGAGATCCCGAGAGTCGATAACATTATTAATTAATTTGTACAAAAATATCTGATCCTTGACTTCTCTTCGTAATTGAAGTGTATCAATACAACCGCTGTCAAATGAATTAAAACTGTATTTCATCCGTCTGATGAATTTATTCTGGATCTTTTCGATATTATTTATGTGGACTTGATAAGAAGGACTCCAGACTACAGATGCATATTCTAAATGGGATCTGACAAAGGCATTATACAGAAGAAGAAGAGTACTAGGGTCCTTAAAGTTCTTACCCTGACGAAATATAAAACCCAGCATTTGGTATGATTTAGATATTATCTTACTATAATGCTTAGTAAACTGCATTTCACTGTCTAAATATACACCAAGGTCCCTGATCTCGGTGACTTTCGTTAGAGTATGACCACCTAGTGAGTAATCGAAGCAGACTGGATGTCGCTTCCGAGAAAAAGAAATAGTGTTACATTTTTGTAAATTGAGATGAAGCATATTAACTGTACAGTACTGAGCTAGTCTATTCAAGTCATCTTGGAACTTAACGCAATCTGCCTCTGATTTTACTATAGTAAAAATCTTCGTATCATCAGCATATAAGAGAACCCTAGAGTGCAGGAAACAACTAACAACGTCATTAATAAAAATATTAAATAATAGGGGGCCCAGGTGGGAGCCTTGGGGAACGCCAGACGAAATAGGGACAAAACTTGATGTATAGCCTTTCACAGCTACCGCCTGGGTTCTATCACGCAGGTATGAGGACAACCATCTCAGCAGATCACCATGTATACCAAAACATTCCATTTTCTTAATTAAAATCGAGTGAGAAATTTTATCAAAGGCCTTTGAGTAGTCAGTGTAAACGGCATCCACCTGGAAGCCCTTATCCATCGCTCTCAGAACATAGTCCATCAGTTCGCATAAATTCGATTCGGTTGACCTTTTATTTATAAAACCATGTTGCTGATAGATTAACTTCGGTCTAATGGCATAAAATAAAGAATCGTAGATTATTTTTTCAAATAATTTAGGCAGAACAGAAAGCTTGGATATACCGCGATAATTTTGAATATTATGCTTATCACCACTTTTATGGATAGGAACTACAATACTTTCCTTCCAGACTTTAGGCATAGTACCAGTCGTCAGGGACAATCTGAATAACATGGATATAGGATTAGCTAAGGTCTTCCTACAACGTTTAAAAAAAACTGGGTGAATCCCATCAGGTCCACTTCCTTTACATTCCTTTAGATTTCCAAGATACCTTTCAACCACAGCTGATTCCAAAATAACATTGTTGATGACACCGTCTCCGCAGACATAATTCGACTGGGTACTAGACGTTGTAGAAGATTGGATATCTGGGTGATTGGATATAACTTCTGGTTCGAAAACTGATTGAAAAAAATCATTGAACATTCTAGCAATCACTGGACCACTGTCCCCTGAAGCATTACCAAGATAAAGTACATCCGGTATTCCTTTATCACTGGATTTTGATTTTATAAATGACCAAAATGATTTAGAGTTATGACGAATATTGTTCTCAGCCCTTGTTATAAAAGAACTATAGCACTCAGACTCGATTTTTTTCGTCTTTGAACGTAAGCTGGAAAACCAATTATAATCAGATTGTCTGCCATAGATTTTCCATTTTTTATGTACACTGTTTTTCTTCTTAATCAATGATATTAAGGAACGGGAATACCATACGGGGTATTTACCATCATTGGCATTGCTCAATTTTGTAGGAATAAAATCGTTTATAATTTCATTAATAATTAAGTAAAATCTTTCGACCGCATTGTTAATATTAGAATCGAATAACTGTGATTTCCAGTCGATTTGATCCAATCGTTCGTTAATAAGGTCATAATCCGCTGCAAAGAATCGGCGAACAATACGCGAAGCAGGCTTTAAGACTCGCTCAATTGCACCAATCTCTGGTTTTATGCAAAATACTGGATGATGAGCGTCAATTGGTACTAAGGGATCAACCGTAAAAACGTCACAATGATGACTTGACAAAACCAAGTCCAGTTGCCTGTTATTTTTATTAGGGAAACCGTTAAATTGTAACCAATTAGTATAATTCATGAGTTCCGACAATTGACTTGTTAAAACGTTGCAATCTGGATTATTCATAACATAACCTGATACAGATTTATCCGATGGAACCCAAATGGCATCGGGAATATTGAAATCCCCCAGAACAATAAAAACGTCCTCAGAGAAATCAGTATATAAATCTGACAGAAAGTCGAAAAATAGAGACTGCGATTCCTGCTGTGGCTTTCCCTGAGGAAAGTAACATGAAAATAGTTTAAGTTTTTTTATGTGAGAACCTTCTTTAAAAGGGATCTCGACGTACGTGATATCGGCATCAGGAAGATCGACCACCTGACGAGTGTTTTTTAAATCGACGTGGAGTTCACGGTTGACAGCAATAAGTGTTCCGCCCCCTCTAGTTACTTCCATTCTATCGAAGTTCCGATCCGTCCTATACACATTATATCGTGAATCAAAAAGCTCAGAGTCGAAAAAACCCTCGGCAAGCCAAGTCTCAGCAATACAAACAATATCATAGTCAAAGTTTAGAACGTTCCGCAAAAATTCAACTGTCTTTGTACGCAATCCTCGTGCATTTTGGTAATAAATGCTAAGTGCCATTGGTAAAAGATTTAAAAATAATAATTAAAACGTACAACAGCTCCAGCAATAAAAACAGTTCGCATTTCTTTGATATACCTAATACAATAATGAGTTTGTGTCTTAACCTAAAATGACAATTTAAAAAGTTGAAAAATTTAATTTTTGGCCAAGAGGGCCTCAATGTGCTATATTGTAAGCTTAAATAATTAAACACATAAAACAATGTAACTCCGCAAACGTGCAATACGGTACTAAAGAATAAACAGTAATTTAAGAGGCAATAGCATATAAAATGTAAATATAAAATAATTTTCAATAAATCAGTTCCTATGCTATCTTGTTTAAAGCTTCCTCTGACGTTATAAACAATACAGGAGCCTTGTCAGTCTTACGAACCATAACCGTACAGTTTCGTACCCAGCAGCGTTTATACTGTTTTTGAGTAACTCTTTGCTTAGCCTCCTTAAGCAGATATTTATTAAAGCTAGACAGATGGTCGTTAACATATATACGGTTAGGGTTGCCAACAATTCCCAGGTCAGATGCTTTCAGGTCTCTCAGCTTGCGAAGTGATGAAATAAAATCGTCCTTTTTATAGCGAGCCTGCATTTTGACTATAATTGGTCTTGGTCTCCTGGTGTTCGAGGTATCCCTCACGGCAATGCGAGTCACGAAGTCAATGTCGGTGTTCTTATCCAGGGGGTAACCACTTAAGTTTGCTAGGGAGTGTATAATCGTATATAAATTTTCCCCTTCAGATTCAGGAACACCGTTTATCTGAATATTGGATCTCCTGACCCACTGTTCATTCCGTCGAGACTGTTCCATTATGTCTTTAATATTGTGCTTAAATTCATCAAGCTCGGACTTACACTGCTCTAAGACACTCACACGTGACTCAACGCTCTCAACTCGAACCAGTATTTCCTCAAATCTAGTATTCAGGCCACTTTTTATCTCCGCAATGTCTGACCTAGCCTGACTTATCTCAGTTTTCAATTCCTGAAAAGCTAAAAACTGTGCTTGCATTTCTGAGACCTTCGCCAGAATGTTGTTAAGTAACTCCGACTGCAGTGCCGCGGACTGCTGGTTGTTATCATGAGGTTTAAAGTAAGAATTAGGAGGCGTCTTAAGTTCTGCACCGAAATCCTCTTCACTCGTAGTAGGCACACCCTCTCCAAGCTTTGACTCCTCAAATGTGGCATCGCATGACATTATCGATTCGTCTAAAATTGTTTCCGATGTCGAGGGTTCAACAAGAGTGAAGTCATTTCGTCTCCTCCGAGAGTTAACCGAAGTGCAAAAGGAACATAGCCATGACTTTTTAATTTCTGACACATTCTCCCGAAACTGAGCGGCAGTAATATCGAGACATTGGTAATGATATACACCAACGCATCCCACGCATCTCAGCAAGGATCCAGAATCAATTGATTTATTACAATAATAGAGAAATTCTGGCACCGCAAACTAGTTCAGGCCGGTTTGAACCGGATTAAGTTCAGGGCACTCATCCATTCGAGAGATAAACATCTGTCTACCTATCGGATAGTAAAGTTTCAAGCACGATTTTTGCTCCATCGATGTTGGCTTAATTCCAAAACTAGCTATAATCTATAGCCTTCGGTTCCATGGGGTTTTTGTGAAATATTTCGGATAGTCCCATTTTTTTAAATAGCCTCTTCAATATAATATCTTCTGGTTCAAATATAAATGTTTTTGGTCTGCGTAATAAATTTAATCTGGCGTCAATTTACGGAATAACGCGTGTTTTTCAAATATAAAGTTTGACGACACGGTTGGCCTAGTTGTGAACCTGCCTGCAAAGCAAGCGTCCCGGGTTCGAATCCTGGTATGGATATATATTTGTGTGATGAGCATGAATATTTAGTTCCTGAGTCATGAATGTTTCTATCTATTTAAGCATGTATCTATATAAGTATGTGTATGTGTATCGTTGTATAACACAAGCCTTACGCCGCTTATTTTGGGACTAGGTCAATTTGTGTGTGTTCGAATATTTATTTATTTGAACCTTTTTGTATTTGTTTATATCTATACTTTTGCTTTCTTGTAAAAATGGCTACTTCTCCCCTATATTCTTTCCCAGAGTTGTTTGTCTTGGAGCGTCTTTACTAAGTGATTTAAAGATTCTTTTCCCCACTTTTCCAGGAATTTTAATTGTCCCACGTCAAGCTGACAACCGTGCATTAATGAGGCAGACGAAATGAATTCGAGAGCTCTTTTGCCGTAGTAACAAGACTTGTCTGCTAATAATTCGAACAGCTCCAAAATTTTACTTTCCTAGGAGTTGGATTTCTATAAATCCTTTACAATGTTCATAATTATAAACAGCCTATTGTGAAAGCTTTAGCTTTCTAGGTCCAACGAATTGGACTGGGGGTTGATTTTTAAAAAGTCAGTGAGTCAGGACATTTACGTTAGGCTTATAATCTTTCAGGAAATATTAATAACTTTATTTCACCACAGAAGTTTCAGAGTGCATAATATTTTACAAAGGGCACATTGTTACATAGAGATAGGTAGATGACATTTTATGCGGTAAGTGAAACAGCGGCTTTCGCACTACACTCTGGGTCTGTATCGTGAGTGCCAAGTGAAGTACTCAAAACACAATAATAATACAAAAAATAAAAAAGAGAAGAAAAAGTTAGAAAGTATTTGTGTGTGTGTGTGTGTGTGTGTGTGTTTTAAATAAATAATGGAAACATGTTATTGGTGATGAAATTTATTCGGTAAATCGATTTTCGACTTTTGTTTTCGGATATGAAAACGGTGCGTAAAAGACGTTGACGGTGCGTTACGCAACAAAATGTATGAGAAAACGGTGAGAAAACGCGGCGGCGTGGTCGCTCCTTTATTCCGGATTAAGTTTTAGGCACAGACAGCGGTTACATTTTGAAATTGTGCTTTTGAATAATTTAATTAATCTAAAAAATATTTCGTACTATGAATAAAACGAAATGATGTTTGTGTTCTAAGTCTTAGAGATTAGGGCGTTCACAAAGCGGCTTAAAGGATAACAATGTTTCTCAAAAATAATACTTTCAAGCTTTATTGTGTTTAAAAATAAGTTGGTAAGCACTTTATTACTGTAGCATTATTTTTTGTTTCATCAGATTTCTTTTTATCTTTATTTATAGCCGTTTCCCGCAGCTTTGTCTACTTTTTACAAGTCTGCACTATTCCCATGTTAATCAAGGTAAGTGTACTATCGAACAATTGAATACCGGACCCACCGTATCTTAGAACATTCTCACAGAAGACGTCACATGATTTTTCTAGTCAATTCAATGTAACGTCACCGTGACTTTTACTGTGAGAAGGTTACATAGTGGGCCAGGAATTAATCCGTTCCATGGTATCTTCTATAAGGCATCGATTTTTTGGAATTAGTTTCACAGCTAAGATTACTTAAGGAAATACAGACAAACATTCGCTTGCAAATGCGTAGAACGACAGATTTGTATGACATTTCCTTATTGTTTCGGAACTAACGATATTTTCAAATACCTGTCAGAATAATGCGCGTATAGGTGGAAAGGGAAATCAAAATAGTGATGTGTTGCTAGCCGCATCGCCGATGACATGATTCCTAAAACTTTTGCCTATTCCCTACTATTCTTATTCTACTATTCTTTTCTTTTGTTACTGTAGAATTTATTTATAGATTTTATTAAATGAATGTCTATTGTGTGTAGTAGAAATGAGAGCGTTAAAAAGTATGGAAGGTGTATCACTGAAAGATAGAATAAAGAATAGTGTGATAAGGGAACGTGCGGATGTGAAAGAGGACATAGTGACTAGGATAGAAAAAAGTATGCTTGGTTTGGTCACGTAGAGCGGTTGGATGAAAGTAGACAAACTAAACAGATCTATCCCCAGTGTGAATAGTTGCGTTGGGGGGGGGGGGGGGAAGGCCTAAACGGACGTTCCGAGGCCAAATAGGAGTACCCGAAACCCACGAGCATATATGAAGTGCTTGATGAATGTGGATGTAGCGAAAGTATGTCAGGATCGTAGCAAGTGGAACAAAGTAGTCTCTGCCAACCCCTGTGGGAAAGAGGTGTGACGGTATGTATGTATGTCTATTAAGACAGCCAGTGAAATAACAGGAACATTAAATATTATATCTCAATGTATATTTGACCCATATTTAAAAAAAAAAACGTATGACCCATTTACGATACCTTCTGAAGCCCATTCATCTTGTTTTATCACCTAGGCGCTCAATTTATTTGTTTACTCTGCATTCTTAACACGGAAACCTCACTTTTGAAGCCAAAAACATAATCGTAAATATGCTCATAATAGGCCGCCATAGGGGTTCCTTTCTTTATGAGTGGGTTTTTATTCAGCTAATGTACTATGTATCTATTCTTATGTCATTTATTATGGTTACAGAAAAAAATGCCAATATGGGCAGTACATACATACATATATCACGTCTTTATCCCTTACGGGGTAGACAGAGCCTAAGGTAACAAACCCTTAAGCCCACGTTTAACATGATTAATGGCGTATAGGTGGAATGGGAAAACAAAATAGTGATGGGTTGCTAGCCGCATCGCCTACAACATGATTCTTAAGACTTTCGCCCATTCCCTCGATGGGCTTTTACCATCTGCGCGGGAAGAGAAGCAACTGGTAAATTCTATGTTTTTTTTGGTAGATACTATTATATTTTTATCACTATTTTGATTCCCATTTCCATTTCCACCTATGCGCCCACAATCATGCTAAGTGATTCCTTTGGGTCTTGTTATCCTGGACTTTGACTACCCCGTAAGGGATAAAGACGTGATTTGTGTATGTATGTATGTATACATGTATGTACATAATTGAACGTAAAATCGATCTACAAAATCCGTATTTCCAACCCTATATTCGCGACCATTTCCACAGTTGGAAGTATAACTAGTTAGTACATTTTGCCTGTAAATAGATAAAACGTATTTAACAGAAATAACCGTAAAATCTAGAACGACCAACTGATATCATGAGCGTAGACCGTTCAACAGATTTTGCGAAATATTAACCAGTCAAGCGTCCAACCGACTGCGGTAGTCCCTAACTTTTTCGGGCGAGAAATGTCCTAGGGACTGCATTATGCATTCACGCCACTGGCCAGGTCTTCCTCCCTTGGAAGTGCCAGCGACAACTCGCTATATATGCTTCTCACTCTCTCTTTAAGCCTCCCGCCCGAAAAAGTTAGGGACTACTGTAGTCGCTTGAACGCTTGACGGGTTAAAACAGACTTTTCCAGGAGTTTTAATTTGTAAATTTATTTGATAAATTTAAGTTGAGGTTAATTTATTTTGACCTTTTGGTTTGTGAACATTACTATTTCAAAGCACAAAGACTCGCAATTGCGATACAACGCAGGAATGCTGCCTGCGTAATGGGGACCCTACCTAAGGGCCCAAAATTATTTTAATTTTAATTTTTAACGTAAGCTTTTTTTTATTAAATTATTTTTAAGGTATCCTTAGTTTATATTTTAATTAATACTTTTGCAATCATTCACAAACTAACATATTATTTTAAAATCGTTAATAACATTGAAAAACAACAATAATCGTATCACTTCTAACATTAAGTTGTCTGAAAAGTGACTCGTTTTTTTGCTCGTCAGTATTCGGATTTTGTAATAATTTTTATTAGCATTTTATCAAGTTTCTTAAATATACGGTGAGGTTGAGATCCCTTATTAAGTTTAAAGCTTCTGTTAGAAGGTCGCACTCTTTTATAACCCAAAAAATGTGTGTGTGTGTGTGTGTGTGTGTGTGTGTGTGATAATGTAATACAGAGACAATGACGATCCACATAATGTCAGCGTCCACAGTCAGCTTGAGAGTAAATAAAATCTGGCGCAACATCTAAACTTACCATTTATACTAAGTCATCCGAAGTAACGTTGCGTTTGACGACCGGATAGCCTAGTGGTTAGTGACGCTGAATATGAAGCTAGAGGTTCTGGGTTCGAATCCCGGTAGGGGCAGACAGTTGTATGACGAATACGAATGTTTGTGCCCGAGTCGTGGATGTTGTATGTATTTAAAGTATGTATTTATCTACATTATGTAAATATGTTTATCCGTTGCCTGCTACCCATAGTACAAGCTTTGCTTAGTTTGGGGCAGGGTCAATTGGTGTAATTTGTCCCAAGATATTTATTATTATTATTATTAATCACATTGTTCACGCCATCTACCGAGTGCAAGCTGCAGTACTTTGGTCACATAATGCGTAGTGATATATACGACCTGCTTCAACTCATCATACATGGGAAAATCCAAGGAAAGCGACCACCCGGTACTTCGTGGCTTAAGAATCTCCGGACATGGTTCAACCTTAGCGCAAGCTCACTGTTCCGAGCTGCTGTGTCGAAATTAAAGCAAGCACTGATGATAGACGACCCCCGGTAAGAGATGGCACCTCAAGAAGAAGAAGATCCACCGAGTCGAAAATATATTGAAGCACACACAACTCTGATGCCTAATACTAAGTAACAATAGAATCTGGTACTTAAGTTAGAAAAGGAGACAGTTCTGTCTTCTCGTATAAATTGCGCTTACTTTCGTTGTGTAAGTTGCTTATACAGTGGGCTTATCTAAACAACAAAAAGTGCTTTATCATAATAAGAAAACAGTCGAGTACTCGAGATACGTAGACCTCATCACACCATTTCCCAAGGTACGCATTTAATAAACGCCAAAAAAATCAAGATCAAATGTCGTGTTCACCATACTTGCAATTTGTTCACTGAATAGCAAACTCTCTTGTACAAAGAGAAATGGAAAAGTAATCCCCAGTATTTTCCAGCATACATTGACATTTTCGAACACCGTAACGCTATGGTTTTAAAGCTGGGAGCTCTCGGATGAAAGTGTCAGCTAAGAATGGCGAATAATGTTCAAAATTTGGACGACATTGTAAGCTGAAAATTGGAAGGCGACTTAAAAAGAACATTTGCAGCGGAGCGGGGAAAGTATCGCACGTTGCTTTGAAATTATTATCGTATTGTAAACACTTTTCATTGAAACAGTTCACGAAACGCACATTAACACCAAATGAAAAGATAAATTTGAACACGTAATAGAATTGGATACATGTGGATATATAATAGGAAGGAATACAATATACTTAAGAATAATACCGATATGGTGTAAAATGGCGTGAAGCTTTAGTTAGATGATGTAGTTGAAATTGGATTTAACTAAATTCCCGTGAGAATGGCCAAAAATTAAAACGTGGTCTTCATGATATTAACGTAGTTATTAGATATTGTGAACTGAAACGGATACTCGTAATAAAGTCGTGAATCCTCAACATATTTCGGACTAATTCGTAGTCTTACTTCCGGAGCGTTTGCCTCGGCCGCGGCGACACAAACAGTAGTAATAAATTTGTAGTAGTAAAAAAGTAACTTTGTCTGTCTGTCTGTTACCTTTTCACGCCTAAACCGCTGGACCGATTAAGGTTGAAATTGGTTATGCAGACAGTTTCAGTCCCGGGCAAGGGCATAGGATAGCGATAAGCGATTTCTATGCCTACGTAAAACACAAGATAATGAAAACTAAACTGAGACACGGTAGACATTCATCCAGTTTGAAACACCTACAACTCCTGAACAAACTGCAAAGCCTCTTCAAAGGTTCCCGGGTTTCGTTTATCTAAATAAAATCACGTCCCAAATTTAGCAAAACCTCGGGTGAATTCACTTATTTTGGCAACACAAAATTGCGCCCCGTGTTTTGATATCAGACTTCAGACTAATTTCCAAATAGATTTCACAAAGTCACTTAGTCAATTAAAATTTATTCTGGATAAAAATCTTACCAAAACGCGTTCAGAATGAATGTAACTCTTCTCATAATATTAATAACACAGTTCGTCGAGCCTTTATCTTCTTAAATCCAATTAGTTCTTACGTAAGTCATAAAATAGGCATGAAATATGGCTTCCATCATATAATTACTGCAGATACGACCAGTAATAAAGGTAGGTCTCTTAATTTACCCCACGGCTAGGCATTATGTTAGCGGGTAGTCGTAACCTTGTCATTACAGACCTATAAACTATGATAGCAGTCAGGCCCTGACTTAATATGCCTGAAGCATATTAAACAATCCTAGGCGAGTCGCCCAGGGCACTGTTTTGGGACTTATTACACTCTTTATGTAATTAAACTGACAAACTAAATTTAAATGAACGCTTCTAGACAGTAGCGTGATTTGTGCAATGTTTTTTTACAAGACGTTGGTGACAAATACGCATTCGGCTAGCCTTTTGACAAGCAATAACAACAGTCCATAGACGCTAGTTTATATCGTTCAAGAAACTGAATTTTGTTCTTTGAGTGTTTTCAAAATGATTCCTTTATATAATTTCCTAAAGATAATAATAATACGCTATCAAAATACCTCTTAAGGTTGGTTTTCATCAAAAGCCCTTTGAGCTATTAAGAACAAATTTCTATATTTAGAATTGAAAACAGCGATTCAGTTATTTCGGTAATTTTAGCCGAAGCTTAACAAATTGTGATTTTTCAATGCTTGGTTTAATATTTGGAATTGTCTAGAGAATTACGGGCATTCTTCGATTGAATCGATCGAATTCTCGAATTATTCGCAAATATAGGTCTTTTTAGCAAACCGCTTAAGTAAACGTAAATTATTTTTTTAGTAAACAATTATTTTAGTACAAGTTCCTTCGCAAAATTTCAACGGAATTTCAACCGAGTTCAAGTCAGGCAACAAATCGCCCGCGTTTTGTTTAACGCAAACCCACTTGCAACGCGCCATAAACGCTAACGCGCACGTTAACGTTTTCACGGTACACAAAATCGGTTATTTGCTACAACAAACAGGGAACTACCGGAGTAGAGGGATACTTTAACTTTTTCGAGACTTTAGGGACGATAGGATAATAAAAAGTTCTTAATTACGACAGGTTCAGTTTTTTTATGAGGTATTTTAAAATCGTTTAAGTATTTTCCAGCAGGTTGCACTTGGCATTCGCATTAAACCATCAGCTATATACGCCACTGCTAGCCACATACTTAGGCTGTAGTTTTCACGCGGGCCCAATATGGGTAGGAAACTATTGGCGGCAGTATTAACGCATGGTATACTGGCTGCATAACAATAATCTAGCTAACATGTCCTAGGTTCAAACAGTTGTCTAAGCAACTTAGAATGTTTGGCTCAGGCTTGACTTACGGGGTAGACAGAGCCTAAGGTAACAAGACCTAAAGGCTGCGTTTAGCACGATTGTGGGCGTATAGGTGTGACTTATTGTTGTTATTATAATAGCTGACGTGTATACATCGGGGGTTCCATATAGTGTTTTTATTTTAAAACATATTACTATTTACTGTGCCCTCTGGCTATTCATTTTCATATAATCTCATTTGGTACTTCACACACATCCCTGAATTGACTCGAAGCTGCGAATGCTGAAAATGTGTGCAGGGTTTACTTTGATGTTTTTCGTTTACCGAAAAACTCATGGTAAACTCCAAATGCTATTTTGCACGTTAATAAATTTCGAAAAAGTCATACCTCACGTCGTAATACAGTAGCGCGAGCACTGCGGCTTGGCGACAGGATTAGCTAGTGAGATGGTCGTAGCGATCCAAACGGACCTTGCCCAAGGTCGTACCACGTGTTAACCCCTTCAGTTTGGAATATTTTCGGTCTCTTATGACCCGTATCAAGTCGTTTCTTAAATTTAAAACGTAACAATATCTCTTTCATGCAACCCCAAAACAATGCCAAAACTTGTATGTCCATTTTGCCGAGCAAGAAAAAAAGAGAAAAATATCATTAAATAAATTCCCTGCCAGCTTGCAGGCTTAATTCTGTCCAACGAGCTTTAGTAAACAGACTCGTTATTTTAATAAAACATGATGTTTACGAATTAACAAAGGCAACCGCAACAATGCTTACAAAAATGGTTGGACCTAAATTAATTAATCACTATGAGTCGACAAGCGCAGGGGTTAAGTTAAACAGAGGTACCACTTGCGAAAAAAACGCGAGGTTCGTTGAAGTAGCTTAGAATATAGGATTAATCAGAAACCATTGCCCGCCTGTCTTACTGCGTGCGTGAATAAGCATGAATTAAAAAAAAAATAAAGTCTAAACGTGATAAATATGATAATTATTACTCCTCTTACAAGATTTGGTTTCTTCTAAAGGTTGTATTGTTGTTTTTGATCCACTATACGTACATTAAATTTTAACAAAAGTATATCAGTGGCTTTAACTGTTAGTTACATGACATTGACATTGAACAGCTGCTATAAAAAGAATGTCAGTGCTTTACATGGACGACTTAATTGGAGCTTATCAGAAGTTCAGAAGAATTATATCAACAGGGCCAACATAGACGTTTTATCCAAGAGTGCGCTTGCTGCTTCAACGTGCGCTTCAAAAGTGATAAAGGCATGTCCCTGTCATGTCAGTGATGATGAAGTGTGTTACATGACGCGGATTGGCGACGGCGAGGAGATAAGAACCGGGGGAAGGCTTGTTGACAGACAACAATACAGAGGAAAGGCCGCGGGGCTACTCAACAGCTATATCCCGTGTGTTACGATCTGTACATAGCAAAGAAGCATGAGAGTAGAATAAATGCAGTAGTAATAGCGTTACAATATTCAAAAAGGGAATAAGGAATAGTGTGATTAGGGAATTTGTTGGCGTGAAAGAAGATAATAGTGACCAGTTTAGAAAAAAATATGTGTAGTTGCTTTGGTCACGTGGTGAGGATGGATGAGAGATTAATTAAACAGATTTATATGCGAATGGGCATTGGAAGGGATGGACGTTGTAACAAAATGTCAGATCAAGAGTACCTTAACACGTTAACTGCGAGACTGATTTTTTGTACGTAGCATACCACGCGATACCAGGTATTTTCGATCTGGTAGTAAGTTTTCATCGTATGCGAACTAGGTTTTAATGGCCTGGTGAAAGCCGTTTATAGAAATATGAACCCAGGATCAACAATGTTAGGATTGAATGAATGAAATTTCGCGTGTATAAAGTTCATTAGTGGACCTATTTGAAACTACCTTCGCCCGGGAATTGGACAGAAACTTGATGCCTTTTTAAAAAAAAAGAGATACCAGGTTTACCAGACCTGTTAAAGCACCAACAAAAAGGTATGCCGTGTTATTTGAACCTGGTAATGCACTACAAAAATATAATAATAGGGATGGGACAGTAAAACAAATGCATCAAATCGACAAATTTATTAAAAAGAATGATAAGAATATAATTAATTAAAGTGTTTTTCATTAAAACATGGCAAACAATACGATTTATGACACCGATTGCATCCCGATTTTATTTTCTTAATTTTCTTGTCTGCTTGCTTACTAGTTAATGTTTTTCTTAATTTTTCATAGCAACCAACGCAATTTTTCCTCGTACTTGTTTTAACAAATTGATGACCGTTGTTTATTTCAATGGCTTTTTTACCTGCAGTAAAATATCATCGACAACAAAAAAAGCACTCGACAGCACTAGCCGCGGCGCACGCGCCCCTCTCACGCTCAGTGCGGCTACCATGCCTACAAATCAAGGCCTGGTATTCGCACTGAGCTTATTCAATTTTACTTCAGTGCGAACTATGTTTTAAAAACCTGGTGCGTTTTTTAATAGTTAAACGTCATAAGCTTTAAAGATGGGTGTTAGATATATAAATATCTCTCTCGTACGCGTAGTACTTCTCGAGTTACAGCGCCCGCACCGAGCGAGAAGGCACGATTTTAGAGCGCGCACAGACAGAAAGCCATCAACCAGGCAAATAATGCCTTGCTTCGCAGTGAACGTGTTAAACCGACGAGCATGAAGAGATTGATAAATGTGGATAAAGCGGAAAAGGTACATCAGGATCGTAGTAAATAGAACGAAGTAGTATAGTACACCTTATGGGAAAGAGGCGTAACGGTACAGTTCGTGAGCTCTTTTAGAATGCTATTCGGGTTTCGGATACCATTGGCCGATTCAAGTATCAAGCCCATAAGAGTGAGTGCGATAGCAAGACCACAAATAGCATTCTAAGAATTCACGGACTGTACGTATGTACCAAAATACATCGAGCACGTGTAAAGCAATAAACGCATGTCATTTGAGCACAATCAAATTGTGATCGTGTTATAAACTACATTAAATGTACCGCGGCGACATTACCCGGATGGTTATTGCATATTATGCCCATGTTTTACCTTCCCTCGCCCTTAACTGCTAAACGTGGTGAGCGCAAGGTTCCGCAAAACAACACCAATTTTAGTTTAGCTATTAAAACGGAACTACCTTTTTTCCCTTTTCCTTTTATGAAAAAAAAATACAGACGAATTGAGAACCTCCTCCTTTTTTTGAAGTCGGTTAAAAAGGAGGCTTCGTTTCATGAAAATTTTTCATACAAGCAGAAAAGGACACAAGTGAGTTACCAGGGGTCTCACGATGACGTCTTAATGCGGTTAAATTCTGATTCAGATCAGGTTTTAGCTGTCATTTTTAGTTAAGTATGGATCTGACAGCGAGCGAACCTAAACTGAATCGCATTAAGACGTTAGGGTAAGGCCCTGATGGTAGTAATGTTGGTACACCAAATTTTAAGTAGACTACAGAGTAGAGAGTGGAGTTTTCTTCCATGCTGCTGATCTGGGAGCAAAGAAAATATGTAATGTTTCAGTTGCTTTTCTTCCCTAGTATATACTTCCCTAGTAATAGGCGAAAATCTTAGTAATCGTGTTTCAAACCATCACTCATTTTGATTATTCTTTGCACCTTGACGCCCACAATCATGCTAAACATGGCCTGTAGGTCTTGCTGCCTTGAGATCTGTCTATCTCGTCACGGATAAATGCGTGATTTATGTATTATAATGTAAGTTTTGAGTAAACCGGACCTCTAGAAGTGATCACAGTCATGAATTTTTGATACAAAATGCAAACTCAACATCACATCCGATGTTGTTTAAGCACTTGCTTTTATTTAGCAACTTGCATCATCTGAATAACACACTCACACTGAAAAAGTAACCAGTCTATTCCATATTTAAATTCGCACGTATCAAAATCCTCTCAAAACCCCTAAAACGGAACCCCAACCCCCAAATATGACTAACCCGAGAACAATTGAAACGAAAAATTAAGTGAGGGTGCGCCAATTCGCCGAATTTATTTCGGCCGCCATATTTCACCGAGAACGAGCACGCATCGGGCTTATCGGTGAGTCGCTTCCTAACCTCTTATAACTTATGAGGGAACTGGCGAAATCTTTTTTTAAGTGCCAAACTCTCGTAACGGCCCAAGGCTGGGAGGATGGCGGTTTCAATTGTTTTTTAATGCGCCAGAATCTGTTTACATACATACACAAATCACGTCTTTATCTCTTATAGGGTAGACCAGTGTTTCTTAACCATTTTGCAGTCAAGGGTACTTTTAGGATTTCAAGAAGTCCATGAATCGCTGGTTTAGCTTATTATAGAAAAAAAAAAACAAAGCCTAACCCCGTTATTCATAAACGCTCTGTAGGCCTCTGCTAACTTAGCAATCGTTTGTCCTTATCTGTCATTTTGACATTTACATTTCACAGATAAGGACAAACGATTGCTAAGTTAGCAGAAGCCTATAAAGCGTTTATGAATAAGGGGGTAAGTGTTGTGAAATCTCTAAGTAAATATGTTAAAGATGTGTTGCTCTGGCACTCATCTCACGGACTCCAAAGGGGTCCATGGCCCCACTTTAAGAAGCCCAGGGATAGACCCGAGGTCACGCCCTAAGGGCCACGTATAGTACGATTGTGGGCGTAAACGCAGGTGGAAAAATGAATCAAAATAATGATGGGTTGCTAGTCGCATCGCCTATAACATGATTCCTAAGATTGCCCATTCCCTCGATGGACTTCCGTGTGTGTCGTGTATGATCTGCATGGCAAGTGACATTAAGCTTTCTAGCGTTTCGATTTCTACATACGCCAGCACTGGCGTTGGCGTCTGTCAAACAGAAGGGAGGTGGTAGGACCTCACGCAAGGACCACGGTCTCGCTAATCCTGCCGCTGCAATGCGTTGCTGTGTTTCGGCAGGAGAGCGAGACAGCCGGTGAAACTTGGCCCGCACGAGATGGTTTGCTTCATCCTTCCTAATGCGAACTGCTAGGGAATGGAATTCGCTCCCATCGTCTGTATTTCCGGACAGATACAACCTAGGGCTCTTCAAGGCTGGAGTGAATAGGCTATTACTGAACCAGTGAGTTACACCTTTGGCCTCATCTGCACCTTACACCAAGTGAGATAGAGGTCAATCACTGGTCAGTTCGTAATAAAAAAAAAAAAAAAAACATGACGCATGAGATATTCTATCCTTGTCTTCTATGCTGACGCATCTGCAATCTTCTACTGTTGCGGACGACCCTGAGCGGTGGTGTTCACTTAACACTTACATCGTGTCGTTTGTCTTCTTCGTCGTATGAAAAAAAGACGGCCAAGTGCGACTCGGACTCGCGCACGAAGGGTTCCTTACTATCCCTACATAGTATAAAACAAAGTTGCTTTCCTGTCTGTCTGTCTGTCTGTCTGTCCCTATATATGCTTAGATTTGTATGCGGTTTTTTGCGAGACTGATTCAAGAGGAAGGTTTATATGTATAACTAGCTGTTGCCCGCAACTCCGTCTGCATAGAATTCGTTTATCGCTATCCCGCAGGAATTACGCAATTTTCCGAGATAAAAAGTAGCCTATGTGTTATTCCAGACTATACCTAATCTATCTATGTTCCAAATTTCATCCAGATCTGTCCAGCCGTTCTGGCGTGAAAGAGTAACAAACATCCAAACATACTCAAAAACTTTCACATTTATAATATTAGTAGGATTCTACGCAGACGAAGTCGAGGGTAAACTAGTTATCTATAAATATCAATAAACCAGTGTACGCAGAGCCCTGCTCCAAAGCACAGTGTACGCAGTGTGCGGCCACTTTATATTGGTAATTGATATATACAGACATACAATTCATAATTCTGGTTTTTAGTATTTTTAGTTATAGCGGCAACATAAATACATCATCTGTGTAAATTTCAACTGTCTAGCTATCAGGTTCATGAGACAGCCTGGTGACAGACGGACGGACAGCGAAGTCATAGTAATAGGGTTCAGTTTTTACCCATTAGGTACGGAACCCTAACAATAATATCTACAGCCCGTGAATTCTTTGAGTGCCATTCTATCGAGTATCTGCCGGTTCAAGTATCAAACCCGTAAGATTAAGTGAAACTGCTAGGCAACCCCGAATCGAATTCTTAGAGCGCAAGGGCATTTAGCTAAATAACTTCTCCCGCTATTTCTTGAAACAGAGAGCACGCAACAAACTTTTTCTAAAGTCCCAGTAAAAAAACAGCCAAAACTTTTCGGCTTACCCTACATTTTTGAAAGGGTTCTCTGTACAGAGTTGTGGCTTAGTTAATTTTGAAGCAGAAAAAAGAGTTATAAGTTTGAACTTTGTCTGTCTGTACGTATATCTTGGCCGAGGTTAAAAGTTGTATAAGAATGTAGAGTTTTTTTAAATGTTTTGTCCCCGAGCCAAATGGCAAAGCAATAAATGGGATGCATCATCATTATCCCTACATGCCTACACACATACACACAAATCACGTCTTTACCCTTACGGAGTAGACAGAGCCTAATGTAACAAGACCTACAGGCCACGTTTAGCAAGACACTGAGGGCGTAGAGGAAAGTGGAATCAAAATAGTGATGGGTTACTAGCCGCATCGGCTATAACATGATTCCTGTGATTTTTGCCCATTCCCTCGATGGGTTTTTACCATTTGCGCGGGAAGAGAAGCAACTGGTACATTCTATTTTTTTCTTTGCTCCCAGACCAGCATGGAAGTAATTACCTCTACTAATATTATAAATACGAAAGTAACTCTGTCTGACTGTTAGCATTTCAAGCTTAAACCGCTCGACCGATAGTTATACAGTTTGAGCCCAGAGAAGGACATAGGGTAGTTTCTATCCCGAAAAATTGCATAGTTCCCGCGGGATAGAGATACGCGACTTCTGCGCAGACGGAGTCGCGGTAGTAAATTATAAACACCAGTGCACATTAATTTCTATGTCTTAAGTCATAATCAACAACAATGCGCAAAAGGTGCGCCTCTGGTGCAAAGGGCGAGGGGCAGCACCAACAGAATTCTAAAAATGATCTCGGCTAGGCTAGACTATCCATTCATGACCCACTGCTGTGCAATTTCGAACTGTCACGTGCAGTAGTGATTTGTAGTCTTTTACACTTACTAACATTAGCAATAAGCAATTATGCAAGTAACAAATTGTGGATCCCAGTTACCCGAATAAAGAAATTTATTATTATAATCTTCTTCTTCTTCTTTGTGGCGTAACAAGTCGTTATAGCAACGACAACTTCGCCAATGTCAAAGTAACAAAAATACAATTAAAAAAATCTTGTGACAAAATCTCGGCAACGTTGTACGGTAGTGGTCAAATACCCCCTCCACCCTGTCGGGCTCTAAGCCAGCGGTCAATGATATCCCTCAGAAACTGCCAGGAAATCATTAGCCGATGCCCAGGGTGCACCGGACCAAGCACTGCTCTTCCCCCCGGACAGATCCAAAAAGGAACCGCAGCTCTTGACCACACGTGGAGGTAACCCGACTCGCACCCCATTATTATGATCGTAATCTCTCCAATTTCGCCAAACATTTCAATCATGACGAACCTTTGCATATATTAAAAGAGATTATATGATTATATAAACAAGGAAGTGATCATCTTCAACTTTAGCAATTTTCCAAATGTTGCGACTTGGGACTGTAACAAGTATAACAGCGCATTTACGAGTTCAAAACGGAACTTGAAGCGGGACGGCATATTCAATTGCTACATCTGGACTATCTGTGAAGGTTATGACAATTTGCCTGGATATAACGACATGTTATGCCTTTGTATACTTTTATGAGGTGATACTTTAGAATCACAAGAGGTCATCGACATAGACAAGCAAAAGAACTCGCTGAAATGGCAATGGTTTTCCTTCAATCTCTAAATTAGCCATTTATAAAAATGTTCCATATTGTCGTTGTATAATGGTATTTAACAAAGTACCACAGCATATAAGGGAGGAAATGAGAGATGAAGTATTCAAACGAAAGTTAAGTGATGGGTGCTATTATTCGATAGAGTTCTTGAATGACGGTTCATTGATCGCATAAAGCTTATAATTGTAATTTTGTGCAGAAAATTCAATTAATTTGCTAAGATAGGTACAATAAAGTATTGTATATGAAATAAGAACCAACCGATTTACATTGACTTGGAATAATGATAATAATGTGATAATTTGATAATGTATTTATGTAAAATAATTTTTATTCTAATTCATGTCCATGTCTTGAATCTAACTATTATACTATTTATACTGCATAGAACTCGTTTATCGCTATCCCGCATGACGCCATTTTCCGGGATAAAAAGTAACCTATGGGTTATTTCAAACTATAATCTATCTATGTTCCAAATTTCATTCAGATTGTTCAGCCGCTCTGGTGTGAAAGAGTAACACACATCCATCCATACTAACAAACTTTCGCGTTTATAATATAGTAGGATTTTTTAGGAGCACGGCAATTTGTATGGAATCACCTTTGCTTTTCAGACAGACGGAAAACACAATGATCTAGGATTCTCGGAAGCTTAAAAAGAGATTTATTCCATAGTTTCTTGCAGCTTTAGTACAGATACAAGCTACAAAAACATAATGCTATAAACCATAAATTAAATACGAATGAGGCTAATACCTAAAGATAGCTCGGCAAACGAACCCTGTTTTTCAGTCACGGCTATCTAACTACAAGCAAATCTAATGCTATGCTGTATTGTTATCTTAAACTAAGTATAAATTTGCTTCTTGTATGTAATCAAAATGTCTAATGCACAAAATTCCTAGATGCATGTCCTACGGTTATTTAACCTATTTTTAAAATGTGTAATTAGAACATGCATCTTTAGGAATTTCGTACATTAGAAATTTAGATTTTCAACGTTCTGTCTTTAGGAAGAAATTCCGATTCTAAGTAGGTACGAAAGTACTTAGGATATTTGATTTTAGAAATATTGCTACATAACCGTTTTGAGCACCACTTTAGATTTAAATCAAAAATACTTACGAGTATTATAAGAATCTAATTTGACACAGATTTGATGTGTGCAAATAGACAAATTATCGTTTTTATTCATTCAATACAAAAAATACATTGGTTAACATAAAAATGTCAAGCAAAGATAAAATAAAATATATTAAGCTACTACATACTTAAATTCTTCTTAAATTAAATAAACAACTGATTTATTAATTAGACAAATATATTTACAAGATCCTTATAGCTAACTAAATATACAAAACTTAAAACTAAATTAATATACCTAACTATAAAAAGAATCTAATTATAACGAAATTTGAAAACATATATCATTTAATAATAACCAAAAATATATTCCAATTAAACTTAACTCATTCCATATTTGCTTACTCATTTAGATTCGGAGGGCATTCTGGAAGTTTTTATTGTTTTCCCCGGCGTACTACAGATAATGCCGAACAGAACGGCGGTTTCATGATCTCTTATTAAATTCTTGTTTGCAGTTAGAATAAAGCCGAATAGCCTGTACGTCCTGTTTACATTTGGAAATTAGAATTGGTATTTCATACCCGGGAAATGTTACCGTTAATGTGGCGATGGCGTTTCCATAGCGTAGGGAATTCGTGACGACTTTTCGTTTTTTACATACATACATACACAAATCACGTCTTTATCCCTTACGGGGTAGACGGAGCCCAAGGTAACAGGTACCTACAGGCCACATTTAGCAAGATTGTGGGCGTATAGGTGGAAAATGGAATCAAAGTAGTGATGGGTTGCTAGCCTCATCGTCAATAACATGATTCCTATTATTTTCGCCCATTCTCTCGATGGGATTTTACCATCTGCGCGGGTAGAGAAGCAACTGGTACATTCTATGTGTTTTCTTTGAGTGTTTTGAATATTATGGTGTCTCCTTGTCTATTCATATCACATACCATGGGATTAAAATAAAAAGATAATTTTACTTTAATTAATCTTACTTTACCGCCAGATCGGCATATAAAAATTAAATGTTTTACCTCTCACCGAGGCTCCTTCAGCGAATGTTATCACTCCAATGGTCGGTCGAAATAATACGTTTCTTCGAATGACCACATTAATTTGTGTGGTGGTGGTTTAGTTATAAACAATTGTAGTAAACAAAAACTGCATAAAAACTGTACATTAAAAATTAAAAAAATAACTAATTACTATGTACAAAATTAACTTAAACCTAGCCTAACTTAAACTATAAATAAAACACCCCTCCCAGGTCACTGTCACTGCTCATTGTACCCAGAAGGCTGGCAGCATGCCGCGTTGAATCGCGAGGCTAATTCTTTGCCCGAAATAGCTGCCAGCCCACTAGTCACCAGAAGCATCTATCTTGCTGATAAATATCTGATTGTGATATTTGTGTGTGACCGTTTCACTTTTGCGAAGGCACACACAACGCTGATAATCTATTTTTCATGTCTGTGTTTTTTTTCTATAAAATTGTGTAAACTCTCTTAAATTTGTGTCCTGCAAAAAAGAATAAATGTCTTCTTTCTCTCTTTTTTCTTTCTTTCTTGATTTCGCTCATATTTCCGTTGATAATTGATAGCATTTTCTTAAGTATTGACTGCATGAAGTGCATGACTAGGAAAATTCAACGGGAGTATGGCTTTTGGCATTGTGACCTCACTATTTCGCGAAATAACAAAATGAAGTGCATGCAGTTTTACCCTAAGTATTATCACCGGTTGTCTTATTCTCCACGACGGAACAAGCACAAGCACTTGCTTAAAGGCAGGATATAGGCACTGGTACATCTACCAACTGGCCATAAAACTTCTAATGAACCGTGCAATGTACGTTACGCTCCATGTATGTTCATAAGCAAACTTTGTCCCAGTTAACAAGATAAGCAAGCGAAATTGCACATTTAGTTGATAACAGGCCAAATTATGCGTAAGCAAAAGGTCGTTACGCCGAGACGGGTGAACAGAGGCAATTCTCGTATCTGGATGTTTGGAAGTGGTTTCAATGTTGTGCGGTGAACGTTAGACTGGAGGCTATCGGAAGCGATTTGACAAGTTTTTAATGCGGTAAAGTGTTCTTGGGGTCTTCCGTAGGAGCTAAGAAGACACGGTAAATTTAAGACACACAGAAACGTCGTACGGACGTCCCAGGAGCCTTACTATGACGTCTTAATGCGATTCAATTAATTTATAGATAGAAAAAAAATTGAGGCGGTGTCATTTTATTTGTCAACTAGCTTTTGCCCGCGGCTTCGCACGCGTGAACCATGAGCATTTCAAAGAACCTAGCAATTAAATAAGCGAGCAACCAAACCTGCAAGCTTTCAAGCATACATGCAAGTATGCAAGCAGGCATGCAAGCCTTCAAGCATGTAAGTATGCAAGCAGGCATGCAAGCAGGCATGCAAGCAGGCATGCAAGCAGGCATGCAAGCAGGCAAGCAAGCAGGCAAGCAAGCATGCAAGCAAGCGTGCAAGCAAGCATGCATGCAAGTAAGCACCCATGCAAGCAAGCATGCAAGCATGCATGCAAGCATGCATGCAAGCAGGCATGCAAGCAGGCAAGCAAGCATGCAAGCAAGTGTGCAAGCAAGCATGCATGCATGCATGCAAGCAAGCGTGCTAGCAAGCATGCATGCAAGTAAGCACCCATGCAAGCAAGCATGCAAGCATGCATGAAAGCAAGTATGCATCAAGCATGCAAAGCAAGGACTCCAGCAAGCATGCAAGCCAGCCCCCGCATTGCCCCGATGCCTTAATTTTTCTGAACCTGTAAATATTGCAGGATTTTTATAAAACAAACCTAACCTAACCTATAGGGCTGTCCTAAAATACATCCTAAATAGCTTTTGCCCGCGACATCGTACGCGCTAAGATGTAAAATGAAAAAATAAGTTTTTTCCCGTTCCCGTGGAAATTTTGGGGAGTGCTTTCGGAGTACACTTAAAGCCTTTAAAGAAACACACGTTATAAATGTTAAGTCTCTTTCTTCCGCTGTTTCGTCTGGAAACGTAAAATCCGGTTTTTTCCCGTCCCTGTGGGCGTTTCGGAAAATCGTTTCTTAGTGTTCCCCTACACTCCCGAATAAACCTACGTGACAAATTTCAACTTTCCCCCGCTTTTCGTTTTTCCCGTTTCCGTAAGAATTTCGCCAAATAAAGCATTTCCCGAATATCTTACGGGAACGAAGAAGAAGAATTTTGGCAAATTATCTCATAATGCTCCCCCACACTACCCAAGGAACCCACTTGCCAAATTTCAGCTTTCTACGACCAGTAAAACGTAAAATCCTGTTTTTTTCCCGTTCCCGTGGGAATTTTGGAAAGTACTCTCTTAATGCTCCTCTACACTCCCGAAGCAACCTACATGCCGAATTTCAGCTTTCTGCAACCAGAAAACGAAAAGTCCCGTTTTTCCCGTTCCTGTGGGAATTTCGGGAAATCCTTTTGTAGCGCTCCCCTACACTCCCCAAGGGAAATTGAAGGCCGAATTTCAATTTTATACGACCAGTAAAACGAAAAATCGATCCCGTAGAACTGAATACATAAATCCCGTTTTTATCCCGTGGGAATTTCCAAAAAGCATTAGAACTTTATTTTACTATTATAATCACCTACTTCTATGCCAAATTTGAAGTCTAGTAATTATAGTTCATAGGATTTCGTTAAACTGAATATATAAATCCTGTTTTTTTCCTTATCCCGTGGGAATTTCCCAAAATCCTGAAATTAGTTTCTTAGTTTTGTAATCACCAACTTTTGTATCAAATTTGAAGAGTCTACTTATTATAGTTACTGTGATAGCGTCACTCGGAATCGAATATATAATTCCCGTTTTCTCCTTATCCCGTGGGAATTTCCAAAAATCCTTTCTTAGCGGATGCCTACGTCTTAACATCTACCTGCATGCCAAATTTCAGCCCGATCCGTCCAGTGGTTTAGGCTGTGCATATATAATTCCCGTTTTCTCCTTATCCCGTGGGAATTTCCAAAAATCCTTTCTTAGCGGATGCCTACGTCATAACATCTACCTGCATGCCAAAATTTCAGCCCG
This sequence comes from Pandemis corylana, assembly GCA_949127965.1. Taxonomy (NCBI): domain Eukaryota; kingdom Metazoa; phylum Arthropoda; class Insecta; order Lepidoptera; family Tortricidae; genus Pandemis; species Pandemis corylana. Next base: position 7,507,737 of record OX421873.1, read on the forward strand.
ATCCGTCCAGTGGTTTGGGCTGTGCATATATAATTCCCGTTTTTTCCTTATCCCGTGGGAATTTCCAAAAATCCTTTCTTAGCGGATGCCTACGTCATAAGATCTACCTGCATGCCAAATTTCAGCCCGATCCGTCCAGTGGTTTGAGCTGTGCGTTGATAGATCACTATGTCAGTCAGTCAGTCAGTCAGTCAGTCACCTTTGAGTTTTATATATATAGATTGCTCAAATAGTACTTACTTAGGTACACCGTACGTTTGTAATGTACCACCATTTTTTTCAGACAAACCGTTTCCAGTTAAATTTGCCTTGTAGAATAGTTCCGACTAAATTGAGTGTTCCGCGAAGCTACCTTTTTGACGCCTATCCACAATACCTCTGGACTATTTCGTACCTTATGTCAGGCGGTTTACAGTTGACTCTGGTTTGGGAATGTTGGGGTCTGCTGCAATTTTGAAGGCTTGTTCCCATTGATTCTGACTTAATGAAAACTTCCAGCGGTTGAATTATTCATTGTCCGGTACGGTTGATTTAAATATTACATTGTTGGTACAGGCCGTTGGCAAAGTACATTAGTTTGACCTACGTCTGGATAGTTGTGTCGTTAACGATCGTACAGGAGACTAACTTTCCAGACATAATTGTTGAAATGTACGTAAGTCATTCGCGTATTTTTGTGAGATGCTTGAAAAGTTGTTATTCGATTCGGGGATGTATGGCGTAAGTCGAAAAGGGCTGATGAGTTGTCGCAATTGGATAGCTCTTATTACCATTCTAGTTCGTTATTTCCTGTAAGTGAGATAGCCACTTCGAAGAGAGAGACAACAATGTTTCAGTGCCCATAATTCAATGAAACTTTCGTATATTCAGCGAAATCTAATTTTGCCAAGCCAATAGCACTGGGTGACTGGTCTGCCAAGTGCAACGGGCGGTCTGCGGTCGCAAATACCGCAATTTGTGCAATGTGCAACGCTGACAGACCGGACACTGACTGATATATTTTTAGCTGGCTGCAGACGTAATTCAATTTTAGTTTCTGTTTACAGGAACATTGGAATTGGATGAGAAAAGAATAGTACTGAATAAAGCACACACACAACCGCTCGGCACCTGCACCTCATCGGCTCGCCGTCAACTAGACGTCAGCCAAACGCAAACTCGTAGCGGAAGCGGCTCGGTGCCTTCAAGGGGTACAAGCAGCTACCGCGCGCTTACCGCGAGCCGGCGACTGGTAGACGATGTCAGATAAGCAAGCGGCGGGGCGTTCGCGGGCCGCCCGCGGGTGAACCACCCGAGGTCCGCGCGCCGTCCCCGCGGCGGCGACTCGACGTAAGCGCGGTGACGGCTAGTTGCCCACGCACTGCTAGCTTGTGCTGAGACGAGGCGCTGCCGTTCCGAAGCCAATAAGTGTGCGTTGCAGTATGGAGTTTGATACAAATAATACTGAGCGGGTCGGGTTGAGCGGATGCCGTGTCGGCGCGGAGCGGTTAAGTGTGCGTCAACCATATAACAGATATGTTACAGTTTTAAGCACTTAGAATGCTACTTGGGTTTCGAGTACTATCGAACGATTCAAGTGTAGCGACCCTAGCGCCACCTAGTTGCCTTCTGCATAACTACTACGACGCACGAGTTGCTAGCGTCAGTTCTAATAACAGCTGCTGTCACATCGTTCTACATCCCGCTAACGAAGTTTCTCAATGCGGCTGCATAAATACAACTTTCAACTCTCTTCCTTCGGACTTAGGTTCCCAGGCAAAACATCTGCCTGGAGAGAGATCTCTCTACTATGGCCTCACTCCACACAAGTATCAAACCCATAAGAGTGAGTGAGACACAAGACAAACTCGAATGGTAATGGTAAGCTTACAGACTGTACCTAGTTTTGGAAAAAATACGACCGATAGTAGATTAATAGTCAACGTGCTCTATTAAAACCATATCATAAAATTTTATTTTCACTCTCGATGAACGTAGTGATTGCTTTTGGAAATTGCAACATTATATTTGCACTTAGTTTCAGCATATATCTGACCTAAGCTTGCGACTCGACTTCCCAAATTGAATCTCGACGCCAAGTCTAATATTAATAACATTATATAATTGTCGCCAATTGAGTTAGCCTCTTAATATGGCAAGTGCTCATAGTCATTACTAGCACTAACTGAAGTAAAACACATCTCTGCACTTCGCAATAACTTCTTGTTATGTTTTTCAAACCATCTGCTCGACAATGGCTAATTATATGTCATGTAAACCTAACTCAAAGTAACTCGTTATAGCCCTTGGCTTTAGCCGGATGGTAATATATTGTACTGAATTCCATTATATATTATATACGTTAGTAATATGAATATGATTCTCACTTCTCACAGTTCTTATTGTTATATTCTTACAGTCCAATTTCGTAAAAATTGCACGGCTCCAAAAATGGAGATGGCCACGCCACGGCAAGCGGCGTTCGATTTTCGAACGAATGAAACAAATCACTACATAGTATAAAACAAAGTCGCTTTCTCTGTCCCTATGTCCCAATGTCCCTATGTATGCTTATATCTTCAAAACTACACAACGGATTTTGATGCGGTTTTTTTAATAGATAGAGTGATTCAAGAGGAAAGTTTTTATATATAATTTTACGCAGACGAAGTCGCGGGCAGAAGCTAGTTTCAAATAAATCAAAAGCCGCCTGCCAGTGTTTGCTGACGCTGTAATATCATACGCATTAGAACTGCTAAGATTCCAAATAAAAATATTGCTGTATCATTACACAACTGGACTGTCTCAAAAATAATTTTTTACTTTTACTTTTTTACTGTTGTTTTAATTAAATTCTTTTTCTAGTTACCTTGGTTTTTATTGTCTCGCAAAAGGTGAGAAAAGTAGAGTATGCTCCTTGGAGATAAAACTGTTTATGTCTTGGATGTGCTTAAATGCTTCGCTCCTCTCAGGACTCAATCTTAATTCGCAACACGTCATTGTTACTAACTTTTTGGCGATTTTGTGTGTCACGAACTATTTGACGCTGACTGTCCAAGAAAGACACACACTGTCATGGAATAGGTGAACTAGGAAATAATATAAGAGGGAGAAGAGTGACAGTTTTCAATGGCAAGAGACGTTAGACTCTTGCTGTTTGATTTCTGTCTTCAAGGGTGGAAGGCTTCGGCTGGTGCAGTGCTCAGAAGCTCCGAATTTCCAAAAAAATTCATTAATCAATCTAAACTTTCCTTCTGATTATTTATTTAAACAGAAGAAAAAAAACCTTAAACTACCTATATCTAATCCTAAATACCTGTACAAATATCGCCCAGATCGTTGCCATGGGGCAAAGTGCCCATAATGCTGGCTACGTTTCCTCGTTGGATAGCAATGCCTATGCGTTGCCCGAGGAAAGAGCCAGCTCTATGGTCACCTGTGGATTTTGATATATATTTTTTTAATGTTTTAAACAGTTTTTTTGCTTCGGGTCCCCACGGTCCCAGGGTCTCCACAGCAAATGAATCACTCTATCTATTAATGACAAATTCATTAAGTATTTAAGTTAATCGCGAACAGACAAACGGACGCTGCAGAGGACTTTATTTTATAATTATTGTAGCAGTATACTGGTAGCGCCATCTAGGTCTGCGCCGCGGGACTACTCAGCACATCATCGCCCGGTCTACATAGCAGCGCCATCTACACCGGCAAAGAGGCATCACCGCCGCACGCGCCTGAGAATAAGATGGGACACCGGCATCGCTAAAGGTGCGAGCGAGTGAGAGAGAGACGCCACCCAAGTGAGAGAGAGTAGTAAGGGAAAAGAGAGAAGGTGCGAGACGCGCAACCGGGGCTCTGCCATTCTGCCCGGCGCGAGATCAACGAGCGGTCGACCGCCGGCCGCACTGACACGTCCGTCACCCCCGAGGAGCCCCGAGCTGAAGCGAGCCCCTAGTCGTCGGACCGCGGAGTGCGCCATCTGCCCCGCCTGTCGCCTGCCTGCTTAGTGGTCCGCCTGTCTTACCGCGTGCCTAGTCGCCCGCCTGTCTCACTGCGTGTCTATTCACCCGCCTGCTTGCCTGTCCGCCGCGGACCCTTCTACCTACGTCCGCCACGCTCATTCAGTGTCGAGTCAGTTTATGTCCTGTGCTGCCTACCTACCACTTGATTAAAGGATTCTGTGTTCAAAATAGATTGTCTTACTCAATGCGCAAGCATCACGTCGCTCCCCTCAGGCACCATAGTTAGACAACCCCGACCTTGTACTGTAAGGCAAAAGCCACCTTACATTATGTTGGGATACATGTATACAGAAGTAGGTAATATTAAAAAGTTAAGTCGATGTGTATCAACTTACTTACATTCACATATCCGTCGTAAAAGCGTTGACTTAACTTCATTTCGTAACCCGCGCAGACGGAGTCACGGTGCGAACTAAAACAGTACATAAGTCGGGTTACAACAGCCCTGGAAAGTATTGAAGCGTTTAATGAAGTTTTTAGGCATCTTATTTAAACATTTCGTATGTTAGACGTCCATAGACTGCTACGCAAGTTTTTAGCGCGTAAAAACTATCGACTTGTAATTCCAAAAGTGCATCATAAGTATAGGACGTAAAACAGGTACGGGACTGATTTTTGAGCAGTTTTCACCAATATGTGGAACGGCTGGTTATAAAAATGTGTCAAGTGTTTTTTGGTAACAGATAATTTTGGTACAAATTTAATGTCTAAAAACACAATGGTTTAAAATGCCTCATTATCATGCCACAGAAACTTTTGTATCATAGAAAAAACGATAAGAAGATAAATGGTCAAGATTCCAAAATGCTTAATGGGTTTGAAAATTTTCTTGTCAAAATGTACAAAATCTAAAATTATACATTAATGTAAACATGCTTGTTAGGCCGAACGACAAAATTAGTCAAATAGCATTTGAACATTTTAACTCCAAGGCATTATGTCCTAGCGCCGCGTCAGTATCTGTATTTTACTACTTTATTATAATCAGGCACGTTAACATCCTTATACACAATAACGATAACGTCTTGTAAATCGATGAACGCCGGCTGCACGCACGAAAAAGTGTCACGTTTCGCGTGACGTCAGAGCTAGCAGTTTTCGTCAATGTTTCTTTATGACGTTATCAAGTAAAACTGTCGTCCGTAAACAGACTTTACAGACAACCAGTAGTCTTCTTCGGCGGACTTCTTTTTTGTATCTGTTCTGTAACTTATTTTCATCACATTCGCCCCGTTTCTTACTGCTGCATTTCTACTGTGTATTGTAAATTTTTAACTTACGTCTCTGGCAAATACGTGTCTAGATTGCATGATAGCAATTTACGTCTGCCGGCGATATTGTCAATTTTAGATCCCTTTCAACACCTTCACGTCTATTTTTAACCCCCAACGCAATAAGAGGGGTGTTATAAGTTTGACGTCAATGTCTGTGTGTCTGCATGTGGGATCATAACGCTTAAACGGATGGACCGATTTCAATACGGTTTTTTTCATTCGAAAGCCAGTTTTCTTGCGTTGTTGATGTTTGATAAAAATCGGTTTTTGTAGTTTGAAAAGTATCCGCTCTTTTCCAATGTGATGTACGGCAGTTTTGGCATGTTTTTTTTTTTTATTTATGGATATCTTCCATGCTGGTCTGGGAGCAAAGAAAAAACATAGAATATACCAGTTGCTTCTCTACCCGCGCTCTGGTAAAAGCCCATCGAGGGAATGGGCGAAAATCATAGGAATCATGTTACAGGCGATGAGGCTAGCAACCCATCACTATTTTGATTTCATTTTTCACCTATACGCCTACAATCTTGCTAAATTTATGGGCCTGTAGGTATCTCTTACCTTAGGCTCTGTCTACCCCGTAAGGGATAAAGACGTGATTTGTGTATGTGGATATAATGTATGTTACTCGATTAATGTGTGGGGTGGTTTTAATTTTTTATTAGTTTTATTTTTTTTAATATTTAATTTAATATTAGTTGTAGACTACCTACATTCGCAAGAAATTTAAGACTGGGTAAACCACAGAATAAACACAGACCTACGTTGAAGTGGATGACGTAAGTACGGTTAAATGTATTGTAGGATGTTGTATAAGGTACATCTGGATTGCTACCACCATCCTACTAACTATTCCAGCCGCCAAGCAGCAGTGCTTGCGCTGCTCCGGAATGGATTAATTTAAAAACGCATTTTATTATCTGGGGGCACGGCAGGGCCCCCACCAAGTCGGGTTAAGGCCCACCATACTCCTGGCACTGCCCCTGGGGTTATGGTGGGACTGAACTATACCACCGTAGTGCTGTAAGCTACGGGTATTAGGTTAGGTTAGTTAGGTAGCTCCTTATGCCCGAAGGGCAAACGATACTAACCCCAGGGATAGTGCCAGGGTTATGGTGGGTCTGAAGGGAAAATCGCGCAAAACAAAGGCATACTTTTCTCGTTGCCATATTCAGGCCATTTTAAACTCAAGTAATTTTGTGCTGGATAAAGAACCCAAAATTTTCTATGTAATGTATTTATAACTAGACATTGGATAATATGCACTATCAAAATGCCAAAATATGCACTAAAAAGGGTGAAATATGCATTAAATATGCACAGTAAGAAAACATTTGCAATTAGAATTTACGTTTATTATTAACACTATATAATTAAAAATTATAAATCTTAACGCCTGAGTCAAATTTCTTCTTAGGCATAAGCCTTCAAAACCGGGTTTTTATACAAAACTGCATTTAATTGACCACGAACCTTTTGCGATAGTGAACTCGGTAGGGCGTTACTTAACTCTGTTCAATATTTTTTTCTATTATTTCCGAGGACTGGACTGGCACAGAGGAAAGTTTTTAGTTTCTAGTTTCTATATTCAATACAACCTAACTATTGAAATAAGCGCTATCAATGAAAAAGTACCAAAATATGCAATAACGCTATAAAAATAGAATTATACGCATTTGCATATGCAAACATGCAAATGCATATAATGTTATTTATCCCTGGCTTGAAATAAAAACTTAATTGTGTTTCTCTGGAAAAGAAATATTTTATTAACAATTACGTCTTAAATTACAATATCTCACTGCACCACATATCTTACACAATGAAAACTACAAACCTGGAAAAGAAACAACATTTAAAGCTATTATTTCTTAATTAATTCTGTCCTTTCTAATTTATTATAACGTTCCTTTTGACAATACCCATCTTAACCTCTAAATCCCCTCTGTCATAGATAATTCGAATGACAAGACAAAATCAAATGCGCGGCAATATTCAAATTAAATGAAGTGTAATGATATGACCTTTGTTTACATGCATATAATCCGATGTCTATTTTTAACCAAAAATCTACCCTCAGCTTTCACACAACACGCACTAATTGATTGATCAAAGTAGAGCTGAAAAGTAACGCATGGGTCAATAAATTATGCGAATAATATACAACGAAACCTGCTTAATACTACACCGTTGTGGGTAGTTAGGTAATCCTAAGTAGCGTATAGACCACTTTAGCTCGTGAATACATGAATGCTAAGGTACTGAGGAGTTTTAAGGCAACACAGAGTAAACAGCGGGGACATAGGAGATGACATTAAACGCATTAATTGAGTAACATTTATTTTATCCCTTACAGGGTAGACAGAGCCTAAGGTAACAACAGGCCACGTTTAGCATGATTAAGGGGGTATAGGTGGAAAGGAAAATCAAAATAGTGATGGGTTGCTAGCCGCATCGCCTATAACATGATTCCTAAGACTTTCGCTCATTCCCTCGATGGGCTTTTACCATCTGCGCGGGAAGAGAAGCAGCTGGTAAATTCTATGTTTTTTCTTTACTCCCAGACCAGCATGGAAAAAATAATATATGTATCATCATACGAAAAAAAAACAATTTTATGTCAAAAATGCTCTTTAAACCGCTGGACTGATTTTTACTAAACATGACTAAAACCACCGCAAGGAAACTGGCTTTCGAATTAAGAAAACCGCATCCAAATCAATCCATCCGTCTGAGAGCTATGACGCCACAGACCGACACACACTCGCTGACATCGACGTCAACACACACCTCTTTTTGCGTAGTCAAAAGTAAATAATAAATTGACAGCACTGAATGAAATTTGTTTTGCGGGTGTTAGAACCTTTGGTAAGGTCCATCAAGAATCCACAAACGCCCCGTCAGTGGCCCCGGCTTCCGCCAGGACCGCGCCAGGCCGGGAAGGGCCCGTTCTCCCTTAGACGATGAGAAAGCTGATCCTGTAGGTAATATTTTTTATGAAATAAAACTAACCTAAAATTGGTTCTTGGTAACAGGCATTACAAGTAAATAAAGCTTTTTCTATCTATTTTGGGAGTGGCAAATCAAAAAACTCACCGAAACTATAAAAAACATTATCAATTAGCCACTTTTTCATTCGGTCTTTAAAAACTTATTGTATCACTGAAATTAAGTCAAAAAAGTCACCGAAACTATAAAAAACATTATCAAGTAGCCATTTTTTCATTCGGCCTTTAAAAACTTATTGTATCACTGAAATTAAGTCAAAAAAGTCACCGAAACTATAAAAAACATTATCAAGTAGCCATTTTTTCATTCGGCCTTTAAAAACTTATTGTTTCACTGAAATTAAGTCAAAAAAGTCACCGAAACTATAAAAAACATTATCAAGTAGCCATTTTTTCATTCGGCCCTTAAAAACTTATTGTATCACTGAAATTAAGTCAAAAAAGTCACCGAAACTATAAAAAACATTATCAAGTAGCCATTTTTTCATTCGGCCTTTAAAAACTTATTGTTTCACTGAAATTAGCATTTTAAATTTTAATTTCAAACTTTATCTATTTTGACCCTTGCCTGTGTTAAAAATTTCGGATTAAAGTGAACTTTCTGTTTAAATTAAAAGATGTAAGTAAAGAAAGTATGTTTTCCCGTTCGTTCAGAGGTAAGTTGCTTCTAACTAAATGCAAAAAGTACTAAAAGGTTTACGAAAGGTTGCATAAAGGGTTTAGTGGCGTCCCACTTTGAATTGCAAATAGTTACCTGAATAGAGTTAAGGATTAAAATTTAACACAAAACGGTGTTACGTGTGTGAGTCAACCACTATTTTAAGAATATAATTTTACTCTGAAAAACGGTTTAAAGGAAACTAGCGACCCGCCCCGGCTTCGCACGGTATATTATGCATGTATTATACATATAAACCTTCCTCTTGAATCACTCTATCTATTAAAAAAACCGCATCAAAATCCATTACGTAGTTTTAAAGATTTAAGAATACATAGGGATATAGGGACAGAGAAAGCGACTTTGTTTTATACTATGTAGTGATGGAACTTAGTAGGTAGGTAAAGTTAATCTTACTTATAACTCTAACCACTCGGGGCTTAATCGCATAATTATTTGATGTTTAATTACCTCGTTTTGGCCGCGATACACCGGCCGTATCACGAGTGGATTGGCTGACTGAGTCTCCTGAGGTCATGACCTGGTCACACGTAGACTGACTGCTATTCACCATGCTATAAGATGTTAGATTGTATTTTTTTGGGTTACGAAATGCGTGTTCGACGAAATAACTGTTGGTCGAAATACGAGGTGGGCGCAATACGTGTTGGACGAATCGCGTATTAGGCCGAACACGTATTGGATAAAGCTCATGTTGGACCAAACACGTGTTGGACGAAATGCGTATTGGACCTATAGCTAACAAATCTTTTTAAAAACACAAGTGAAAATACCACTTAAAAGTGGTGAAAAATTGTTCTGAATTTAAATACGAGTAGCCAAAAAGACGACTACAACTCTCATTAATCTTGCGTGAACGAATGAATTTTTTTATTAGAGCTGTAGTTTTGAAGATATAGATAGTAGATACCTACCCCTGACCCCTAGGACTCCTGATCATAGATTTAAAAGCCCGGTACCGTGAAAATACGTTGAAAAACAAAATCAAAATCAACATTTTATTTTTGCAAATTGGCCGCCAAGGGTACTTTTACATGTATTTTTTTAAACTACCAGCGCATTCGGAAAAGCTGAAGATTCGGAAGAAACTTGGCAGAAAGTAATTTTTTCAAAATAAAATACAGTAAGAATACTTAAATTCTACTTAAATTAAATACATTACATAAACATGTATAAGGTCCCCGAGCCTTAAATTATATTAGTTTATAGTCTCTACTATAAACTAATATAATTTAAGGCTCGGGGACATCTCTATGTATAAAGTTTTTACTTTAGTTGTCTCTGAAATAATTCAGACGAAAAGAAAAAACACAGCTCCAGGCGCGATATAAGAAAAATAAAGCCAGATAACAAAATAAATGAGAAATTGCTCGGTTAAAATAATAGCACAAGACACATCTTTCGTTGAAATTATGACATTCTATTCAGGAAGATACAATTCCCTATCCCGATTTCCTAAATAATGTGTACAATAATACACTTATTTATACAGCATTGTTGTAACCAGTAATTTCTTATCCGTTCGTCCTATTAAACATCCTCTTCCTGTTTGTTCCCTTAGATATATTGCTTTCGTAATCTGCTGCAGGAAAACCCGGCATTACTTTTATTGTCTCACGGTCTCGTTTCTGTATATAAAACATGTTTGGATTCTTTCAGGTTGATATTTTAACCTTATTCTATGAATAATTATTCTTTTTCAGTTCCGTACACAAAAGGTTAAAGTGGGACCCCATTACTAAGACTCCGTATGTCTGTATTGTCTGCCACCTGACTGTATCTCATGAACCGTGATTAATATGATATAATTTCTGTTGCCGCTATAACAACAAACACTAAAAATCTTGCTTCCATGCTGGTCTGGGAGTAAAGGAAAAACATAGAATGTACCAGTTGCTTCTCCTCCCGCGCAGATGCTAAAAGCCTATCGAGGGAATGGGCATAGGAATCATATAGGCGATGCGGCTAGCTACCCATCACTATTTTGTTTCCTCTTTCCACCTATACGCCCACAATCATGCTAAGCGTGGCCTTTGGATCTTGTCACCTTAGGCTCTGTCTACCCCGTAAGGGAGAAAGACGTGATTTATGTATGTATGTACTAAAAATATTTTTTGTATGTCTATCTGCCAATGTAAGTAAGCAATATAAAATTACTTTCACTGCCTACATTTTCCTTAGGAGCAGTGTTCTACTAACACTGAATTCCTATTCACGTGCCCAATTACGGAACTCTCGGTGTGCCAGTCGGACTCTACCCATAGGTCGCACCGCTCCGACGGTGAGCTTTCGCCCCCGTCCAATAAGACTTACCCACACCTTTCCCTGCAAGTACTTAGCTCAGGTACGCCTCCATCAAAAAGGCACCCAGAGACGCCGTCCGCACTGCGGGTTGATTTTTGAACCCGTTGGCTCACATCACATCCCCCGCAACGAATTGCGGATTCACCCTATCACCCCTCCAGTCAGATATTAGGGAATAGTTAACTAACTTACTAAATATATATGAATTAACCATTGTTGCCCAGGGTGCACCGGCCTAAGCGTTACGCTTCCCCCCCCCCCCCCCCCCCGTGAGGCCAAGGGCTTCTGTTGAAGGGAACAGTAACGCTAGAGCTCTGGAGGATTTTCCGACGTCGCAACCACTTAGGTACCCATAGCTACCACTTAACTCTGATGGATAAGGAGCCATAATTACCTCATGAGGAGGGAGATTGCCGGGTGATTGTCGAGTAATGTAGTTAGCGGGTGATGTTAGAATTTATGGAGAAGCTTTTGCTTATTTGGAACGAGAGGAACTAAGTGGCAGCGACGGGCAATGCTTTTACTCAATCGGTGTGCTACAATAAACACTAAAGCAACAGGTTGAATGAAAATGAAAATTTATTTTTGCAAATTGGCCGCCAAGGGCTCTTTTACGTGTCTTTTTGAAACTACCAGCGCATTCGGAAAGACCATCATTGCCAAGAAGAATGCACCGGCGAATACGAGTACTACTAAATTACCTATTAGCATGTCAGTCTGTCCATCAGTCAAAACTTCTTTTTTCACAAGATCGTCACCGTAGGAGAGGAACTCTTCAACGGTTGGTCCGATTGACTAAATACAAGTGCAGTCAGCAAAAAGTACAGTGAGCAAAAAAGGTTATATTCAAAACAGAATTTTCAACAATACATACATAAATCACGTCTTTATCCCTTGCGGTGTAGACAGAGCCCAAGGTAACAAGTCCCAAAGGCCACGTTTAGCATAATTGTGAGCGTATAGGTGTAAAGGCGGAATCAAAATAGTGATGGGTTGCTGGCCGCATCGCCTATAACATGATTCCTAAGATTTCCATTTTAACAAAAGAGCGTTTTCCAAAAACAAAAATCCACATGATAATTTTTTTTTTCAGGGTTTTTCTTACTCAAAATCGTTTACCCTATCGATTCTCATACAAGAATAAAATGTGTTCCAGATTTTACTATGGTTTTTTTTCCTGTTCGTCACGTTCCATACCTACCTATATTAAAAAACTAGCTTCTGCCCGCGACTTCGTCTGCGTAGAATTATACATAAACACCTTCCTCTTGAATCACTCTATCTGTTAAAAAAAACCGCATCAAAATCCGTTGTGTAGTTTTGAAGATATAAGCATACAAAGGGACATAGGGACATGGGGACAGGGAAAGCGACTTTATTTTATACTTTGTAGTGAAGGGACAAACTGGAATGGAAATTTTGGGACACATTTTTTCTTGCTCGGATCGATAGGGTAAACGTTTCTCAGTAAGAAAAACCCAAAATAGAAAAATTCTGAAAAAAAAAATGTTCGTGTGGACTTTTTTTGGAGAACGCTCAAAAACTTTTATTTATAATTTACTAGCTTCTGCCCGCGATTTCGTCTGCGTAGAATTATACATAAAAACCTTCCTCTTGAATCACTCTATCTATTAAAAAAATCGCATCAAAATCCATTGTGTACTTTTGAAGATATAAGCATACATAGGGACATAGGGACATAGGGAAATAGGGACATAGGGACAGAGAAAGCGACTTTGTTTTATACTATGTAGTGATGTGCTATAAATATCCGTGTATTAAAATTATGTACCTACTCTTTCAGTACCTACTTTTCCAGTCTTACGAGTACAAATTCATGCCTCATTAAAATTTTCTTAGCTCAGAGATGACCTTCGTTCTCGCAATCTCCGTACAGTAATTATTTTTGTGGAATATAATTAATTTAGGGCCTGTCTACTTGAAATGAAAGTTATTATAAGCGGGATGTTTCGAGAGTCTTGAAACTTATTTAATTTATTTAGCTAATTTTAATAACATTTCGCTCCAGATTTCGCTTTCAATGTCAAGTATAAAAAATTCAACGCGTATGAAGAAAATTGCTTTGATTTCTTTTCATTATGGTTTTCGTAATCGAAGTCCATCTGTCTTTTTGTCGTAAGGTATCTTTTGAAAACAAGTAGGTACATTATTATGGTTAATACCACAAATAGTAAAAAGGATGTGAAATAGACAAAATATCACTATCACTACATAGTATAAAACAAAGTCGCTTTCTCTGTCCCCATGTCCCCATGTCCCTATGTCCCTATGTCCCTATGTATGCTTATATCTTCAAAACTACAAAACGGATTTTGATGCGGTTTTTTTTAATAGATAGAGTAATTCAAGAGGAAGGTTTTTGTATAATTCTACGCAGACAAAGTCGCGGGCAGAAGCTAGTATAGTATAAAATAGTAATTCAAAAAAAACTACCGTCGTTGGGTACAATGAGAAGAATCAGTGGAGACGACATTAAAGTAGGTTACGAACAAACAAAGTTTCTGTTGACAATAAAGATATTACACCCAACTTAGTTAATAAAGCCGTCTTGTTTGCTAGTTTAGGATATAGATATACGAACCAGGGTTGCCAGAATAGATGTTCATCATAATCATCAGCCTGAAGACCGTCCACTGTTGAACAAAGGCCCTTAGCACACTGTGGTTCCCAAACAGTAATTATAAATAAGATAAGAAGCCACCAGCAAGCAGCAGTACTTGGGCCGTTGTGTTCCGGCAAAAAAAAACTTTATCCGCAGGTTGTCCAAAAGAGTTTTACTTACCTACTGAATTACAACATACTTTCGCACATTTACGTAGTCTTTGACATCTGCTTTTAACCCCGACGCAAAAAAGGGTTATGATATGTGTGTCTGTCTGTAGCGTCCTTCCAATAGATAAATCGATTTCGATGCGATTTTCATTCGAAAGTGAGTTTCCTTGCGGTGGTTCTTAGACATCTTTAATAAAAATTGTACCCGCAGTTTGAAGACTATCAGCTCTTTTCCGAAATTATGTAAGGCATTTTTGGCATAAATTTAATATTTTTTTACTAACGTTGTCAGTGGGACACCAAATAGGCTATTAAAAAAATTATTACCTACTGCATTTATACGGCTTTTTTTTTAATTTAATGTTATCCATATCTGGCAACCCTGAAACAAGCATGGCGGAGATTCGTGCCGTCTGCTGCCGGCTTGGATGAGGTCAAATGCAGTGAAGCGAAACTCCTAAATTGTACTTTAATACAGCGTATATAATACAATAGAATATAACAGAATCACAAGTCATTACATAACATTTCAGAATAAGGTCTAAGATCGACTTTAAGTTAACAAAACATACATACACACACCAAAAGTGCAGAATCAACTTTAATAAATGATTTAAACTACAGATTTTCCATGCTGGTCTGGGAGTAAAGAAAAAACATAGAATGTACCAGTTGTTTCTCTACCCGCGCAGATGGTAAAAGCCCATCGAGGGAATGGGCGAAAATGATAGAAATCATGTTATAGGCGATGAGGCTAGCAACCTACCACTATTTTGATTTCGTTTTCCTCCTGTACTCCCACACTCTTGCTAAATGTGGCCTGAAGGTACCTGTTACCTTAGGCTCTGTCTACCCCGTAAGGGATAAAGACGTGATTTGCGTGTGTGCGTGTGCGTGTGTGCGTGTGTGCGTGTGTGCGTGCGTGTGTGCGTGTGTGCGTGTGTGTGTGTGTGTGTGTGTGTGTGTGTGTGTGTGTGTGTGTGTGTGTGTGTGTGTGCGTGTGTGTGTGTGTGTGTGTGTGCGTGTGTGTGTGTGTGTGTGTGTGTGTGTGTGTGTGTGTGTGTGTGTGTGTGTGTGTGTGTGTGTGTGTGTGTGTGTGCGTGCGTGCGTGTGTGTGTGTGTTAAACTACAGAACCCAATTTCATTAACAATGGCATTTTAAAGCTGCTATAACATGCATGCCAATGCTTGGCAAGCGTTCGCAAGCGTAAGCGTGTGACCGTAGGCTTCTTGCCTAACTCGCTCGCAATCGCCATCGTGTTCATTTTGACAGTTCATGTATGGGCAGACAATTGCCATCGGAATCAGCTAGCTGTCACATTCATACAAGAACTGTCAAAATGAACACCATGGCGATTGCGAGCGAGTTATGCAATAAGCCTACGAGACGCTTAGCATGACAGCTTGGTCAGCTTGTTTTTCGAACACAGAGCCTTCTAGAGTGAGTTTTTTCGCGTGCACATCACAATTATCATGGAACTAGCGACACTAACAGCTACCAACTATTAGTATTTGAGGCTTTAACGCAAATGGTTTCATAGCCGTTTGATGTCACAAACAGTTTACACTAAGCGCTCAAATCAAATGGTTTACCGCTTACAACAGTTGCGCTTGTATGCGTTTATACGCTTGCCAAGGCTTGGCAAGCGTATAAAGGCACCACAGAAATAACTCAATTGGGAAGCGAATAATCAATGCTAAATGTAGTCCTGAGCGTAAATCTCATTTTGAACAATACATTCACTAAAGTTTACCCAACATTTCTCCAACAAACTAGTTCATTGAATAGAAATAATATAGAACTAAGTTCGCCGCGAAGTTTCTAGATCTAGGTCTCGAGCCTAATGACCACCGTCTCTAATTACAACTACTTCACGTGGTTTAAATACTTACTAGGGCTCAGCTAATTTCTGTGAAACTTAAATACCGGCCAAGTACCGAAAGGTGTAAGGTCTTTTTATATTGGTCATTTAAATAGGCAGACCGAAAAAAAAAACAATACAAAACAAATTTTTATTGTGTTTTATACTCCAAGGGTAAAAACGGGACCCTATTACTAAGGCTTCGCTGTCCGTCCGTCTGTCTGACTGTCCCGTCTACCAGTCTGACCAGGCTGTATCTCATGAACCGTCATAGCTAGACAGTTGAAATTTTCACAGATGACGTATTTCTGTTGCCGCTATAACAGCGAATACTAAAAACAGAATATTTTAATGTCTGTCTGTCTATGTCAGTAACCAACATAAAATGATCTTACACTGCATACATTTTGCTTAACAGAACCCTCGGTGCGTGAGTCCGGCTCGCACTGGGCCAGTTTTTATTTTATTCTGTTTCTTAATCATACCTATACGGAGTTAACGATAGAAATTAGTCACAATTCTTTCTTATGCTATTCTTTCGGTATTATATTGTGAGGTTCATTATTAAAGGTACAAAAACTGCTACAATTTAACATCAAACTTGACAATGTGAACAAATCTTTATCCGGTTATACCGAAACTATTCTTTGTCGCTTTGCGGAAAGAAAGTCCCGCAAAATGTCACGGAGCACGTACGGAATTCGAGATTCCCGGCACATCTTGTCGAAGGAAATGCATATGATTCATAGATTTCGGAATCAACCCCCATGAGCAAAGATTATGAAGAACAGATGATCCGGAAAAAATAACTTTGTGTTAACAATCTGTGCCACTACACATCCTGTGCACTTGTGCAAGTTCACTGTGCAAAATCATCATCATCATATCACAGCTGGACATAGGGCTCCCCCATTGACCTCCATTTGTCTCGGAACCGCATTTAACCAGTAGGCTTATTACCTAACTCGCTCGCAATCGCCATAGTGTTCATTTTGACAGTTCTTGTATGAATGTGACAGCTAGATGATTCCGATGCCAAGAACTATAAAAGAGATAACCTTCTATTCTATCACTACGTAGTATAAAATAAAGTCGCTTTCTCTGTCCCTATGTCCCTATGTCCCTATGTATGCTTATATCTTCAAAACTACACAACAGATTTTGATGCGGTCTTTTTTAATAGATAGAGTGATTCAAGAGGAAGGTTTTTATGTATAATTCTACGCAGATGAAGTCGCGGGCAGAAGCTAGTATTTTATAAAACACTGGTAAAAGGAATAAAATCTCTGAAGCTACGTGTCGTAATCGGTAAATCACAGACTCCCGGAGTCGAGTAATGGACCAATAAATTTTGTTCTTTGTAATTAGCTTTTTTGTTGCACTTACGTACGTATTTTTGTTTATTTAGAGTATTATGTGCCGTATTTTTACAATACAATACAATACAATAACTCTTTATTGAACACCACACATAACAACCAAAACAGAAAAAAGGTATACGGAATATTACAAGGTAACAATAGGCGGCCTTATCGCTACAGAGCGATCTCTACCAGGCAACCATAATGGACTGGAAAACAGAACAGATCTGAGCAGGTGGTGTAATTTAGAATATAATAATTAATATACTAAGTACTGAAATATATAATATATTATACATTTAAATATTTATATTATATTTTACCAGCCAGTCTATTTCTATTTTTTGTCTGTTCTCGTTACAATGGATGTTTAAAAAAACCCCAATTTTTTCGCAGGTAGTTCAATTAATTTGACTTAACGCCTCTACAAAGATATTTTGTTTCAATTTTTGATCCAAAATTTAATACTGCCTTTGATGCGGTTAGCTTTGAACAACGATCAATGTATGGAAATATTAAATTTGTTGGATACGATTGAAGGCTCTAAAAAACATTTTCAGGGCTAATTTAGTCAAACTATAATTACACATAAACGGATACCTCACGTATAAAAAGTGGAGTGATGCTATTTTGTAGACCTTCCTCTCGAAGCGCGCGCCCCGGCGGCAGCGACACGAACACTGCGCGCCAGCGCTCTGCTCGCGCGGCTGCTCGACGCAACTGGCAGCGGCGCACAACTACCCTCGTTTTCATCGTCATTTTTATTACCACCACGTCACTCTGTACAGGTTCGCTCACACTCACCGTTTGGTCAATATTTAAAACATTACAGACTTTTTATACGTGAGCTATCCGTTTACGTGTAATTATGATTAAGTCTCACGGTAGTTTCATGTTGAAATTAGTCAAACTACATCAACATTACCAACAACAGCTTGAGGAAGATATTTATGGCTCACACCATTTCCTTAGATATTGTATGTGTGTACTCTTATTGTATTTTGTATGTATGCATGTGTGTAATGATATTTGGTAGTTTATTTTATGTTTTGTTTATTGTACTTAGATATGTACGCTCTATCGTGGCTTTCACTATCTCGAATTTTAAACTCACACTTTGTCGGTCCCTCGTTTAATGCTCCTCTCATCTACTCGAAGGTAGAGATCCCTTATTATTGCTATTTTTATTTTTTTGTGAATTGTACTTACTTATTTTCAACATGGTGAAAATAAATATACAGCAAGAGCTTTGACACATCTTATAACTATAAATACTTTTGTATTTAAAATAAACAAATAAGTTGAGCTGCCAGTAAAGTGATGCTTAATAATGATACACGGGTTTCTCACTACCTTGTGATCGAGTCGAGATACACCGTCGGTTTCGAACCAATCTGTGGTTCGTCGCCAAAGTGAGCTCGAACGGCAATTCAGCCAAAAACTTTGCCCCAGCGCACTCTACAAATACGTGGGTGATCTGTTTCCTGTTTTAATATTCATCCATAATTTGTCTAGGAAAGAGGATGGGAGCTACTCAAATCATCAAGAATCATGTAATACCTATGTATACCATTTTAATGTACGACTAAATGTTTGCTTACCAGAAATGCCCTTCCTTTAATATTATTAAGATTTTTTTTTACTAGCTACAAGTTGTTTTATCTCCTCCAACATAAAAATCCATCAAAGACCAGTAACTAGACCGAAAATTCTAGAACATGCTCATAACAATCTCTCACGAAATTCTATTATAAAACACCCGCTTCGGATTTTTTCCCCTCAGAATTTAATCTTTGGCAGAACCCTGTATATCGGATACAAATGGGGTGGGAGCATATGGACCGATTTATGTAGGGGAAATATGATTCGTGTCTGAGGATGAAGAAATACCCGGTCTAATTACTTAGGAAATTTAGAGGGAAATATTGAGGTAGCCCGTCGTATGTGTTACGGTCTTTAAGCCTACTATGTTCGTCTTTTGTTTTCTTATTGAATGTCGAAGCGATAAGACAGCTTATTGTCTACCTTGTTCTTTGTTTCTGTATTGTTTTGAACTAGTTTGTGGTGTTCAATAAATAGTAGATTAATTTCTAAATGTCAGTGAAAATTAGATCACATAGAAAAATTCGAAAAGTAAAGCTATGGCCGGGAAACCCGGATCCTCGTCATTCCGTGACGCGTGCTATACCCCTACACCACCCATAGCAGGTGGGTAGTCTCCGAATTTTTCTACCTGTTACTAACTGTCACGTGACCTTTTGTTACTATGCGAATTTTTGTCGCTAATCGTCATCTGTTTGAATGATGTGTCTGTACGGCACAATTACAAACTCCCATGAAACATCTACTGCTCAGGGACGAGAGAAGGCGCTGTTTTTCAAATGATAGGTACTATCAAATGAATCAAGTTTTTTTTTAAGTAGATTATTGCTTAGGCCTGGGCAAAGACTAAACCAAAACTAATTTATTTTATTTCTTGTTCGTTGTTTTTATCTTCCACAAAACGAAATCAATACAATTGTGAAGGCATCGCCAGTTATTCGAATTCAGCGGGCGATTTCAGAAGGAAGTGTGACATAGAAATCCAATTTAGGACGAGGCCGCCTTATTAAATTCAATGGGGTGGCCGCCATTTTATTTTTGGGTGACGTTTTTTCAATGACGTCTAAGTATGTTTCACGACCCTTAAGCCCTTAATTGTAAGGTCCGTTGGTTGGTGGGATGCAAAAGTGTGAACATTGCCTTTTTGAATTTGTTTTTTTTTTTTATTTTTTTTCAACGAGGAAACGCAGCCAGCCTCGTTGGACACCCTGCCTGTCAACGATCTGGGCTACATATGTTAAATATAGGTTTTGAGAGTTCACCAAAAGTTATTTTTATATGTAAGTATGTAAACTCTTTATTGCACATAAATATTAAAAAAATACAGAAGTACACAGAAAATAGTATAAAGGCGAACTTATCCCTAAGAATGCCAATTTGTCACGTGAGTGGCGCGGCTGCACCATTTCAAAACCTAGTAAGGAACATTAAGCTAATTTTACAGGAGAGCGAAAAAACATGTTTTGTCTCAGCCGTACAAAATTTTGCAATATTCGTTCCAAAAGTGATACTTTCTTGGTTTATTAGATTAAGCCAAATATCCTGGTATATATATATAGACTTAATTACCTATATTGCATGTTTTATGTGCCATACTAGGTTTTGAAATTGAACTCAAATAAAAACTATAGTGAACCGATCAATTTCAAAACCTAGTAAGTGTTGCCACTTTGGCATGATTAAGAGATTTAATCATTTAAGTTTTAATATGTGGACCTTTTTTTCAATTTAAATAAAACAAACCAGTCAGCTAAGTAGTTGTTCATTACAAAAAAAATTGTTTGGATATTTTCTGTGATTAAATTCTGATTTTATCTAAGTATCCTATGAGAAAACACGAACATGTTAAAACTGAGACGTCCCGACAGTCCCGAGTATTAAAGTGGAAATAATCTTAGGTACTGTATGAAGCGTAATAATTAAATACCCAACCATTTTGCAAAACAAAGTAGGTGTAAACAGATTTATAATTTGCGCGTCTGGTATTTAAATTTGAAAAATATGTAATAAAATCATGTGGCAACCAAAAATTTACTTATAACGTTTTGAATATCTACACGAATATGTCAAAGTAAACCAGGATAGGTAGGTATAATATTATAGAAATTTACTTCCACAGAATGGTTGTCGTCTAAATTCAAAGCGTTGTTTACTATACGCTTAGTGCGACTGCTAATTTTATTCATTACGCCACGTTTTAGCAAAATTTTAACAAAACACGTGCAAGCACACTCAACCTTGGCAGGCAACTGACTGACGCGTTTAAACGAGTTCAAAACAGCTCCAGCGCAATAGCATGAAGTTGGCGCGGGAGCACAGTGCTGCCTACCTTGACGCGTCAAAATAAATAAAGAACAACGTACCTAACATTTGACTTACAAAACCTAGTAACTTCAAATAACAAACACATACTACTTTCCAAAAAGTTACAATTAAACTCGTTTGACCATATCAAAACCTAGTAAGTCTTTCTGACTTTTTCAAAACCTAGTAACTGCATGTCCCATACTAGGTTTTTGTAATGGTTTTGTGCCATACTAGGTTTTGAAATGGTCAAGCCCGTTTTTTTTGGCACTTACTAGGTTTTGCAGTACTCGTATCTCTGAAGTTGAGCGATATAGGCTTCTAAATGTTTCTGTATCCTATAGGCACTTGCTAGAAACCACGTTTTAAGCAAAAATCCCAAAATTGAGTTTTTGAGACTTACTAGGTTTTGAAATGGTGCAGCCGGGCGGGTCCCTATCTAGAAAGAAGGGTACCTATCACGAGAGCAAATAAGAGTATTTAGATAGGAATAATATTTTATTTTACTAATGTTTACTAAAATTAATCGCATTAATCATTTTACTGTACTAAGATTTACTAAAATAAATAGTTTTAAGTTTTCGTAATTTTAATATTAACACTAGCTAATTTTGATGATTTTACTAATTTTAATGATAATACTAATTTTAATGATTTTACTAGATTTAATGAATTTAATTTTTAACCACAAATGACAATTTTAATAAGGTGTATTGTCTGTGTCAAACGCTTTTTTCTTTCTCTCTATGTAAGTATATAAAAATGACAGCCAAGATTAAATACGTTTTTTCGTTGTTAATGTAATAAGTTTTTTTATTATCGTTATCTAGTTGAGCACGCAATTTTGTCTGTATCCCAAAGAAACTTGGTAGGTACGATTCTTTGATAAAAAGTGACATATCTATTATGAATTTTGTAAATACAGTATTTCGCAAATAAATTCCTACATACTCGTACAAAGTAACGAGACGACAAACAACGTGCAGTGCCACTACAAACCGTCAAATATTTGATTGAATAGAAAACTCTCATTTTGGGCATTTTACGGGTAGGTTTTTTGTGGTACACCCAACAAATTTAACTCTTGAATATAGGTACTTAATAATACTCGTAGATATAAATTACTAGTCTACGCCACAGTTTAAAATTAAAACAATGACATTATTGCCATTTACTCTGTTTTCGCATGAAACAATCGTCATTTTAAATTTCGAATACGTTTGGTAACACAGTGGGAAAGGGAAAAGTTGTGCCAACTTTGCAAATTTAAATATGCATTAATTACATACATATATCTAGCACGTCTTGATCCCTTACGGGGTAGACAGAGCCTTAAGTAACAAAGCCTTAACCACGTTTAGCATGATTAAGGGCGTATAGCTGGAAAGGGAAATCAAAATAGTGATGGTTTGCTAGCCGCATCGCTTATAACAAGATTCTCTAAAATTGGCATTGTTCATTTTTTTAAGCTGTGCTTTTAACACCTTTATTTGATAAAATTGACTATTTCAAGCAACTAATTTGAATATTATGCTTTTACGTAGCTTTGTTAATTAATAATAAATATTTTTTCGCTGTTTGATAATTCGTGAATTTAGACAGAATCCCAATCGCCTTCGTTCGGCTGGCTATAAAAAAAACGGCGTTGTCTATGGTTTTGTTAAATTTGACAGTGACACGTGACAGTTGCCATAGTCAAACTTTTTTTTTCATTTTTGTGGCAAACATTCGATGCTGGATTCTGTCTAAAAACCCGGTCGTTCGGTCAAACAAAGGTTCAAAGTACTTTTACAAAAATATCTGCAATCATAAAGTATTTTTGAAATCGGACAAGATAAATCGGATAATTGATGGTTTTCCTCGAAATGGTTTTCGAATTGGAGCATACTAAAAAAAATGAACAATGCCAATTCAAGACCTTATAACCTTATATTGTGCGTAAATACTGCAAAGCGCTGTCAAATTGCTCAGATCAATTGAGAACTTTACGCAGACGTTTTGCCGTCTCCTATCCAACACTCAAGGCTCAGTCGGAAGCTGGCTGCTAGCCCCGGACCTTAAGTGCTAAACACCGTAAGGTGCTTTCAGGTCATATAAGCATCCCCGCAGCTATCTTGTGCGTAATGCACTTCCTATGTAGTTCCGCGTCTCTAATGGCACTTCGTACAGTTAACTTCTCTTGGATTACTTTGACAAATATATCAGATTCTTTTCAAGGTGAAACAGGATACGGCAGTTTACGGGTAAATGCTAGTTTCAAGAGCGTTACTCTATTAATGAGTAGCGTAGGTAAATTTTTTGTTCTTTGAAATGGACCTCAGTTTCAGCTTAATCAGATGAAGACATACATACATACACATACACAAATCACGTCTTTATCCCTTACGGGGTAGACAGAGCCTAAGGTAACAAGACCTACAGGCCACATTTAGCAAAATTGTGGGCGTATAGGTGGAAAATGGAATCAAAATAGTGATAAGTTGCTAGCCTCATCGCCTATAGCAAGATTCCTATGATTTTCGCCCATTCCCTCGATGGGCTTTTACCATCTGCGCGGGTAGAGAAGCAACTGGTATATTCTATGTTTTTTCTTTACTCCCAGACCAGCATGGAAGAAACCAGCACGGCAGATGAAGACATCTGCCTCAAACGCGCAAGAATCCCCACGAACAAACATACTTACCTACATAGATACCTACGTTGTAAGTTGATGTATAAAAAAAGCTTGTAATATACCATATTACTCGTATAATCACACAGCACATAAAAATACACACACAAACATAAATATTATTACGTAGTATATTTCTGACGTACCTATATTAGTTTATCGTATTTTTTATATGTATTGTTGTGTAGGTGTATTCTTATTATTATTATTTTAATGCTTTATTTGTTTAGGTTAATTTGGGGTCTTTGGTCTTTTAGCTTTTTAGTATATGTCAACTCTCTATACTCTGGTTTCTGGTGTCCTGTCAATCGTTCGAATGTTAGCTGGAAGAGATCCCTTCAAGAGATAAGTTCGCGTTTGTACATTCTGTTTTTCTCATTACTTGTAAAATGAATGTGTTTTATGTACAACTAGCTTCTGCCCGCGACTTCATCTGCGTAGAATTATACATATTATTATAAACCTTCCTGTTGAGTCACTCTATCTATAAAAAAAACCGCTTCAAAATCCGTTGCGTAGTTTTAAAGATTCTAGCATACATAGGGAGGGACGGACAGACAGCGAGAGCGACCTTGGTTTATACTATGTAGTGATAAAGAGTTATACATACATACACATACACACAAATCACGCCACGGGCCTACAGGCCACGCTTAGCAAGACACTGAGGGCGTAGAGGTGGAAAGTGGAATCAAAATAGTGATGGGTTGCTAGCCGCATCGCCTATAACATGATTCCCATGATCTTCGCCCACTTCCTCGATGGGCTCCTACCATCTGCGCGGGAAGAGAAGCAACTGGCACATTCTATGCCCCTTCCTTGCTCCCAGACCAGCATACACTACATTACACATAGATACACTACCATTACAATACAATACATACACTATCATTATTACCTAATATGAATGAAGAAGACATTTCCCATATTTCTGATGTAAGTAAAAACGGATGAAGCCGCAAAATCGTTTTACTACCATTGCCTTCTGTTAATCGCGTTTTATCCACCTTTTGAGATTAGTATGTCACTAAACAATTAACCTTAGTGAAGCCTGAAGTAATCGTTAGCACTGCCTTGGGACCCACCGCTATTTAATCAGAAGGTAGCAAAGAAACAAACCAAAACGACGCAATAACCAAAAAGATACAAAACAAAAGTAACCTTAAGCAGAACGCTTACAGTTTCAAATCGATTGCGTGTTCCCGTGGAGTTCCACAATTTTTTTGAGCTAGCGTAACATAGTGGGATGATGTCTTAGTGAAAGTGGGCTTTATGTATTGGAGGTAGAAGTTGATTTTGATAGAAGCTCTGAAGATAATTGTGTTGCAAATAAAGAGTCTCTATTTGGATGGTGGAGGGGCAAGACGTACCTCGGACACCGAAAAAAGCTGCTTGTCTCCAGCAATTAAGTTTCCTCGGATCTTCTTGATTATCCCGCGCAGATGGTAAAAACCCGTCGAGGGAATGGGCGAAAATCTTAGGAATCATGTTATAGGCGATACGGCTAGCAACCCATCACTATTTTGATTCCCCTTTCCACCTATACGCCCACGATCATGCTAAGCGTGGCCTTGGTCTAAGGTCTTGTTACCTTAGGCTCTGTCTATCCCGTAAGGGATAAAGACGTGATTTATGTGTGTATGTATGTATTCTTGATTATTTAGCTATGTTACACGATTCGAGCCTCAGCGACACTATACAATAAAACACTTATGAACAACACTTTCTTCTTTAATAAATACACAAAAATGTCGGCAACGTTGTACGGTAGAACAAGTGTCAAAAGAACCCTCCCCCCTGTCGGGCTCTGCCAGGAAATCATTAAGCGATGCCCAGGGTGCATCGGGCCAAGCACTGCTCTTCCCTTCGGACGGATCCTAAAACTAACCGCAGCTCTTGACCACACGCGGATGTAACCCGACTCGCATCCATTATCCGTATTTGACGATAGCAAAATGACAAAATTTAACATTATCTTTTATACTACACTGTCATTTCTAAAAATGTCAGTGAAAATTAGAACACATAGAAAAATCCGAAAAGTAAAGCTATGGCCGGGAATCGAACCCGGGTCCTCGTCATTCCGTGACGCGTGCTATACCCCTACACCACCCATAGCAGGTGGGTAGTCTCCGAATTTTTCTACCTGTTACTAACTGTCACGTGACCTTTTTGTTACTATGCAAATTTTTGTCGCTAATCGTCATCTGTTTGAATGATGTGTCTGTACGGCACAATTACAAACTCCCATACACTGTCATTTTTAACGCATAGACTGCCACCCACGCATAATATCGTTGTCATGACTTTCGCTCAGTACCCCTGCCATAATTTTACAGGCGTTTGAGCGCACATGTGCGATTGAGGCACTTGAAGAAGTCTCGGGTTTGGCAGCTGGCAGCAAAGCGTTAGTAGGTTAGTAGTAATCAGGAAATAAGGTACCTAATAAGGCAGGTATACTTATATAATAAGTAATTAAGTACCTACAGTCGAGTTCACCATTAAGTATACAGTCGACCGTTCAAAAATATCTATACATTGACCTTATTTCCAGCTACATAAGAAGCATACCAAACTAAAACTATCTACTACTAAAAAAGAACCTAAATTTCAGTTTTCTAGGTCTTAAGTGTTTAAAGCGCGAATGAGTCAGTAACTTAGGCAGTCCAGACTTTTTCTTAAAGGTAAAGGGAAAGGTCTTGTCCACCACTCCTGTCTGTCTGTCCTGTCTGTAGTGAAATAGGCCCTAATACTAAAAAATAGAAGTAGCTCCATCGAAACTGAAGGGGACGTGGAGGAAACAACCAAACTGGCTGAATAACCGTCCAAGTATTCCAAATTCAAATTTTATTCCAAATCCGTATTTAAATACGGTTTATCGTTCTGTTGACAGATTGTTCACTCCTAATGAGTTTGTGTAACTTTTTAAAACTTCCCCCCAGGTTAAGGCAAAGGCAACAGATTTCGTGCCAATAAAGTGAAGTTGTTTTAACGCATTATTGCGGCCAGTGGTTTCGCCGAGTTATCAATTTTGCAAAGTCAGGAGTTTGCTAAAGAAGTTTCCCTTCAAATTCCAAGTTGAAAAGTAAACTTGGCGAATTCGTGGTTCAGGCTCATTTTTATAACTTTGACGAGACAATTTTAATGAATCCCATTTTCTGAGAGTTAGAAACAAATAATTTAAAGTTGTGGATGGTTCGGAGAATTTGGAATTAGAACTATTCCACCTACAGACTAATATTTTGTAAGTGGAATAAAAAATGCGTTCCGAAAAGGTTGACGTTTTCTTTAGATAAAAACTTCATAGCAAATTAAACTCAAGCAATAAAATTCTCAGAAAACAATCTACCAGTTTTTTGCTAGGGCGTACTGTTGCCGAGAAAGCAGAGAGATTTATTTCAAAACTTTTTACAGTTAACTGAGCTGTTAACAATAATTTACTGAGTTAAAAAGAAAATTGAAAATAATGACTATTCATGCTAAAAAATATTTTATAAATGTATTGTAACGCATGTACATAATAATTGCTTCTTCGTTTTTCACGTAAGAAAGATAGTTAAATCTTGAATTGCCTTTTTACTGAAGTCACATAGAAAATTATAATAAACTAGCCTTCGGTCCGCAGCTTCGCCCGCGATAAATTAATTTTCCCGTAGGAAAAGGTATTTTCCCGCGGTAAAAAGTAGCCTATGTCACTCAGTGATAATGTAGCTTTCTAACAGCAAAATAATTTTTGAAATCGGTCCAGCAGTTTCGGAGCCTATTCAATGCAAACAAACAAACAAACAAACGTTTCCTCTTTATAATATTAGTATAGATGAAAAACTATTTTACCGGGATTTTTAAATGTAACTTGCTGTTTTTTCTATACTAATATTATAAAGAGGAAAAATTTGATTGTTTGTTTTTTTGCATTGAATAGGCTCCGAAACTACTGGACCGATTTTAAAAATTCTTTTGCCGTTAGAAAACTACATTATCACTGAGTGACATAGGCTACTTTTTACCGCGGAAAAATACCTATTCCTACGGGAAAATTAATTTACCGCGGGTGAAGCTGCGGACGGAAGGCTAGAGTATTATATAAAATGTTTTTTCGATAAACAGGCAGGTCCAAGTTGATACCTAGAGCAAGGTGTAGAAACGTATGTCCCTGAAATTACAAAAACAATTAAAATAAACTTTCACTATTAGAAAGGCATTTTGACGCTGAAAACTTACGCTACAGGAAGCAGATAATATAAAACAAAGTCGCTTCCGCTGTCCGTCTCTATGTATGCTTAGATCTTTAAAACTACGCAACGGATTTTGATGCGGCTTTTTTTAATAGATAGAGTGATTCAAGAGGAAGTTTTATATGTATTATTCTACGCAGACAAAGTCGCGGGCAGAAGCTAGTTTTATTATAAAACTATTTTTGTTACAGTATGACAACCCAGAGAATCCATCACAACTTTAAAATGCGGGGTAAACAGCTAGCTACAGAGTTCTGTGTTACGCGAACATTTTATTGAATCCCACCGGGAACTTGTGAGAGCGAAGATATAAAGATGAAAGGATTTTATTTATACGCTTTTCAGTCGTTCGTTTCTCTACTGAACGTCAAAGTTAAGATAGTTTGACACTTTAATCTGATTTATTCACATTATACACACGTACGCACACAAATCACGACTTTATCCCTTACGGGGTAGGCAGGGCCTAAGGCGGCAAGACCTACAGGCAGCGTTAAGAAAGACTGTGGGAGTAAAAACAAAAAAAATATATAATAATAAGCATAAAGTCGCTGCATTTTCAGAAACTGACGCCTTAATCGTTGAAATTGATGTACCTTAAGCGGTTTTTGAAGGAAAATTATCTAGTGCAGTAATAAATATTAATATTTATCGTCATCAAATTTAAAGGCTGTGGCCGTACTCGATACATCATTGGAAGAAAGCAGTTCTATAGCAAATAAATAATTGCAAAGATTGGTCTTAAAATCATCGTTAAACGGTTCTGCCTTTTTTTTTGTTCTTTTATTTCATAAAACTCAATTTGCCCAGGCAATGCCCAATACGATAAAGTAGTAACAAAAAAAATCCTACTAATATTATAAGCGCGAAAACTTGTAAGTATGGATGGATGTATGTTTGTTACTCTTTCACGGCAGAACGGCTAGACCTATCCGCATGAAAAATGAAACGTAGATAGATTAGAGTTTGGAATAACACATAGGCTACTTTTTATCCCGAAAAATTGCTGAATTCCTGTGGAAAAGAATGCCTGCTTGCATACTTACATGCTTGCATGCTTGCTTGAAATCTTGCAGGTTCGCTTGCTTGCTTGCCTGCTTTCATGCCTGCTTGTATACTTATATGCTTGCATGCTTGCTTGAAAGCTTGCAGGTTCGCTTGCTTGCTTGATTGCTTGCTTCTTTGATATGATCATGGTTCACACGTGCGAATATTATTTAATTTTTACGAATGCACATAGCTCTTCCAGTAATTCTTTAGAGCTCGAAGCTTCCTCTACAATAGTAATGAGTGTGGAAAGTTGTAGATTGCGACGGGAAACGTCGTTTGTAACGCGTCCCGATTCTGCAGCGGATGAGTTTAATTTTTCCTTGATTCAGAGCCTTTGTGAATTCGCAGCGAGTTTTTTTTTGGTTCAATTGTGTTTTCAACTCGTTCGCCTTCGAATTTCCGATGTGATAATCAGTGCGAACCAGTTTCTGACACTTCTTAAGCATTAACACACCGAATTAACTTAGTAAAAAGACACTTCCAATTGTACTAGAAATTTGAAATTTGGTATGAAGGTAACTCTTACACCAAAAAAATTAAATACTAGTGTTTTAATGTCTGTCTGTCTATGTAAGTAACCAATAAAAAATGACTTCACACTGCCTATATTTCGCTTAATAACAGGGGTCTATCACTGGATTTAAAAATAACTTGGCGAATTTGTACGGAAGCCTCGGTGCGCGAGTCCGACTCGCGCGCACACACACACACACACACACACAAATCACGTCTTCATCCCTTACGGGGTAGACAGAGCCTAAGGTAACAAAACCTACAGGCCACATTTAGCAAGATTAGGTGGAAAATGGAATCAAAATAGTGATGGGTTGCTAGCCTCATCGCCTATAACATGATTCCTATTATAATCGCCCATTCCCTCGATGGGCTTTTGATCTGCGCGGGTAGAGAAGCAACTGGTACATTCTATGTTTTTTCTTTGCTCCCAGACCAGCATGGAAGACCGACCGACTCGCACTTGGCCGGTACTTTTAATCTAAATTTTAGATTCATTTTGAGCCCAATTAGACTGGCTTTAGAGTCTAAACTGAGGCGTCATTGGTGCTTTGCGTCGCTTCGTCGCAACGGATCAACGCGTTTCATGCTTCTTTTAAGCATCATCAGAGCATCTTCTACGGGAATTCACATACAGAATCTTCTTTGGGCCAATGTGCAAGACTGCACATTGATTTCATAAAACGGAATCCTACTAATATTATAAATGCGAAAGTTTGTGGGGATAGATGTGACGATGTGAGTGTGTGTTTGTTCCTCCTTCACAGTGAAACGACTGGGGAGATTTGAATCAAATTTGGAACGGATATAGCTGGTACCCTTTTTTTTATGGTGTGGAAAATGCGTCTTACGCATCCGCCCGGTACGGGTTTACCGGGGGTATGTGGGGCTCTCCCGCGACGGCAGGCATACCCACTAAAAACCACACGGATTCCCTATTCAGTCGTATGTGAGGCGTTACGGGAGCACTCGGTGTCACTGCGACGCCCCACGACACGACCACCCCGGGATGGGGTTCCCTCTTCGCGGCACCTGTGCAATGCAGGTTTGGGAAATCCCGCCCTCCCCCGCTGGTGCCGATATAGCTGGCACCCTAGACTAACACATAGGTTATTTTTTATCCCGAATAATTGCATAGTTCCCGCGGGGTTCCCTGCCTAGAGTCGGGACGTTAATAATTATTTTAGAATATACTATCGACATCGGTTAAGTCTAATGCTACGCATACAACGTCACGGGCAAAAGCTAGTAAATTATAAATATCATAACGACGGTAAGAAGCAAGATGTTTTGTAATTTCGGCTTAATGTAAGATAAGAGCTATTGGTTCTTTCAATAGAGTTCAAACTGCAATTCAAAAATAGGATATCTTGCTTCTTCCCCGTCGATAATGTCCATCAAGTTGTCAATTCATTTCATTCAGATAAATAAATATAGGGGTTTCAGCACCGAATATAACTTTGTCCCTTTCGGTGTTGAGAGCTTTGGTCCGTGGGGTCCTAGCACTATTAGCCTCTTCAAAGATATTTCGAAGAGGCTAATAGACGCTACGGGCGACTGCAGAGCTGGCAGCTTCCTTGGACAGCGTATTATCGCTGTCCAAAGGGGGAATGCTGCTAGCGTCTGTGGTACTATACCACGGGGGCCCCTCCTTTTTTTATTATTTTATTTTAAGATTAGTTTTAGTTTAGTTTTTAATTTAGTTTTTATTTGTTTTAATTCCATTTACTGTTATTTTCATATGTGGAACGCAACGTGTGTCGACACTTTCCCACAGTCCCACATCCAGGCAACCCGCTCACAGGCCGGGGCTGCAGCTGACCAGGCCCAAGTTCTCAAGCGCCGCAAATACTCTTCTCTTTTAAAAGACTATGAGTTTGCGGCGCTCGCAGTGGAGACAATGGGTCCCTGGTCGGCTGACATGAGGGCCTTCATGAGAGCCTTGTCGTCCCGGCTGACAGAGACCTCAGGAGACCCCAGAGCTGGCGCTTACTTCTCCCAGCGAATTTCTCTGGCTGTACAGAGAGGTAATGCCGCCAGTGTGTTGGGGTCTATGCCGCAGGAGGGCCTTTTAGATGGTGTTTTCTTTTTATAGTTAGGTATATTTATTTAGTTTTAAGTATTGTATATTTAGTTAACTTTTAGATCTTGTAAATATATTTGTATTTTCATTAGATTTGTATCATAATTTAATTTATACATTATTGACATTCATTAAATTTATAAATATTCATTTCTTGCGTTTTTTTTACTGCAAACTCTTTACTTCTAACCATAGAAGAGTACGATTTGACAGAATGACTTGCCAAAGTAATGAGCTTGTCAAAATATTCGTATGCAAAGTTTTATTTCACTTTACCATAAAATTACAGAAAAAACATGAGAAAACGTCGCTAATGGCGAAATGCTACAAGTTCTTGTGTTTACGTGCATTTTTGGCTATTTAGATGCTGTTTGTAAGTACCTATTTTTATAATTATTGTTATATCGCAACCCATGACTAACTTGATAAACCATGCTAAACGTGGTTTTTGGTCTTGTTAACTTAGGCTCTGCATACTCCGTGAGGAATAAAGACGTGATTTTTGTACGTATGTGTCACTACTTCAATTTCACTTTTTACTTATACGTCCACCCACGAAGACCACCCACCTGCTATGAGTGGGGTAGGGGTAGCACGCGTCACGGAATGACGAGGAGCCGGGCTCGATTCCCAGCCATAGCTTTACTTTTCGGATAATGTTGTAATATAATGTTTCGGTGAATATTAATGGACTATGTGTTCTAATTTTCAGTGATATTAAGAATTTTTATACGAGCAAAGTCACGCCTAAAGTGGACTTTCGGTCTTGTAACCCTAAGCTCTGTACTCAGTAAGGGATAAATACGTCGTGATTCTGATTTCATTCATTCTTGTGTGTAGACACACACAAGTCTGTGGCGGTGCTTGCACTGCTGTGTTCCGGTGTGGAGAGTAAGACAACCAGGGAAATTACGGGCACAAGAGGCATTTCATCTTAGTCCTCTAGGTTGGCAACGCATCTGCAATCCCTCCGGGGTTGCGGGTGTCTATGGGCAGTGGTGACTTACCATCAGGTGACCCACTTGCTCGTTTGCTTTCCTATTCATTCGGAGACTGCCCATCTTCGCTATGGGTGGTGTAGGGGTATAGCACGCGTCACCGAATGACGAGGATCCGGGTTCGATTCCCGGCCATAGCTTTACTTTTCGGATTTTTCTGTGTGTTCTAATTTTCACTGACATTTAGAAATTTAATTCCTATTCATAAAAAAAAAAAGTTGCAGCTCTCGAGCGGATGTAACGATTTGGATGCGACTTTTTTTATTTGAAAGTCCGTTTCCTAGCGGTGGTTCTTCGCTATGTTTGGTGAAAATCGGTCCAGCAGTCAAAAAGTATGAGCTTTTTTCCAAAATAATGTAAGGCACTCATGGCATAAAGACACGAACTTACGTCAAACTTATGGACAGGACATGTCCTTACCCTTGTGACCCTTAAATTACTAAGTCATGACTAAAACGACGACCGGATGGCCCAGTGGTTAGAGAACCTGACTATGAAGCTTGAGGTCCCAGGTTCGATCCCCGGTCGGGGCAGATTTGTATGAAAAATACGAATGTTTTTGTTCTCGAGTCTTGGATGTTTAATATGTATTTAAGTATGTATTTATCTATATAAGTATGTTTATCCGTTGCCTGGTGCCCATATTAGGTACAAGCTTTGCTTAGTTTGGGGCTAGGTCAATTGGTGTCAATTGTCCCAAGATATTATTATTATTATAAGGGTTATTGAGATACATACCTACATACATACATAAATTACGTCTGTATCCCTTACGGGGTAAACAGAGCCTAAGGTAATATGACCTAAAGGCCACACATGATTGTGGGAGTATAGGTGGAAATGGTCATCAAAATAGTGTTGGGTTGCCAGCCGCGTCGCCTATAATTATGATACTTAAGTAAGATTTTCACCCGTTCCCTCGATATTCTACCATCTGCGCGGGAAGAGATGCAATTGGCACATTCTATGTTTTTTCTTAGTTTAGACCACCGTGGCAGTTGTAACACCACTCTTTTTGCGTTGGAGGTTAACAAAATGGAACTTGTGGACAGAGATTGAGTTAAAAATATATATAACTAGCTTTTGCCCGCGACTTCGTCCGCGCCCGCGCGTTTTTTTAGCAAAAAGTATCCTATGTTACTTCTAATACCTCCAAAAACATGTGTACAAAATTTCATGATGATCGGTTGAGTAGTTTTCGCGTGAAACCGTAACAAACAAACTTACATTCGCATTTATAATTAGTAGGGTAGGATAATAAAGGGTTGACGTTGGTCAGTTGGTTGGCTTTAGTCGTTTTTACAGTAAATTAAAAAAAAAACTAATAACTACAGCTTTTCTAATTCTCACCTCAGACCAAATAAAAAATCAAGACTGAGTTCTGCGACGGTAAAGTGATTGCTCTAAACGCCATACATACATACCGTCACGCCTCTTTCCCACAGGGGTAGGCAGAGACTACTTTGTTCCACTTGCTACGATCCTGACATATCACATACCTACTTTATTCGCTTCATCCACATTCATCAATCTCTTCATACATGCTCGTCGGTTTCGGGTACTCCTGACCTGACTTTTTTTCAATACGTCCCCAATAACCATAGCGTGTGCATAATGTTGCAGTAAGCAAGCGCAACCAAATTTATCCAACCAAGGTTGAGACACACACATGTGCACGTGATAGGTAGGTTAAACCAGCCTCACTCGGCCGTTCAGTGAACTCCGACTAGATTTTTGATTTTTTCCCGATTCGCCGGATTCCTGTTTCGCCGGATCTATGTTTTTTTTAAAATATATTCAGCAAAACTAGGTTCTTCGTACATAACCAAGTTACATTACCAGCACTGGTAAAATCAACGTTGTATGATTAATTTGGATTAATTCAGGTTTAGGTGCTCCGGGGTGGGGTCAGGTCACCCCTAAGCCACGAACATGTTTGTTTTACTTTAAAAATAGTCTTTATTTTACCTTAGAATACATATATACACATACACAAATCACGTCTTTATCCCTTACGGGATAGACAGAGCCTAAGGTAACAAGACCTACAGGCCACGTTTAGCAAGACACTGAGGGCGTAGAGGTGGAAAGTGGAATCAAAATAGTGATGGGTTGCTAGCCGCATCGCCTATAACATGATTCCTGTGATTTTCGCCCATTCCCTCGATGGGTTTTTACCATTTGCGCGGGAAGAGAAGCAACTGGTACATTCTATGTTTTTTCTTTGCTCCCAGACCAGCATGGAAGTACCTTAGAATCTAATATGTAACTTGGTTATGTACGGTCAAGTGCAAAAATAAGTATCGATAGGAACATCTCAAAAATATGTCCCACAACCTTATTACGCTGGCGTAAGAGCGTATGGGACTTATTTTTGAAACTTTGTCTAGATACATATTATTACACTTGACTGTACGAAGAAAAAGAGGGGAAACTATATAAATAATTAAGAGAAAATTCGCCATTTTAATAGTTAATTGAATTTATGTCCGATAGTCGCAACAAAATAGCAAAGATGCTTTCTTTACCTAACTTGTTTTATTATAGGTATATTAATATTTTCGACGAAACAAGTATTCGACGAAACAAGTATTCGACAAAACAAGAATCCGGCGAATCGGGACTAATCGATTTTTTTATGGTCTGAGCTTCTTACTTAGTAATTTCTTTGTTCGCATGTCTCGTCCAGACTCTGGAGCCGAGCAGAGAGCCCCGCGACTCATGACCACAGGCCGACCCGCTGGCAACCCCCTCGGTTTTGGCCATAAACCCGTCCACTTTAACTACAGGGGTTAGTCAGAACCCTCCTTACACAGTTAAAGAATAAAACTTCTAAATGTCTCTGAAAATTAGATAACATAGAAAAATCCGAAAAGTAAAGCTATGGCCGGGAGTCTTGGCTCGTCATTCCGTGACGCGTGCTATACCCCTACACACCCATAGCAGGTGGGTAGTCTTCGAATTTTTCTACCTGTTACTAGCTGTCACGTGACCTTGTTACTATGCGAATTTTTGCGAGTTAAAGAATACTAATAAGAGTAAAATAGTTCTCCTTTTTCATTACAAGAATTTTATTAACTTGCAACGTATGGAAGTATGTTTGTCCGGGTGGAATCTTGCAACTGGTGAAATTTTGAAGCAGATATTGATTGACTTGAAATTTTGCATACTTGTGTAAATAGGATGACAGGACAATAGTCTGCTAGTAGAAAAAAGAAGATTATTTTATAATAAATTGCCGTGCCCTTACAGGGTAAATGTTTGAAACTGTATACAAAATAACATCTTTGTCACAACATTTTTAGGCAATAAATAGTTAGAGTTGAGTTTGAGAATCCGTCTCCAGAGGACGGAACTCTTCAACGGTTGGTCCGATTGACTTGAAATTTAGTACACATTTGTAGGACGAATGGCAATGCGAGTACAGTCCAAAAAAAGTGCTGTCAGCAAAAAAAGCGTGTCAAAAAAATTTTTTTTAGGTTAGGTTTTTTTTATGTTTTGTACAAGGACGACGACGACATCATCCTTGAACCAAAAACATTTTCGCTGCTACTCCACTACTCACGTGCAAGATAGGAAGGCATGTGCGAAATATATAATATTATTATGTTTATGTGGTGTATATAGGGGATAGTTAAGTTTGTGGGATTTATGTACCTATACGCCTACACGCCATCTATACGCCAACAGTCATGCTCAACGCGGCCTGTCTTGTTACCTTAGGCACTGTCTACGCCGTAGGGATATAGATGTGATTTGTATTGTGTATTTATGTATGTTTTATGTAGCAGTAGATGAGGGATTGCATGTATCATTAGAGCTGGAATTTTCTTCTCGTGTTTCAAACTCAGCACATTTTTCCACTACTTTTGATTATTTTTGTTGGAGTGTGAACCCAACCTCTTTAGAATCTAGCGAACTATTTTATGGTATGTTTATAGATGACGTTATTGTCACTGTCAACTCTTCTTACGTTAAAGCCTTCGTACCGAACATCACTCTTTTTGTTTCCCTATACCTACGTTTCAAAATCCACTTAAATTCATCAATTTCTCTTGACGACTTATCAATTTTTAATTATAAATTCTTATTTTTCAGATCACTACGATTACGAGGACACTACGGCCAGACCGTTTTCTCTCAAACTCAACGACGAGCCAAGCGAAGATTTACAAGAGCACGACTTCGAACCGATAGTACCGTTGCCTATACCGAAAGAGAAAGAGAAACTGCAAGTGCAAGTGAGAAGCATACAATGCGACAACTTTGCCAGATACGCGTCCAACTGTACCTTGAGCGCCGCTGTCGTTTATAACTCCAGCCGGAAAACGCCGCCTATGCCGTCAAAGATTACGCATTGGTGCAAGTAAATATAATTATTTTAAGTACATATGCGTAGCCCATGGAATGGGTCTTGGGAATCGTGTTATAGGCGATGCGGCTTCCCATCACAATTTTGATTCCCCTTACCACCTATACGCCCACAATCATGCTAAACGTGGCCTTTAGGTCTTGTTAATTTGACATTGGCTCTGTCTATCCCGTATATAGACTTGATTTGTTGTAGTTGTAGCTTATATTATTATTTGACGACCGGATAGCCTAGTGGTTAGTGACCCTGACTATGAAGCTAGAGGTCCTGGGTTCGAATCCCGGTAGGGGCAGACAGTTGTATGATGAATACGAATGCTTGTGCCCGAGTCATGGATGTTGTATGTATTTAATTATGTATTTATCTACATTATATAAGTATGTTTATCCGTTGCCTGGTACCCATAGTACAAGCTTTGCTTAGTTTGGGGCTAGGTCAATTGGTGTAATTTGTCCCAAGATATTTATTTACTTATATTATAGTTTCAGGTCTGTCTCTCTGTAACATATTTCAAAATGTGGAATAACATCGTAGACGACATTCACATATAATTAACATGACAGCTGATAATAGATGAAGAAATTCGACGACTTATAGCTTGTGCCCGCGAATTTGTCTGTGTAGAAGTAGCGTACTTAAGAACTGATGATGATGGTATATTCTGCAATAATTATGAACGTTAAGACTCTAGACAGCTACGACATTTTGACATGTTTATCGCCAAATCTTCCATCTAATTGTTTTTGCGTGAAGAAGGAACAAACGTAGACGCTCACTCACTTATCCTCACTCACAAACTTTCGCATTTAAATTATAATAATATTCTACGTATGGCCTTCCGCTCGTAACGTTTTGCGTCCAATTCGTCACTACCACTAGCCTGTTTGACTCTACCGCGGTCGGTCTTCTATGTTAGTATCTATCGTGAAATAAGTTTTGATAAAATTAGTCAAGAAGAAATTCTTTCAGGGCAATCAGGCACCTCACAAACTGTGCCATCGACTGGAACACAGACTGCAAGGACGTCACCGACGACCATTTTAACGAGGACAGCATCAAGGGGCACCTCCACGTCCTAGGCAATATTTGTGAAGACCAATGGTTCCTTGGCCGTGAGTACAACATCAGCGCACCATCGCACGACACACGACGATTCTAAGGCTCAGTAGTATTTCTTCTATAGTCCATTCCAATCCATTTTAACACTTTTGTAAACAAACAAGTTTATATAAAAAATGAAAACAATAATCAGTTACTGGACGACCGAGATTTGCTCGGTATTTTTTTTTTGTACGTTTTCTAAAATGATCAAGAATTGCTCGTTTAAAAATTGATTTAAATGTATTAAATTAGATAGCATAATTGTGTGTAAAATGTGAGATATCATGATCAAATATGATGGGGATGTGATGCAAATTGCATACAATGAGTAATTATGTGGAAGTTTAGATGAAATTGGTTTGTTTACAAAGGCGTTAAAATGGATTGGTACGGAGAACACTAACTCGTTACACAAATTCAGCTCAATTTTTCACTGCTTTCGGATCTCGGCGCTTCTTGGTCTGTGTTTATTCATTTTAATCTCCCATATCTATCTATTGCGCCTATAAAGATTCGGCTTAACGGTCTTGTTGCCATTTCATATACTCCAAATCATAGTTTTCGATACTTTCACGTAGTTAGCATCTATATTTTGGGATATCAACTGAACTACCCTACATAGAATTTAAACTAAACAATTGAATATTTCTAAAGAATTGAGTATTCATATTTCTTAAGCTGTTATTCTGACGAAAATTGTTTCTAATTGGTTGGCCTACAATGAAACAAGAAACAATCAACATTATTTCACCTAACTGTTGCAAAATGCTCCTTGTTGTTAATTTTAATTGCATTGTTTATAATAACTACGCCTTTTGATATTTCATTCAAGAGTACTCTTAGAATTCCTACGTTAACAAAGACAATTGCGTTTTCTATGGCGTTAATTACTAAGAAAAGTGCTTGTGTTAATTTATACTGTTTTTGCTTAGTTAAACTGTAACTTTACTAGAGCGTCAATTTATTTGCTACATAGGTAGTCTATTACTCTTTGCGAGAAATTTGTTATTTGAATTTCGGATCCAGAATTTCCAATTTCACTCTGAAAGTGTCATCCGGGCATGCTTTCTGAAAATGGCCGCGGTTTGAAGCTGATTGAGTAGTTTTGAAGATAATCGTATATTTTACAGGAAATATTTGGGTGAGGACCAAAAAGTTACACACCGTTATAGTCGCGTTAAAATTTCCGCTAACTTTTTTTATTGTGACACGAAAGTTAACCATACAAATGTATGACTAATTTTCTAAAAAGTTAGTGGAAATTTTAACTAGTTACTAACGCAACTAACTAATTTTTGGCCCTCACCCATTTAAAGATAAAATGAGAAACAAATTGGTGAAGGGATACCTACATCATGAAAATACCTGTAGACAGCAGCGTCATGTATCTCCAGCCATGGACAGCCGCTCTAAAATTAAAAATAAAAGTACAAAAATACATAAGTATGTAAAATAAAATATGTCGATAAGACCTGGCTGTCAATTTGAAAATTTGACTGTGACATTATTCAATCGATAGGAAGTTGGATAAAAAATGATTGGTCAGTTATTTGACTGACGGTACCACACCTTTGTTTAAGGTTAAAAAAGGGCACAAGCTGACAATTTGAGGTGCGTTTTTCATACCCAATAGTCATCTAACTCTTCATCTTTCTTCTGTTCCGTGGACGGAACAAATCCAGCGTTCAGAACGGAGCAATACCGGAGCAATACAAATCCAAGCTCGTTAAGATTTTAACTTTAACTTCCTATGACTGCTCCTCAGGATACGCCGACCTGTTCGTCTGCATCAACAGCACGGCAGCCTCGTGGGAGAGCTGCTACCTGACCTTCAAAATGGTGGTCGAGGAACAGAAGAACTCCACCAGGGACTGGACACACTACGAGACACATTTCTACTTATGCTGGTACATCTACCCGCAATTTCGTTGTCGTATATCAGAGTGACACCCCTTCAGCCACTCATGACTTCAATGATTTAGTCTTTATTTCCTATCCCTTATCCCGAAAAATCCCTTCTTAGAGCACCTCCATGATCCACAAGGAATATAGTCTACTAAATATTAAGGATATGTTTTTATCCCGTCCATTTATCCCATGGGAAATTTGAAAACTCCCTTCGTAGAGCATACTTGCACGCCAAATTTTAAAGCTCTAGTAATTATTGTTAAGGACATTGGCCGCTTAGCAGCAAACACATAAATCCCATTTATTCCATTTACCGTGAGAATTTCAAAAAATCCTTTTTATGGCACTTCTACGATACTCAAAGAATATGTATGTCTGTCTATCAGTCAGTCACGTAACACTAGCAGGTATGCTATACTTAAAAAGTATTTCTAGATTTCTCACTAGCTTTTTCACGCTCCTTTGGCGTATATAGCCAATATAGTAGAGAGAATATAATAGAGCCAATTACTACTCTGCAGCCGTACGTGAGAACACCATTGAAATATTCCATTATTCAATTGATTGAATCACTCGATACTTTACGAGACTCCATAAATATTTATGAACTAGAAGCAAAACTTTTCTAGTCTGTAACCACACGTAAAAGAAGGGTTCTGTGAGACATGATTAAATTGAGCAAAAAGCATTTAACTTGCTACAATTGCTACTCTACTACAATTCGACAATCTGGTAGTAGCGGAGTAGCGAGGTTGCTTTTTGTTCATCGAAATAGACCTCTGCAAAATAACGCCTGATCCACCAGCGGCGAACGTCAATTTTTTTCACTCTTCACGAGCAGTGGTTACAAGAAGAGCAACCGCGGCAAATAAGACCTCTTACTTGAAATCAGCTAAGTCATAAGAAGAGTCAAGGTCACTCAAAGGCCAATAGAAAGAGCTATGCTTGGAGCGTCTTTGCGAGATCGAATCAGAAATGAGTTGATTCGTTGAAGAACCAAAGTAACCGACGTAGCTTAGCGAATTGCACGAGGCACATTGCTTGTAGAACCGATGGCCGTTGAGGCCGTAAGGTTCTAGAGTAGCGACTGCGTAGGGGAAGACGTTGATGTTGGTAGGCCTCATGCAAGGTAGACGGACGATCTGATTAGGATTGCGAGAAGCCATTAGCTGCGGATAGCACAAAACTGAACGACGTGGAGATCCTTAGGCAAAGCCTTATGTTGAGTTTGAATTATCTTTTTTGGCAGCGCTCGCGCACAGTTTCGTCGCTGCACGCTAAACGCACTCTTCAACCGCCCGACAAACTGCACACAGGAGCAGGCCGTGGTGCTACAGAAGTTTTCGTCCATAGTTTCGGAGGGTGACGTCTATCAGGTATGCCTTTTGTATTGATGATGATGATGAAGATATATCGTGGTCTCACGGCAGGGACAAAAGGTTTAAAGTAGGGACTTTCACGCGTCGCGATCCTGTGCTCTGGTTCCAAGGTCTTGCTGGCTGCAATCGTCTGACGAAATCTTTTTCGACCAACCATCTCCATCCGGTTCGATGCCTTCCTTCTTACTACCAGAAGTTTGGGCCTTTGAATTACTAGCATAAAGCTCCAGCTTATATACCCTGCTGGACATAGGCTTCTCAGAATAAGAGCGTTTGGGCTATAATTCACAAGCGGGACAATGCACCATTGAATTGCTTCGCAGATGTATGCATGTTTCCTAGCTGTAGATTTTGGTAATAATTTCAACTTCATCCCTCTAGGCGTTCCTGAGAAAAAAGGTGTTAACGAACAGACACAAAAAATAAAGTGATCTTAAAAAGGTTCTTTGTTTCCTTAAGGGGAACGGATTCTCAAAAATAAGAGCCTATGATAGCATTAAGTTATTAAACGTTTATATTTTAGAAAAGTTTAATGGGAAAAGGCAGCCTATTTATAAATTACTTTTAAATTTTAAAGGTTTGCGAAAGCAAAGAAAAGTCTCGGGAGCGGGAAACAAAGTAGGCTTTTGTTTTCTCACGTGCTATAGTTTTTTTAATGATACCTAGTTAATACAATTCCGTTTTATCTTTAGATTGAATTTACGGAGAATTTAAAACACATGTGTTGTAGTTCATTATTACGTTATAAGGAATTTTGAAATAAAAGTAATTCTTTATAAGTTGGTCAACGAAAACCAAAAAAGGTCAAAAAATAAATTTAATAAAATTAAAAATATGGATATTTTGTGACTAATTCGCATCAAAATAGTTGTAGTTAAAATCGTTTCGTAACAATAAATAAAATCTGTATACTTGGCTTCTCAAATATCACCCATAATCGCAAAATTTAGATCATGAAGTTTAAAATGGAATTTATTATATTGAAATTTTATTATATTCTTTTTTTTAACTACCTGTTTGTTTTTTATTTGGGTCAAATATTGCAAATCGAATTGGACCCACCTTAGTGGTCATTAAAGCCTTGCAAATTGGTACACCTATGCATGATGGTAAAAATGCAAGTACAGTCAACAAAAAATCACCCAAGAATGCTTGTATTAAGAACTAGCTTCTGACCGCGACTTCGTCTGCGTAGAATCACACATATTTATAAACCTTCCCCTTTGCGTATTTTTTAAGATCTAAGCATACATAGGGACAGATTGACAGACAGCGGAAAGCGACTTTTTTATACTATGTTATGTAGTGATGAAATTTATAGCAAAAACTTATGTTCCATGATAATATTCTCGAGCCTCGCCACGTTGACGCACTTCCTTAGCTCTTCTGATGCTTGTTAGCATCTCTTTTGAAAACAGTAGTTTATTATAGAAGCTACTTACATTCCCTACAGTCTGCAGTATCCGTAATTGAACCTTCGAGCTCGAATTCTTTTATCATCACAATACGACGTCTTGAAATTATTTTCTTGTAGATTTTCAGACTGTGCAATCGGGGACTTTAATTGTACAGTGTACATGGATGATTTCATAGTGAAACGATTACTTTTTAAAAGATTGGCAATGTTAATACGACAGAATTCTCTGGCTCAACAAATACAGACCCCGAGTGTACGTTGTCGTTTTTATGCGATGTTGTAATAAATGATTTTTTGCTGGTTTCTCGAAGCTATAAGTTACAATTTTACGAGTCTATACTAGCTACACTAGTCCAATCAACCAATCAGTGTTTCCACTTATACATACATACATAAATCACATCTTTATTCCGTAAGGGGTTGACAGAGCCTTTTTTTTTAACGGAGAGGAAATCTTTATGGATGCCCTAGGCACGGGGATGCCTAGGGTTATGTGGGACTCCCCCCCGGAGGGGTATACCCAAACTAAAAACTCCGGCGTTGCCTCAATCCGGTGTGATGGGGACGCAGTGGGATGCCACTACGGTTTCACCACAAACGCCCCCTCGATGGCCCCGGCTTCCGCCAGGACCGCGCCAAGAAGGGGAGGGCCCGTACGCTGGACCCGTCTTCCCTTAGACAGTGAGACCGTGCAATGCAGGTAGGTAATGAGGGTTGACAGAGCCTGAGGTAACAAGACCTAAAGGCCACGCTTTTCGGTGAAGGAAAATATCATAAGGAAACCAGCATCTGCGAAGCAATTCAATGGTGTGTGTGAAGTTCCCAATCCGCACTGGGCCCGCGTGGGAACTATAGCCCTAGCCCTCTCATTTTGAGAGGAGGCCTGTGCTCAGCAGTGGGACGTATATAGGCTATGATATATGTATGTATGTATGTAAACTCTTTATTGTGCAAATAAACAAGAGAAACACAATTGAAAAACACTGAGATACATGCACAAAGGCGGACTTATCCCTTTAAGGGATCTCTTCCAGTCAACCTTTTAGTGGATGAAAGGAGTATTATATTAGGGATGGACGAGTGAGTTTAAAAATTACAAAAACTGAGAGCCACAATACATAACTTTACCGAATATAATACATAAACTACTAAAACCTACCAGTCAATAAACTACTTTATACTACCTATAATATATATCATTAAAATATACTACATAAAGTAAATAAATAAAGAGCGCAATAAACAAAGGAGTATTTACCATTAATTTAAGAAGATGGTGCGAGCCACATCCTCTTCAAACCTTCCCTGAACGACACTCTGGAGGGAGATTGCGTTATGGAGGTTGGTAAGCGATTCCACAGCCTAGTCGATGTATCTTGTCTCACAAAAGGCTCTGTTCCAGGATTGCGAACTCAACATGCTGTATTCGAGCTGTCCTGGTGGTGACCCTCGGCCTTCGACCTCCATGCTCTCCAAGATGATGGGGACAGAAATCTCGACTGCGACGCGACTGAGTGCGCCGGAGTTTGTTGTTACAATCTTGTTGCTGTATTATAGTTGAAACATGATTTTGAGTTTATTTTTACTTCAAACAAAAGCACTATTTTGATTCCATTTTCCACATATACGCCCTCAATCTTGATAAATGTGGCCTGTA
This sequence comes from Pandemis corylana, assembly GCA_949127965.1. Classification (NCBI taxonomy): domain Eukaryota; kingdom Metazoa; phylum Arthropoda; class Insecta; order Lepidoptera; family Tortricidae; genus Pandemis; species Pandemis corylana. Next base: position 7,552,312 of record OX421873.1, read on the forward strand.
GGTACCTGTTACCTTAGGCTCTGTCTACCCCATAAGGGATAAAGAAGTGATTTGTGTATGTAAGTAAGTCAGTAAGTAAGTAAATGCTTTATTGTACAAATATAAAGAAACAGATACAATTCACAAAAAAATAAAAATAACATTAAAACTTGCACAAAGGCGAACTTATCCCTATAAGGGATCTCTACCAGTTAACCTTTGAGTAGATAAGAGGAGCATTAAACGAGGGACCGACAAAATGAAAGTTTAAAATTCCAGATAGGATGTATGTATGTGTCAAACACAAGAAAAAACAACGTGAACGGGAATGAGTGAAGTCTTTGGAATCATGCTATAGGCGATGGCTGGCCCCATCACTATTTTAATTTCCCTTTTCACCTACCCCCAATCATGCTATACGCATCCTGTTAACTTAGGCTCTGTCTACCTCGTAAGGGATAAAGCTTATTTTATGTCTCTCTGACTCAAATCGTGAAATGGCAGTGTCTGGATCCAAAATAAGATAGATTTATTTTTTCCCGCCGATGTCGTAAAATGACTTCATGTGATTCTATTGTCTTAAAATAGGGTGGCAAACGAGCAATTGGATCTGTTGGACCTGTTGGTAAGTGATCACCTCCTAAGGACTCTTGTAGCATCAAAGTATTGCAGACGCGTTGCCAGCCTTGAGGGAATAAGGTGTGTTACTACTTCTACTTACTTACTTTCCTTCATTAGATTCTGCACTTTAAAAATCTACCAAATGAAAGTTGGCGAAAAGAACATGCGAACACACACAAATCACGTCTTTATCCCTTACAGGGTAGACAGAGCCTAAGGTAACAAGACCTACAGGCCACGTTTAGCAAGACTGTGGGCGTATAGGTGGAAAGTGGAATCAAAATAGTGATGGTTTGCTAGCCGCATCGCCTATAACATGATCATGCGAATTATACTAAACTAGCTGTTGCCCGCAACTTCGTCTGCATAGAATTCGTTTATCGCTATCCCGCAGGAATTACGCAATTTTCCGGGATAGAAAGTAGCCTTTGTGCTATTCCAGACCATAATCTATCTATGTTCCAAATTTCATCCAGATCTGTCCAGCCGTTTTGGCGTAAAAGAGTAACAAACATCCAAACATACTCACAAACTCACATTTATAATATTAGTAGGATATTAGTTACTAGCTGCTGCCCGCGACTTCGTCTGCAAGAAATTACTTTTTCTTTATCCCGCGAGAACCATCCAATTTTCCGGGATAAAACATGGCCTGTGTTAATCTAGGATATCAGCTATCTCCGTTTTAAATTTGATTCAAATCCATTTAGTAGTTTTTACGTGAAAGAGTAACAAACATCCATCCATAGTTACAAACTTTCGCGTTTATAATATTAGAGATGTGATTATGAGTTTTAGTAAATCAAAATTATGTCATTTAGCAACTGCAAATTGATAGTGCCTCTAGTATCACGTTCCGATGAAAATAAACATCTTTTCCTATAATTTATATTCTGAGAACCAATACGAAGACACAATATGATTTGATTTATAAATAGGTATTAGGGTTTCCGTGACAATTGCTTTTAGGGTTCCTCGAATAAAACCGGTAAAACCGGTGTCCGCTTGTCGTGAAGGGAAAAAAGGAGTGCACTGATGCTAAGGGTTTAGAATGTGCACCGTAATAGAATATTTTTGTCCTTAAAATAGGGCAATGATGAAATGTGGTTATTATGATTATTATTATAACTATTATTTAAAACATAATTTAATTATAAAATTTTGCATGCCAATGTATGGTGAATTGTGTTGGTCCACATTGATTTATGCTTAACAGCTTTGTACCATGATTCGAGCAAATAAAAACTTTGACTTTGACTTACAATATAGTAAAAACAAGATAACGAACTTATTGGTTTATTAGAATAAAACTAATTACAAACAACAATGTTGTACTATTATGACACACACACACACACACACACACACACACACACACACACACACACACACACACACACACACACACACACACACACACACACACACACCAATCACGTCTTCATCCCTTACGGGGTAGACAGAGCCTAAGGTAACAGTTACCTACAGGCCACATTTAGCAAGATTGTGGGCGTATAGGTGGAAAATTGAATCAAAATAGTGATGGGGGTTGCTAGCCTCATCGCCTATAACATGATTCCTATTATAATCGCCCATTCCCTCGATGGGCTTTTACCATCTGCGTGGGTAGAGAAGGAACTGGTACATTCTATGTTTTTTCTTTGCTCCCAGACCATCATAGAAGTATTGAACTATTATGACAACTTTCATTATAAACGAATAAACATAACAAAGCTGAAACTTACTCTAAAAACCGATATTACTAAATAACAAATTACACTCTTTTTTTCTCAAAATTACAAATCGATGGTGGTCCGATTAGCCCAGGGTTATCAGTATTTCGATTTTTTTCATGTGTTCTGGTTTTCATAAATCATTTATGACTTTTGTTAAATAATAATAATTATTACACAAACAGTACTTTTTTATGCATTAATTAAGCCTTTACTCAGCTGTTTGACGCCAAGATTAAAAAAAATGACTAATTAACTCATATATTTATGTAGCCCCTGCAAACTCCAGTTCTTGTTTCACTAGATTAAAACCAAACAACACTGAAACATTCAAAATGTATCTCTAAAGAAAAACTTTGCTCAAACAGCCGTGTAACTTCACAATCTCGACGAGCGTATATCTCATTCGACATTCCGACTTATTCATTATTCAACTTAACTCCTTAACTTTCTTTAACGCCCGTCTCGAAAATTCTCTTTATGAAGCTCTGCTTTAGAACAGAGTTCAGATTTGGCAACCCTAATTAAGACACCAGCCACAGATTAAAAAGATTCCGTACGTTATTTTTCGCACTGGCAGTTTCGCACCAGATTTCGTTTTTACTTTTTTTTATCTTTTAGGGTTGCCAGTCTTGATTGCTGCGTTTGGTGCGAGGGAAGGGTTGTCCTTTGACAGTGACACAAAAGTTAGAACATAAAACAAGGGATCGTTTTTCCCAGAGGCGCCATCTGTACGCCCTCTAATGAATTAACTTTGAAAACACAACACGGCTTGTTGGCCGTGGATACCGTATTGTATGTAGGTATTCTGGACTTAGGTAGAGATGTTTAAGTGAGTACTTTTTTTTCTAAACTTATCTCCCCTGGCGGCAATGGAGAATGAACATAGGTTCTCTAGCTACATAGTTTGGGTGTCTAACTACTCTGTGTCTCAGTTCTATCAGACATGAATAGACAAGGTAGACAAAAGCAAATATTTAATCATTAGGTACACCTCTCGCATACAGATTTCAGATAACTTACACAAAAGCACCCAATCATCTTTTGACATTCAACTGGCATTAATCAAAAGGGTTTGGGTACAAGAATTTACACGTGAGACTAAAATATAATATTGACACCTCTCATTCAGAAAATGAGACTTTTCTGTTCAAGGCTTTTCTAAGTGTTTTTTGCAAATGCAATTTTTTAACGATGAGGTGTTGTCATCCACATTCATCAATCTCTTCATACATGCTCGTCGGTTTCGGGTACTCCTGACCTGACCTTTTTCCGAAACGTCTCCTATTTGGTCTCGGAACGTCCGTCTAGGCCTTCCCCTCCCAACGTAACCATTCACACCTTCCCCTATAGATCTGTTTAGTTAATCTACTTTCATCCATCCGCTCTACGTGACCAAACCAACTAAGCATACATTTTTTCTATTCTAGTCACTATAATAATATGCTTTTTCACACCCACACGTTCAGATGTGAATTACGGCTTCTAAAAATGGAGCTAAACTCATTTGAACTAATTTTCTCTTACGTCGTATTTCATTTGTCATTAAAATGTTCTCAAGTCTATTTTAAGAAAATGTTACACGTGAAAACAGTCTCAAAGTTTGTCGCAAGCATTATGAGAGTTCAGGAGCTGAATGAAAGAGATTTGGATAAAAGGCGCTAAACACCGCCTCTTGTTGCCGCCCTCTAGGTTGCAGGGAACGAACTTACAGCGTGTTATTATAATTATGATGATATTAATAGAAATTCTAGCCATTAGGAGTAACTTTCTCTCTTTCAACATGAAACTACCGTGAGACTTAATCATAAACTCACGAAACTCCGAAACAAAAAACGAAAGTGAAGGACTACGAAATAGTCCGAAACATGTCGAGCGTCACTCGACTTTTTATACGTGAGTTATCCGTTTATGTGTCATTATAACTTTCTCTCTATTTTCACGCTATGTAATGATATTGTTTGAAATGTTGCTGACGGCGGATGGAGAGGATTAGCTGGACCCAGAAGGTGACGAACGGAGAAGAGCTTGACCGGGTGAGAGAAAAGCGGTGCCTGTTGACGACCGTCACAAAAAGAAGATGTTGGGACACTTGATGTTGACATATCTACACAACCTCTCATTGCGTATTCTTACCATACCTTGGAAATTGAGTCGCGTGCAGATTATTCTGAGCTCTTTGACTGTTTATCAATTTCAGATGCTTGTATACATATAATGGTGTTTCCTCACATTTGAAAAATATTGTAGAACACCATTATTATTGTACCACGCGCCATTTTAGACGTTAATAATTCAACGTCAGCAGCAAGTCGCATCGATATTTGGACGATTTGCGTTCCCGACAGCCGGGCCTGTTTGCGATACCCTCTGTTTTTCGCAGCCATCGCTCTTTGTTTTAAAAATGGGCAAAAATCGAGGAATGTTGTATTCGAGGGACCAAAGCGAGGGTGAAATGCAAACATTTTTGTTTTACGATAACGGACGTCCAGGAGTGTCTTTACCTTTATATTACTTACTAGCCGTTGCCCGCAACTTCGTTTGCATAGAATTCGTTTATCGCTATCCCGCGGGAATCACGCAATTTTCCGGGATAAAAAGTAGCCTATGTGTTATTCCAGACTATAATCTATCTATGTTCCAAATTTCATCCAGATCGGCCCAGTACTTTTTGAGCCTATTCAGTACAAACATACAAAAATAGGTACAAATCTTTCCTCTTTATAATATTATTAATATTATTACATTACTTATTACTTATTACTTCTACTTATTATTACTTATTAGCATTCCATAGGCTTGTTCGAAGCTTGCTAAGGAGCTACTTGGCAATGGAATTCGATTTCTCTGTCTATATTTACCGGTCCGTCCATTTATCTATCTGTCACAAAGCTGTTGCTTTTGAACTGTAACAGGCAGACCATAATTTCCCATCCATTTTTTTTACACACAGTAACTAAAAGCCAACAAACTGGTGGTTTACTTGGTGTTATTTAAGTGGTCAACGCCACCCATTCAGACCTGCAATTACTGATGGGGCCAGTGGGTGCGTTGCCGGTTTCGCAAAAGTGATAAATAAAAGATGTATTGCCTATGAGTTACGTAAATATTCCCCTAAATCTCTTTATTTATAGGTTCTTCTGGAAGTACGGTAAGCAGGTAATAAAATGTTAACAATATATACTCTTATTTATCCATAAAACTCCGGCAGTAACAATAACTTCTGTTCCAAGAAAATGGAATTGTTTATCTTTATAACAATGTGATTGAAATAAACAGTGTTGTGTCATTATAGATTGAAGATGGTTTAGCACTGTTCGTCTTTGTTCACTGAAGAAGAAAAACTAGGCATTGCTAAAAACTAAGTACCAGTAATGCCAGGCAAATGAGCAAGTTGGTCACCAAACGTAACTATGAGAGAGCGCAAATTAAATTGCCCGTCTTTTTCTTACTGTTTGTTCTAGAAAGAGTCGAGTATAGACTATCTCGCGCGCGACGCGACTCTCGCCCGCCATGCTAACCGGGCTGATGCTAAATGAGCACCACCTATAGGTAGACAATCGCAACACTAGAGGGTCATCATAGAATAGGTAGCTACCTCCTCTCGCGACCCGTGCACCGTCCACCCACCAGTGGGTCTTTTTACACGTGTCAGTAATTTCCCTCCTTTTTATTTTTGGTTTATTGTAAACTATTTAATTAATTTATGTATTTTTTTTTTAGTTACACATAAGTCGGGTTCTATCTATTTATTGCTTTGTTTACGTAAAAGTTTATGGATTATGTAGTATATTTTATCTGTGTATCGTTTGGTGAGTCATAGACGGTTCTGGCTGAAAATCAGTGCTGCAGGTGTCTAATACCTCAGCGTAATGCTGAGCCAGCGACCGTTTCAATTTTGCGAAGACACACACATCGCTGATGATCTATTTTTCATGTATGTGTTTTTTTTTCTTGTTTATTTTCTATAAAATTGTGTATATTCTCTTATGTTTATGTGTCTTGCAAAATAGAATAAATGTCTTCTTTCTTTCTTTCTAATTTCACCGGTTGTGTGTCTTTTAAGGCCGAAACGCAGCAGTGAACGCGCTCTGCTTGTAATATAATTTCTTCTGCTAATCAATAATCTCTATGTAGACAGAACATTGCTACAACTACGGCTATACTTGCTTCCATGCTGACCTGGGAGGAAAGGAAAAACATAGAATGTACCTGTTGCTTCTCTTCCCACTAAGATGGTAAAAGCCCATTGAGAGAATGTGTGGAAATCGTAGAATGTATTGGCGATGCAGCTAGCAACCCATCACTATCAAGAATCCCCTTTCCACCTATACGCCCCTATCATGCGCGATTTGTGTATGTATGGCTATACTAATTCTGACATCCCAAGCATAGTAAACTACTTAATTCAAGGCATCAGCAAAGATAAGTGTAAGTAGTCGTATGTACAGTGTTTGGCATGTTACAGAGTTATCGGAGACTCAGCATGAACCCCATTACATACGCGCTAGTTAGGTATTCCCTGTGAGTGAGACGTCGCGAGGCAGTCATCAGCGGGGATGGTTGTATGCGGGATGTAGCCAGTCTATTTTGTATTTATTTTTATCGCCCCAACAATCGATGCGATTTCGCCAATGTCAAAGTTGCCAGTGTCAATTCAAAAATCTTCTGACAAAATGTCGGCAACGTTGTACGGTACACGGGCAAAAGATCCCCTGTCGGGCTCTTAGCCAACGGATAATGATATCCCTTAGAATCTGCCAGGAAATCATTAACCGATGCCCAGGGTGGACCGAAGCAAGCACTGCTCTTCCCCCCGGGCGGACCCAAACGCTAAACGCAGATCTTGACCACACGCGGAGGTAACCCGACTCGTACACCTTTGTTTTTGTAATTTAGATTTTTGTAGTTGACTTTTATCAATAAGTGAATGTTTCGTAATAAATAACATCAATGCATGCTGCATGCAGTGAGCTATCGAACAATTTTGATTCCTGAGCCTCTAGTGTAAGTTTTCGCATATAAAAACGTCTCGAACGCGTTCACGTAAACGTCTCAATTACTATAAAATAATTGGCAGCGCCACTTGGGGAACGAAACTGCAACAAACTGTTCTCATAGTATTTGACATTTTAACGCAAACGTGTTCGAGACGTATTTTGTAACCAAAAACTTACACTAAGCATACTGATCCGCCGTGGAACGTTCTCACGGTAAACGTTTGCCTTCCTATTCATATAAAAAAAAAAAAAAACGTAACATGATTTTGCTTGTCAATTCAATGTAACGTCACTATGTCATATACTGTAAGAGGATTCCATAGTGGGGCAGGAATTAATCAACCCTAAAACTTGCAAAAAAACGGAGCAGCAGTTGGACACATGAGTAGATTATCCGACTATTATAGCACTATATAATAATTATTATAATATGTGCATTTTAATCACGTCTATTTATAACAACATTAATAATATTATTCGTTTATAAAATAAAACTACATGCTTTGACTTATAACTATATTTATTCATAGTAGAATAAGAATATTTTGTTCATAAAGAAATATAATATGGCAATTTAGTGGCCAGTAACAATTTACATTCATTAAAAAAAAAGTTTTTATGTTACTCCGTTGCCGAGTATAAACAGTGACAATACATTAGGTACAAATGATTTTAAAATTCAACACGAATCTTGCATAATTTTAGTTTTTTCAAACTGGTTACATTCGGTATAAACTGTTCTAATAAAGGGAGAAGAAAACGTCCTGGTACCCGATACCCGGTTGAATTCATAAGTCGTTCCAACATTTACTTGCTAAGGGAGCCACGGAGCTATACGGCCGTTTGTATACTTAAGAACATCAAGTAGAAGACTTTATAAATAAATTAATAGATTCAGTAGTAAGGGGACATCTACAAGATGGGTACATACATACCGTCACGCATCTTTCCCACAGGAGTAGGCATCTTTCGCTTCATCCAAATTCATCAATCTCTTCATAAATGCTCGTCGGTTTCGGGTTCTCTTGACCTGACCTTTTTTCAAAACCAATTTGATCACAGAACGTCCATCTAGGCCTTCCCAAGTTGGGAATCCCAACCTAACACTTCCATTCACACACCCCATAAAAATCTGTTTAGTTTTAACATTTTTTCATCCATCCGCTATACGTGACCAAACCAACTACGCATATTTTTTTCTATCCTAGTTACTATATTATCTTCTTTCACACCAGCACATTCCCTTATCACAACTTCATCATCACTACATAGTATAAAACAAAGTCGCTTTCTCTGTCCCCATGTCCCTATGTCCCTATGTCCCTGTGTATGCTTATATCTTCAAAACTACACAACGGATTTTGACGCGGTTTTTTTTAATAGATAGTGTGATTCAAGAGGAAGGTTTTTATGTATAATTCTACGCAGACGAAGTCGCAGGCAGAAGCTAGTTTTCTATATATCAAATCCCTTGAACGTGCCCCGAGTTAGCACAGGTATGGACATGACATTGTATTCAGACAAATTAACCATAACCTAACCATTGTCTGATGGGTCACAGCAATAATGAAAATTGTAGACCCCACTTTCTTTTGGCTTACCATGAAAAATAACATAGTTTGTTTGTCACAAATCACGGCGATGCTGCATTTCTCTGCTCCATTTAGGATGTTGTCATTATTAACTTTAATACAAGCATGCCTATCAATGAGACTCCTTGTGGAAACAATACTAATATACTCACGAAAACAAGTCGTAAAACAAATAACTGTATGAATAAATGTTACTGTATGTAAACAGTTCCCTCAACACCCCTGAAGCAATACACATTTGATGAATGACTGGATTTATAGCTATACTAGCTTCCTTCGTCGGCAAAAATTCGGTCAACGCTTTCCCCCGAGAGTTATATATTTTCCGGGATAAAAGTAACCTCTTAATATCTAAAATATAAACTTTTGTTTTCGTAAATGATTACAAAAGTATTAATTAAAATATAAACTAAGGCTACTTTAAAAATAAAACTTAGGTTAAAAATTAAAGTTAAAATAAATTTGGACCATTAGGTAGGGCCCCCAACGCAGGCAGCATTCCCGCGTTGTATCGCTTTGCGAGTCTGCGCGAGAAAGCTACCGGCGCGAGGGTCGCTGTTGCCTAAACTAAACTATATTCTTTCCGAATTTCATCACGGTCGTTGAACCGGTTCCGTGAAGCTATGGGTCGTGGTTTACAGCTTGTCCACCTGGTCTTCGACGGAGCCCGAGAGCGCAGCCCCTTTTTCTGGGTTTTATGCCTTTTGGACAAAAGAAGATACGTATAATCTAACCTATCTATTTTTGTATTTAAGTAATAATCTGTGATTCGAAATAACAGCAGCATTTATTCCGGGTGGACCAAATTAGGTGGAGCACAACCCGTAGCCTGTTCCGTGAAGGGGTAAGAAACAGATGGACAGAGAGACAATCACTTTTACATTTTATTATTTGAAGGCTTACTCACGTACTCACTTGTACACCGCTCAGAAATGACGGCATAGCGCTCAGAGTTATTTTATGATATAGTAACAGCCTTCTAAGCGTAGTTCACGCTGGTTCATTTCACAGGGTTTTTTTTCCATGGGCTTGTAGTCTATAAGAACAAAAGTTATATTTAGGTGACACCTGGCCTCTCACCAATTCGACCATTGTCGGTGATAAGTGACAATTCGAATTGCATTGCCTGGTCAATACAAAACCAACCAGAGTCGAGTTTGTAATATAAACAGAATTGTCACTTTGTCACTGACAGTTGCCGCTTTGATGAAATAAGAGCTTGGTTGAAAATAATAAAACAACTGAAAGCTGATGCCCGTGATTTTTCTTCTCCGTAGAAAAATAATTGTTTCTTTCCCAGGAAAAATCAAGATATACCTCCTTATTCATAAACGCTCTGTAGGCTTCTGCTAACTTAGCAATAGTTTGTCCTTATTTGTCACTTTAACATTTTATCTTTCACAGATAAGGACAAACGATTGCTAAGTTAGCAGAGGCCTAAGAATAGATATTATAGAGTGTTTATGAATAAGGGGGATATACATCTATGCAGGACATACTGTATATTTTGAGTCATTATGTATTTTGTCCCATTATGCATTTGAAACTTTATGTATTTAAATACGTACTCCATCAAAGACGACAAATAGGAGACGTTTTGGAAGGGTCAGGTCAGGAGTACCCGAAACCGACGAGCATGTATGAAGAGATTGATGAATGTGGATGAAGCGAAAGAATTATGTCAGAATCGTAGCAAGTGGAACAATGTAGACTCTGCCTACCCCTGTGGAAAAGAGGCGTGACGGTATGTATGTATGTACTATAGTATCAGAGATGTTACGGAGCTTCGGCTCCGGTTCCGTTAAGTCGGAACTTCCGATTATTATTACACCTTCGGTTCCGACACTTTTAAATCGAAGGTTTTATATCGGAGGTCGATGCATAACATAGCGGCGGCGGCGGCCTGTGTCAACTGTTATGAACAGGTTCATACATATGTCACGCAGGGAATCCCCCCGGCTCCCACTACGTGCACTCTATCGTCAATTATCCGACCCTGCCTCCGACTCCGATTCCGACTCCAATTCCGACTCCGATAAAGCAAATTTAAAAACTCCGACTCCGCCTTCGGTTCCGATAAAACTACCTCCGCTACATCCCTGGATGTAGGTATGTATCAAAGACGTGACGCCGTCACAAATACTCAAATAGCTTTACAAAAACATCTTTCTAAAAGCATAAGCTAGTATTTCTTTACAACAAAACAACAAACAAAATGCACGTATACGCGAGATACGAGAGAAACTTGATTTGCAAAGAGTAAAAGGATGCAAATTTTTATTTTCGCATAAGATTATATAGCGAATAAAAATGTGAATTAGATTTTTTTACACCGTGTTTACCCATAAAAGGAGTAAGTGCAGAAAGATGTATCTTTTGTCTGCATTTACTTGAGTAAACTTGATCAAGAAATTTCTACATCATTTTCATTTTATACAACGCAGAAAATTGATAATTTTACTATAGATAATAATAATATTGGTCTTCTTTAACGCCCTTCGTTCTAAGTGCTTTATGTTTTTTTTTAGAAACAAACATTATCTGAAGCGCTAACGTTGAATTCACAAATAAATTGTACCATAAGCCAAATATGCGGTTAGCCACTCTATGGTCCATTCAGTATAACATTAGAATTTGGAATCAATGATTAGGTATAAACCTTTTTTCATAAAGTTTAAGTCGCTAAAATGCTTGGTTGATAAATTGGGTTAAGGTTTTTTTCATATTCGATATTTTCCACTGGGTTTGGAGGCTCAAATTGAGAAAATTTGTTTAATGTTTTCAGAAATGTAAATTAAATAACTAATGGGATCATGTTAAGTGTCCATACAATACGTTTTCACTAGTTTAAACTATTTATTGGATGAAAACACAACCAGAAATAACATTAATTCTGATTGCAAACTTTCGTTAGGGCGAGCTACAACGTATTCTCGTGAAAGTTTCCGTATACTTCTGAGAATATTCTCGTTTTTTTAGAATGATCTGCAACTTGCAGGCTATTCCAAATTACAAATTTCAAATTGAGTGTACCTTTTTGTTCCCTAAAAATGGTAGCAGCAATTTAAATTCCTTAAAGAACGGATGTTAATTAGTCTCTCTTAAAACCCAATTGCCTTAACTCTCAGTAATCTTTAACGCGCTTTAAAACACTTTTTCCTTTTACGTAATTTACATTTCATTAGAATTTTTGTCAACGGCGGATTTTTCTTTTAATTGCCGCCTTGTTCTAAGATTGACAAGCTGTGTTGTTGTCACACTGTTTTATATCTGTCGTTGCTAATCAGAAATACATATATAAATTACGTCTTTATCACAGTATATATATAAGCTAAAGCAGTAAGGAAACTACGAACAAATCGGTTGAAACGAAACACGCACACAGGCGCGCGCTTTACACGGCCCCTAAGCGGACCTGAGCCTGAGCGGAGTGGACGAGGTCCGTTTAGGGGCCGTGTAAAGCGCGCGCCTGTTAGTGTGTTTCGTTTCAACCGATTTGTTCGTAGTTTGCATACTGCTTTAGCTTATATATATACTGTGTCTTTATCCCTTACGGGGTAGAGCCTGGGGTAACAAGACTCAAAGGCCACATTTAGCATGATTGTGAGCGTATAGGTGGAAAGAGGAATCAAAATAGAACGAATAACGACGACGACAAATAGATGGTTCTGGCTGAAAATCAGTGCTGCAGGTGTCTAACACCTCAGCGTAATGCTGAGCCAGCGACCGTTTCACTTTTGCGAAGACACACTCAACGCTGAGCATCTATTTTTCATGTCTGTGTTTATTTTTCCTGTTTATCACTATCACTATCACTACATAGTATAAAAACAAAGTAGCTTTCTCTGTCCCTATGTCCCTATGTATGCTTATATCTTCAAAAGTACACAACGAATTTAGATGCGGTTTTTTTTAATAGATAGAGTGGTTCAAGAGGAAGGTTTTTATGTATAATTCTACGCAGACGAAGTCGCGGGCAGAAGCTAGTTTTCTATAAATGTGTGTAAATTCTCTTATATTTGTGTGTCTTGCAAAAAGGAATAAATGTCTTCTTTCTTTCTTCTTTCTGTAATTAAATAGGTTTGCTAGCCGCATTGCCTATACATGGTTCCTTTGATTTCCGCCTATTCCCTCGAAGGACTTTTACCATTTGAGCGGGGATAGAATTTAAGCAACTGGTCTATTCTAGTTTCTTCTTTGCTCCCAGACCAGCATGTACGAGAAGGTCTTTCAACTACTATGTTTTAGGTCTTCCTGGTCACCGGCGTCTTTGCATCTTTCCCTGTATTACATGCCATCATCGGGCGCATGAGAATCATCATCATCAAGCTATAGAAGTTTGTATTTTTTTTTCACAATCAGCCAACTATTTGTCAGAGGTCTACCGTTATGGATGTAGAAGGCACAAAATATGTACAGTCTAGATTTTAGAATGCCAATCGCTTTTCTGTTTCACTCACTCTTATGGGTTTGATACTTGAATCGGCTGAGAGAGGGAGACAGCAAAACGCCTAAATGGCATTCAAAGTAATCCGCAAATCATTGGAAATGGCCTAACTAAATGATATAAAGTTATGAACTCAGTTTATTGCACCGTCGGCTGTAAATACACGCATAAAATCAAGGTCATAATAGTAAATTATGTAACAATTCGAATAAAAACGTTATAAAAGTTATGGCCCTCCGAATAAACATAAAAATAATAATCTCACGCATTTCGATATTGCTGTAATTCGGGCATTTATTGCATTGTAAAATGTAGGCGATTGAAAGGCGAAATTGAAATTATTTTCATACTTTTCACGTAGAAATAATGTATACAATTTCAGTACTTTCACTTCACTATCAATTCCATTTTACTAGTTACCATTGTGCATAAGCATTTAAAGTAATCGAATTGCATCATTCAATACTTATTATTAACATACATAGATACAAAAATAACGTCTTTATTCCTTACGGGGTAGACAGAGCCTAAGGTAACAAAACATTAAGGCCACGTTTAGCATGATTAAGGGCGTATAGGTGGAAAGGGGAATCAAAATAGTGATGGGTTGTAAGCCGCATCGCCTATACATGATTCCTAAGACTTTCGCCCGTTCCCTCGGTGGGTTTATTTTATACCATCTGCGCGGAAAGAGAAGCAACTGGTTAATTCTATGTTTTTTCTTTACTCCCAGACTAGCATATGAAATTTACCATGAGCTTTTCGGTGAAGTATAGGTTCGGATGGCCCAGTGGTTAGAGAACCTGACTATGAAGCTTGAGGTCCCGGGTTCGATCCCCGGTCGGGGCAGATATTTGTATGAAAAATACGAATGTTTGTTCTGGAGTCTTGGATGTTTAACATGTATTTAAGTATGTATTTATCTATATAAGTATGTTTATCCGTTGTCTAGTGCCCATATTACAAGCTTTGCTTAGTTTGGGGCTAGGTCAATTGGTGTCAACTGTCCCAAGATAATATAATTATTATTATTTATTATTAAGTAAAACTTCGCGAAGAAACCTGCGCACACACCGAAGTAAATCAATGGTGCGTGTGAAGTTCCCAATCCGCACTGGGCCCGCGTGGGAACTTATTTATAGGCCAAGCCCTCTTGTTCTATGAGGAGGCCTGTGCGCAGCAGTGGGACGTTTACTGGCTGGAGATGGATGGATCAGTGGCGGACTAACAGGGGGCGGAAGGAGCGGCCCGCCCCGGGCCCCCGGTCTTTGGGGGGCCCCAAATGCCTCCGTGTTCTCCTGACCAAATCCTAAACAAGACTTTAAAAATGTGTTTAGTAGTTAGTACCTACCTATTTTTTTAAGCTGGGGGGCCTCATTTAGTTTTGTCGCCCCGGGCCTCTGACGGGCTTAGTCCGCCACTGGGATGGATTGTTCCTTAGAACCTTTTTGAAGTCAGTTAAGATATTGGGGTCGCCTTATTTTATTGAAGCACAGGATTCAAAGAATATAAAAGATGTTTATTTCTCTTTGAAACGTTGACGAACAATATTTGCCGTCATAATATACCTACACACGCAAATTGAAGAGAGTTTTCCATTACGAGTATGAATAAAAATGGCGGAAGACGTAGAAAATCGGACCTACAGTCAGTAAATTGAAAATAAACACATTTACACGTGTGTCTATTACGGCACTATCTAAAAAGAAATACATAAAGTACTATTCGAAATGTAAACCCACTTGTTATGATTATGATAACTTGTTCTTCTTTTTTAATATGACCCCATCGATCGATGCGATGATATCGCCAATGTCAAAGAAAAGTCCTCATTTACTTTTTTTTTATAATTTAAATATTTTACTATCAAGTGAATCAAGAAATTTTATTTATACGAACCGCAGCTCTTGACCACACGCGGAGGTAACCGCGTTATTTCGCACAGGCTTGGTGATATTGCACGTGAGTAGCGGAGAAGCAAGGTAAATATTTTTTGTTCATTAAAATGTATGCAACCTTTTTTTTCCATTTTTGAATCCATAATACTTCGGACTACACAGAATTCAATGTTGCCAGCATAACGACAACGCTGGGACTTTATGAGTGCATTAAATCGCGCATAAAGTGTAGGTGCTAGAGCATTGACATCGGAAAAGTTTTGCACCGCGTTTGTTATGGGATAAATTTATAGGATATAAAATATTAGTTTGACAATGAAAGTGGGGGTTTTCGGCAAAGGGGTATTTTGTGCATTTTTTTGCTGAGTCTTTATTTTATGGTTTGCTCAGACAATCATGGTCGTTGTCCCGTTTCTCGAAGGCACAAGTGACTATTCACTATTCGCTATACTCTGGTTTCTGTTGTCCTGTCATTCATTCGAAGGTTAGCTGGAAGAGATCCCACTAAGGGATAAGTTCACCTTTTTAAATCCTGTTTTCTCGTTACCTCTTAAATTTAATGTGTTGTGTGTACAATAAAGAGTTATACATACATACTATTTTACAAGTGTAACTAGCAACATTGTCCCAAGCAACCAATCAGCGGTTGGGATTTGGCTAGTGTTGCAAGTTAAGATTTGTAAAATTGTGTAGTACCTAACTTGTAGCTTCGAGAAACGGGCCACTGATAACACTGGGTGGCACAAAAAGCATTTAAGATAGTACATCTCACAAAGCCGTCAGGATAGTTGGTTGGAATACCCCCGCAAAGTTTTTATACTGTCGGTTTAGTAACTTTCTAACTAACGAAAGTTTATACGCATTCCAGTACCAACTGAGTTCTCTGTGTACTATTTTCAAATACTTTTTTTTCGAAAAGAAAAAAAAAGAAAAAGAAGAAATTTATTCTCTTTTGTGACGTTACATGTCACAACGCCCATATAAACTCTATATTAAAAATCCATTATTGACGTGATAACGTCTTATAAATCGATGCACGCCGGCTGCACTCACTAAAAAGCATGACTGTTGCGTTACGTTCCGCGTGACGTCAGTGTGCAAGCGAGAGCGCGGAACGATCTTCTCACGTGACGTCAGAGCTAGCAGTTCGAATATGTTTCTTTATGAGGTTATCACGTAAAACTATCGTTCGTAAACCGACTTTGCAGACAATTGGTTTCCTAGAAGTGTGACAAATCTTTGATAGCTTATGTCTCGGTTATTTTTATAGCTATTAATAAGTATTTTTTTATATTGTTTATTTATCCTACTAATATTATAAAAGCGAAAGTTTGTGAGTATGGATGTACGGATGTTTGTGACTCTTTCACGTCAAAACAACTGAGTAGATCTGGTTGAAATTTGGCACAAAGATAGACCATAGCCTAAAATAAACACATAGGCTACTTTTTATACCGGGAAATTACGTACCTAGTTCCCGCGGGACAGCGATAAAGGAAGAAAGAAGAAAGAAAGAAGACATTTATTCCTTTTTGCAAGACACACAAATATAAGATAATATACACAATTTTATAGAAAACTAGCTTTTGCCCGCGGCTTCGCACGCGTGAACCATGAGCATTTCAAAGAAGCTAGCAATCAAGCAAGCGAACACCCAAACCTATGCAAGCAGGCATGCAAGCAGGCAAGCAAGCATGCAAGCAAGCATGCATGCAAGTAAGCACGCAAGCATGCATGCATGCAAGCAAGCATGCATGAAAGCAAGTATGCAATCAAGCATGCAAAGCAAGGACTCAAGCAAGCATGCAAGCAAGCGTGCAAGCAAGCATGCATGCAAGTAAGCATGCATGCATGCAAGCATGCATGAAAGCAAGTATGCAATCAAGCATGCAAAGCAAGGACTCAAGCAAGCATGCAAGCAAGCCCCCGCATTGCCCCGCTGCCTTAATTTTTCTGAAACTGTAAATATTACAGGATTTTTATAAAACAAACCTAACCTAACCTAAAGGGCTGTCCTAAAATATACCTTTTTTTTTTTTTTTTTTTTTTTTTTTTTTTTTTTTTTTTTTTTAACGTGTGGAAAATGCGCCTTATGCATCTCCGCGCTCGGGGCAGCATACGAACGGAGGTATGACGGGCTCTCCATCTCGCCGCTGCCTTCCCTATGGAAGGAGGGGAGAGGCCTACCGTCTAAAAACACACACGTTCCCTCCAGGCCTTGAACTGCGGGCGTTGCGGGCGAACACCGTGACCACCGCAACGTCCACTGGCCGCCCCGGGATGGGGCAGGTGGCGACGGCACCGTTGAATGCGGGTTCCGGAATCCCCGCCCTCCCCCGCCGGTGACCGTCTGTTTTTTTAAAGAGGTTAACTCCTCGTAGCCCCCTCAGCGGCCCACGTTCCCAGCGCCTGCGGGCCGGGGTTACGTGACGGCCGACATGACCGAGATCACGCCGCCCTGTTGATTTTTATAGAGGTTTACTCCTCGCGGCCCCCCTATCTTGAAAAAGACGAGGCGGCCCACGGTCCCGGCCCTACGGACCAGGTTTACGTGGCGTCCGACCGTGACCGAGGTCACGTCGCTCCTCCGGATTTTTATAGAGGTTTTCTCCTCGTGGCCCCCTTATCTTGAAAAAGACGAGGCGGCCCACGGTCCCGGCCCTACGGACCAGGTTACGTGCCGACCGAAAATGACCGAAGTCACTCCGCTCCGCGATCGCGTCCCTTGTGGAACGCACCGCTTCGACGGCAGGCTTTCGCCCGCCGCCAGCATGAGGCTCGCCCTTCCGTTCCCCGCCCGGGGCGAACAGCAGGTACAAGGTTGGACTCGCCCCCGTCCCTCCCCGTACGAGGCGTTTGGCGCCTCCAGGTTTGGTGCAGAGCTGCGCTACCTTTCAATGTAACTTTACTCGGCCGCAGATGCAGAGCAGCTCCCCGGCAGCTACCGCACGCCCCGTCCCCCCCTAGGCACCCCCCCCCTCAGAGAGCGAAAGGCCTGCCGGTAATTAACCGCAAAGCAATACCTACTTTTCGCCAGCTCCAGGCCGAGTGGTCGAAGCTCGGCGGGAGGGGCTACTCAGTAGGCAGCTCAGCTCGGCCCGACAGTACCCAACGCTTCTGACCCTCGTCTCCCCAAGGCTCCCCTTCCCTCCCAAAAGGCGTTTGGCGCCTCCAGGTTTGGTGCAGAGCTGCGCTACCTTTCAATTTTTACCTTTACTCGGCCGCAGATGCAGAGCAGCTCCCCGGCAGCTACCGCCCGCCTTTCCCCACCTAATCACGATCCCTCCCTTGATAAAAAAGGGGCTTTCGCCCCGGCCCTCGCCAAGAAAATATATACATATACATAATAATTCGCCCCGCCCTACCCCCCCACCCCCCCAGGTCGGATATTTGCCACCAGCTAACTAATCCCCGAGGGGTTTAATCAGCCGTTGTTGCCCAGGGTGCACCGGCCTAAGCGTTACCCTTCCCCCCCCATGGGGCCAAAGCCCCTGATAGAAGGGAACTGTAACGCTAGAGCTCTCGGGGAGGTTTCCGACATAGCACCCCGTCCTAAAATATACCTACCCCAAATAGCTTTTGCCCGCGACTTCGTACGCGCTGAGATGTAAAACGAAAAAATAAGTTTTTTCCCGTTCCCGTGAAAATTTTGGGGAGTGCTTTCGGAGTACACTTAAAGCCTTTAAAGAAACACACGTTATAAATGTTAAGTCTCTTTCTTCCGCTGTTTCGTCTGGAAACGTAAAATCCCGGTTTTTCCCGTTCCCGTAAAAATGTTAGGAAATCCTTTGTTAATGCTTCCTTACACTCCCTAAGGAAGCTAAATGCTAAATGCTAAATTTCATCTTTCTATAACCAGTAAAACGAAAAACCCCGTTTTTCCTGTTCTCGTGGGAATTTCTGGAAACCCTTTCTTAGTGCTCCCATACACTCATCAAGGAAGGTTCTTACCAATTTCTACGACCAGTAAAACAAAAATCCCGTTTTTTCCCTATCCCGTGGGAATTTCGAAAAATACCTTCTTAATGCATCTCTAGGATACTCAAGGTATATGTGTGCCAAATTTCAATTTTCTAGCCATATTATGCCTACTGCAGTATTTCTTTGTAAACAAATATTTTTCCCGTTCCCGTAAAAATGTTAATCCTTTGTTAATGCTCCCTTACTCTCCTTAGGGAAGCTAAATGCTAAATTTCATCTTTCTATGACCAGTAAACGAAAAACCCCTTTTTCCTGTTCTCGTGGGAATTTCTGGAAATCCTATCTTAGTGCTCCCATACACTCATCAAGGAAGGCTCTTACCAAATTACAGCTTTCTACGACCAGTATAACAAAAAATCCCGGTTTTTCCCTATCCCGTGGGAATTTCGAAAAATACCTTCTTAGTGCACCTCTAGGATACTCAAGGTATATGTGTGCCAAATTTCAAGTTTCTAGCCATATTATGCCTACCGCAGTATTTCTTTGTAAACAAATATTTTTCCCGTTCCCGTGGGAATTTGGGAAAGTGCTCTCTTAATGCTCCTCTGCACTCCCGAAGCAACCTACATGCCGAATTTCAGCTTTCTGCAACCAGTAAAACGAAAATTCCCGTTTTTCCGGTTCCCGTGGGAATTTCGGGAAATCCTTTTTTTATTGTTTACACTCCCCAAGGGAACTTGAAGGCCAAATTTCAGTTTTATACGACCAGTAAAACGAAAAATCGATCCCGTAGAACTGAAAATATAAATCCCGTTTTTTTCCTTATCCCGTGGGAATTTCCAAAAATCATTAAGACTTTATTTTACTATTATAATCACCTACTTCTATGCCAAATTTGAACAGTCTAGTAATTATAGTTCATAGGATTTCGTTTAACTGAACATATAAATCCCGTTTTTTTCCTTATCCCGTGGGAATTTCCAAAAATCCTGAAATTAGTTTCTTCGTTTTGTAATCACCTACTTTTGTATCAAATTTGAAGAGTCTAGTTATTATAGTTACTGAGATAGCGTCACTCGGAGTCGAATATATAATTCCCGTTTTTTCCTTATCCCGTGGGAATTTCCAAAAATCCTTCCTTAGTGGATTCCTACATTGTATAAGGTATCTATGTGCAAAATTTCAAGTCTCTAAGTTCAGTGGTTTGGGCTGTGCGTTGATATATAGTTAAGTCAGTCAGTCAGTCAGTCAGTCAGTCAGGACTTTGAATTTTATATGTATAGATAAACAAGGTAAAACAAAAAAAAACATAGGCATGAAAAATAAATCATCAGCGTTGTCTTCGCAAAAGTGAAACGGTCGCTGGCTCAGCATTACGCCGAGGTGTTAGACACCTGCAGCACTGATTTTCAGCCAGAACCGTCTATGACTCACGGAACGATACACATATAAAATATACTACATAATCCATAAACTTTTACGTAAACAATGCAATACATAGATAGAACCCGACTTATACGTAGGTAACTAAAGAAATACATGAATTAATTAAATAGTTTACAATAAACAAAAAACAAAAAAGGAGGGAAAACTAAATTGTTCAAAAACAACAGGTTGGCATATTAAAGTACAAAGTGCCGGAGGACTATTGTAAGGATTTTTGGAGCGTCAATAAATGATCATTCAGCTTAAGGCGGATGCTCGCGTTAGCTCATTGAAGAAGTCCCGTTAGATGGCGCTGTAATCAATGATGTGTGTTTTTTGTAGTTTTTAGAAGATTCTTAGAACACTTATAGATTATCAATTGATTTGCGCACACAGTTTAATACGGCCGATTTTTTGAGACTACACTCAGAAGGTAACAATGCACCAATTCGGAGAATAGCTGCACAAACGCTGGTGTCACTAACGGCCCTATACAGATACTAGTCTTACACACACATGCAAATAGGAGGCGGCAACTGGCGGAAAAATATTGCAACACCTTGCTAAGCTGTTAGCGTAATTTTTCACGTTATATTTACGTTTTTATATCAACTTTACTTTTACCAGAATTTTTACAAATCTATACGTACAAAACTTAAATCGTATTATTTCAACCATTTATAACTTTGGAATGGCTGCACGGATTTTTATGATTTTTGATTTGTTAGCTTTCTCTCTTCCTCGAATAGCCAAATATCTTATCATAAATATGAAAAACTCACAAAAAAAAAACTCTTTAATTTTTCGTATGCAGCGCCATCTCTGACAAAAACTGACTTTAAGGCGGAATATTTTTTGCCAGCTCGGCTAGTTACAAATACAGAATAATATTATATATGAGTCTAGCAGATGCAAACATGTGAATCAATGCCACCTTCAACCCTTTTTGAATATTAGGGAGTATTTTTTTGTACTTTGTTAGATAGAGGGCTATCGTATTTGTACTCACTAGTTGGCGCCACTGTAGAGTAAGGTATATCATATCAGATTATTCAGGATTTCTTTTAATTTATCTTTAATAGCAAGCTATTTATTACCCACAGTGTTGCACAGTCCCGTTTATCCTCTAAATTAGCTGTCATTTTATTTGCCTTCTTAGTTTGGCTCCTACTTTTCATAGCTTTTCTTTTAACATTTTAATAAACCTGTCGTATGTCTGCGAAAATATTCGGAAACAATGTAAAGTAAAGCCGGAATATGCAACTTGTAGGTAGTACTAATTTTACGTTTATTTATAATACCTCAATTTACAATAGCGCCTCTAGCGGCGAATTCATATGCCGTCATTGCTAGTATCTTGAAATGTCTTTGAGTATTTAATATGTAGGAACCCGCGATTCATATCTGATATTCGCTCACACGTAGAGACATCATCATCACCATCGTCTGACATTTTATTGATACTCCTATGCATTGCATTACAAAGGTTTCGTCTGGGGCATCTAAACTAGCGCTGTACTATAGGTATTGTCGTTTCGCGTCATAGGCTTTCGTAAACAGGTAACTTGAGAATCAGCCTGCTTACAACAATGAGACGAAGTCATTCGTGCTAGCCATTCGGATCCTTTCCTTTCACCAAAATGCATTGGAGTATAGGATCACATAAAGGAAATTAAATAATAACGCATAGCGCGTAGGGACTACGTCTGACTGCTTCTTGGCTAGGGATTTCGGTAGTCATCAGTCGTGGGATACCTGCCTAGTTCACCTGGGTGGACTACGGGCACATTTTCTTGCCGATGTTCCACCTCAGAACACCTAGGTGAACCACGGGCAAATGACTATGGGTCATGGTCCAAAAAGTGCCCATGGTTCACCTAGGTGTACTGAAGTGGACCATTGGCAAGAAAAATTGCCCGTGGTCCACCCAGGTGAGCTAGACAGGTGGTTTTCGGTTAGATATTTGTTCCGGAGTTGCGACCTGCCTTTTTATGTTATGTCATCATAATTCATATCACTAATTCATGGTACATCGCATAAAAGGAAAAATAATATTAGATAATTATGATGACTTTGCAATAGGTAGGTACGACAAATAAATAATGACAACTCCAAAACAAATTGAATCCATCTGAACTCACTTTTACTTACTGATACTTACTTCCACAAAAGTCGAACTTCATCCATCGATGGTTTTGGGTAGCGTTACCAACAGTGGGATAAAGCAGATTCTCACGGTGTCTAGTCCACACGCGAAAAATAAAAATTGCAGCTCGACGCGAATTATATCAGCGCATGGACCAACTCTATATGCACAACTGGTTGTGCCAATAGGAATTTCGGGCTTATAAAAACCAAATTCTCATTAGAGATAGTAAAATTAGGTTAGGTTCATTAGGCATCTTCAAATGCCCGAAGGGCAAACCGAATAGAAATAGGAACCCCGCCGTCAATCTTACGGTGGAGTGAAATTCCTAATGGCACAACTAGTGGTCCATAATAGTACGAGAGCCCACGACCAAAATTTTTGTCTCATAGCAATACGGCCAAAACCGCATCAAATCGATAGATACGATTATCCTGAACTCGAAAATACCAATATCAGACATTTTCCGCGTAGCGTTTGATCTGACCGAATTTTCAAAATTGTCAAAGAATTTTACCGAACTGCATCATAGCAATATGTCTGATTTGCAGACTGTAGTTGAATGATAGTTCTGAGATACCGGAAACATATTTTTCAGACGTTAGTGGTGTAGCGCAAACCCGTAAAATCACTTAAAAAAATTAAAAATGAGACAAAAAAAATGTCTCATAGCAATACGTCTGAAAATCTTTTTTATTAGTAAATTTTGGTTATTTGATGCGAACAAAACAATTTTCAGACGGAAATGTGAACGCATTAAATTTTGAGACCGTTTTGAAAATGTTAACAAATTTTACCGATCGGTATCATAGCAATATGTCTGAAAATTGTTGGACATGATAAAATAAGTTGTCCACATGTGCAAAAAATTTATATCAGACAAATTAAGTGTAGCACCTTCTCTATCAGACAACTTTTCGATACTCGATAAAAATCGTATTGAGGCATCTTGAATTCTCTGTTACAAACCAATGAATACGTTGCGACCCTGAATTTATTAGATGATAATTAACAAAGAATTTACCCGATTCTTGAATATCTATGAAGGCTGTAAATTTAAAAAAACATTTAACAGAGGCGTCGGCCAGGCGACTCCGAAACGTTATTTTCGTTTTTGGGAGTATATGCTACACTTAAAGTGTCTGAAAACAGGTTTTTGGTAATCCTGGCAGCAATACGAAAAGTTTAAAAAAATTTTTATCCGTATTGCTATGATACAGGTCGGCTAAATTTGTTGACATTTTCAAAAATGCGCTCAGGCTATATGCTACGCGCAAAATGTCTGAAAACAAACTTTTTCGTAATACAATTATAAAATCTATGTACATTTTCACTATCAGACGTATTGCTATAATACCGACTGCCTTTTTTTTTGACACAGCAGAAATGGCCTCCCACGCTGTTGCTACACTTTCGACCGTTACTACACACATAGTCGGGTTCAGAATCATACAATCTAACGATTTTATAGGGTTTTTGCCGTATTGCTATGAGACATGGTTTTGGTCGTGGGCTCTAGAACTATAATACAGAGTAGGCCCAGGAGAAAAGCGTCATACATTTAAGCACAAATCGTGTGCATAAAAATGACATAGAAATTAACTAGCGTCGTGCAGCAATAGCGCCTGTACTATACGCGTGTCGACCAGTGAAACAGGGAATAGAGACGTGCTAAACTACGAAACTCTAGATATTTTTTTCGGTCTGTAACCATGATCCACCTGCAGTTTGGCCACCTGGTTTTTGACAGAGCTCCGCTCCTGGGCGGAGCTCCTTTTTCTGGGTATTGAAATTTCAGTGGTTTTCTGGGTGGACAAATTAGGTGGGCTACGGGTAGACTCCAAACAAACTGCACAGTCGATTTGCAGCTAGCTTGCAGTTCAAATGCTGACCGTCTAGTTTATTATAGGCGTTAGATAAGATCCCACAATAGCTAGGCCAATACGCCACGCAACACGTGGTATGCACACATAAGGATTGATTTATCAAAGAACTGATAGTTTAAAAAAACCTCGATATTTTTTAAATAAAACGTAATACTTTTTTAAATGAAAACTCTTTTATGATGTATGTAATCAATCATATTGGCAAAATTCAGGCCATTATTATCAGGGTATTTAAAAGGAAACATTGACATAACTACACACTTCAAAGTCAAGAACATAATATTGTAATGATTAGATGTTTTCTATACCAGGCGTCAGGCTCCAAATGAAAGAGATGAGACGATCACTGACAAGTTAGTACTCTTCTCGGTGATTGTCAACGTCAAGTGATGAGCTTCGCTAGAATCAAAAACACGTCAGGCCATATTGAATCTTATGACGTGTTTATTTATTTTTCACTTGACACGAGATTAAATCTTATACCATTTAAAATAAAGCTCAGTTTTCTAGTGTGTTCCATACTTTTGGATACTTTGGCTACTACTACTACGCTACCAGTGGCGGTTTGGATGTTACGGTACTAATGTTGGCTTGAATGTTACTAAGTACATACTGTACATACACACATAAAACACGTCTTTATTCCTTGTGTGGTACATACAGTGTAGTTATCACCTAAGAAAATAAGACGAAAAATACAAGCCTTTCCAAATACACGAGTATCTCGATACGAAACTCAAAATATTTATTAACTTATCAAAGGATGTCACGAAATTGTAGTTTGTAGATCACGCAACATACTCAATTCATAAAATATTACATAGCTGAATTGCATGTAATGGAAATTTGCCACTTATTTATTGTTCACAAAAATATTTTTTTACATGCATACAAGAACAATCATAACTTATTTTACTACTTAAAATTATATAGGCTGACTTTTTTTATCACCGTCAAAAGAAACAACACGACGAATACAAGCATTATTTTTAAGTTTGGTGTTAAAATATTGCCAATGGTATCATTAAATGATACCTGTCATCATTATCATCCTCATCATAATATCAGGTGTGTGACGTCCACTGTTGGATATAGGCCTTCAGATACCGCCCATAGAACTCCAGTTGCCTCGGTTGGAAGTGGCTTGCATCCACCATGAACCCGCGACTTAGGTACGGTACCTATACGGTTGCATATATATAAATAATATAAATAAATATAAATATAATATATCGCCGGCCCCGGAGAACAAAATGATAACCGCCATTATCTTAGTTTTATTTTTATATCATATTTGGAATCCGTAGGTGCCAATGCACCAGCTCAATTTTTTTCGCATTTTTTGTACGGTAAATGACAAAATTAAAAAATAATACAATAGTTTTCAATGTTTTTATTTATAGCTCATCGCATGACAAACATCCATATTATTATGTTCTCATCAAAATTAGATCGCTAAGTAATGATATGCGCAGTTATCTTTGTATTCTCGTCGCAAGCCGCTAGATACTGTTCGTGCAATGGCGCTCACCAAAACTACACATTTGAAAAGGAACTATAAAAAGTATTGCCATATCCTTTTGTCACATGCACGGGTCGAATGTAAATTACAGTGGCTTAAATATCGACATGTCATATGTTTTAGTGTTCGATTTCGATTGATTAATTCAAAAATTATATAATTATTGCTGTGATTGGAGTATAAGTGAAGTGCAATATCATTTTATTCCCGTAATTATTAGATAAGATTATTTTTTTTACTAAGGGTTTTTATGAGACTTTTATAATTAAACAATAATATATGATATTCAACATTGCAATTATATTACGAACGATTCACAGTCATAATAAAAACAGTCATTAATTGCTTAAAATCAAAGTTTTCCATTATAAAACGTGCAACAATACCACTAAAATTTAAGTACCTATGTCTTAATCATTATAGCTTAATCAAAAATCAAAATAGCAATACATGCCAGTTTCATAAAGTAACTAAA
The DNA here is from genome assembly GCA_949127965.1 of Pandemis corylana. Lineage (NCBI taxonomy): Eukaryota > Metazoa > Arthropoda > Insecta > Lepidoptera > Tortricidae > Pandemis > Pandemis corylana. Next base: position 7,578,957 of record OX421873.1, read on the forward strand.
AACAAAAGATTTATTTTCAAGTTTGAAACATAAAATCAAACCAAATAATCTACGCATTTGGTATTATTTTTCATCAGTCTAATATAATAATAATTATATTATAATTAGTTCTTTCATTGAGCACTAACCTGGGGGACTATTAAACATGAAATCAGGTAAATCAATTGTCATCATCTTCCTCTTGGTTTTCATTAATTGCAAAACTAGTATTAACGCCCAGGGAGTCATAAAAGCCATGGCAATGGGCTGGGATATCTCCTGACTTGCAAAGACTGATAAGGTCGTTATGTAAAGGCTTACTTATAGGCAAGGGCTCTGTACATAGCACTTGCAGTTCAAAATCGTAGGCAGGATTTGAGTTGACTAAAGGAGCTGCGGTTTGTCTTGTTCCCCGCTTGCTTCATGTTTTTGGACAGATTCTATGTTCATTTAAGAATATCCAGAATCCAGACTCAAAATCATATTTATACTGTAAAATTGAGGGCTGTGAGCAAGCGACTCTCACTTCCATTATCTGTGTCCATAATACTTTTTGCCCTACCTCATATTGGACCCAATTCTTATTATTTATTAGTGCTTTTATGTTATAAAACTCCTTTTGTTTTGAAGCATTTCTTTAACGTTGTAACTATGAATCGGTTTTTATTTTGGCCACAGCAACCGTCGAAGTAAAATGATACATTTTTGATACCTCTTTGTTTTTCATTAAGTAGGAATTGCCATATACAGCTACCGATTTCATTAGCTCCTCGTTTTGCAACCTGAGTATCTGCCGATTTCTTGTCCTCTTTTTTAATTTGGCGTACACCTTCCTTATTTCTCTGATGCTTGTCGTATTTTTCTTTCAGTGTCTTTTGAGTTCCGGGGTCTGCCTACGCTAACATTTATCGGCAATCCTTTATTCCGGCATTATGATTCCATTCGAAGTAAAGGCTATTGCTATGTATGGCATGCTCAGGTTGCAAAACGAGGAGCTAATGAAATCGGTAGCAGTATATGGCAATTCCTACTTAATGAAAAACAAAGAGGTATCAAAAATGCATCATTTTACTTCGAGGGTTGCTGTGGCCAAAATAAAAACCGAACCGAACCTGTCCAGAAACATGAAGCAAGCGGGGAACAAGATAAACCGCAGCTCCTTTAGTCAACTCAAATCCTGCCTACGATTTTGAACTGCAAGTGCTATGTACAGAGCCCTTGCCTATAAGTAAGCCTTTACATGATGACCTTATCAGTCTTTGCAAGTCAGGAGACATCCCAGCCCATTGCCATGGCTTTTATGACTCCCTGGGCGTTAATACTAGTTCTGCAATTAATGAAAACCAAGACAAAGATGATGGCAATTGATTTACCTGATTTCATGTTTAATAGTCCCCCGGGTTAGTGCTCAATGAAAGAACTAATTATAATATAATTATTATTATATTGGACTGATGAAAAATAATACCAAATGCGTAGATTATTTGGTTTGATTTTATGCTTCAAACTTAAAGTTATTAGTCTGAAAAAAAACTTTTGATTTTAGTTACTTTATGAAACTGGCATTTATTGCTATTTGATTGAGACATACTTAAATTTTAGTGGTATTGTTGCACGTTTTATAATGGAAAACTTTGATTTTAAGAAATTAATGACTGTTTTTGCTATGTGAATCGTTCGTAATATAATTGCAATGTTGAATATCATATTATTGTTTAGTTATAAAAGTCTCCTAAAAACCCTTAGTAAAAAAAATAATCTTAATAATTACGGGAATAAAATGATATTGCACTATTATCTTGCACGGCAATCACATTAAAAAGTAGTCGAATAAAATGGTACACCAATGGTACAATATTAGCGTTTGACCCCGATAAACACCGAATAAAATGATATACGTCTTAACGCGTAATAGTGAATGATCTATTTTGACTAAGTTACTATTTCTTAAATATCTTTCTTTTGAGACATTTCTCGTGTGCCACAGTAACATAATGAAACGTAATGAAAAATTAACTTTGCATAAAGCTAACTACCGACCGTTTACGTTCAATATACAAGTCACAATTGAGCGAAACATCTATTTTATTTTTCCTGAAAAATTTGGTTTTTGCAGTTATCTTTTTGTTCCCCGGGACCGGCGATATGATACCTAGGTCAACCTAAAACTTGTATTCTGTATCATATATTCTGTATCATACAGTTTCCTTTTCCTTCTTTCTACCGATCATAGGTAATGGGCACATGAAAGACGGGCTAAAAGTCTTCAAGTCTTCAGAACAGGGTTGACAAATCTCCGCTGTTGGACATCTAGAAATTCACGGTCTTGATAATTTCCCTAGTAACATAAAGTAATTAACCAATTAGAGTGGTAATAGGGGTTACAAAATTTTGCAACACCGCACTATGGATACATACATACATACATATCACGTCTTTATCCTTTACGGGGTAGACAGAGCCTAAGGTAACAAGACCTAAAGGCCACATATAGCGGGATTTTGAGCGTATAAGATGGAATAGAGGAATCAAAATAGTGATGGATTGCTAGCCACATCGCCTATACTATAACATGATTCCTAAGATTTTCGCCCATTTCCTCGATGGGCTTTTACCATCTGCGCGGAAAGAGAAGCAACTGGTACATTCTAAGCTTTCTTTACTCCCAGACCAGCATGTAAGAACTATATTGATAGTTTGGATGAAACAAAAACAGACCATATCGATTAAATCGAGAATTTTACTTCCCAATACTGTAATTAAGTCGTTCTTAGGTTTTTCTATGACAGTTTTTGGGTCTCCTGTGCATATATAGATATGTATACATACATACTCAGTACCTAAAGCATAACGAGGTTTTTACCTCGTAACGTTATTACAAATTACATCAATAAAAATCAGTGTTTTTAGACCCAACCAATTTTTTTGTCATCACACCAGCAGTAAAGTTCTTGCTCTTCTTGCACAATAATAGCAAGTAAAATCTCGCGTCCAATGGATGTATGATTCACTTATTTCCTGTTAATGCATAAAAATTACCTTCCGAATCCAATGTGAATCTGAAAAATTAACGTACAGTCAGTACAACAAAAGGATAAATAGATATTTTTTAGGCTTGCATACTATGACATGATATTTCACTAAGAATTAAACTCAATTCAAACGTTTTCTGGATACAAAAATACTTGTTTTGCACATTTATACTAGTTAAGATAATTAACATAGACCAATTGAATGCTATCTCACTCGCAAAATAAAAATAAAACAATTGAAATAAAAATCAGTTCACAACATAGGAAACCAACAAACATACATACTGACACTCACAAACATAAACAGACCACATAAACTTCCGCAAGTTAAATTCAAAGATTATACAAATTTATCCCCACTTTATAAACACTCAGAAAAACGTAACCAAAAAAAGTTACATGATGATAAACTGCTCGGCCCGAAAATTCTTGAAAAAATCTTTAATAATCAATTACTCGAAAACTACAAAAACCGTCCAACATACATGGGGTATATTCGGATAGCCCCGGATGTGAGGCATGTAAATTTTTTTTTTAGGCTTCAGTCTTTGGACCACTCTGTATATAATAACATTATATTTATTGTTGAAAACCGCATGAAAATCCGTCCAAAAGTTTTTAGTTTACTGTAAATAAACACACAGACAGACAAAACGACGCGGCAGATGACTTTATTTTATAATCATACTATTAGCGACAGGCAGATGGACAAACAGAAAGACAAACAGACGGATGATTGGACGTACAGATTAACAAGCAGACGGACGGACGGACGGACAGACGGACGGACGGATGGTCGGAAGCATAGACAAACAGACAGACAAACCAACGGATGGACCGCCGGATTGATAGTTGGACAAACAGACAAACTGACAGACAGACAGACAGACATACATACATACAGACAGGCAGGCAGACAGATAGACGTACAGATGGATGGACTGCCGGATGGATGACCGGACGCACAGGCAAAAAGACAGACAGTCAGAAATATTTAAAGACATTTTTTATTTATCACAAAAGAAGTTAAAAAAACAGAAGTATCTAAACAAAAAAAGCTAAAAATATAAAAGCCACTGATAAATAAATTGTCACAAAATGGCCCAGAAGACTGGACAAACAGAAAGATAGGCTGACAAACGGACGGACCTGCAAAATATATATGTGCTTCTAACAATGGTTCCTTATTTCTACATGACGTAAGAAACCCTAAAAAAAATCAGACAATACAGTCATGTGTGTTTATTTCACCTCTCTTATACCTTTCAATGTACATACGTAGTTTTTAATTATCATTTTGACTTGCGTTCGCCGATTCGGACGTAAAATATACATTCATACACAAATCACGTCTATATCCCTTACGGGGTAGACCACAGAGCAAAAACAAAGAGGAGCTGGCCTAAGCAACTGTGCACTGTGATTTTCAACTAGGTCCTGACGTCATCATTGTGGGCGGGGCTTAGTCAGTATGTTGTCAGCGTTCGTCAGGTGCACATGTATCGAGACTCGCATTATCGGTGTGTTTTCGCGGTTTTAAGAAGAAAAGGATGAAAGTGTTGTGTTTTATCGTGTCAAAGTTATTTAGACAGACGTTCTGATGCTATGAATGGTATCACATTTCATTTGTAAGTAATTTTATACGTAATTATTAAAATACTTCTAGAAAATTTTCGGCTTTCAAGTATAAATTATACTTCTCGACACTAGGTGGCGTAACTTTTGTGAATTAAAAATATAAGTACGTAAAGTTCCGCATTAGTATATAGTAATAATCATACGTGTATACTGAACACTAAAGTATACATTTAGTCCTAAATACTTTTTAGTCGCCAAAACAGTACTTTAGTAGTTTTATAAATATATTGTGAACAGGCCGCCATCTATCGTCAATTAGAACAACTATTTTCAACGTCAAAAATATCCAGAGCCGTAATTAGAATCAAATAATTTTACCGAATAACGCACGGCTATGGTCGGTAATGAAATAACAATACATTTTAATAGCAAATATTTTGAAGTAACAAAGTTCTGAGTCGTATACATATTATTCTCCGTGACTGTTCATGAATTGAAAGAACTTAGAATACTAAATAAACATTTTATCCATATTAACATAATTGGCTTTGTTCATTTTTTTTAAGCTGTGCTTTAAACACCTTTATTTGATAAAATGGACTATTTCAAGCAACTAATTTGAATAATATGCCTTTATTTTCGCAGGTAATTGAATTTTGAAAATAAAATTATGTTCGTTATAATAATTTGTCTATTATTTTACATAAGTACAATATACATCTAAATCAGTAAAAATGGTTACCCTTATTTTATTCATTTATTACACAAACTTTTTGAAACTCAAAGTTCTGAGTACGTCCCATTACTTTTACACTGATTGACATCTAGTGTGAGATAGCTGAACTAGGTAGGCGAGTGGTTTTGCTACTAAACGACGGATGGAAAATTGAAAAGTAGGCGGAGTTCCACAACCCCTCACCCCGCAAAATGTCACGCGATGTTTCATAGGGAAATCTTATTACCACACCTCCTCTTTGTTTTTGCTCTATGGGGTAGACAGAGCCTAAGATAACACCTTAAAGCCACCAAGAACAAGCATGATTGTGGGCGTATAGGTGGAAAGCGGAATCAAAATAGTGATGGATTGCCTATCGCGTATGACTTGATTCCTAATATTTTTGCATTTACCATCAACGCGGGAAGAGAAGCAACTGGTACATTCTATGTTTTTTCTTTACTTCCAGACCAGCATGAAAGGGAGTAGAAGATAGCTATCTAATATGGGTAAAAAAGCTATATAGTTAGACAGACGGACAGATAGACGGACGGATTTGAACAATGCGGCCATAAAATAAACCACGATACAGCGTGAACTTGGTAATAGATAAGCTCCTTTGTGCAGACGCGTTCATCCCTTACAGGCATATAAGCAGTGCTTGTAAGCATACGTAAATGTGCCCGACACGCTTCGTACCAATACGGATTTTGTTGGCAATACGCCTACCCTCTGTCAAAATCCACTGCACGCCCCTGCCTTTGTGTTCCGAACACCAAAACCTGGCCAAGCGCGAGTCGGACTCTCGTACCAAGGGTTTCGTCCAAATTCGGCAAGTAAATATAAAATCCAGTGTTAGCAAAGCCCTGCCAACTAAGCAAATTGTAGGCTGTGTGAGGTCATTTTATATCGGTTACTTACATACTTAAACAGACAAAAATATTCTGTTTTTAGTATTTGATGTTAGAGCGGCAACAGAGAAACGTCATTTGTGAACTATCGCCAAACAATCATGATAGCTGATAGCCATATCACGGTTCATAAGATACAGCTTGGTGACAGACAGACAGACGGACAGTGGCTCCTAAATGAAAAAAATATAGCTACGTAATATGGGTAAAAAAGCTATAAAGTTAGGACAGACGGACAGATAGACAGATATAGACGGACAGATTTGAACAATGTGGCCATAAAATAAAGCACGATACAGCGTGAACTTAGTAATATATAAGCTCCTCCATTGGTTACTTACATAGACAGATTGACAAAAATATTCTGTTTTAGTATCTGTATAGCAGCCACAGAAATACATCATCTGTGAAAATTTCCTTTATCACGAGATACAGCTTGGTGACAAACAGACGGACAGACAAACATATACACATACAGACGGACAGTGGAATCTTAGTAATAGAGTCCCGTTTTCACCCTTTGGGTACGGCACCCTAAAAAAGCTGGTCAATAGCAAGTTCGATTCGAGCACTAAAGATTCCTCTAAGTTCTAAGAGTTATAATTAGATGTGAGCGTAATGTATGGTTAGTTGTTACTCTTTCTGTTGATGAGTTTCCAACTGCGGAAGCGACGCTGGGTCACCAGAATTTCACTTCAAGATTACTGTATTGTCATCAGACTTATGCCAGATTTCACGTCAATCTGATCAATTAGAAATTGCAAGATTTGATTACATGCAGACACCGGGACTGAGCACTTCAATTGCGTTTACAAAAATAATTTGTACCAATCATACAAACGTTGGAATGTTGTATCTTACAAAAATTTATTATGATTAATTAATAAGTACATACCTGCACGTGTACGTACAAATAAATATCTACGCTGCGTCCAATATCGTAGCTTGTAACGTCTTTTACTTCCTTCCTTTGACTTCAATTAATTACGAATAAAATGAATAGATTATTTTTATTTTAAGACACCATTTTCTGTCAACCATTAGTTTATGACAATTCATATCATTGTTTTTTTTATTACCTGTCTAACCAGCCAGGTTTTTGACACGCGTGTTTTTTTTAATTGTTCTGCAATTGAGAAAACCTATTTACTCGGCCTATTTTGTATTTAGCACTTGTCGGATTTCACGAATCATTGCCGTGGTATATGGCCGTGATTTGATGCAGAGGGGTTAGGGTTCGATTCTCGTGAGAAGCATTAGTGCAAAATTAACTGGAAGCCTTTTTTATTTTTAACTTTCTGTGGTCGAGTACTTTTTTTTTAATATATAAGGCAAAACGTGTTTTTAAGGCGGCAATATGACTGGGGGGCGCCACCATCTATGCCAAATTAATAAGCACGTGTAATCCTAATACTAGAGAACTTACTAGGCATGAAAGCTTTGCCAAGTTTAGGACTGGCAATGCCACCCGCTAAACCATTCAAATTGGCGATTCCTCACTGCTCGGCTGTACCATTTCAAAACCTAGTAAGTCTCAAAAACTCAATTTTGGGATTTTTGCTTAAAACGTGGTTTTTAGCAAGTGCCTATAGGATACAGAAACATTTAGAGGCCTATCTCGCTCAACTTCAGAGATACGAGTACTGCAAAACCTAGTAAGTGCCCAAAAAAACGGGCTTTACCATTTCAAAACCTAGTATGACACAAAACCATTTCAAAAACCTAGTATGGGACATGCACTTACTAGGTTTTGAAAAAGTCAGAGAGACTTACTAGGTTTTGATATGGTCAAACGAGTTTAATTGTAACTTTTTGGAAAGTAGTATGTGTTTGTTATTTGAAGTTACTAGGTTTTGTAAGTCAAATGTTATAGGTACGTTGTTCTTTATTTATTTTGACGCGTCAAGGTAGGCAGCACTGTGCTCCCGCGCCAACTTCATGCTATTGCGCTGGAGCTGTTTCGAACTCGTTTAAACGCGTCAGTCAGTTGCCTGCCAAGGTTGAGTGTGCTTGCACGTGTTATGTTAAAATTTTGCTAAAACGTGGCTAGTATAATCGATAGTACCACTGATGCCAAGTCCCGAAAAAATTTTTGGACCAATCTCCCTGTCAGTAGTAGGTAGTGCCATTGATTTGATAACAGACGACGGCCAAATTTCGGAAAATGATTAATATTATGGAAAGACCCTGGTGCTGCATTTTTTATTACATACATATATAAATACCGTCACGCCTCTTTCCCACAGGGGTTAGCAGAGACTACTTTGTTCCACTTGCTACGATCTTGACATACTTCTTTCGCTTCATCCACATTCATCAATCTCTTCATACATGCTCGTCGGTTTCGGATACTCCTGACCATTTTCCAAAACGTCACCTATTTGGTCTCGAAACGTCCGTCTAGGCCTTCCCCTCCCAACGTAACCATTCACACTCCCCATATAGATCTGTTTAGTTAGTCTACTTTCATCCATCCGCTCTAGGTACGTGACCAAACCAACTAAGCATACTTTTTTCTATCCTAGTCACTATATCCTCTTTCACACCAGCACGTTCCCTTAGCACACTATTCCTTATTCTATCTTTCAGTGATACACCTTCCATACTTCTCAACGCTCTCATTTCTACTGCATTTATTCTACTTTCATGCTTCTTTTGCCATACCCAAGTCTCGCTACCGTACATTAATGTTGGAACAAGCACCCCTCTGTGGACAGCCAGACGCGCCTTCTTCGACACCTTCTCACTGCTCACAAAGGCGCGCAGTGCCCCATTCACCATGTCTCCTGCATTCACTCTTCTTTCAATATCACTTTCACACTTCCCATCTTTCGTAAACGCCGACCCCAGATATACAAACTCTTTTACCTGTTGGACTTTCTTACCCGCAATCACAATCTCACATTCTGTCATACTGTCGTCTTTTTCAAACACCATAACTTTCGTCTTGCTTACATTAACATTCATACCTTTCGTTTTCAATGCACCACATAAAATGTTAGCCATCATCTGCAACTCCTCCTCCGACGATGCCAACAACACTTGGTCGTCGGCGTATAGGAGGCATTTGATGGTTAACCCACTCATTCTTAGTCCACAGTCATTCCCTTTCAAATCACTCAGGCATGTATCCATGAATAGGTTGAACAGCCACGGTGACGCAACACATCCCTGTCTAACACCTTTTTCAATGCTAAACCATTCAGCGTACGCCCCGTTTATCCTCACACAAGCACTAGAATCCTCATAGAGAGATTTTAGTGCTCGTACCAGATTACTGTTCACCCCATGCATGGATAATGCTGACCACAACTCATTCCTCATCACTCTGTCATAAGCCTTCTCCAAGTCCACGAATAAACAGTATATTTTCTGGCCCTTGGCCATATACTTTTCGGTTATACACCGCAAGGAGAAGACTTGATCCGTGCATCCCATTCCCTTTCTAAAACCCGCCTGTACATCCTATATTTTCTCATCGGTCTCTTTCATAACTCTTTCAATCAGTACCTTTGCATACAGTTTGCCGACAACGCTGAGAAGGCTTATACCGCGGTAGTTTTTGCAGTCCAGTTGTGACCCCTTTCCTTTGTACAGCGGCACAATCACGGCCTTGCACCAATCAATCTTTATTTTTTGTAATAAATATTTTTTTTGTAATGAACAACTACTTAGCTGACTGGTTTGTTTTATTTAAATTGAAAAAAAGGTCCACATATTAAAACTTAAATGATTAAATCTCTTAATCATGCCAAAGTGGCAACACATACTAGGTTTTGAAATTGATCGGATCACTATAGTTTTTATTTGAGTTCAATTTCAAAACCTAGTATGGCACATAAAACATGCAATATAGGTAATTAAGTGTATATATATATACCAGGATATTCGGCTTAATCTAATAAACCAAGAAAGTATCACTTTTGGAACGAATATTGCAAAATTTTGTACGGCTGAGACAAAACATGTTTTTTCGCTCTCCTGTAAAATTAGCTTAATGTCCCTTACTAGGTTTTGAAATGGTACAGCCGTGCTACAAGGTTATACAAAAAAATACGAAACTATGTATTGTGTTAGTTAAAAAAAAAATCTTGGCTAGAATAAGTTTACCATCACAAGTATATTTTATTTTCAACTAATTGATGGTATAGACCATTTATCGTAAACAGTAAAATCTAATTAGGGTAAGCTTGAGGTTGTTTAAAAACCACTTAGGTAGTACTTTCTTTGGTTTGATTTGACAAGAAAAATATTGAATTTACCATAAAGTTTTCTACATCTCATCGAGATAGTATTACTAAGTAAGTAAGTTATTAAAAACAATGTTTATAAAATTAAAAAAGAATCGCTCACGGCCTCGAGATTTGAACTTGGTCACGAACTATTCAGTCCTTTAAGTCACGACCACTGAGCCAGATTGGAGGTCACGTGACAGCTCGAAATAGCCGATTGGTTTTTACAACATGTTTTATTTGACACTAGCTACTCACACTATTGTAAAATGCATCGAAATTTACTGCATCATACTGCAATTTAGGTATGATAAATGCACTCTGTTTGGTAATTTGCGCAGACAATATATCCATAGCTAACTATCCTCGAAAAACCGCATTGAAATTAAGCCTGTGGACGAAATGCAGCTGCACGGAAGGTTTGTATGGAAGAGCAACCGCCTTAAACGAATTCTTAACAGATGAAATCGCAACAGCTTAAATGAAATATAAATATAAATGAGCTTCGATGAAAGTGATGAAAAAAACCATGAATGTTCCCTTTCGCCGGGAAAACATCTGCCAAGATAAAAATATGAAGCTGTAATGTTTTGTGTCAGCTATTGATTTCTCGAAGGTTTGACTCGCGGGGTCTTACATATTTCTTCGCGTTGCTCGCCGATGACGTTGATAAATTGTACGCCTGTCCGTTGGTAGTGTTCCCTGTTAGGACTGCGTGTTTAACACTCAATGTCTAGTTTTCGTTAAATCTAGACACGCGGTAGCGTATCAGCCAAGTTCAAAGTAAAAGGAACTGACGACGCAGCCGTGTGTTACTTACACGAACCATTTTGAGCTGTTATTGCTAATTTTTCAGTAGAAAATGTCGCATTTATTTTTTTGACTTAGCTAGTGTTTACATGGATACAGGCTATATTAAGTTTGTCAATGTAACTTTTTTTAAATTTCGTTTGTTGGTAAAAACTTGCTATAAAATACACCCCAAGTGAAATAAATTCAGGATTTTCTACTGAAAACTTGGCACCCCATATACGAGTAGATATCAATTATTTTACGGGCGAAATCAAGAATGTTGAACTTGGCTCTCATTTCACATTTATGTTATTGATGTGATAGTCCTTTTACCATAAACTTAGCAGGTAGTAGGACCTTGTGTAAGGTCCATCCAAATTTTTATCGCCGTTTCTCACTAATCCTGTCACAAGCAGCAGTGCTAGAGCTGCTGCGTTTCGGCGAGGAGATTAAGATAGCTTAGCCAGTGAAATTACTGGCACATGGAGTATACATAAATCACGTCTTTATCCCTTACGGGGTAGACAGAGCCTAAGTTAACAAGAGCTAACGGCCACGTTTAGCATGATTGTGGGTGTATAGGTGGAAAGGGGAGTCAAAATAGTGATGGGTTTCTAGCCGCATTGCGTATAACATGATTTCTAAGATTTTCGCCCATTCTCTCGATATAGATTAGATGATAATGCAATTTTCAGCATGAAACTACCGTGAGACTCAATCATAATTCGCGAACAGAGCGCTGGCGCGCAGTGTTCGATTCGCTGCCGCCGGGGCGAGCGCTCCAGGAAGAAGGACTACGAAATAGTCCGAAACATGTCCAGCATCACTCGACTTTTTATACGTGAGTTATCCGTTTATGTGTAATTATGATACTGCAATTATTTAGAAAAGGCTTATGTTAAAAAAATATATTTTTTAATTTTCTAATTAACAAACAACGCAGTCTATTCAAAACATTTCAGAAAATTAACACGAAACCGAGATAAAATTTACATTTTAAACGAGAAACTTCAGCATCAAATCCTTTGCTAGCAACTCGACTAAATAAAAACCCCACGGTACGATCCCGCAAGCCGTGACGGCGCCTCTAATATCTATTACGATATTAGTTTCATTTCACACAATTTGCTGGTATAAATCTATATTTAGACTTCAGTTTCGCCTGATCTGTGACCTTTTAGATTAAAAGACGGATTATAGCAATAGTGTAAAAGCTACGATAAAAGTTAGGCTTTACTTCCTTCCATACTGGTCTGGAAGGAATGAAACAACAGAATATACCAGTTGCTTCTCTTCCCGCGCAGATGGTAAAAGCCCATTGAGGAAATGGGCGATAATCTTAGGTATCATGTTTCTAGGCTCCTAGGCCATCACTATTTTGATTCCCCTTTCCACCTATACGCCCACAATCATGCTAAACGTGGCCTTAAGGTCTTGTTGATTGGGCTCTGTCTACCCCGTAAGGGATACGGAGATTTATGTATGTATTTAACAAGACTCTTAATGCTGACATTATTTGCATCGTCATCTGTTTTACACGTGTACGTTTACCAAATTTCATGTAAATCAGACCACTAAAAGATGGGTCAAAATGTACTTGCAAGATTTGACACAAACACACATTCATACACAGATTGCAAGTTAATAGAAACCTTGTAAAAAACAACATTAAAAACTTTAAAAAGGCAGACATAAAAAATTTAATGACTCATTTAGAAAAAATAAAGCAATTTAAAATCACAACTAATAGAGATGCAATGAACATAATAATATTAACCTTGCTACTCAGCTACTTTATAAGAAATATCGGAGAAGCAAAGTAAATGTTTTTGTTCATTGAAATGGACCTCAGCAAAAGTAACGCCTGATTCAATAAAATATAGATTAGAGTTGCCACGAATAGTGATTTGGCCGAATACCGAATACCGAATATTCGGCACAAAATACGTGCTTGTCTATAGGCTGATCCTTACAAGTGGTGGTCAGCAAACGAAAAACAATACCCAATTCTCTCGAAATTTGCTAAAGTTTATCTTTCTTCTCCTGGGAGTAGCGTGTATGCGACGAAAAGCATAATCGTTTGCTACCAACAAATGCTAAAAAGCTTGTTTTTATCCATCACAACTTAACACTGATCAATTTTACTTACTAAAGTATTGTAATTTGGTAATGCACACATATAATCTTGATTAATATGACGTGTCTTTTTTTCATAATTCGGTATTCGGTATTCGGCCGAATAGTACGTATTATTCGGCCGAATACCGAATACAAAAAAATGGGCCGAATAGGCCGAATACCGAATAGTAGCCGAATGTTCGTGACATCTCTAATATAGATGCGAACAAAAAACCTAATCTAGACAAAGAACCAACAGAAACAAAATAACGACCCAAAAACAAATACGAAGATCTAAAAGCCGAACGCAAACCGAACACCGACTGATTTTGATGCAAATTTTATTTACGCAGAGATAAAATACAACGGCTAAGGATACCTTTCGGCCAGTACCTGCCGGGCCCAAACGCTACGTCATTGCACGATTTACGGCCCAATACAGACGTCGCGTTAAATTTATTTGCCTTTTTGCCCATACCCTGAAAACTCCTGACAGCTCATTTTGACGTTGACTTCCCTTTTTATTCGGAGTTAACTTTTACGGTGCGCGTAAGGGGTTGACCACACTGGCCCTTTTTATAAAAGGCGACAGGTAACACTGACGTTAAATAATTTGGCTATGCATTTTCGTTATCTGTCGCTTTTTATAAAAAAAACAACACTGAAAAAGTACGAAACAAGTTGACAATAATGTCATACCATTATGATACTGTGTAGTAGGTACACGATAATCACTGTATAGAGACACATATTCAAGCTGGAAAAGCCGTATATCCCGCGACATCTCTCTCTCTCTCTCTCTCTTCCTCTCTCTCTCTCTCTCTCTCTCTCTGTCTGTGTGCGTGTGTGTCTGTGTGTCTGTGGCATCGTATCTCTCAAGTGGATAACGGTCAAAAGCCAATTTCTTTGCGGTGGTTTTTAGCCAAGTTTGGTAAAAATCGGTCCTGCAGTTTGAAAAATAACAGCTCTTTTCCAATTTGACGTAAAGCATTTTTGGCAAAAACATTTTTTTTTTTACTTTACGGAGTGATTACTCGATTGCATAGGGTTTTTTTTTAATTTTCAATGTAGAATTTTTTAACTCTTACTGCTGCAGTCTGAACAGACCTTAATTCTGAGTTAACTTCCAGAGCATCCCTATTATGCATACTTATTTGGTTTTATTTTTAGAATCCGTTGTGTCAGCATCCATCTTGATCGCGAGGGGTTAACAATCCAAGGGAAGGGATTTGGAATGACACTTACTTCAAGGAATTTAGGAGAAAAAGTAAAATTGTTACCAAAGACCTCTGGTTGAAGGAGCGTTTAATTTTGTTTACAAACTATTTTTAACCAGCAGTTTTCTTCTTCTTTTTTTTTAAAAATATTTTATTTTCAAGACATAATATATCATAATAATTATATGAACCTTGTCCAGGCAATAACGAAGACATCAAAAAAATAATTACCTGTCCAATTTGATCCAGTTTTTCCTAAGTTATGCGCATACATACATTTTGGACAATAATAATAATACTTGCAATCAAATTAATACAAAATAACGACAAAAATAAAACTGAATAAAACGTCAATAGGTATAAATGATTAAAAAAAGATCGTCATGAACACGGTTAAATAAGTGAAAATAATAATAATTTAAATAAAACCAAAATAACAAATAATAAATATAAAATCACATTTGATACATTGTAATATAGCCTAAATTCATACAATAACCGGGACTTAACATTACTCCCTGCAACATGTGACGCACGTAATTGAATAATAGCCAGTAAGCATTAATTAGGTAATAAATACGTGTAACTAATCTTTAAGCACGTTCTTATACTTGGTCTACCGAGAATACAACATCTCTGGTACTTAAACCTCCTCGTCCACCCTCAACATATCTCAACATAGACATGAGTGACCCTGTGTATTATTTGTTTAATCATCCTTATTAACAGCATTCTTTTTAATCCAGCTCTCATAAAGCTAAACCATGTTAGAGGGATTTAAGAAGGACTTCCATTTTAAAGGCAGTCGAATCGCAGGCCACCTGCTACGCGGAGGCGATGTGGTAACCTTGCTGGTAATTTGTAATGTTTCACTATATTTAAACAGTTTTTTGACGACTGGTTAAACTAGTGTTTAGTGACTGACTATGAAGTTAGAGGTCCTGGGTTCGAATCCTGATAGGGGCAGATAGTTGTATGATGAATACGAAATGTTTGTGTCCGAGTCATGGATGTTGTATTTATGTATGTATTTATCTACACTATATAAATACGTTTATCCGTTGCCTGGTACCCATAGTACAAGCTTTATTTAGTTCGGGGCTGGGTCAATTGGTGTAATTTGACCCGAGATATTTGTTTATTTATTTACTTACGAGAAATTGCGGTGCACAGTATTACCGCTTCATTAGGTATTTTTCAAATATAATACAATACAATACAAATAATCTTTATTGAACACCACAAATCGGTACAAAACAATACAGAAACAAAGAACAAGGTAGTCAATAGAAATAATTTTAAACTCGAGTCAGTTCAATGGGGACTATCGTTTCTTTGCTCACCAGTTGGCACCACTGTTGACTAAGGTCCAGAGGTATAGCTGTCAAAGGTGACAATATAAGATCTGCGCCGAAACAAAGTTTTAAATCTTGAATCCCATTAAGTTTGTTAATTATAAATAACTATCATCATAATATCGAGTAGCTATGCCACAATGTTGTGTAGTTCCTTTATGTTCAGAAAAAAAAATCTGCTTTCAAATCGTTCAGGTTCATCGCCAAATAATCCAGATTTGCGAAAATTTCACTAAGGAGATCACTTTTCAACAAATAAATGAAAGAAATTATAATTTACTAGCTTCTGCCCGCGACTTCGTCTGCGTAGAATTATACATAAAAACCTTCCTCTTGAATCACTCTATCTATTAAAAAAACCGCATCAAAATCCGTTGTGTAGTTTTGAAGATATAAGCATACATAGGGACGTAGGGACAGAGAAAGCGACTTTGTTTTATACTATGTAGTGATAGTGATGCCACGAAGCCCGCCAAAACCAGTGAAAAGTGAATGATATGATCTCACGCGACACCAGTCGAGCGCCTCTAGTGGCAAATTCATAAACGACAGCCCCCATTCCAATTACGTACCGATATGTACCAATATAAACCGATTCGGACAAAAATAAATATTCACGCAGTATCCTACCTCACTGCATGAGCTAGGTTTAATTCCATGCAAATAAGGGTCGCAGAACTAGTGGCATCCAGGGAATTATAATATCGCAGGAACAATGCAGCTCTGAAGCTGCTGTCTAGCGGTAAGAGGATTTAACCAGTAGAGTGTTAACAAGGACTATCTAATTCTCCTGTAACTTTAGATTTTTTTATGCATCGCGATTCCAGTTTCAACTTTTGCTAACCGCTCTTGCTTTAAAGTACATTACTTAAACGTTGTTGCCCTGGGTGCACTGGCTAATGCTTGAATTCTGTCAAACGAATTGATTCCCGACCCATCGTGGAACCTTGTCGCTGTAAATGACAAAGTGACGTTATATTTAATTGGTAAGGAAAATCATTGTTACGTTTTACTGTGAGAATGTTCTACGGTGGGTACATAATACGGTTATCTGACTAACCCCTACCATTAGTATGCAAATTTGATATAATCTCTGTACAAACAACGTTAGAGTGTTGCTTACGGGTAATAGATATCAATTACATGAAGTTGCAGTGAGCCGGATTATTACACACATACATACATACATATTATCACGTCTTTATCCTCTACGGGGTAGACAGAGCCTTAAGGCCACGTTTAGCATTATTTTGGGCGTGTAGGTGGAAAGGGGAATCAAAATAGTGATGGGTTGCCAACCGCATCGCCTATAACATAATTCCTAAGATTTTCGCCTATTCCCTCGATGGGCTTTTACCATCTGCGCGG
Source organism: Pandemis corylana (assembly GCA_949127965.1). Classification (NCBI taxonomy): domain Eukaryota; kingdom Metazoa; phylum Arthropoda; class Insecta; order Lepidoptera; family Tortricidae; genus Pandemis; species Pandemis corylana. The sequence continues at coordinate 7,596,254 of OX421873.1, forward strand.
AAAGAGAAGCAACTGGTACATTCTATGATTTTTCTTTACTCCCAGACCAGCATGGAAGAACCGGATTATTGGCGTCTCGAAATTCTCTTTTTCTTCTTTTTTTATTATCGCCCCATTGATCGATGCGACGATTTCGCCAATGTCAAAGTAATAAATACAGTATTCAAAAATGTCGGCAACGTTGTACGGTAGAGCACGTGCAAAAGACCCCTCCCCCCTGTCGGGCTCTTAGCCAACGGATAATGATATCCCTCAGAATCAGTCAGGAAATCAATAACCGATACCCAGGGTGCACCGGACCAAGCACTGCTCTTCCCCTCGGACGGATCCATAAAGTTTTTTTGCTTAGTTAAAGACGCTATATTTCTCTGTATCTCATGTAATAACTTATTGTGTGTATTGTTGTAGAGATCGCTATTAAGCGATAAGACCGCCTATTGTCTACTTTATTCTTTGTTTCTGTATTGTTTTGTACTGATTTGTGGTGTTCAATAAAGAATATTTGTATTGTATTGTATTATATTGTCACGCCTCTTTCCCATAGGAGTAAGCAGATCACTCATCATGTGATTTATATTTTTACCTTTTATTAGGGTTTGTTTCAGCTTTTAGTAGAAAATGGTCGTTTTTATTTAATTACTTTTTCCTAGTTTTTTTTTTGCGGCGCATATATCTTATCTTAGTCTAGGGGTCCCTACGGATACACTTCGACCCATTCGTGGATTTTTTGTGTAACAAAATCTGGCGGTACAAAACAAAATGCGGCGCATATAACAAAATCTGGCAAATTGGTTCAATTACATCCAAAGTTGTCCACTGTACTTTACAAGATATATTGCTGGTCTAGTGGGCAATAACCTTTACCGCATAACATCACATGCACTTCCCAGACAATATGTCTTTTGAAATACGGATCATTCACCTAACAATGCACCCCGTAGAGCGAGGAGCACCATACGTTCCGATTTTTACGGACATTATCAGAAATTTCGAGATTCCGATTCATTTATTTTTTCTTTCTCAATTTTACTGTCAGCTCATAAAATTATCTTAGAAAATATGTCTAAATATAATTTTGGTAACGTTTCAAATTGTTTTTTTGATTTTAAGAAAGTAGCTTTAAAAAACAAAAATATATTTTAAACGACACTGAAAACTGGAACACGTGGAAATGTCCAAAAAGTAAAGCTATGGCCGGGAAACGAACCCGGATCCTTCCAAATTTTGCTACTGCTACACCACCTAAACAGCAGGTAAATAGTTAAGTCTTCGACTTTTTCCATATGTACCAGCTGTGATGCCATTACCATTAGAATCCTACATACATACATACATACCGTCACGCCTCTTTCCCACAGGGGTAGGCAGAGACTACTTTATTCCACTTGCTACGATCCTGACATATTTCTTTCGCTTCATCCACAGTCATCAATCTCTTCATACATGCTCGTCGGTTTCGGGTACTCCTGACCCGACCTTTTTCCAAAACCTCTCCTATTTGGTCTCGGAACGTCCGTCTAGGCCTTCCCCTACCAACGTAACCATTCACACTCCCCATTATACGACCCTACTATATAATTAGTAAATACATAGTATAAAACAAAGTCGCTTTCCCCTGTCTGTCTATCCCTGTGTATGCTTAGATCTTTAACTAACAATAGGTTAAGGCACTGTATTAAACTAACATTTTTATATGGATCTCGGTCTTAAATATATATATATATATATTTTTAACTACGCAAACCGAGGGACGCTTCACTACATAGTATAAAACAAAGTCGCTTTCTCTGTCCCTATGTCCCTATGTATGCCTATATCTTCAAAACTACACAACAGATTTTGATGCGGTTTTTTTAATAGACAGAGTGATTCAAGAGGAAGGTTTATATGTATAATTCTACGCAGACGAACTCGCGGGCAGAAGCTAGTAATCTGTCTGTTACCTTTTCACTATACCACTGAACCGATTTAGCTAGAATTTGGTATACAGATAGTTTCAGTCCTGTGAAATGACATAGGATAGTTTTTATCCCGAAAAATAACAAAGTTCCCGCGAGATAGCGATAAATAAACGTATTTGTGTAGACAGAGTTGCGGCCAAAAGCTAGTGTTTTGTAAAATATCCGGTTTTTACTATTCTTCATGGTAACTCTACAAACTTTTCAACTCTACTACAACGGAATGAAGTCTACGATCCCTCACTAAGTTCTATTCAGAACCCAGCAAACACAAGGAGCCTTATGCAAATATAAATAAGGGCGAGTTCAGTTTAACAGTTTGTAAGTAATAAAGACTAGATCAGAAGTCTGGAATCTCATTAGCGGTTGACCTAAATCGATGGGGGGAGGGTAAATGCACCGTTTTGCGGTCTTCGTGTAATCAGTGGTAATACTCGCTATGCGTGATTAAGATTAAATACGGCTTTTACCCTGTTGCAAATGTGTTCATTTGTATTCTGACATCAATTTTGTTTTTAATATAAAATTAACAGCTATTCACTAACCCCCTTGTTCATAAACGCTCTATAGGCATCTGTTAACTTAGCAATCCTTGTCCTTATCTGTCACTTTGACATTTACCTTTCACAGATAAGGACAAACGATTGCTAAGTTAGCAGAAGCCTACAGAGCGTTTATGAATAAGGGGGTAAATGTATATGAAAGTACTACCTGTTGGCCGCGACTTTGTCTGGAAGGAATTTGTTAATCGCTTTCCCGCGGGAACTGCACAATTTTCCGGGGAAACGCTCATTTACCTATCACAGGCTGGATCGTAATTTAATGTAAATTATTGAATAACTCAAACACAATGTTTTTAATGTGCGGTTTAATGCTCAATAATAACTTCAAGCTTGCGAGACTTTATACTTTCGCAAAAAGATCTTAACAGCGCGATGCAGGGTTGTCGCTTGCACGAGACAGCGCCATCTGTTGTGATATAGGTGAACTAATGACTTACAAAATATTTCTACAATTATTTAATGCTAATAAGTTTAGTTTCTTCGGCTATCCTGATTTACTCTTCACACGCCAGGCTCCTGCACTCCAACTTTTTATTAATATTCGATAAGGCACCCGCACTGGTTTTTACCAATAAAAGTTTATTTAATCTCCACGTCACCCGGAATATCTGGGACGGTATTAAATTCTCTACATAGCCCCAATTTTGCGATCAGCGAATGTTTCACAAACTCTTTCCTATTGGTTTTGTTGAACTGTGCTTTTTTTAGGGTTCCGTATCCAAAGGTAAAAAACGGGAACCTGTTACTAAGACTTCACTGTCTGTCTGTCACTAGGCTGTATCTCATGAACCGTGATTGAAATTTTCACAGACGTAGACCTATTTCTGTTACCGCTATAACAACAAATACTTACTAAAAACAAAATAATTATTTTGGTCTGTCTATATAAATACATACACACACACAAATTACGTTTATATCCCTTACGGGGTAGACAGAACCTTAGGTAACAGGACCTAAAGGCCACATTTAGCATGATTGGAGGCGACTAGGTGGAAAGGGGAATCAAAATAGTGATGGGTTGCTAACGTAATTACTAAGAATTTCGCCTATTCCCTCGATGGGCTTTTACCATCTGCGCGGGACGAGAAGCAAGTTATACATTCTATGTTTTTCATTTGCTCCCAGACCAGCATGGAAGAATGTAAATAACCAGTTTAAAATGACCTCACGCTGCCCGCATTTTACTAAGGAGGCAGGGCTCGGGTTTTTCAAAGCGTCTCCTATTTGTGTTTAATTTGGATTTTGTAGTCATACGTAAATAATAAAAAAAACATTTTATGCCAAAGATACCTTACATCATTTTTGAAAAGAGCTGATACTCTACAATCGCTGGACCGATGTTTTCCAAACATGGCTAAGAACCACCGTAAGCTTTCGAACAAAATACAAATTTTCGTGAGCGGATCAGAATACATAAAGTTTAAAATGTATAATGGGTTAAAATATATAATGGTTCAAATGGTAAAACTATTAGCGAAATGAGTTTTTTGATATCGTAATCTATAGATTGGTTTAGGTAAGGTTAGGTTTGTTTTATAACAATCCTGTTAATTTGTAACTTTCTGAGAAAATCGCATTATATTATAAACCATTATGTATTTTAACCCATTATACATTTTAAACTTTATGTATTTTAATACGTACCCCAAATTTTCATAAATATACCAATAACTATATACCTAGTCGTTTTCCGTGACTTTGTCTACGCAGAATTCAATTTTACAGCCTGGACTAAACTCAGAAATAATATGGCTTTGGTGGAAAAACATTCAAAATCGGTTCAGTACATCCAGAGATTACCCCTACAACGTACAAACTCACAAACGTTATCTCTTTATTACAGTGTAGATAATAAACTAACCTCCGTGGTCTGTTGTAGCTATGATAATACCTAATATATTTCTAAAAGCGCTGGTTGAATAAAATCATGCAGGAGAACTCTGTAACAGAATAAATTTAGTTTTATTTTTGTTACAAGCAAATTTCAGTTATTCAGTGATGTTTCGCATTGAAAGCGGCAAATGAGGCAATTTGTCAAATTGCGCGGTTGTTCAATTTAACCTATTTGTAAATTGAAGATTATCCTAGTAATGTTCATCGAGATTTTCCCAGAACTCTTCCATGCTGGTCTGGGAGCAAAGAAAAAACATAGAATGTACCAGTTGCTTCTCTTCCCGCGCAAATGAAAAAAACCCATTGAGGGAATGGAGGAAAATCGTAGGAATCATGATATGGGCCATGCTTTCCACCTCTATGCTCTCAGTGTCTTGCTAAACGTGGCCTGTAAGTTTAGTTACCTTAGGCTCTGTCTACCCCGTAAGGGATAAAGACGTGATTTTGTGTATGTGTACGTATGTATGAGTTATTAACAACCGTGTGGAACGCAACAGGGCAGCTGATTAGCGGCTGTATAAAAAAGTTAGAATAAACGTCGAGACTACCCTTGCTGGGTAGACAGAACTGGAGGTAACGAGACCTAAAGGCCAGGCTCAGCATGATTGTGGGCGTATAGGTGGAAAAGGAGAATCAAAATAGTTTTAACACCAAAAAATATGAAATTACCAAACTTTCCAACGATATCCGAAGAACTTTAGCATTAAAACCGGGACTGTAACGAGTACCAGTTATTAGCGAACGCGTGTTACTTAACTCGAGTTTCCAAAAGCGCAGATAGCGTTTTAACTACGAACTGATTCTAGAAACTTCGATGGGATTACTGCACATTTTAACTTGTTCATTTAGTAGTCTGTGGACTCTTGAATTCTTGATAGTATTTTTGGATGTGCTCGCTCTAAGTTAAAGACTTGCTGCCTGTGTTACCATAAATCACTGAAACGATGGAGACGCGTTACACGAAAAAATAGTGTGTAAGTTTGTAGATAAGATGGGATCATTTCAAGACAATTCCTAATTTTTTTTAAATTTCTTGTAATGCTCATGTAATCACTGATACATTTCTAATGAGAATAATGTTAGGCCTAGTACAAAACTCACTTCGTTTTCCGAAGAAATAGGTCTGTAGAATTCCTTAACACTGGTGATCGGTTTTTTATGTCTGTGTTCGTTGTTTCTTTTCTATAAAATTGTGTGTATGCTTTTATATTTGTGTCTTGCAAAGAGGAATAAATATATTTCTTCTTTCTATGAAAATCACAGCATTTTTCGCGTTTGGAAAATTAAACGAGTTAGACTATAATTTGGCCGGTTTTGTTTCCCATGATTGCGATTTAGTAACTAACTACTTAGGTATCTTATCAAACCACCTAAACACCTGAGATTGATCAAAAAGTAACACAATCAAATAATTATCAACACTAATTTAAGCTTCTTTCTTCTTCCATGCTGGTCTAGGAGCCAACAAAAACCATAGAATGTACCAGTTGCTTCTCTTGAAAATGAACGAAACTCGTAGGAATCATGTTATAGGTGATGTGGCTAGCAACCTATCACTATTTTGATTCCATTTTCCATCTATACGCCCATAATTTTGCTAAACGTTGCGTTGCGGGTGGTAGGGCCTTGTGCAAGGTCCGTCCGGATCGCTACCACCATCTTACTCGCTAATCCTGCCGCTAAGTAGCAGTGCTTGCACTGCTGTGTTCCGGTGTGGAGAGTAAGACAGCCGGGGAAATTACGGGCACAAGAGGCATTGCATCTTAGTCCTCTAGGTTGGCAACGCATCTGCAATCCCTCCGGGGTAGCGGGTGTCTATGGGCCGTGGTGATCACTTACAATCAGGTGACCCACTTGCTCGTTTGCCTTCCTATTCAAAAAAAAAACGTGGCCTTTAGGTCTTGTCGCCTTAGGCTCTGTCTACCCCGTAAGGCATAAAGACTGTATGTGTATGTATGTACTTAAGCTTCTCCAACCTGTTACTTTCATCTAAAGCCAGATATTCATCTACGAGGTTTAACCGTAACTGTCCCACGTTACAATAACGGAAACCCTTGGCCATGGACGAGGACGTTACAATGTTCTGTTTCAATAATTATTAATAATTAGACCCTGTTGACTGCCACTATGGCAATGTTGAAATTTCAATTTGAGAAAAGTGAAATGAGACCAGCAAAACGTTCGCCGTCAAAGTGCAAAGGGATGATTTGATTTGAAATCAAAATTAACGAAAATGAATGAATGAATGTTTAGTTAAACGAGTCCAAACCTGTTAGACGTTCAGGATACATTATAAAAGTGAACATTGGGAGTAAATTGTTTTTCAATATAGAATACACAAATACCTATTCTGTGAACAATAGAGATACAATATCGAAAGATAATGATTTCGCAACGAGTGTAACATGTCTAGACGCTCTTTTGTTTTTGTTTTGCAGCAAAGTTTCTCCGATTCGTACGTAGGTGTTTCTGAACGGATGATAATATAATTACATCAAATAGCTACAAATAGACCTGAGTCGACTATATTTAGTCTTCAGTAATTTTTATTCTTATAATAGATTCTAAGAATAGAAGCAGACCAAAAAAGATGGCGGGACGATTTGGAGCTTTTTGACCCAAACTGGGGAAGCCTCGCAAAAGAGCAAAAGACTAATTTTAGATTTTGAGATGTACGCTCTATTGTGGCTTTCACTATATGGATATTTTAAACTCACTCTTTGTCGGTCTCTCGCTTAATGCTCCTCTCATTTACTCAAAGGTTAACTGGTAGAGATCCCTTATAGGGATAAGTTCGCCTTTGTGCATTTATTTAAGGTCTTTTTTTGTGATTTGTCTCTACTTCTCTATATTTGTACAATAAAGCATTTACTTACTTACTTACTTACTTACTAACTCCCTTATTCATAAACGCTATATAGGCTTCTGCTAACTTAGCAATCGTTTGTCCATATCTGTAAACAAACGATTGCTAAGTTAGCAGAAGCCTACAGAGTTTTTATGGAGAAAGGGGTAAGACGGGTGGAAAAAGAGAGGGGAGGCCTCAGTCCAGCAATGAGACGCGAATAACTTATAATATTACCTAGGATCCTTTGTTGTAATACTCTGTACGTCCGTTCTTTTCAATCTCTTCATTTTTTAGCCTCTAAACTAATCTATGAACGTTGTTTCTCGAAGGCCCTTTGGGTATTATTGTCTTCATATGAAATATTAATGAGCACCTGTCTGCGTTTGTACAGTCCGCGTAAGATACATCGTGTTAGGTACACCTTTTTAACTTTTAAGATAACATAAAGCCTAGTTCTTGTTACCTCAGGCTCTGTCTACCCCATCATTACCTACCTGTATTGCACGGTCTCATCGTCTAAGGGAAGATGGGCCCGGCGTACGTTCCCTCCCCTTCTTGGCGCGGTCATGGCAGAAGCCGGGGCTACCGGGAGGGCGTTTGTGGTGAAACCCTAGTGGCATCCCACTGCGTCCCCATCACACCTGATTGAAGCAACCTTGGAGAGTTTATAGTTTAGTTATAGGGAGAGTCCCACTTACCCTTAGGCATCCCCGTACCTAGGGCATCCATAAAGATTTCATCTCCGTTAAAACATGATTTGTGTTGTGTATGTATAAATAAATAAATATAATAAATATTAGAGAACAATTAACACAAACTGACCTAGTCCCAAATTAAACGCTATTAAGGCTTGTGTTATGAGTACTAGACAACGATATACATACTTATAATAGATGGAAACATCCATGACTCAGAAACAAATATTCGTGCTCATCACACAATACCCTTACCAGGATTCGAACCCGGGACGCTTGCTTCGCAGGCAGGGTCACTACCAACTAGGCCAAACGCGTCGTCAATGTAAAGCGTTGTTTTAATACAAGATCTATCAGAATTGTTTCGGAATTTCAGTCGTTTCCAGATGGTAGTTGGGTTGTTTCGACTGCGTCCTTTTCTAAAACCGGGCATGGTACATCCATGGTTCGAAGTGTAATTTCGTTTAGTAAAGTTTTACAGCAGTTCTGCCAGAATCGGTAGTCTAACATACAGGACGATTGTTATCAATAAACGCCACTGGGAGACTCGTGATAATGTAAATACGCCAGCGAGTCGACGCTGGAGAGGAAAGGGCCAGGAGAACAGAGGGATGGCAAACCTTTTTAGCAAAGTGATTTAAACTACGTATACGTGGTCTCGCTAACATAGAACATGCATACCATAAATCACGTCTTTATCCCTTACGAAGTAGATAGAGCCAAGGGTAAACCCAAAGGCCACGTTTAGCATGATTGTGAGCGCATAGGTGGAAGTGGAAAGGGGAATCAAAATAGTGGTGGGTTGTTAGCCGCATCGCTTATAACATGTCTCCCTAAATTTGCCACAGTATTTGAGCAGAAGGTCAGCCTAGTCCCCCAATCCCAGTCACCCGAGTTTTTTTTTTCATCCAAGTGCTCGGACATACTAGTCAGATCTCCTGCTTTACACATATATACACAAATCACGCCTATATTCCTTACGGGGTAAACTGAGCCTAAAGTGACAAAAGTGACCTATGTCCTGTCAATCATTCAAAGGTTAACTGGAAGCAATCCCTATTAGGGATAAGTTCGCCTTTGTGCATTTGTATTGTCCTGTATTCATCTTTATCATGGGTTTTAGTGTATAAAGAGTTATACATACAATTCCTAAAGGGCACGTTTAGCATGATTGTGGGTGTATAGGTGGAAAGGGGAATCAAGATAGTGATGGGTTGTTAGCCGCATCGCCTATAACATGATTGCTAATATTTTCGCCGTTGTCTTGATAGGCTTTTACTATTAGCGCGGAAAGAGAAGCAACTGGTACATCCTTTGTTTTTTCTTTGTTCCCAGACCAGAATGAAAGTGAAACCTGCTCAAGTGGGCATCCCAAAGCATAGAGAATTCGCATTGATGTGCCTGTGTACATTTAACCCTAAGAGTGATGACACAGTATATATATAAGCTAAAGCAGTAAGTAACCTACGAACAAATCGGTTGAAACGAAACACGCACACAAGCGCGCGCTTTACACGGCCCCTAAGGGGACCTCGTCCACTCCGCTCAAGCTCAGGTCCGCTTAGGGGCCGTGTAAAGCGCGCGCTTGTGTGCGTGTTTCGTTTCAACCGATTTGTTCGTAGGTTTCTTACTGCTTTAGCTTATATATATACTGTGGTGATGACGACATTTTTGTATTTCCCTTGAAAGTTTTCGCGAATCTCATGGCCGCAACATTACATCTGTCGAAGCAGTTATATTAAATCCAATGTTCAGTATATTCAATGTAACTTTTGTACACATACGAGTTCTTGTCTTATTACTAGATTGATAGACGTGTATTGTGTTCACAGAATACGGAAAAATAAATCTCGAAGAATTCATGATTAATCTGAGCGAAGAAAAGAATACAAACATAAATAAATAAGGATCCGTGAAACAGAACGGGCCAGCCTTCTCATCATCAAGCAAGTAAAAGCCCATCGAGGGAATGTTATTTGCGAACCCATCAGTACTTTAATTCCCCCTTTCCACCTATACACCCACAATCATGCTGAACGTGGCTTTTAGCTCTTGTTATGGTAAGCTCTATCTACCCCGAAAGGGATAAAGACGTGATTTATAATATATAATGTATGAATTCCGATTGAACAGAAATTCAGGAAAATTTTGAGTCTATAAATAGAGTTTGCGCATGAATTACACAACAACTGTAATGTTATAGGGGAAGTGAAAAAAAATGCCGCTTTTATCTAGTTTATAATCAAACAGTATCGATCTTGCTGACTGTACTAAAAATATCAAAATATAGCCTTATGGCGCGTATCCGCGGGGTTTTGCGGGTGGTAGGGCCTTGTGCAAGGTCCGTCCGGATCGCTACCACCATCTTACTCGCTAATCCTGCCGCTAAGTAGCAGTGCTTGCACTGCTGTGTTCCGGTGCGGAGAGTAAGACAGCCGGGGAAATTACGGGCACAAGAGGCATTTCATCTTAATCCTCTAGGTTGGCAACGCATCTGCAATCCCTCCGGGGTTGCGGGTGTCTATGGACAGTGGTGATCACTTACCACCAGGTGACCCACTTGCTCGTTTGCCTTCCTATTCACATAAAAAAAAACCGTTTCTAAGCATACCTTTGATTTGGTCATACATACTTTATCCCTTACGGGGTAGACATAGCCTAAGATAACATTTATAAAATAACCTATACATACGTAGGTTGTCTACTTTATGCCTTTGGTTAATAACTCCTTTTACTTTTTGGCAACGAACGTTCAGAAGCTCTAGAACGCGTTCACGTACAGTTTGACAACAAATATAATGCGCATCGGCAGTATTCGTTTGCGCAGAGAAGCGCAGACCAGTTTCCGATGGTAGCCGAACGTGTAAATAATCTATATTGAACTTTATTTGCAAGCGCAACTGGCAGAGTATTGCTTGCTTTGCATTCTTAGCACTGTCCCGCTTACACGATTTTGCCATTGTTGGTACGAAATCGATCGACCAATAACAGCGCCAGAGTTTCCCGCGCTACTAAAATTGGTCTACTGCGCAGGTACATCGTGGAGCATTATTTTTGTTGTCAAACTGTAAACGTCTCAATTGCTATGAAAAAAATAACAGCGCCACTTGCGGAGCGAAGCGGCAACAAACTGTTCTCATAGTATTTGACATTTTAATGCAAACGCGTTCGAGACGTATTTTGTGACCAAAAACCTACACTAAGCATACAGGAAGGGGAGCGCCTACCCTTATGTCTCAAATCTAACACAAGATACGCCGAACGAGTATGGTTTTGAATGTATTTAAGTAAACGAATTACGAGACAAAAAAGTTTGACAAATGATTTTGTAAAATAGTCAGATCCCCTTTCCTAAGGATCTCTTGTACATACATACATAAATCACGTCTTTATCCCTTACGGGGTAGACAGAGCCTAAGGTAACAAGACCTAAAGGCTACGTTTAGCATGATTGTGGGCGTATAGTTTCTTTCTTTCTTTATAGGTGGAAAGGGGAATCAAAATAGTGATGGGTTGTTAGCCGCATCGCCATAACAAGATTCCTAAGATTATCGCTCACTCGATTTTCCCTCGATGGACTTTTACCATCTGCGCGGGAAGAGAAGCAACTGGTACATTCTATGTTCCAGTGTGTGGATCTCTTGTACACTGCGAATAATCAGTTGTACATTCAATAGACTAGTTGGTTGGTTAAAACTAATTCCACGTGTATCCCTACAGCATGTTGAAATAGTCAACATGTTTTGGATCCTCGAAGTTTCTCGAAACTTCCATGAATCCGTAGTTAACTCAAGTTTATTTCATGTATAAATTTCTGGCAAGCAGCTCGCTGTAGCATACGAAACCCTTATCAAATACTTCCGTCAATAATGCTTTAAAATGAGGTGTATTTAGAATTTGTTGCGTATTAGTAAACTTAGTTGAAGTTCGGGTTGTGTCGAGTCGAGGTGCTTTTGGGATCTATTCCTTACATCACCGAGGAACGTTTTTACTTATTGAAACTGTTTACCGGATCTACATTGAAACTTGATTAGAATATTTACACACACACACACACACACACACACACACACACACACACACACACACACACACACACACACACACACACACACACACACACACACACGCACGCACACGTACACGTACACGCACACGCACACGCACACGCACACGCACACGCACACACGCACACACACACACAAATCACGTCTTTATGGTCTGTACGGTGTAGACAAAGCCTAAGGTAACAAGACCTAAAGGCAACGCTTAGCATTTTCGCCTGTAACATGATTCCTATGCCCATGCCCTGGATGAGATTTTACCATCTGCGCGGGAAGAAAAGCAACTGGTATATACTAGGGTTTTTTACTTCAAGACCAGCATGGAAGCATTTGAATATTTACTAATTAAATATTTGATTCACCTAGAAATAAAATATTGACTGTATTCAAGTCTTATTCTTAATCAAAGTTAAAATGAAGGTATACGCCACAGTCAGGCAAGTAAACCACAATCACGCCTGATGGTAAGCAAAGATGTGGCCTAAGGTGCAGCACTATCGCCTAGTACATGCCCGTTCACCCATAACTTGAAGACAGCCAGATTACAATTATCAGAAAACATAGATGTAGGCAGGGATTTTTAGTTCTTAACGGTCCCAGCAAGGATGTAGTCACCGCTTACCTCTGGTGGATTTGTGGAGGAAACCGAAGAAAGAAGCCAATTAAGGTCGTATAAATCCGAGGCACATTCACCGAAATGTAAACTGTGGAACATACCGACAGGCAAGCCACATAACACAGAATGTTAAAAATGGAGCACGATTTCAATTAAAAGTTAACGGCTTAAATTGAAATGTCTGTAGCAAAAAGTCACATTTCACACTATTTTCAGGCGTATCATTAAAACGTAAAAACGTATTCCATTTATTAAAATAACTGCGCGATAATTCGTTGAAAATGAATTTTGGAGAGCAAAAAATTTAATAATAGGTACTATTCGGTTTTAATATTTGGAGATATTCGAGAGCCATTAGAGACGAACTGTTGTAAAGCCTCGACAGATAGAATCGGAAATATTTTTTAAACGAATAACTTTATCTTCATCACTTTTTCATTGCGAATTAACCGAATTGTAACGAAATAGCGGTTCCCTGCCACGGGGTCTATATTGAAATTCATGAGAATCATTTATTCATTCAATTGTACAAAAACGGTAGATTTTTCTAGAACACTGAATCCATTCATCATCATCCTCTCCAGCCTATATACCTCCCACTACTAAGCACAGACCTCTCAGAATGAGAGGGTTATTAGGCTATAGTTCCCACGCGGGCCCAGTGCGGATCTGTGCCGGGCTGAATCCATTGCATGTAAGTAAATGCTTTATATAAAGAAACAATCAAAATTCACAAAAACAGATTCAATATGTATGCTCAAACGCCAACTTATTCATATAAGAGATCTCTACCAGTTAACAAAGAGTGAGCCAAGTCACCTTTTTCTTTTCGAACGTGATGAGTAGGAAAAGAAATCCATAAAAAAATCTGGGACACATTTTTCCTTACATGAGAATCGATAGGATAAACGATTTTAAGTAAGATAAACCCAAAATAATTGAGTTCTGGCAAAAATGTGCATGTAGGCTTTTTTTGAAAGCTCTCTGGTACGCAACGTAATTCAATTAGTACTGTAGGCGCACTTATTGCATCTATTCCAGTCTAATGATTGTCTCACTTCCCAGTATTTTCAGCGAATTATAGTATACCCTGCAACTTCTAAACAATAGCCTCAAACTGGGCAAATGGTACTCCATTACCTTGCCTCGGCTCTAAACACCAGGAATTATTGTTGACGGTGGTACCGCCTCTCACACTGTCGATGAAGTTAATGTCATTGACCTCTTCACTGCCACAGTCATCCAGACGTGACAGCCAATGGATAACCTCACAAGCCACGGTCATCAATGTGACCAATATTCCAGTCGAAACAAATCCTTCTACAATGGAAATAAAGTCTATACTTCTCTACTAGACGGTTTGTTCCGGGGCGTACAGAGCACGTCACATCACGTTGTAGTTAAGAGTAAGAAAAAGAGTTCGTTCTAACATGGCAGCGACTGTTGGAAGGAAATTATGATCCAAAGGAAGCTGGCAAGAGCTCACGGCGCAGGATCGTTCTGTGTAGAAAAATATGCTGAGTGAACTGTGCCTGTATGAATTGGAGGATGCAATGATTACGATGAAATATTTTAATATATTATAGGTATCGTAATGAATTAATTACCATCAACCACTCTGACTAGTCTGGAAAAACTAAATGAATATTAATGTACGAGCTGGACACGGTATTTGCATTTAACAGTATAAAATACAATAAATAAAAACTGATAAATTAATGACCTAAATGCACTCATCTCTCTCATTAATGCACGGCTACAAACATGTCAATAGATCTCCGCTAAGTAACGCTTGATTAAATCTATAAAGTTTTTGCTCAGAAAACTACAAAAGATGTATAATTGTTAAACACTCCAGTTGAATAATTTATTTGTGCATTCCATTTAATTACCGCATCGTTTTTTTGATGCTACGGTTCAAAAATTTGAGGCTCAATTTTTACGATTTTCAAAGCTAATAACTAAAAACAATCATTCAATAAAATAAGTTTCACAAAAATTCATTTAAAGACCTACACTTTACAGTAACCTTTAAAAAATGTTGACAACCATATCTTCGGTGTAACGGACATCCAATCATAAGAACCAGCCAGCAATCAGATCCAGTAATTGAACAAAAGGCTTGCCACATTGTCGCTTAGCACAGCTCTACCATTTGGTCGCATGGTTTCTAGCAATGATTGCCATTGTATGAGAATGCACTGCGCTTAAGTATTAATTGGTTACGCTGTTCCATTGTTCTGTGTATTCATTTTGTAAAGGCAAGTGTACGGTTTGTGTTTAGTGGTAGTAAAACTAGAGCATAAAGGAATTGGATTGTTTATTGTCTCAGCACCTCGACTGGGACTCGAAACGGTAGGTAAACAATTAAAACTTGTTTAATCTGGTGTGTTCTCCTTCTCACCTTCAAATATGAAAAACAACAATACGCTTATGTGATAAAGTCTACTTGACGAATGAAGTGATTTTCTGCTCACTGTTACATTTTTTTGACTTTGCCAATAAAGAATCTTCATATAAACAAACCTTTTTGCATTTTTATAACTTGTATGAATCTGAATATATCCGAATAATATTTTCTCTCTAGCATAATGAAATGCTCTTATTTGTCAAAATTGACATCGTATTGCACCCGATACTGCCGGTCTTAGCAAAACGAACGTTAAAACTGTTAAGCTTAATCCCTTCACGAAAACGCCATCCAAAATAGCTAACTCTAAAAATTTATCCTTCTCATCCTTATCCTAACAAACGACTATAGCTTTATCGATACACTACCATTTCCGAAACAGTTATTACAATGTACCTTGTTAAATTCATCTTAACAACGTTATAAGACCTTATTTTACACTCGAAAAAGTATTACGGCCCGGTCAGTAAAGTCGTTTTTCTCTCACTGGTTAGACGGGGTGAGCTAAGTGAATTTTCCTCAAGTATTTTCTGGTCAAAAGTACGCTTGAAGGGGTCATGAAAAGGGACAATGGGAGTCCGAATGGTTATATCCTGCAATTTATGAGGAAGTAAGTATGGCTTTATGGTATCAAGAAGGTTGGCTTTGGTCTGAATGCTTGGGTAGTCCGGTAAAAACGGTTGTCTAATTCTAGGTAAGTGATTGTCTTAGGTTCATGCGACTGTGTAAACGTTGGAATAATTCTCTTTATATTGCGTTTAATGTTACGCATATAAATGTTGACGTTGCGGGCTCATTTCAGGTCTCATGTTTACGGCAAGATAAACAGTTCGGGCGTATTAAACAGGTCAGGTAATTGTTTACCTTGAGTAAGAAAGTGTTGTAGCTTTCAAGGCTCCTTATCTAACAATCTATCTATGACGAAGTACGTCTTAATCTTAACGCACTATCCCTACTAATATTACAAATGCGACAGTAACTCTGTCTGTCTGTTACGCTTTCACGCGTAAACTACTGAACCATTAATAATGAAATTTTGTATTGACATGGTTTCAGTCTCGGGGAAGAATATAGGATAGCTTTTATCCCGGAAACTGCATAGTTCCCGCGGGATAGCGATAAGCGAATTTTGCGCTGACGACAGCTAGTATTACATAATTTAACCACCTTATTCGTAAACGCTCCGTAGGCTCCTGCTAACTTAGCAATCGTTTGTCTTTATCTGTCACTTTGACATTTACCTTTCACGGGGGCTAGACTGTAAAATTATGAACAACATCAATTTGTAACCCGCTGTTGATCACTTTGACATTTTGACAGGTACTGTAAAAATATACATTAGTTTTGATCACGTCCTTTATCCCTTTCTTACAGGGTAGACAAAGCCCAGAGTAACAAGAAAAAAAGGTTACGTTTAGTGTAATTGTGGATTTAAAGGTGGAAAGGGGAATCGAAATAGTGATGGTTTGCTAGCTGCGGCGCCTATAACACGATACCTAAGATTGTAAAACATGTTGGTTTCAGAGGGTTTGGCTTTAAGGAACGTTTTTACTGAATATTGAGCATGGCTTACTGTTAGTATAAATTTACTGCTGCAAAAACTGAAATACGAGGGCACGCCTACGTCTGGTTTTTATTAGCTGTTCCGATATTTCCAAATTCTAATGACTTGCACTCGACAAACTTCCATCTGCAGTTGAGAAACCATCTTTCTCTACCTCTGACTGTTACCCTTTAACTCCATCAGCTGCAAAACTGCCTTGGTTTTTCACAAATGTCGCGACCAGATCCAAAGTGACGTAAGAGATGTTTAGTAAGGAATTCGAAAATATTCCTTTTATTATTGAACATAGGGCTTATTGTTTGAGTTAGATCTTTTTTGTTCTGGAAGTGGTAAATCCTAGTTTATTGACAAGCGTGGGAGTTATGACGCATGAAAGTGACGTAATTTTCAGGGAACTAGGTCTAGTGTTTAGGTCTCTCTCAGGGCTTGGAGAAGGCAATCTGGATCAGTCATCGCCAGAAAATCTAATTTTAGCGTGGACATCTTTTGCACTTCCTTCGTTCAGTTATTATATCACTGATAGTTCAGTTTATTCTTTATAGACGACATTATAATCGCGCAAAGTTATTTAAGATCAAAATCATGCTTTGCTTGAGCTCAAAGACATTAAATTAACTTATTAATTGAAACTTAGGGAAATAATAATGAAGTCGAAAGGTGCTTATATATTCCTGATGAAATTTAGCATAAAAGGCACTTTTTAAAATTATTTTTGTTACACCCATTTTGTTACAGCATCCCACTACTGGGCTTATCTTCTCAACCTCCACAGTTCCCGGTCTCACTCACCCAAATAGCGGATTACCAAGCATTATACATAGTCATAGAAATCCTTTTAAAGTAAAAAATAATGTGAAAACCTATGAAATTAATAAACAAAACCCCTAATTATCTTTCACTCTCGCTTTTACCAACCAGTAATATTCCCAGGTAAAGATCTTACGGCAAAAATAAAATACCTTTTTCATTCCTCAGATTTCAGATTCACTCTTTCGGCCTATAAAAACGAATTTTAACGGCACATTTTCGCACGAAAATGTAGATACATAATAATATATTTTTATGAATCGTAAAACAGTGACTGTTTTCACCTGGCTTGGTTTCCTGGTTAAGATTAGCTGAACTGGGAAGAAATAACAAAACTGCTTAGCACACCTTTTGTATAAAAGTATTTTTTAGTAATGATACCATTATGATTTCTTCCATGCTGGTCTGGGAGTAAAGAAAAACCATAGAATTTACCAGTTGCTTATGTTCCCGCGCAGATAGTAAAAGCCCATCGAGGGAATGGACAAAATTAGGAATCATGTTAGTCCGCAGGAATTACGCAACTTTCCGGGATAAAAACTATAATTTTTCAAATTTCATCCAGACACCCATTCTGGCGTGAAAGAGTAACAAACATCCATCCATCCATACTTACAAGCTTTCGCGTTTATAATATTACTAGGATGTTACTAACCGTGAATCTTTTAAACCGTTTATTAAGTACAAAATGAACTGATGCCACTTGTAAGTTTCACGCAAGCAAAGCCAGTAAATGTTAGTAAACTGTATAATGTAGTTATATTTGAATATTCATCAGTCCGAAGACCGATCTGTGCGGCACATTACATTCCAATCAACATATATATCATCCCCAGGGCGTGAAATCTTAGCTTAAATTCTTATGGCTAGTTTGTTTAATATCCGACCATAAAATGTAACCCAAAACGAAAGCTACCAAAGGCGTATTGGTGGCTATATAGGATTTAGTTGTGTATGTGTATTTGTTTTAGCAAAAATGTTTCTGGCAGTTTGTAATTGTGCGCGGGTGGTAGGGCCTTGTGCAAGGTCCGTCCGGATCGCTACCACCATCTTACTCGCTAATCCTGCCGCTAAGTAGCAGTGCTCGCACTGCTGTGTTCCGGTGCGGAGAGTAAGACAGCCGGGGAAATTACGGGCACAAGAGGCATTTCATCTTAGTCCTCTAGGTTGGCAACGCATCTGCAATCCCTTCGGGGTTGCGGGTGTCTATGGGCAGTGGTGATCACTTACCATCAGGTGACCCACTTGCTCGTTTGCCTTCCTATTCATATAAAAAAAAAAAAAAAAACAGACACATCATTCAAATTGATGACGCTTGGCGACAAAAAAATCGCATAGTGACAAAACCACGTGACAGCTAGTAACAGATAGAAAAATTCGAAGGCCTACCCACCTGCTATGGGTGGTGTAGGGGTAGCACGCGTCACGAAATGAGGATCCGTGTTCGATTCCCGGCCATAGCTTTACTTTGGGATTTTTCTATATATTCTAATTTTCAGTGTCGTTTAGGAATTTAAAAATGTTTCTCTGCTATGTTTCTTGCATTAATGGTCTTTCTGAAAGCGATAGTAGTTTAAAAAAAGACGCGTAAAATATTCCTGGTTTTTCGGGTTTTTTTTTTTTTTTTTTTATATGAATAGGAAGGCAAACGAGCAAGTGGGTCACCTGATGGTAAGTGATCACCACTGCCCATAGACACCCGCAACCCCGGAGGGATTGCAGATGCGTTGCCAACCCAGAGGACTAAGATGAAACGCCTCTTGTGCCCGTAATTTCCCCGGCTGTCTTACTCTCCACGCCGGAACACAGCAGTGCAAGCACTGCTACTTAGCGGCAGGATTAGCGAGTAAGATGGTGGTAGCGATCCGGACGGACCTTGCACAAGGCCCTACCACCCGCAAACGCAATTTATCAATCATCTTCTTAAATTTAAGAGCCCAGCTCCTGTTGGTGGAGTAAATCGCCATTCACTTTTTATGCCATTGCTTTGAGCTCCAAATTTATCGCATAGTTGACAAATATTCAATCGTCAAGGGCGGGAATTTATGAATCAAAATTTTAAATAAATTATCTTTTTAAAGGTCAGGTTAGGCTGAAATATTCAAAAATGATTCAGTGGGTGACAGACGCGCGAGCTATAAAATCGTGAATTTAAAAGTCGCGAGCATACTCGGCTCGGCGTCAGTGACAGACGTGTGAGCTATAAAATCTTGAATTTAAAAGACGCGAACTTAGGCATGGATGATTTCGCAAACCGTCAATAATTCTGTTAGCAGTTCATGCGAGTAACTTCGAAAATCACTCATTTTAATACCGGTATATTTATTCTGAACCAAAACGATCAAAATGCACATCAAACAAATGTCACAAGCGATCCTCAACCACAGACTGCACAAACAAAATGGCGGCTCGCGACTCGCGGTAATGACAGACAGGCGGGCTACGGGCAAAATTCAAACGTGTTGGATCTTTGACAAACTTACTCGGCAACTTTATAGTACGCGTACTTAGACTGACACAGGCGAGTAAAGTCGTCGAGCCGTAAGTACGCGAACTTACTCGCGCGTCTGTCACCCTTGTATTATTCGGGTGCTCTAACTGTTTTTATCTAAGTTACGTAATTTAGTTTGATTGCCGTACAAAGTTTGTACAGCAAACTCAGTTATTGTACCTAATGTTGTGTCAAGAGATACATTATTGATACTAAATCATTAGTGGGATCCAAACGGGATAAAGGGTTAATGGCGGATCAAGCTATGCGAATAGACAATTAGACACGCGCTTGCCGTCTGAAGGTGATTGCGAACAAGGTTTGTAGATCCATAAAATAAGAAAGGAAGAAAGAAAGAGAGAAGACTTTGTTCTCTTTTGAAACACACAAATAAGAATACACACAATTTTACAAAAATTAAAATAGCTAATGCGTTGACATAACGGAGTAGCAGCGCCATCTGTGCCCTACACTGAACACTGACATATATTCAAGTAGTTATCGGTAAATTAAGAAGTTACAGCAGTATTTCCATAGATGGCATTGTTCTATAGTATAGTGACGATCTATAACAGATTATTACTGAAACTAATATGGCAGGTCCAAATCATTTGCATTGTATAATGAACAGATGGCGCTTTATAGGTTATATATAGGAAAGCTCATTAGTTGTAAAGCTCTTTTTCGACTTTCTGCTGAACGAAGATTACATTAAAGCTATGTTAATTTGCTTTTTACTGGCCACCATCGTCGCCCACACTTCAACAGAGTGTGTCTTCGCAAAAGCGTAACGGTCGCTGGCTCAGCATTATGCTGAGGCGTTAAGCAGCACTGATTTTCTGCCAGAACCGTCTGCGACTCACAGACACACATAGATTAACATGATCCCTTACTTTCGCCCACCCTAGATGGTCTTTCACCCAAGCGCGGGAAGAGAAGTAGCAGGTACATTCTGTTTTTTCTTTGCTCCATCCAGCATAGAAGCTCACTGGGATAGGGAAACTATCGTATTTGCGGCAACGCTAGCTGGTCGCGGTTGTGCAATTAGCGCTGTGGCCGGCCTAATTTCAAGTCTGGGCACCGGACACCGGAGTTTTCGTGTACGGGTGCTTGATTAATGCAAACGGAAGATTTGCATGGCCTGTAGGTCTTGTTACCTTAGGCTCGGTCTACCTCGTAAGGGATAAAGACGTGATTTGTGTGTGTGTGGAAGATATAGGTCGCCATGGGGTAGTAGAACCTCGTGCAATTGTCCGAAGCAGCAGTGCTTCGCCGTGCTCCGGCGTGGTGAGTAAGACAGCTGGTAAAATTACTGGCACATGACGTTCTATTTTAGCCTTTAGGGTGGCGACGCATCTGCAATCCTCTAGTGTTGCGGGTGTCCATGGGTTGTGCTCGGTTACCATCAAATCTCGCGAGGACTGCGATTAGCAATCACTGTCTATAGAAAAAAGAAGGTCCTGCCAAAGATAACAATCATACCTGCACTAATTCGTAACTGCAAAAAAAACAACTAACAAATATTTGAAGATTCAAAATTAACCCCCCCCCCCCCCCCCTCCCCCCAACAACATGGCTAAGAACAGCAAGAAACTGGCTTTCAAATGAAAAAACCTGCATCGAAATCAGTTCATCCGTTTGAGAGCTACGATGCCACAGACAGAGACGCACACACAGACATTGACGTCAAACTTGTAACACCCTTCGCCGGCGGTTAAAAATCAATTCCAATATAGTTTTGAAACTCAGTTTTTTTTTTGTTATTTAAAAGCTAACAAGACTAATTCATAACACTTCATTAAATAAACTCATTTATCTGGCCGAGGGTCCATTTTTTTATCTCCAAAGAAGCCATTCATCTTTCCGGAGGAAAATCCTTCTTCCCTAATTAATTTACTGCCACCAAGATGTATATAGCGCGGTTATGTTTTCCGACGCCTTTTTTAGGGTACTGTTAAAAAAAAACATACGCTTTTAAAGAGTTCTGTTCATAACCAACCCATATTTTCCAACCTGCATGGTTTTAAACAATAGTTTTAATCGAAATCTAGCCAAGTGCGAGTCGGACTCATGCGGGAAGGGTTCCGTACTATTGTCTGTAAACCAGTGTAAGCAGAGCCCTGTCTCAAAGCAAAATGTACCCAGTGTGGGGTCAATTTATATTGGTCACCGATACAATACATTATTCTGGTTTTTAGTATTTGTTCTAGCGGCAACAAAAATACAACATGATAAATGAGATGAAAATAATCATGGAGATAGAATTCTAAATACAATAGGTACTGTATTCTATGTATTCTATGTTTTTCTTTGCTCCCAGACCAGCATGGAAGACCACCACCACGTATCCATCGTAATATTATTTGTTCTAGAAGTATCAACTCTAATATTGACGTGATACGTCTTATAAATCGATGAACGCCGGCTGCACTCACGAATAAGCATGGCCCATTGCGTTACGTTCCGCGTGACATCAGTGTGCAAGCGAGAGCGCGGAACAAGCGATACAGGCACGATCTTCTCGCGTGACGTCAGAGCCAGCAGTTCAAGTGTTTCTTTAGACATTATCACGTACCTACTGAACAAAAAAAAATTTTTTTTACCTTGCTACTCCGCTACTCACGTGCAAGAAAACCAAGCCTATGTGAAATATATTGTTTTTCATGCAATCCCTTTCTCCACTGCTGCCAATAAAACACATATAAATCCCACAAACTTAATTTTACTATCCCTTACACCACACAAACACTGACGCGTTTCGATCCCTCTACGGGATCATTATCAAAGTTTAATGAGCACAACTGTTACACAAACGAAAAAAAAAATTTTTTTTTGTTCATTGAAATGGACCTCCGCAAAGTAACGCCTGATTCAATAAAATATTATCACGTAAAACAATCGTTCGTAAACCGATTTTGCGGACAATCGATTTTTTTCCAATACCCAATTTTTCAACAAAACGACTAAACTCAGGCAATCTTTTATTATAAAGAAAAAATCGTAAAACAATAATTGACAAAGACATTTACTATAACATCTTTTGATTGCCTGTTACTCTAAGTAATGGTGTTTTTATAGCTTTCAGACGTCATAAATTTGAAATGAGTGTTCTCATAATTGATTTAGCTTTGTTTAAGAGGCGATTTAGAAATTATGAATACTTTACTTTGAATTGCTTTCTGAAGATGTCCGAGTCCTGAGGATCGGCCGAATGTTAATATTACGTCTCAAAACCTAAACGAGGTAGACAGAGGTAACAAGATCTAAAGGCCACGTTTAGCATGATTGTGGGGGTATAGCTGGAAAAGGGAATCAAAATAGTAATGGGTTGCTAGCCGCATCGCTTATAACATGATTCATACAATTTTCAAGGGGCTTTTATCATCTGCGCGGGAAAAAAAGCAACCGATTACATTCTACACTTACGAGCAAAAATATCGGGTCACTTTTCATATAAAGTTTTTTTAAAAGCGAGTCGTTGTTATATCTTTTGCTCTTGAGTATTAGTATATTTTTTATTTGCTTTCAAACCAGTGGGCTTATTATCTAACTCGCTCGCAATCGCCATTGTGTTCATTTTGACAGTTCATGTATGAATGTGACAGCTAGCTGATTCCGATGCCAATTGTCAGCCCATACATGAACTGTCAAAATGAACACGATGGCGATTGCGAGCGAGTTAGAAAATAAGCATGGAAGTAATCTACAAACGTTTAATTTTAATTAAAACCCCACAATTCCCGTATAAAGCCCCCATAGTTCACACCCCAACTATAGTGCTGCCATAGTAAAATGGCCACTAACGTTCGGGGCTGGCCACAATTGTCCCTCGAACGATCGCGCGGCGTCAAGTGGCCCGGAAAGCGATAACAGGACAATTTATGACGTTACCACTGTAGTGGGTACGGAATTGATAGAGGCGATCGGTTTAAAAATTAATGACTCGTACCATGAAACTGTTGGTTGCAATTTGTTGAAATACATACTTTTAATAGCTTCCTGATTTTTTACGCGGCAGAATAAAAAGCAGTTAGGTGGGAGACGGAAACCTAATGAAATCCTTATACTCTGAAATTTGATTTTTGAGTATCGTTTCGTGCCGTTCCGCTCACTCTAACGCTTCCGCGTATTTGGGATTATTTTAGGTTTGGATCACTTCTTTTACTTTTTCTGTGTCTACTCTTGCTTAATACCTATGTCCTGTCAATCGTTCAAAGGTTAACTGGAAGAAATCCCTTTAGGGATAGGCACCTTTGCGCTCGGAATGATGCGGGCGGGTTGTTTAGTTAGGTAGGTGATGTAAGGTCATTGATAGGGTAATTTAAAATTGTGGTTGTATTTTTTTTAATTTAACTTTGTCCGTTAGTTTTAGCATAGACATGTACCTATAACTAGCAATGTATGTATAAGAAAATACATATAATTAATCGACGGCACCAGTAATGGACATGGACCAATAATGTTTAAAAGACACTAAGGCATAGCCATTTATTTTACAACAGTCAATTTCAAACCGTATCATCTTTAAATTAAGAATGAAGTGTCCATTACTGGTGCTTGTCGGTTTAAAGTGTCCAACATTGGTGCCGTCACCCTAAGTTCGCTTTTGTGCATTTCTGTTTACCGAATAGCAAATTTAACGTTAGGCTCTGCAAACGGTTGGTAATATCGCTTCGGTAGTACTGAATAGAGGCCCTGGGGAGCTACTTCGAAATTCGATTTTCGAAGTTCGTTTCGTCCCGTCCCTCTTACTCTCAGATTAATGACTTTAGAACTTCGAAAATATATTATACCTAATTTCATAGTTTTTTTTTTTTTTTTTTTTTTTTTATATGAATAGGAAGGCAAACGAGCAAGTGGGTCACCTGATGGTAAGTGATCACCACTGCCCATAGACACCCGCAACCCCGGAGGGATTGCAGATGCGTTGCCAACCTAGAGGACTAAGATGAAATGCCTCTTGTGCCCGTTATTTCCCCGGCTGTCTTACTCTCCACACCGGAACACAGCAGTGCAAGCACTGCTACTTAGCGGCAGGATTAGCGAGTAAGATGGTGGTAGCAATCCGGACGGACCTTGCACAAGGCCCTACCACCCGCAGTAGTATGAGGCCTGTAGGTCTATTGGTACTGTCTAACGGTTCCACAGTCTGCGGCTGCCAATAACGCGCGCTTAGCGCTGTCTAATTGATGTATAGCGAATGTGGCGCCACCGTCGCGCGTAACTCACCGCAAGCTTCACGCGAGATTTGGGTGAAAGATGCCCTACTGATTGCATATTCGTTCAAATGTTAACTGGAAGAAATCCCTTTTAGGGATATGTTCGCCTTTGTGCATTTGAGTTGTCCTGTATTCCTCTTTTTCGTTGTGTTTTATTTACAACTAGCATCTGCCCGCGACTTCATCTGCGTAGAATTAAACATAGGTATTACAAACCTCTTGAATCACTCATCTATTTAAAAAAACGGCATCTAAATCCATTGCGTATTTTTTTAAATATATAAGCCTACCTAGGAGTAATCTAATGTTAATTCTTAACCTTAATTGTTAGTCTGTAGTACCTATTTCTTTTATTTCTTATTTTTAATGGCAATAAACGTTATCTTATCTTAAACGTGGGGGGCTACTTTTTTCGATTTTCAAAGTTCGTGCCGTCCTTCTCACTCTTAGATTAAGGCCTGTAGGTCCATTAGTACTGTCTAAGGGTTCCACAGTCTGCGGCTGCCAATAACGCGCGCTTAGCGCTGTCTAATTGATGTATAGCGAATGTGGCGCCACCGTCGCGCGTAACTCACCGCAAGCTTCACGCGAGATTTGGGTGAAAGATGCCTTACTGATTGCATTTTTGTTCAAATATTAACCGGAAGAAATCCCTTTTAGGGATAAGTTCGCCTTTATGCATTTGTGTTATCCTTTATTCATCTTTTTCGTGTGTTTTATGTTCAACTAGCTTCTGCCCGCGACTTCGTCTACGTAAAATACATATAGGTATTATATAAACCTTCCTCTTGAATCACTCTATCTATTTAAAAAAACGGCATCAAAATCCGTTGCGTAGTTTTAAAGATATAAGCCTACCTAAGAGATGGAGTTGGGGGGGCTAATTCAAAATTCGATTTTTTGTAAAATAGCGGCATAACGGTTCCAAAAATAGTTCAAAGTTGTATAACTGCGTACGTAAAGCTCTTTAGCTTTAGAAGTTACTAAAAGTGCTAGAAGCTGAACCAAATACCACCCTAACCTTCACAAAAGTTCATCGTAGAACTCATTAACGTTTACACATTTACAAGAGAATTACGGAAGCTATTCTGCCACTTACAGCTGAATAGTGTACTGTCTAACCGTGCCACAGTCTGCGGCTGCCAATAACGCGCGCTTAGCGCTGTCTAATTGATGTATAGCGAATGTGGCGCCACCGTCGCGCGTAACTCACCGTAAGCTTCACGCGAGATTTGGGTGAAAGATGCCCTACTGAATACATTACAAACCAGTGGCGAGTCGACCCAACAACTCGATTCCCAGCGAAACTTCGCTCTCTCATTCTTTCTTCAAAGGATAAGGTAAGGTGATAGGTAAATACTTACTTAGGTGTTTTTTTGTCTCGGGTTCTCTAAGGGAAACTTTCACGTAACGCCACTGCATACTGTACATTTCACAGTATATAGTCCGTTCCAATCCATTTTAACAACTTGGTAAACTAACCAATTTCATCAAAATCCGCACACAATCACACATTGTACGCCATTAGAATCGCATCCATAGGTGTGTTGAATGTTGATACCTCACTGCATTTTAAGAATTATACATACATACGTAACAACACGTCTTTATCCCTTACGGGGTTGACAGAGCCTAAGGTAACAAAAGACCACGTTTACCAATATTGTGGGTGTAATGGATCGAAAGGGGAATCAAAAATAGTGATGGGTTGCTAACCACATTGCCTGTAACACGATTCCTAAGATTTCTTTTACCATCTGCGCGGGAAGAGAAGCAACTGGTACATCCTATGATAATTATACTATGAGTATTATATTTGAACTAGATTCTGCCCGCGAGTTCGTCCGCATAGAATTAGGCTTAAGAACTGATATTGATAGTATATTCTGCAATAATTATTTACGTCGCGACTCTAGGCAGCTACGACCTTTAACATGTATATCGCTATCCCACGGGAGCTATGCAATTTTCCGGGATAAAAAGTAGCCTATGAGTTAATCTAGGGCACCAGCTGTCTCCGTTCCATATTTCATCCAAATCCTTCCAATCGTTTCAGCAACTCACATCGTCACATCCATCCATCCTCACAAACTGTCGCCTTTACAATATTAATGTGATTTTATAATAACTTGGGAGACATGTTTGTTTACAAACAGTGGCGTACCTATAGGGTGGCAGGAGTGGCAAAATGCCACGGGCCCCGAACTGGCTTGCAATAGAGCACAGAAGAGACGCTGATGCACTTCTTTATATTGTAGAAGGAGCCCATCTGACGAATTTGCCGCGGGCCCCAGACGTTATAGTTACGCCACTGTTTACAAAAGCGTTAAAATGGACTTGGTTTGACTATAGGTTGATCAATGGTCATTTCATAGCAACAACACAATGGTATTATTGCGGCATTAAAATGTTCAGGCGTTAATAGTTATCAAACTAATAATTAGGTTTTCTCTGAAGCCACCGACTCTGTAACCAACATTTCCAATCCTAGAATGTTAAGTATTGATTACAGAATCTGCTAGTCTAGACGAAGTTTGAAATTATTCGAAGTTTGTCTCGCGATGAGCGTTAGGGATGTGAAATAATAATCGATTATTGTATCACGACTTTAATCGATATTTTTTTTACAAATCTACTTTTGTATTATGTATGATGTTAGAAGCCGTAGTAGATGTTAGAATTTTTCGGAATTTAGTTTAGGTAATTTCATCGGCTGATTACTCTCCACGCCGGAGCACAGCAGCGCAGGACCGCTTAGCGGCAGGATAAGCAAGTAAGACGATGGTAGCTATCCGGACGGACGTTACACGAATACAATTAACATAATTTTGAAATAAACATATACCTAGGTACTTACACCATTAACTCTTGATAGTCACCTACATACATTCATACACATACACACAGTCACGCCTCTTTGCCATAGGGGTAGGCAGACTCCTTTGTTCCACTTGCTATGATTCTGGCATACCTCCTTTTTTAATTATTTTATTTTAAGATTAGTTTTACGTTCATTTTTAATCTGTTTTTAATGTAACCATAGTTCAATTTGTTTTTAATTCCCCTTTTGTATTTTTTTCATTAATAAACGATAATGTATCGATTATTTATTAATCGATAAGCATGTACGGCTCTAAGCGTCATCCCTATAGGTTTTCCCTTAGTTACGTTGGTACCTACTCCCAAGTATTAAGATCGAATAACTCTGCAGCTTCTGATGTTTGGCTTGCTGTAAACATCCTGGAATTATTTTATTTTACCTTTGGAATTGAAGTCTTTGACGAAAATAGACGAATTTAGTTTAAAACATTTCCTTAAAAATACCTGTCATCGTCATTATCTCCAGCCTACGTACGTCCCACTGCTGGGCACAGGCCTCCTCTGACAATAAAAGGGATTGGTATAGTTCCCACGCGGGCCGGATGCGAATTGGGAACTTCACACACACGATTGAATTGCTTAGCAGTTGTGTGCAGGATTCCTCGCGACGTCTAAAAATGTCTACCATTTTAAATACATTTTAAATAAATCCTTATTTTAAACCCTTTGTCAGTATCCGACTTGACAAAAAAAACTGGCAATGCTTTGACATAATAAAATATAAACAAAAATTTTAACAAAAAAAACCGACTTCACTACGCACTAAAAAGATTTGTCGCACACATACTTAACGCTAATTTCAGACTTATATGGTTTTCTCATGGGTGCCATTGTCAGAACTAGACCAAATTGAAATGGGACCACACGGGAAACACCAGCTTTCAAATAAAAAAAGAATCATTAAAATCGCTTCACCCAGTCGAAAGTTATGAGGTAACAAACGTAAAAAAAAAACAGACGAATTGAGAACCTCCTCCTTTTTTTGAAGTCGGTTAAAAACGTCTCGAACGCGTTGGCGTAAACGTCACAATTTAAGTAGGTACTATAGAAAAAATTACAGTGCCACTATGGTACGTAACGGCAACAAACAGTGTAAGTTTTCACACAATAACATTAAATAAGATTAAGAATAAGATATCTATATTATCGCGTACGCGTTAGCGTTAGAATGTCAAACACTATGAGAACTTCAATGTCGTTTCGATCCGCAAATGGCGCTGCTAATTTTTCCATAATAATTGAGACGTTTACGTGAACGCGTTCAAGACGTTTTTATATGCGAAAACTTACACTAGAGGCTCTAAAATAGTCTACTTTCACACAAAAAACCGTCTCGAATGCGTTTACTAGTGTTTCAATAACCTCAACTCTCAATTACTATGGAAAAATTGACAGCGCCACTTGCGGTAAGAAACGGCAACGAACTGTTTTCGAAGTATTAGACATTTTAATGCAAACGCGATCGAGTCGTATTATGCGTCCGCAAACTTACACGAAACGAATTCTACTGATGAATGGCGACGTATTTAGGTACCTACTTATCGAATGCGCGTGCGCCGTGCCTGACCGAATGGCAGTTGTAAAGGTGTTGCTAGCTTTACAAAAAATATAGCCATTTGGCATGTCTCTGACAAAACACTAATTTGTAAATGCTTGGTTCTTTTCAAGTTAGGGCCAGCCAATAAACTTACGGAGTTTATTTACACTATAATAAATAAGGTAAACTTTGTTTGTTTGTATGTAGAATAAATTATTGGACCGATTACAATGCCGAACCGATTTAAATTGTTATTTTACAAACAAAAAGCTACCTATCTCTAAAAACATACATAAGTAATATAGGTTACTTATCCTGAATAAAAAGGACGAAGTTGCGGGTGACAGTATTTTTTATTTTTTTGGGATAAATATTATCCAAGAGGTTTACTTAATCAAGGAAATGATACGACGTGTGTAAAGAAATCACTTTGTATTAATTAAGTTCTTACTTTATAATAACAAAACTCCTTAAGGAGTATTACTTTCAAAATCACAGTCCAATTACTTTCTAATCATGCATTTATTTTAACAGTCAAATTGGCCCCAACGAATAACAGGCCACACACAATCACATTATTAAAAACAATCTTACATTTACCAGTGGATAAAACTGGAACTAACGTTCCTTCATACAGAAATGCGAGTCACACGCGACTGCGGCGCCACTACGATCGGCACTTGATAAGTTTGTAGCGTAGTTCGACGCAAATTGTTGCGAGTTCGCTGTTGTTAGGCTAGACTTGGCAGGGTGAAGCAACAACGCGAGGATTATCGCACGGGAGGGAAAGAGATGGCAACAGTCACGTTGCAGCTGGCCCGCCGCATACGCTGCGCTCCTTTTCATAGAGGATAGTTTTTGGTGACAACGTGGTACATCACTGTTTTATTAAATTTCCATTTGTTATTCTATTTTTTTCCTCTTGCCGGACGGTTCACCATTATCGAGCAGAAAATTATTGGAGATATCGGTTTCTTTCAATTTTTGTTTGACTACATTTTGCTGTGTTAGCTGTGTAGCAATTGTGCAAGCAGTGCACGTGACATCTAAAACGTCAAGAGGCACATCCTGCTTCATCAATCTATCAGAACAAAATAAATGCACGGATCTATTGCATTTTAAGCAATTATATGGCTTAGCAATATGCGTTTTGCATACGTGACATTTCGAGTTCCCAGGAATCTCAGGCGGTTTCATTATCATGGAAACAGGAATATCGTCTATGCTTGTAATTCTGGTCAGAGCAGGCTGTATTGCTTGACTAGGTGTCGAATTAGCAGTCACGATTTTCAAAGGCTGTGCTTCGTTTTTACGATTAGCTGTTGACACAACATCAACAAGTGCAATCTCTTTATGTTTTAAAGGTATCGTGGCAATAATATCGCCGTTTTCTTCAGATATTTCAGCCACTTCGCTTGTAGTTGAGACTTTGTCGTCTTCCGAATCAGATATGACTAATTCATCGTCCTTATAACCATCATTTACCCTATAGTCATTGCTTTGACTACAAGTAACATTCTTTGGATCGCTTTCCTTGTAAGTATCGTCTGCAGTGGGTAAACTGTGCCAGGGTTTCATTTTAAAAACAGAACTATATGGCGATTTAAAATGACTAGACAAGGTACAGTTTCTCTCCCATTGAACAACATAGCACCCCATTGCCCAATTTTTACTGCCTGACTCTATCTGCCATTTTTTTAGCATATTCTTGACATCGCTTGCACCAATTTCAGGCAACTTGACTGGTATCATTAGAGAAATGTTAAAACGCCCATATGCTGAACTTATTAAACCTAAGACCTTTCCGAAGTACACTCGGTCATAGGTCTCCAATTTTTCTGGAGGACCAAAATCTAGAAATATTTTCAAAAGCTCCATTGCTACCTCGTTCACAGAGTTGGTCAGTAAAGGTCGCAGGAGCATATATTTTGTAAATCTATCCAAATAGAACAGAATATACTTGAATCTTTGATCGGGCTCTGAAGTCATTTCAATCAAACTCACCTGACCTCTAGAGTGGAAAACTTGGGGTATTCTATTATCAGCTCTCCGTTTGAACTCAGTGTTATTACTCGACATGCACACATTGCACAAGGCAAGGATGAAATCGATGCTGGTCTTTGGGACACTGTACTTCAGCCTAAGAATTTTCATAACTTTCTCGAAGCCCCCATGCTCTGTTGTAATATGAGCGTCTACTATAATGTCGAAACAATCTTCAGCACCTATAACTTGTATGATGCGATCACCTGCATTTTTTCTTTTATAAATCAACTTTTCTTCTCCATTTTCTCTATAAATTTCGTACTTGTTCATTATCCTGTACTTCGGCAGTTTCGGGGGATATCCAATTTCTGTCAAACGAAATCCTTCCTTTATAGTTGTCTTTAATCTGTCAACCAATTTCCTGGTCCACGGTGCGACAACGCCTAATTTTCTGTTGAAATAGTACATTTCAATTTGACGCATGTATTTTTCTCGCACACCTTCGTAATCAAATTCCGTTTCGTTTGCAGTTGACGCCGTGCGCGGAACGGCCGCCATTTTGTATAAAGCGCGTGGCTCAACTGTCTGTTTGTAGGAGCGACGCGGGCCTCACACGGCTGACGCTGCCCCTCTACCCGCGCATTGCGTGAACGAGACAGCATTGTCAACGCGCGCTGTGAACGAGCGGGAGCGCCGATGTTCGTTGCCCAAACAGCCGCGTAGCCGTTTCGCCGAGTCGGACGGCGCGAGAAAAAAGAGCGGTACCAAGGTCATGACTCATATTTTAAAATGCTACGTAAAGTTGTAATGATTTGGTTCCACTGCTTGCGCCTTGGGCGTCGTTTTGATAAGGCTCACTTTGTACAAGCAATGGACGCTGTTAAATTCGAATTGCTCAATTAGAACGAGTGATTAGATAACAGACGTCACAGAATGTTTCCAGTGAAGTACGTGCGTAGTAGGTAAAGTTTTAAGCATGATAAAGCATGGTGACGTATTTATGCTTAGTTTATTATATAGGTAGGTAATGATATTATTTATTAGGATCAAAATATTAAGTAAATTGTTGTCTGTCAGATTCTATTTTTTCTATGGGAACTAAATTTGCATCAATTAAAATAAAATTATACACAGTTAACTTAAGAATTTACAAAAGCATTTTTTTATGAGGTGAATAGATTTGTATTTAATTTATTTATCAAAAAGTAATAATTAAGTAACAGATTAAGTACTAATTTCATACATAAATTACTTAGTTAAGTATAATTAAGTCGGTGCCTAACTACTAGTAAATTATTCACGGGTAATTATCACAAATCTAGATCTTGGAAATTTTGAGAATTAGGTACAGTCAAGTGTAAATAAATATGTATCTAGTCAAAGTTTCAAAAATAAGCTTCTATACACTTACTAGGGTAATGAGGTCAAGTGTAATAATATGTATCTAGACAAAGTTTCAAAAATAAGTACCATACGCTCTTACGCCAGCGTAATAAGGTCGTGGGACATATTTTTGAGATGTTCCTATCGATACTTATTTTTGCACTTGACCGTACCTACTCCGAAAAGAATGGAGCAATTCTCAAATTTCTTAGATCTATACTGACATTTCATGAATGTTCAATAATAATAATATTTATATTAAATGAGTTCGTATCCAAGTAGAACAATAATAACCGATATTTAGAGGCCTGTCTCACCACCCTTTTTAAGTGTCAGATATTTATGATTCCCTCTCTATTTCTTACTGCGAAACAGACAGAGACGGCATCATAATAATAACCGACACTTAAGATAACCAGGACTTTACAGAGAGTGGTGAAACAGGTTAGTTTAGTATTTGTATAATAATAATAATAATAATATAGCCTTTTTATTCCGAATTCGCTACAATTTCATTTTTTTGTTGTTGTTGTTGTTTTATTATTAAAATTGTCGCGTAATTCGGCGTGCCTCATGGCATAGGCCTCCTCCGTGTATTGGAGGGTTTGGGCTATAGTTCCCACGCGCGCCCAGTGCGGATTGGGAACTTAACACACACCATTGAATTTCTTCGCAGATGTGTGCAAGGTTTCCTCACGATGTTTTCCTTCACCGAAAAGCTCATGGCAAATTTCAAATTTATAATTTTCGCACTTAATTTCCGAAAAACTCAGCGGTGCGCGCCCGGGATTTGAACCCACGACGCTCTGCTTGAGAGGCCACAGGTACCACTACCACACTACTACCACACTACTACTAGGCACTAGGCTACCTGGTGAAACAGGTTAGTTTAGTATTTGTATAAGAATGTAATATTAAAAGTTGAGGGGAACCGGTGGTGGCAGGTGGCGAGTTGTCGTTCATTAGGGTGTGCTAAGGGGGAGGCTTGTTCAACAGTGGACGTCTTCAGGCTGATGATGATGATGATGATGATAAGAATGTATTGCGTCAAAACATTTTGTCCTAATAGCGATCATTCTGTTGGTACCTAGCAGAATTGATTTGATTATGATTTTGCTATGATATTTTGCTTAGGCGTTGATGGCTACTGTTAATGGAGTATACAGGTGTCATTAAAACCTTTTAACGTTAATTCATGAACTTGTTCGGTATATTGGTTTGAACACCCCTGCAAAGAGACCCTAATCAAAACTGAAAAAAAAAATACAAAAAATAATTAAATAGCTTTGCTCAGTGTGCCAAGAGTAAATCCATCACTAATTTTGGTTTCCCTTTTCACCTATACACCTACAAATGTGCTAAACATGGCCTTTAGATCTTGTTATCTTAGGCCCTGACTACCCCGTAAGGGATATTTTTTCTACTATGGTGGAGTTAGACCAAATAGCGAATGCTCATTCTATCCCCACTCTGCCAAATTGATTGTGTCGAGCAAAAATAGGCATATCAAAGGCGATGCGGCTAGCAACCCATCACTAATACTATTATTATCACTGGTAGAGATCCCTTATAGTAATAAGTTCGCCTTTGTGTATATATTTAAGGTCTTTTTTTGTGATTTGTCTCTGCTTCTTTATATTTGTACAATAAAGCATTTACTTACTTACTATTTTGATTTTCCTTTCCACCTTTAATCATGCTAAACGTGGCTTAAGGTTTTGTTACCTTAGGCTCTGTCTACCCCGTAAGGGATAAAGACGTGATATAATTATGTATGTATGAATGTATGTATGAGCAAAAATAACGCGTCGCTTTTCATGCAAATTTGTATGGAGAATGATCCATTATATTTGCTGAGCACAATAAATTTGATAGAATGAGCATTTGCTCGTTTGGTGTAACTCCACCTTCGTGCGTGATGGTGCTCACCCGCAAGCTTTCCTCCGAAGAAACTAATTTAAACAGCACAACGAAACACATTCAGTCCATGAATTATTTTGCATTAATTATTTTTAACGTTTGCATGGCTTACTTAATTAAATGTGTAGGATGTTTGAATATTTACCAGTACGGGTCTACTAACTGCAGATAAACAGTAGATTTATGCCGAGGCCTGGGAAGTAGCCAATTGCTGGATGAGTAACTTTTTTAACACGAACCGCAAGTAAGTGTTTTTTAAAGTTACGAAAAATATCGAGGTAGATCCATAATGAATGGTCATTCAAGACTATTGATTTAAGAATTAACTAGGCCTTCGTAAGCGTTTGACCTCGCAAGGCGTATTAAGAAAGATACTAAAAATATCAAAACGTTTGCTATTACATTTTGCTTAGGCGCCTATCTTAGGTGCGTAGGTCTAGCTAAAAATGCTGAGTTCAACTTCCTACATAGAATCCATTTTTTTCTCTTTGTGGGCTCTATACGCTCACATACACATACAAATCACGTCTTTATCCCTTACGGGGTAGACAGAGCCTGAGGTAACAGGATCTACAGGCCACGTTCAGCAAGATTGTGGGCGTTTAGGAGGAAGGAATCAAAATAGTGAAGGGTCGCTAGCATCATCTACAACATGATTTCTAAGATTTTCGCCCATTCCCTCGATGGGCTTTTACCATCTGCGCGGGAAGAGAAGCATGTGGTACATTCTATGTTTTTTCTTTACTCCCAGACCAGCATGGATTTTTTTTTCTTTGTGTTACTCATACACATACCCAAATGACGACGTATTTATCCCTTACGGGGTAAACAGAACTAGAGGTAACAGGATTGTGAGCGTATAGGTGGAAGAAATCAAAATAGTGATGGGTTGCTAGCATCGCCTATAACAATGATTCCTAAGATTTTCGCCCGTTCCTTCGATGGTTTTAATATCGTAACCCCACAAACCTCGTTCTATGTTGTGAGTTAAAAATCCGAAGCTATATTTGATCTCGGCAATATCAGATACGTACGATATTTATTGCTCCGAGCCGCGTTTATAACCGACAGGGGGCCTGTAACCTCAAACCGCGTAAGATTGTCAAAACATATATTTTTATGAAATTGCCACTCTATATGAGAGCCTATGAACAAGGGTGAATTCTGAATTACAGCGCCTATGTCGGCTTTCCCGATTTTTTAGTTTTGCTGGTTGAAATGAAATATATAAGGTTACATAAGGTCTGGATTTGAATTGACAGTTACCTAGTCCAGAGCGACTTATATAAACTAAGCGTGTCTCGGTTCGCGCTAGTTTCTGATTCAGGGAGTCCCAGTTAACTAATGTGTACCATGAACTATCAGGAACGGACTAACAAACAACTTGGCAACATTCACCCTTAATTAGAGAAACACTAACTTCGGTACACCTGGAACTTACACGTGCGGCCGTTGGGGCAACGGAGACTTACGTTTATTGATGTAAATGTGATCCCGTCGCAAACATAAATGTGAAATGCGAGCCAAGTTCAATATTATGATATATGTCTTGGTTGTTGACTTCAACGACAGAAGAAACTAAATGCCAAGTTCAATGGGCATTTCTAAAATTTCTTTTGACATCATAAAAGCATTTTATAACAACTTAAAATATCATTTCTTTCTTTTTCTTATAACTTAGGATAATTGATAATATATTGATGCACAAGGTCTGACTGTCTTGGCTAGTTCTCATATAAGAATTTGGTACTTCACTATCACTACATCACTACATAGTATAAAACAAAGTCGCTTTCTCTGTCCCTATGTATGCTTATATCTTCAAAACTACACAACGGATTTTGATGCGGTTTTTTTTAATAGATAGTGATTCAAGAGGAAGGTTTTTATGCATAATTCTACGCAGACGAAGTCGCGGGCAGAAGCTAGTATTTACTAAAAGAGTCATGGAAAGAAGAACTTAAGTAAAACTTTAGAATTTGCGAATACTAAAATATAGATAGGTAATCTGGATGCCGAATTTAAACTTTCTATGTCATCTAAAACTGATTATTGTTTTGATTGAAGGTATCAATGGAAAAATTGCGATTTTTGGACATTAATATCTGAATAACCGTTTCAGGTGTGTTTACGAAATTTGGAGCACATATTTATCCCACAAGTCTCAATATATGAGCAAAATTTGCAATGTTTATGTGAAATAGTTTTTGAGTTATGAGGGGCTCAAAAGTGGCTCCAAATGTTTCGTGTAATATTACACACGGTGCTGTTCGCCAGTTCTGTTAGCTTGGACTTTGGCTTGACACGCTGCCGCGTGTCTAGATAATTCGGGTTAGCATTGCCGCAAACCTGCAAAAAAATAGAAAAAGGATCCGGGATGGCATACGAAAGGTTTTAATCAAAAAATGCTATAATAACGACAATATCGATAGTATTGTACAGAAAATTACGAAAACTATCGACAGTATCGATACTATGTAGTGATCATTAGTCATAAGTCATTTTTCGTCGCTATCATGTGTACATTGGATCTTACTAGCTAATAAATTTCCCAACATGAAACCCTGTAGCCCCACTACACTACTCACTACTGTCACAGTATATATGTAAGCTAAAGCAGTAAGGAAACTACGAACAAATCGGTTGAAACGAAACACGCACACAGGCGCGCGCTTTACACGGCCCCTAAGCGGACCTGAGCCTGAGCGGAGCGGAGGAGGTCCGCTTAGGGGCCGTGTAAAGCGCGCGCCTGTGTGCGTGTTTCGTTTCAACCGATTTGTTCGTAGTTTCCTTACTGCTTTAGCTTATATATATATACTGTGCTACTGTGATCCCACTGAAATAAAGATAAATATTTAGTTACTTGGCTGCTGGCTCCCAGAACCGGTTGCGGTCGAGTGACAATCTTTCTCTCGCTATTCCAGTCTCCAAATCCAAATTCCATTCCAATTCCTTTTCCGTGCACGCTGTTCGACTCTGGAATCGGTTGCCAAAATCAGGCAATCGCAGACTGTTGCTACCCTGCGCAGTCGCATGAAGGCGTAGTGGCTCGATGGATCCTCTTAAATGAATGTGATGTGTTTTGTATCTTGTGTGTGTGTGTGTGTATATATTTTGTAGTATATTTTATTTATTGTGTATTAGTTTATCGTATTTGAGTCGTTTTCAAAACACATGTACATAGTTAAGGGCCTTAATTAATACAAAAGTTAATTGATTCCGTTGTGTTACGACGTTTTCACACTTATTGCAACGGAATAAGGGTGAAACTGTCGTAACACAAAGGAATCAATTAATTTTAGTTGTGAATTAACCGCTTAGCAAATGTAGCAAAATATAATTCCAATTGATTTAAACGGCATAATTTATTCACTAAGCAAATCTAACTTGTAATTTATTGTAAGCTAAAAAAACTATCTAACATGATTGCTTAAACATTCTTTTTGCTCGGTAACTTTTGAATAAAACATCTTCGCACAAAAATTAACAACTTAAGCACTCATAAAATTGAAGTACTGGGCAAGAAAAAGAAATCAAATCAGTGCCCTGTTTAAAGTAGGTACTTTAATCGAATGTTGAAAACAAATTTAATGCAAAAAAGCTGGCGAGCTTTATGTCACTGGCACTTAGAAAATGTCATCAAACTTTTAATGAAAATCACTCAACAGGCGAAGCTTTAATTACATTTCGCATTGTCGGGGGACAAACGGTTTTGTCCTTCGAAAAGGTCCTTTTCGTATGTATTCGGATTAAGCTTATGTCTTTTTATTATTTGTTAAAAATACTTTGGTTTGCGACCTAAAAACGTCTACGCTCATCGACACTAATACATACACAATGTCATACTTTATCTTTAAGACTTAAAGGCCTAAATTGGTGTGTGTGTGAAGTTCCCAATCCGCACCGGGCCCGCGTGGGAACTATAGCTCAAGCCTTCTCATTGTGAAAGGAGGCCTGTGCCCAGCAGTGGGACACCATGATAGGCTAATATTACAACACAATACAATACAATAACTATTTATTGAACACCACATAATGGACTGGAGAACAGAACATAATATTATATGATTTTAAGTACCTAGTGATAGGAGACGTTTTGGAAAAAGGTCAGGTCAGGAGTTTAAGTACCCGAAATCGACGAGCATGTATGAAGAGATTGATGAATGTGGATGAAGCGAAAGAAGTATGTCAGGATCGTAGCAATTGGAACAAAGTAGTCTCTGCCTACCCCTTTGGGAAAGAGGCGTGACGGTATGTGTTTTAAAATAGGTAATATATAAATATATGTAATAATAATAATAGAGCCCTCTGGTATTGCCGTGCCCTTGCAGAGTGTCACATGTAGACCTAATCAAAATGTTCCATCAGCCTGTAATGTGATTTGCAATAAATTATTTTGATTTAATTAAATTTGATTTGATTGTGTATGTTATGTAAGTAGTGATATACCTGCAAACAAACCTATCATCATTCTTGTCTTGTTTTATTTGTGGCGTATCAAGTCGTTATAGTGACGACAACTTCGCCAATGTCAATGTAAATTTTTTTATTAAAAAATCTTGTGACAAAATGTCGGCAACGTTGTACGGTAATGGTCAAAGACCCCCCTCCCCCCCTGTCGGGCTCTTAGCCAACGGTCAATGATATCCCTCAGAAACTGCCAGGAAATCATTAGCCGTTGCCCAGGGCGCACCGGACCAAGCACTGCTCTTCCCCCCGGACGGATCCAAAAACGAACCACAGCTCTTAATCACACGTGGAGGTAACCCGACTCGCACCCCTATCATCATTCACAGGATGTTCAACATTGCGGTTCTGATTATAATTGTCACAACAAAATGTTTTGCATGCTATCAGCCGCGTACACAGCTGATGGCAACTCTATGGGCACCATAAATCACAGTGACACGTTAAGTAAGCAC
The DNA here is from genome assembly GCA_949127965.1 of Pandemis corylana. Lineage (NCBI taxonomy): Eukaryota > Metazoa > Arthropoda > Insecta > Lepidoptera > Tortricidae > Pandemis > Pandemis corylana. The sequence continues at coordinate 7,636,013 of OX421873.1, forward strand.
TTCCCATAACGTTTTGTGAGTGAAGCTTGACGTACGTTGTATTTTATAAATGGATGTTACACTCTCGTATTGCGATGGCACGCGGGAGTGTGGGTCTGGAAGTGGACCATTTTCTCAAATTAATTCAAACAAAGCGGCTTGTTTGTTTTTTTTATGTAAATTCTATGGTATTTCCACTCTATTCGTTATTTACATACATACATAGTACATACATATATCACGTCTTTATCCCTTACGGGGTAGACAGAGCCTAAGGTAACAACACCTTAAGGCCACGTTTGGCATGATTAAGGGCGTATAGGTGGAAAGGGGAATCAAAATAGTGATGGGTTGCCAGCCGCATCGCCTATAACATGATTCCTAAGACTTTTGCCCATTCCCTCGATGGGCTTTTACCATCTGCGCGGGAAAAGAAGCAACTGGTAAATTCTATGTTTTTTCTTTACTCCCAGACCAGCATGGAAGAAACATGATTCGTTATTTCCTTTATAAAAAGGTCTAATAAAAGCTTCGAAATCGAAAGCTTACTCACCTGCTATGGGTGGTGTAGGGGTATAGCACGCGTCACGGAATGACGAGGATCCGGGTTCGATTCCCGGCCATAGCATTACTTTTCGGATTTTTCTGTCTTTAATTTACAGTGACGTTTAGAAATTTAACCGACTAGTCGTCATTTTTGCATTATTTGTAGTCGACGAGACTACAAATAATGTCGAATAGGTTTCCCCGACTGGTCGGCAATTAGTCGGCACATCACTAGTTCCAAATAAAGTACTGTAACATCATTTAATGCTAACCGACTAAATGCCGATTTATTTCCTTTCTTATCGAATACAACACAATAGGCAGCACACAAAAGGTGAATTCCATTGTACTGTCACAATGCGGGTTTAGCGGTAAATGGCACAGTTAGTTTAACTAACATGGCTATATTGTGAACGTTAAGTGGAAAGGCTAAGGTTTCACAGCGTTTAGGGAACCCAAAGGCACCCTATAGCTGTTCTGTCTGTCACTGTTGTAGCTTTTGAAACGTTATACAGGGTGTTACAAAACTACCCGTAAAGCCGAAAGGAGGTTAAATGTGGCCTTATAACGAGTCCATTCACAATATTTAAGAACCGTAGTAACGCTGTATAACATACCCCAAAAAAATTAAAAATATTATTATTTTCACTGATGTGCAAACCCTATTTCAGTAAAATTAAAGAGTAAACTACGCAGAATGTACAAATTGTAGGATATCGATTAAAAAATTTGAAATAGACAACATTTTTTTTCCAACTTGACATTTTTTGAAGCCAGTACTTGAGTATGATGACATCCGTGTATTGAGGTAGCAAACATTTATGAATGAAAAATAGAAAAACTATTAAAGTAGACAATTATTAGGTAAAATAGGTACGTAGGCCTTTCTGTTAAATAATCTGGTTCCCTGACATGACAGCTTACTAGGGTTGACAATATTTTTGGCTTTAATAATTAATTATATTTTTTACGGGGTATTTTGTAACACGTTGTATAAGAACATACTTCACATTGTTCATTTTCTTCAGTTGCATTTTTAATTGTATTTTGCTTCCTGGTCTGGGAGCAAGGAAAAATGTACAATGTACCAGTTGCTTCTCTTCCCGCGCAAATGGTAAAAGTCCATCGAGGGAATGAGCACAGGCGAACTTATCCCTATAAAGGATATCTAACCTCACTAATCCTGCCGCTAAGTAGCAGTGCTTGCACTGCTGTGTTCCGGTGTGGAGAGTAAGACAGCCGGCGAAATTACGGGCACAAGAGGCATTTCATCTTAGTCGTCTAGGTTGGCAACGCATCTGCAATCCCTCCGGGGTTGCGGGTGTCTATGGGCAGTGGTGATCACTTACCATCAGGTGACCCACTTGCTCGTTTGCCTTCCTATTCATATAAAAAAAAACCTTTGAGTAAATGAGAGGAGCATTAAGCGAGGGACCGACATAGAGTGAGTTTAAAATATCCATATAGTGAAAGCCACAATAGAGCGTACATCTCAAAATACAACAAATAATTAATAAATAAACTACTAAATATCATTACACACATGCATACATACACACTACATACAATATGAGTACACACATACAATATTTAAGGAGATGGTGTGAGCCACAACCTCCTCAAGCCTTCTTTAAACGACGCCACGGAGGCAGACTGAGTATATTGTTAGTCAAGTCAAGTAACTCCGGACCACTAGTTCTAAAATAGGAATTGTCCTTTTAAAATCCTTCTGGAAAGTCTGGCCTGTCTGTAGCTAGAAAGTAGCTAGAATTGCTCGCAAATTGTCAAAGGAACAATTTAGCATTTCTGTCATATGCGAACTGGGTTCCTTTCTTCTGAAATTGGCACAAATTGAGAGAAACGCATGTAAATTATTGTGAAGAAAATGCATTAGCAGAAGAAAGAAGTATTAACATTATTTATTTACATATCAAAAACTATTGTATTAACATTGAATAATATACCTTTTTGAGTTTTTGTTCATATCTTCAAATGTACTAAACTTATTTAATGAGAAAAAAAAATGTGATAACTAGAAAGCCTAGAAACGGAATGTCTTAGTTTAATATTTAAATATTATTTACGGTGGAATTAAAGCGATCATTTAATTTTTATTTTAACAAAACTATGTTAACATTAGTCGCTTACCTGGATATAGAGGGAAAAACAAACGCTATATCTTCGGGAATATTATCATAAGCGTTAGAAATAACTAATTTTCCTTTCTAAAGTTTTAAATAGCTGATTTCTTTATTTTCAAAAACAAATAAAATTGCTTAGCATTTTGTTTTTTTTTATTGGGGAACGAATTTACTAAATATGCAAAAAAAAATGGATACTGTGTTTAGTTTCGCTAAAATTCGAAACATTTGTGCCAGTCCAAACCAGTGGTTCTTAACCGGTTGTCCACGGACCACTAGTGATCCCTGGCCGCATCCAAAGCGGTCCGCAGGGTCAATCTAATAAATAGTTAGATAAGTGACAACCAGGCACAACGCGTGAACGTGCAATTCCGTCCATTGGGGCGGGTACGTTTGATATTATGTAGTTACTAGGTGGTCCATGGCAAGACAGTAATTTAGTTAAATGGTCCCTCATGCCTGAAAGGTTAAGAACCGCTGGTTTAAGCGGTGAGAAAACGTTAGACGGGCTGCGAAGCCGCGGGTAACAACTAGTAAACAATATAAATGAAATAGAGAAGCTCAGACATGTTTTTCCAGAATATCCGCTTCTTAAATAAGCGTATATTGTGCATAATTGCCGTTTAAAAACACCTCGTTGCCCCAATTTAAAACATAATCGAAAAGTCCTCAACACTCCCTCCGTAATTGGCTTGTTTCTCCCAATCAAGTGGGGGCCACAAGCAATCGAACGGAGTTAACCCACAATTTATCTTGTATCAGGAAATACTCGTAACGGCGGATTGCCGCAAAACATGGGCGGCTGACTTATTGCTTTTTGATGAGGTGTGGCGGGCAATTTGTGATATGAGATGTGGATCGACGTGCTTGGATATATTGGCTTGCTGTTCAAGTTAGCTGAATGTTGACGACCGGTTGGCCTTGTGGAAGGATGGTCAAGAGAATCAATTGAAAGTGTCAATCGAAAATTTCATAACTTCACCTCAGGATGCTGGTCTGGGAGCAAAGAAAAAACATAGAATGTATCAGCTGCTTCTCTTTCCACGCAGATGGTAAAAGCCCATCCAGGGAATGGGCGAAAATTTTAGGAAGCATGTTATAGGCGATTGTGCATTGTAATGTTAGGTGTATAAATTATTCATAAATGAGACTGGAAGAGTAATTCTATGTGTCATTATTGGCGAAAATCTTAGGAATCATGCTATAGGCGATGCGGCTAGCAACCCATCACTGTTTTGATTCCCCTTTCCACCTATACGCCCACAATTATGCTAAACGTGGCCATTAGGTTTTGTTACCTTAGGCTCAGTCTACCCCGTAAGGAATAAAGATATGATTTATGTATGTATACCGCTAGGTGGCGTCAATAGACCGAATGCTGTGTGTTCCACCCATATTCTGGGATATCGTAGCAGGTTGCTTTAGTTTGCATCCGTGTAAAGAGATTGACTGCACTAGTGGTCTACGGCCAAATTTTCAAGTATCTGCGCCCCCCGTGGGGGGCGCGGCCCCCCGCTCCAAAAATCCCTTTTTTACACGATATGTCTCCGTTTTCCGCTTCACCCTTGCAGCGTCCAGAGCAACAACTCAGTAGTAATAGCTTTTGAAACTTCTATTGGACGGAGTGCCGCGTGATCAGTTTATTTTTTGTTTACTTTACAGTTTCAATATTGCGACCGTTCTCTGATGAAGCACGCTCAAAGAGCAGCTCTTTTGCATTATTTGTGATACAGTGCTTGGTTATTTCAGTTTACTTAAAAACATAAACAAGGCAAATTTTTAAATGTCAGTGAAAATTAGAACACATAGAAAAATCCGAAAAGTAAAGCTATGGCCGGGAATCGAACCCGGATCCTCGTCATTCCGTGACGCGTGCTATACCCCTACACCACCCATAGCAGGTGGGTAGTCTTCCAATTTTTCTACCTGTTACTCAGATGTCACGTGACCTTTTGTTACTATGCGAATTTTTTGTCGCTAAGCGTCATCTGTTTGAATGATGTATCTGTACGACACAATTACAAACTCCCGTGGAACATCTACTGCTCACCAGGGACGAGAGAAGGCGCTGTTTTTCAAATGATAGGTACTATTAAATGAAACAAGAATTTTCATTTCTAGATTTTTATGTTTACTTTTACGGTTTTACCGTTAGAAATTAAATTTCTAAATGTCAGTGAAAATTAGAACACAGAAAAATCCGAAAAGTAAAGCTATGGCCGGGAATCGAACCCGGATCCTCGTCATTCCGTGACGCGTGCTATACCATTGCTTTTTCATTTGCATTTTCTAGTGTGGGACTCCGATTCAACATTTCTAAAGGATAGTTACTGAGAACTAGAACATGGAAAAACCCGAAAAGGAAAGCGGCTGGAGATAAAACCCAGATCCTCATCAATACGTGATACGTGCAGATCCCTACACCACCCACAGCAGGTTCGTAAGTATACGAACTTTTATCTGTACCAGATGTCATGCCATTTACTATCTTCACCTACTTTCAGATGCGATTGTGTTCAAACGCATAGGCATAAAAAAGGTATGTACATTCTATAGAATCATTCACTGTTGTGATTAAAAGAAATCGATCTAAAATTTTAAATTCGGAACAATTTCGCGGGTGGTAGGGCCTTGTGCAAGGTCCGTCCGGATCGCTACCACCATCTTACTCGCTAATCCTGCCGCTAAGTAGCAGTGCTTGCACTGCTGTGTTCCGGTGCGGAGAGTAAGACAGCCGGGGAAATTACGGGCACAAGAGGCATTTCATCTTAATCCTCTAGGTTGGCAACGCATCTGCAATCCCTCCGGGGTTGCGGGTGTCTATGGGCAGTGGTGATCACTTACCATCAGGTGACCCACTTGCTCGTTTGCCTTCCTATTCACATAAAAAAAAAAAAAAAAAAAAAAAAACAATATTTCGCGCCAGTCTACCAAGGTAAACTCTTTCATTTCCCTACTTCAAATGTACGTAAATTGGCGCACGGCAATACATTTACCAACTTTTATATTGCTGCGTTATATTGTAGTTGTAAAAATGTGAAACTGCTAGCGCCCTGCAAAGAAACCCGGGCTTTTTGAGAGCCACTTTGTCAAACGAATGTAGAAATGCTGGATGGGACAGTTAAACGTAATAAGTTTTTGTAAAAACAAAATAAATTAAAATAAATTTAATACTTACAATAATTACGAGTACAAAATAATGTTCTGCCACTCATTTTTATATCTAAAATTGATTTACAAATTACGTATCGTACCGTCCCTTTTACTCTCCAATTAATGATTATTAGCGTAAGCGGGAAGGCAAGAAACGAAGTTCGAAAATCGGATTTCGGTGTACAGGATAAGGCCTGGTCTCAAATTGTCGCCGTTGCTCTCTGGGTGTCATCCTTTTTTTTAACGGAGAGGAAATCTTTATGGTTTCCCTAAAGCACAGGGATGCTCTGTGGGGCCCCCCGAACGGGTATACTCAAACTAAAAACTCTCCTGCGTTGCCCTTAGTCCGGTGTGATGGGGGCCCACTAGGGTTTCACCACAAATGGTCCCTCGGTGGCCCCGGCTTCCGCCAGGACCGCGCCAAGAAGGGCAGAGCCTCTACGTCGGGCCCGTCTTCCCTTAGACGATGAGACTGTGCAATACAGGTAGGTAATGTTCCGTTACCGTTCCCGCTGGCCTCAAGAGATCGGGCGAGCGGTGCAAGCTCCGAGTTCGCTGGTGGTCATGCCTACCCCGACACTAAATTACCTAGTTTAAAAACTAATGAAATGACCCTTTTTGCAGTTTAAGTCCGCGTCACTTAGCCTTGTAACGAGTGCCACTTGTCAGCCATTGTTGCCTGGAAGAATCCAGATTGCCTTCTATACAGGTACCCTAATTCCATGGACGGGTCAGTTATGATATTTTGTGCCAATTTTAGCTAAACGGATGAACTTTTTAAAATGCAAAGAACAATTTGCAAATTATTAAAAATCTGTCTTAGCAATAGGGTGACTGTAATATCCTCCCCTGTTCAAAGAAGTTTCAGTCCGTATGGCTAAACGTTTTGTATGCGTCCTTTAGGCAAATGTGAAAGTGATAGACAGAGACAAGAGGTATTTTTTTATTAACATAAGATTCAAAGGCGTTGATTGAATAAGGTACTGACGTCACAGACTTGGTAATCGGTTTGAACTCTTTTTTTTTGTTTTTAAGATTGAAATAATTTCTTTCGAACCGAATAATGATCTCTTAAAAAAGAATAGACAAGGCTGCTCACATTTGACAAGACATTGCGTTATTATTGTTGCGTTGTTTTAAATTTCTGCCTCTAAACGTGTCAATGTTGTTCTCGGCATGTGTATATTAATTATGTAATACTCTATTGTTATTATTGTGGTGCTATGTTGTCGCTGTGGCAGCGCGACTACCGTAGTTTAGTTAAGTTAGTTTAGTTTGGTTGGAGACTGAAAAACAGCGACCTCGCTGAGTCTCCCTTCCATTTTACCTTCGCATCTAATTCTATTTTGTAATTTTTGAATTTTTGTGATTTTTTGTGTTGGTGAATAAAATTTTCTTCTATTCTATTCTATTGTATTCTATTATTGGGAAAAACGCAAAGCACTCTTCAGATCTAAAACTGACACCCTGTCATTTAAAGAGAAATAAAATGAAAGAAAAGGAAAGCCTGCGTGGGGTGGAACGTAGGCAGATAACTTAATTAGGCTACCCACTGTTGAACACACCAACTATTCGAAATTAAGTGAAACCCCGAAATAGCCACTCCTTTCAAACAATACAATAGGATACTGACGATCCACAAATAATGACAGGGATCGAACCTATACAAAACCGGATACAAAGGACCGAAATCAAATAGCACCAGAATGAACTATTTAGAATCCGAATTTAATGTAATCACATACAAACATACACACATAATCACGTCTTTATCCCTTACGACAGATTGATTGGGCGAAAATCTTAGGGATCATGTTATATAGGCGATGTGGCTAGCAACCCGTCACTGTTTTGATTCCCCTTTCCATCGATACGCCCACAATCATGCTAAACGTGGTCCTTAGATCTTGTTACCTTGGGCTCTGTCTACCCCGTAAGGGATAAAGACGTGATTTATGTATGTATGTATGAACAAGCCACAAATCTAACACTTAAAACTGCTGGACCGATTTTGACTAAACATCATGCTAAGCTAAGAAGCACAAGGAAACTGGCTTTCGAATGAAAACAAAACGAATCGAAATCTTGAGAGCTACGATGGCACAGACACACACACAAAGACGTCTAACTTATAACACGCCTCTTCATTGGGAGTTAAATAAGACCAGTCTTAGAAAGTCTTTTCTATGGACGTTTCCATACAGTAAATCGTAAGAAGCACAGACGTACTCAAATTGCGCCCTGAATCCTTGTAATACAAACCTTTACACGATCGCAGTCATTCCGCATTCGCCCAGTGTCTGTCTCACGCAAACATGATACAAATCTGTACACAGCTTTGCACAAAATTTCTGTAATACTGCTATAAATAAAGATTACTGTGACACATCGTAACCGAGGCGGGCCGCGATTGGGCCGCGGAATGAGCAGAAATGGTCAGCTTTATTTCCGTGAAAACGTTAGCTGTAAATGGCATCTTTATTGTCTACGTATGCTACTTACCAGTGTGGCGACTGTCTTATTTTTGTAAATAATATTTTAAATGTATTCATGCTGGTCTGGGAGCAAAGAAAATGAATGAAAATGAAAATGAAAATTTTATTTTGCAAATTGGCCGCCAAGGGCTCTTTTACGTGTCTTTTTGAAACTACCAGCGCATTCGGAAAGACCATCATTGCCAAGAAGAATGCGCCGCAAGAAACTTGGCAGAAAGTCATTTTTTCAAAATAAAATACAGTAAGAATACTTAAATTCTACTTAAATTAAATACATTTATAAAAGGGATGTATAAGGTCCCCGAGCCTTAAATTATATTAATCTATAGTAGAGATGTATAAAGTCTCTAGGTACGAGTCAAAACAACCAAATAATAATAAAAAAAAAATAATAAGTTCAGTGGAGGTCTAAAACGCCTCCACCGTCAAACAAATTAATTGGAGATGTCTCCAATGTCGAAGAGAAAAAAAAAAGCGTATCGAGCGTATGTTCCAAATCAGGTACTTGTAAGACTGGGGCCTTACCGATCAATTCCGATAAAATTTTACGTTTTAGTTGTAATTTTTGACACTTCTAGAATGGATCTGACAGCGAGTGATCCCACTTTGGTTCGGAATTGAATCGCATTAAGACGCCATGGTAATGAACCTGTGTACAGCCTAATAGACTACAAGCCCATGAAAAAAAAACATGTGAAATGAACCAGCATGAATGAAGCTTAGAAGGCTGTTACTATTATCATAAAATAACTCTGAGCAATCTGAGGAGTCATGGTTATAGGCGATGCGGCTAGCAACCCATCACTAATTTGATTCCACTTTCCACCTCTACGCCCTCAGTGTCTTGCTAAACGTGGCCTGTAGGTCTTGTTACCTTGGGCTCTGTCTACCCCGTAAGGGATAAAGACGTGATTTGTGTAACTATGAGCGCTATGCCGTCATTTCTGAGCGGTACATTTATGGAATTTCTCAGGTACGAGTTACGAGTAATTATTAATTTACGGCGTCTTAATAGCTTATACTCGTAGATGATTTAAAATAAATGTCGAAAAACCTAGTGCCGCTTTAAAGTGGTGGTGCCGGAAGTTAGTGCATTTTTTTTAATGTATGAGAAAAAATCTGTAGGTACCGCTCAGAAATGACGGCATAGCGCTCAGAGTTATTTTATGATATAGTACCAGCCTTCGAAGCTTCATTCATGCTGGTTCATTTCACATGTATTGTTTTTTTTGTCCATGGGCTTGTAGTCTATAAGTAAAAATGGCGATACTCGAGAGACTAAGAAAGACAAAATGTCCTTCTAAGAATCACATTTACCAGTTGTAACTGACTTTATGATTGATAATGGTAATGCCGTCTGAATAGATGAATAAACAATTTATGATCTCTTTGACATTTGAAGTAACTTTCGCTCTTTGTTACCGTCTCAATGTCGTGACAATAACATTTTGTTTTCAAACTACTTCTGAAAGGATAATGACATGGAAATCACTACATAGTATAAAACAAAGTCGCTCTCTCTGTCCCTATGTCCCTATGTCCCCATGTCCCTATGTGTGCTTATATCTTCAAAACTACACAACGGATTTTGATGCGGTTTTTTTTAATAGATAGAGTGATTTAAGAGGAATACATAAAAACCGTATAATTCTACACAGACGAAGTCGCGGGCAGAAGCTAGTGAGAAGATATGAAAATTTTCTTTGCGCACACAATTACTACTACTATCTATTTACTGTCCTACTACTTACTTTATTTACTGTACTGTGTTGTGTACTGTGTACTTACTGTCTATTTGTTTCCGCCACCTACTTAAACTGTCCCTAACTTATTTCTCTTATTGGTTGTCTGGTAGAGATCGCTATTAAGCGATAAGACCGCCTATTGTCTACTTTGTTCTTTGTTTCTGTATTGTTTTGTACTGATTTGTGGTGTTCAATAAAGAGTATTTTTTATTTGTACTACTCTAATAGATACATACATACTCAGTAGACGGGGTAGACAGAGCTAAAGGCCACGTTTAGCAATGATTGTGGGCGTATAGTTGGAGAGGGGAATCAAAATAGTGATGGGTTACTTAGCCGCATCGCCTATAACATGATTCCTAAGACTTTCGCCCATAAGCCAAGCTTTAAATAAAACACAATCAATGCTAAACCGTCCCGGGATAGATCCCAATCCGTCCAATAAGGACCCTTGTAGGGTACTTGGCTAATTTTGATACATAATCCGTTGTCGGATGGACGTGTCCTCGGGGACGGATGCAATTAGGGTCTCGGAGTCCAACAGGTTTGAGGAGAATTGGTATTATTCCATGATAAGCATAAAGAACAATCAAAATTACCTTCCTACTGCCGTGGATCAGACGGGCAATATTATCGTGGTATCATCATCATCAGGCAGAAGAGCCGTCGGCCGTAGGAAGAAGGTGGTTGCGCAATATCCGGGAGTGGATCGGAGTCGCAAGTGCTGCCGAACTTTTCAACCTCGCGAAGGATCCGAGAAAATATGCGGAGCTGACTGCCAACCTCCACTAGTTGGAGAGGCACTATAAGAGGGAGAGATATCATCAGCCTATATTAGTCCACTGCTGGACATAGGCCTCCCCTAATGAGAGAGAGAGAGAGAGAGAGAGAGAGAGAGAGAGAGAGAGAGAGAGACATTCATTTACACACATTCGATACACGTAGATATAACACAAGGAGAAATACAATAAACTAAGGAATAGTACCGATATGGTGTAAGGTGGACCCCACTCAGCATAATGTTGCGCAACGCTGGTTTTCAGTGGGACCCAGATAGAATTATAAAAACTAAACACAAAAAACGCATACACTGTGGCGACACGAACGCCAGTGGAAAGCACTTCACAAACAACCTGACAAATACACGGAAGTATGTATGGCAACACTCGATCAGTTCAATCGCATTAAACCAATTAAACCGAAAAAAGTCAAGGCAAACGTTGATTTGGCTATTTTAGTGAGTTAATTATCAATTTCAATCGCTTTGATATTATAATGCATCACATAACCCTCGAAAAACCATAATACAAACTAAAAGTTACAAAACATTTCTATGAGCGCCATTGCGCCCTGTCTTCAGCTTAACAACTAATGTCAATATAGGATCGCGGATTCCAAAGCAACCGTCATCCATCCATGCTGTAGGCTCATTACCTAACTCGCTCGCAATCGCCATCGTGTTCATTTTGACAGTCATGTATGGGCTGACAATTGGCATCGGAATCAGCGAGCTGTCACATTTTTTTTTTTTTTTTTTTTTTTTATATGAATAGGAAGGCAAACGAGCAAGTGGGTCACCTGATGGTAAGTGATCACCACTGCCCATAGACACCCGCAACCCCGGAGGGCTTGCAGATGCGTTGCCAACCTAGATACAAGACCTCAAACATTACATTCATACAAGAACTCAAAATGAACACGATTGCGATTGCGAGCGAGTTAGGTAATAAGCCTACTGGTCTGGGAGCAAAGAAGACTAGAATGTACCAGTTGCTTCTCTACCCGCGCAGATGGTAAAGCCACCGAGGGAATGGGCGAAAATAATAGGAATCATGTTATAGGCGATGAGGTTAGCAACCCATCACTATTCTGATTCCATTTTCCACCTATACGCCTACAACCTTGCTAAATGTGGCCTGTAGGTACCTGTTACCTTAGGCTCTGTCTACCTCGTGGGGGATAAAGACGTGGTTTGTGTATGTATTGTATGTAAGTGTACTGGATCGCAAAATGCATGGATCCACACGATAATAATGACTGTCTAATCCATACCTTTGTGAGTAAGCAGGCGTGATATGAACAAACCGTGGTAGCCTAGTGGTTGGACCCGTGGCCTCTCAAGCAGAGGGTCGTGGGTTCGCACCTCTAAGTTTTTCGGAATTTATGTGCGACTAGCTTATGCCCGCGACTTCGTCCGCGTAGATAAATCCCGTTTTTTTCCTTATCCCGTGGGAATTTCCAAAAATCCTTCCTTAGTGGATGCCTACATTGTATAAGGTATCTATGTGCAAAATTTCAAGTCTCTAAGTCCAGTGGTTTGGGCTGTGCTATCCTGCGGGAACTATGCAATTCTCTTTTAGGGATAAGTTCACCTTTGTGCATGTGTGTTATCCTGTATTCATCTTTTTCTTGTGTTTTATGTACAATAAAGAGTTATACATACATACATACATACATACAATTTTCCGGGATAAAAACTATCCTATGTCCTTTCCCGGGACTCAAACTATCTGTATACCAAATTTCAACTAAATCGGCCCAGCGGTTTAAGCGTGAAAAGGTAACAGACTGACAGACAGACAGACAGACAGAGTTACTTTCGCATTTATAATATTATTAGTAAGGATGTGAAAGTTTGTGAGTATATGTTTGGATGTTTGTTACTTTTTCACGCCAGAACGGCTGGACAGATCTGGATGAAATTTGGAACATAGATAGATTATAGTCTGGAATAACATCAAGGCTACTTTTTATCCCGGAAAATTGCGTAAGTCCTGCGGGATAGCGAGCGATAAACGAATTCTGTGCAGACGAAGTTGCGGGCAACAGCTAGTACATACATAATCAGGTAGGTAGAAGGTTATGCGGCTAGGAATCCATCACTATTCGATTCCCATTTCCGCCTATACGCCCACTTTTTTAGTGTCACACTAACGCGGAATACTGGGATCATCTACCTATCTATATATATATAAAAGAAAGTCGTGTTAGTTACACTATTTATAACTCAAGAACGGCTTAACTGATTTGGCTGAAAATTGGTAGGGAGGTAGCTTAGAATCAGGAGACGGACATAGGATAATTTTTATCCCGATTTTCCTACGGGATTGGAAAATTCCGAAATGTTGTACTAATAAAGCTACAGACATTAAATTTAGCATGCCTACACATTATTCTTTGATTAGTATAAAGATGCACTTACAAAGGAATTTTTCAAATTTCCCACGGGATAAAAACACAAGGTAAATAATTAAGACTAAATTAGTAGATAATATTCCTAGAGGATCTGTAGGTGCTCTAAGAAGGGATTTTCCGAATTTCCCACGGGATAGGCAATAAAAACCTTATACTTGGAGACATGAGTGGATGTATGGGGTGTGTCGTCACTCTGACGTTATGTGCGCGGACGAAGTCGCGGGGAAAAGCTAGTGATAGAATAAATAACTACATACGTTACCAAGAGGTCTAATTTTATCAAACAGACAAAACCTATTCGACATGGCTAGGCCACAACGCAGCTGTGCGTTAACCAGAGGACTATCGTCTGAACAAACTTTATTTTACCGCTAATCTACCGACGGAATCGAGACTCAGTTTTCCGAGTCCTGAACCATCTTCGGTCCCGAGACTCCGAAGTTCGAGTCTCGGTGATTTTCGAGACTTCGAGTTTCATTCAGTCCAGCAAAACCGGACTCAGACCTGTGATGTTTTGTAGGTACCCAGTAACCCAGTAGCAACTTTTTTTAATAAGTAACAGCAATATAAAATAATGAAGTATTATAAAAACAAGGCTGAATGACATATCGTATCGCTCACTCACAACTTGTAACGTAAATATAAAAAAAAAAACTTCTCGTTCGCGAACTTACGTAATCTGTTGAGAAATGTATGTCCCACTACTATTTTATCTGGAACTACGACTATGACTTCAGATTCAGAATTTCAGACCACCTAAAAGGGTTGGTCGTCAAGTCTCGAAAGTCTGGAAATTTTGACTCTCAAAGGACTGACGACAATGACTTGTCTCAGCCCTGATACTTAAACTTATTTCCGGGACTGGACGCCCTGCGTCCTACACTACTCTTGCCGATACGCGGTCTCCTGTCCAAGAACTCATCTCGCTTTATGTTAATGCAAATTAACAGTTGTCAGTATTATTTTCATACAATTTTATTATATTCAAATCGCAGCGCTACTGAACGCTGCCATAGTGTGAGCAGGACATGTATCTTCTCTCTCTTTCAGACTCCGACCAAAATTATTGTTACGAAAAGACGTACTCAACGCCTCTCTCTCTATACAAATTCCTGTAATCTAATTAATCTAAGTGACTGATTAATAAATTCAGTGTATATCAAGAATAGTTCATTATTCAAGATCCTTCAGCACTTCAGAACCCACACCAAGTTGGTTAAAATTCACAGCGGCACGATTCGAACCCGCGCCCGCTATTTAGCCAACACTTTACAACCTCACTTTTACTTATTCGAATAAAGATATAGAGACGAATGGCTCATCAAATATGCACGCAGTAAGAGCTTTGACAAACTCCAAATGTACACTGTTCTGTTGATTAAATAAGTTGGTTACACGTGTATAAATAACTAGCTGTTGCCCGAGATTTCGTCTTAACAACTTTTTAGTTTTCCCGGATGTAGAGCCTTTATGTCTTTTTACCCGAATGCGGCGGAGCATAAAAGGAGGGTTATGTATTTTGACAAAATGATACGTCATTAGGATGAAGCGATTATCACTGGGTATATAAAATTCTTAAAATTTTAAGATGGCGTATTTTAAGCCCTTAAAATATGCGCTCTAAAAAATTACTCACTTGCTCGTTTGCCTTCCTTGTCGTAGAAGAGAAGAAGAAAAACTAAGTTATTGAAGAAAAAAATCTGACTACAAAAAAATTAACTGACAGGAAGGAGAGCAAGCTCTAAAACTCCGGCAGCAAAATTTTCTTTGAATTACTTAAATACAGCAGATAGGAACAAACCTAAATGACGAATCACTCAAAAAATGTTTCACGAGAGTTCAAATAATATTAAATACTTAGGTATTGGAAGAAGAGTTCCAGAGATTACTGGACCTAACCATTATAATTAAAGAACCGTTATGAAATGAACAAAAAATATTTACCTTGCTACTCAACGCTACGCTACCCTGATATTTTGTTCATTGAAATGGACCTCCGCAAAGTAACGCCTAAAAATGAAATGCTAATAAAGTTTACATTTTGTTTTAATTATTATAAAGGATCTTCACTGCGTCCACTATTAGCAATTAATGCGCTCTGGCTCTGTATAGGTAAGTACTATACTGTAAGACTTTACTTTGAGCACGTCTGAACAAGTTACACCAGGTTAAAGCTTAGATGGCGCTGATTGCATGTGAACCGCATGCTTTATCACATTAATCGTCTCTTTACTACCTGTACGTTCAGAAATTGCAATCTTAAGTGCTTTGTTATCATAAAACAAGCAACAAGGGTGATTATGAAGTAATTTAACGCAAAAATCATTTAAACAATAACTTGTAAACGAGGAAGTACGTTTCCTGATGATTATAAGTACCACACAAAGAATACTCTGCCGTTCTAATTCAAAAAGATGGATCTCCAAATAAAACTGGATTCGTTCTTTTACATTTTTGGACAGATTAGACATGAATCTATCACATGAATATATAAAAAAGAAATCTTAGGTCGCAGTCCTTCCTTCTAGAGGGCTCGCCCCAGCGCCATCGAAACGAACACAAATATGACTATTGGATTGATGTTTAATCTGACCAAAGATTTTTTTTGGACATGGGTCCTTTTGAATTAGGACGGCAAATTACAAGTGAGTAAGATGGCGATATCACAGTGATCTGGTCAAACTCTGTTCAGGACCCTACCTAAGCTTAACTTTGTTCCAAATAAAAACTCAACTTAACGCATAAGACTTACACAAATTCCATCTAGATATCATCAGAAAACACAATTTCCTATTACCTTTATACGCCAGCCGATGTGTGTAATTCCACTTATTTTTATTCAGCGCACGGAAAAAAAAACATTCACAGAAAACAGGCCGTGTTACCAATTTCCGCTAAAACTTAGGGCGGCCATTTCTACCTTGTTCCTAGCAGGAAAATGGGTGTGTTGTGTTGCCAGCGTAATGAGGAAAATTTAACGCAGTTTTGTGATGTCTAATCTAGTTTACTTAATTCCATGGGAAATTTAACAGGTAATGCGGGTTGTGATATTGAACAGGGTTTTTCGCGATACACGTTATTTGTTATTAATTGTTTCTAATTGTTAGTAACCATACGCAGGGCTCAAATTTTATTGCCGCGTATTTAATGAGATAAAGTTGTTTACATTTGGGGTTAAAGAAACTTTATTAATCTCAAAAGAATATACATTTCACTTCTTGAGAAAGCATGCCTATGATATAATTATGTTAGTGAGCTTTGTTGATGTAATATTATATTTATTTTTAACAACATAATAAACCAAGCACAGAATAGAAAAAAAGCAAGAAAAAATATGTCGTGTGAGTACATACACAAATTCTGTAACAAAATATCGATCACACTGTTCACAAAATGAACAACCATAATTTTTTTAACTTCGGGTACATTTAAAAGTACACGCTGCGTTGATGCCATTTGGACACATTTGTATGAGGAACAAGGTTGAAAAATGTGTGCATGACTTTCAAGCTGGCACATTTTAAAATCAATTCAGATACCCAAAAACAAAGTGTTTCATTATTATTAAGACGTAAACAGAATAGTATTGGAGCCGGCATTTTGTTCTATAAAATGAACTATCAAATGAAATGACATATTTCAATCGCACTCTGATCGCGGTATTATAATAATTTTGAAGTAAAATATCACAGAACAAGAGAATATTTTTTTTTATCGCTTTCATGAAAGTCCATTGATAAATGTAGCAAGCAATATTTTTTTTTTTCAACCGTAAAAATAACCGATGTAAAATTATAAGCAATATGTAGAATATATTTTGTCTCTATCTTTTTTAGAAAAACATTTTTTTATACAGGATGTTCTATACGGCCGTAGTGTTTTATGACGTCATATACCATGTCAGATCTCTCTTTCTAATCGTTTTCTCATTACTATTTTAATTTTAATTTCCCTTTTTTGATCTTTTACTTTTTTGAGATGTGACAAAAAATTGCATGTTCCCGATTCTAAAATACTGGCAACACGGGCTAGGAAGAGGAAAACTGAGCAAACAGCCGGAGGTAAAAAACGCGGCAATAGCATCACAACAACGCCGTATAATCAAAGACAAAGCGCCTTAGGGCCGCGACACATTGATTGAAGACCGGTTTACTGGGCTTTGAGATAATTAAAAAAAAATTAAAGACGCGAAGTGGGAGTCGTGCAAAAAAAGCTTAAGGGCTCTTTTACTTGAGTAAGTCAAGAAAGATTAGGGAAAGCCACCTATTTTAGGCCTTGGTAGTTTTCAACCGTTGCCCGCGGCGTCTGTGCTGTATTATTTTTGGATCATTAAAACCTTCAGTTTTATTTTTAGCTACTTATTTGATCTCCATCTAAATAAATATTGTGTTTCCAAGATTATTATTGTGTTCCTATACGCACACAATCATGCTAAACATGGCCTTTGGGTCTGTAGCTTTAGGCTCTGTCTACCCCGCAAGGGATAAAGACGTCATTTATGTATGTATGTATGTATTCCAGGATTACAAGGCAATACCACGTCGCACCTTCACGACGATAGTGACCTAATCCAAAATTTACGAGTTTTGAGTTACAGTCAAAAACGACCATTTGAGACAATCTTGGCCCAACCTACTTACAACATAGACTTTTCTAACATAGGAAAGGAAAATCATTGTGATCGGTCTCTCTCACTCCAAGCTCTTTGTTCACCTCGGTTTAGTTTAATACAGAAACGATTACTGTCACTCCGTCAATTTCGTGCGCGAGTTAAAATTACAGTGACCTAAAGCATATTACGTATCTATGAGATTAAAAAAAAAAGAAAAAAAAAGAAAAAGAAAAAAAAAAGAAAGAATGAAACTAGAATAAATGCAGTAGAAATGAGAGCGTTAAGGAGTATGGAAGGTGTATCCCTGAAAGATAGAATCAGGAACAGTGTGATAAGGGAACGTGCTGGTGTGAAAGAGGATATAGTGACTAGGATAGAAAAAAGTATGCTTTGTTGGTTTGGGCATGTAGAGCGGATGGATGAAAGTAGACTAACTAAACAGATCTACATGGGGAGTGTGAATGGTTACGTTGGGAGAGGAAGGCCTAGACGGACGTTCCGAGACCAAATAGGAGACGTTTTGGAAAAAGGTCAGGTCAGGAGTACCCGAAACCGACGAGCATGTATGAAGAGATTGATGACTGTGGATGAAACGAAAGATATATGTCAGGATCGTAGCAAGTGGAATAAAGTAGTCTCTGCCTACCCCTGTGGGAAAGAGGCGTGACGGTATGTGTGTATGTATGTATGTGTATGAGACTAAAAAATGGAATCATGTTATAGGCGATGCGGGTGGCAACCCATCACTATTTTGATTCCCCTTTCCACCTATACGCCCAGAACCATGCTAAGCGTGGCCTTTAGGTCTTGTTACTTTAGGCTCTGTCTACCCAGTAAGAGATAAAGACGTGATTTATGTATGTATGAGACTGAATGAAAGCTGAGTTAACCTGTGCAGCTGTTCAGTTTATACACACATACCCATACCCATACACATAAATCACATATTTATAGACAGAGCCTTAGGTAACATGATCTAAAGGCCACACTTAGCACGGTTCTGGGCGTATAGGTGGAAAGGAGAACCAACATAGTGAGTGATGGGTTGCTAGCCGCATTGTCTAAACATTATTCCTATGCCCACAATGGCGGTATAAGCATTCAAAAAGCACCATGCACCATGCAGGTCTGCCCATCAGGGCAGCAGCGTCACTGAGGCAAAGAGCTGCGCCTGCGATCGCCAACGCGCATGCGTGGCGATTATGGGCAAAGCATACTATAGCATAGTTCGCCTTTGTACTATTTTCTCTGTATTTCTGTATTTTTAATTTTTTTATGTGCAATAAAGAGTTTACATACATACACATACACAAATCACGTCTTTATCCCTTACGGGATAGACAGAGCCTAAGGCAACAGGTACCTACAGGCCACATTTAGCAAGATTGTGGGCGTATAGGTGGAAAATGGAATCAAAATAGTGATGGGTTGCTAGCCTCATCGCCTAAACATGATTCCTATTATTTTCGCCCATTCCTTCGATGGGCTTTTACCATCTGCGCGGGTAGAGACGCAACTGGAACATTCTATGTTTTTCCTTTGCTCCCAGACCAGCATGGAAGACAGAGAGGTAAAGAGTTTACATACATACATACATACATACCATGGCAAGCCCGAACATACCACGGCCCCCAGTTCCCGGTCGCCTCGCTATTCCTGACTACGGCAGCGGTCACGGTGCCGGCGGGGCAGGGGATGCAAAGAATCCACGGGGTATGGTCTGCCGTCAACCTTGCAAACATGCACTGACCCTGGCTACGTATTCGCAAGGCAGCGGCCAGGGATTGGAGGAGAGCCGAAGATCTAGCCCAATGGCGTGCTATGGGAGAGGTCTATGTCCACCAGTGGACTGACACGGGCTGATGATGATATTGCTCATCAACTCCGCGCTCGCAGCAGCCCCCCAGTGCGATCTGTTTGCGACCAAGATAGCGAGGCTGGAGATGGAATGGAAGAAAGTGCTAGAAAGGATGCAGAATGTATAGGAGATGCATGTCTTTAGTCTTTAGTTTAGGTTTAGGTTAGCGTATAATTATCTAATATTAAGTATCTTATGTAACGCTATGGTGTCAACTGTCATGTTATATATTAAAAGATAAATAAATAAATAAATAAATAAATAAATTGCTTTATATTTACCAAACTCGCTAACTGTTTGAACTATATTTGACATTTCCCAAAAACTAGTGATTTTGCATTAGGTCACTATCGTCGTGAAGGTGCGCGTAGCTTATTTACAGTTATTTCACATTTTACTCATATCGTGAGCAAAATGCATGGCTTATGGGAAATATGCGGTACCATGCTTCCTACATAATAATTCTGATTCCATGGCCTTTAAATCTCTGTTCCTTTATCCATTGCTGAGATATTGTTACACAGCAAAACATTCAGTGCTTTATGAAAGAAAGATAAACGTGTTCATCGAAAAGACATGCTAATATTTAATTGTGACTCAGTTAGGTTCGTTTGTAATGTAGGTAAAACTAACTGATTTGTTCCGCCCTTAAATCAGTTTTTGTCATGCCACCAGAGATGGCGTTGCATACGAAATATTTTTCTTTCCCAATTTTTTAAAGTTTTTATTAGTTATTTTCTATTCGGGGTAGAGGTAAATCCAACAAATCAAAGATCACAATAAAATCGGTGCGGTCGTTCTTGAGTTAGGTTAGAAGACAGATAGAAAATGGACGAACATGTTAACAACAAAGAAAAAGAGAGAAAAATTCAAGACATTCTTTTTTCATTTATCGTTTTATAGTATCCGTTTCTTGTAGGCAACGTAAGCCGCCAATGACAAACGAGGCACACATGTACGTAGTATTACGTAGAACCCCCAAAATAAGGGATGATCATTTATTTATTTTATGGGACAATGAGCCAAAGTGGATTCTTTATCCCAAAACAGGCGCGACTTGTAAATAGAAACGATAATATCCTATCCCATTGTACGAGGTCTCTTAAAATGGTACTTTAATATTTCAGCTGGAGATTTCTTTCGTTTGACGGACTCCAAGTTTTTTTTTCAGACCAATTCACAATGGAAACAAAAATGTCTTACTGTAAATAATTGAACAGAACTTTCGGAGAAACGACATAATGTCAAACCAATAAAATTTCAAACATTTATTTTATTGGTCTCGGCGGAACCAATAAAAGTCTAATCAAACGAGTTGAATACTTTTTGCCTATTCAAAAATAGCGTTTACCTTTTTGGTAAATAAAATAGGTATCCCTGTACTATTGATATAAATTTATTGAATTCTTTCATTTATTTGATAACATTTTGAATACATAAATATTGATTAGTATCATGTTAATTTTACTAAAATTAGTTAATTGTCTGAATCCTCTTATTTACTCAAATACGACGATTGACGATTGAATTGACGATTTTAATCTAAATTCTTTTAATTTGACAATGTACAATATGATGTAATTTTTATTGGATGAATAAAATAATCTAAATCTAAATCTAAATAACACTCCAAAGGGCAGTTAGTAAAAAAAACAAATATTCTGCTTTATCAATGTCGCTGGTCACTGTAAAGTTTTTGATATGTAAGTCAAATCTTTAAAAAAAAGGACATAATCATAATAATATTACCTCTGAAATAGTAACGTGACTAACTGACTGTCAGATAACAAAACGCAGCCCAAGCCACTGCAGTTAGTCTTTGGAATTGGAAGATATTTCCTTGAGGATCACGGAGGTGCACTAGATTTAGATTCGACTTGTTTGTTTACGCAACAAAAATTACATAATGTAAAAACATAGGTACATGTCACAAAAATAAGTGTTTCTGTTGGGACTATAAATTTTTCAAAACTCCCACGGGATTGACGACCAGGTCATTTTTTATTTCCTTACAAAGATAAATTTGAAAGTACAATGGCTAAAATACTTTATTTTAAATATAAAATGTGGATAAGGATTATAGTTTTTTTCTGTGGTTAATTTTCAAAAAATATTGGACACGTGTTTTTTTTCTTTTTCGTCTTTATCAAAGCATTTCGGAGATATAATGAGTTGAAATGTCGCATTACATCACGTCCTGGTACAAATTGAACTAAGCAATGACGTCACGAGCTTCGCCCCAAACTTTGACGCGCTTTAACTCAGTCATATTTAGTTTGACTGACGAAAGCAAAAATACGTGTCCAATTTATTTTTATTAACTACATAAAACATTAATCTTTAAAGTGTATAATTCCCGTATCAGGAGTTGTAGTTGAAGAATTTTTGGAATCTTCTTCTATAACGTTATTAATCCAATCTTTGAAGGCGAATACTTTAGTGTATACTCCTGGGAGGATTCCTCCGCATTGAATGCCACCATAGCTCACGATGCCAGCCACCTCCGTTGTGTTTCTGTTGAGGTACATCAGTGGACCGCCAGCGTCCCCTCTGCAGGAATCCCTGTTCTTACTCCCAGCACATAAATGACTATTTGTAAAGACAATGGAAGTCCTACGTTTTGGCTTGGGGTATTTGTCTGCACAAGTCTGGAAATATCAATTTTAATTTTGATATTAGTTGTCTGTTTAGCAAAACCAGTAGGCTTATTACGTAACTCGCTCGCAATCGCCATCGTGTTCATTTTGACAGTTCTTGTATGAATGTGACAGCTAGCTGATTCCGATGCCAATGGCAAATGTGTTTAATTTAAGTAGAATTTAAGTATTTTTACTGTATTTTATTTTGAAAAAATGACTTTCTGCCAAGTTTTTTCCGGCGCATTCTTCTTGGCAATGATGGTCTTTCCGAATGCGCTGGTAGTTTCAAAAAGACATGTAAAAGAGCCCTTGGCAACCAATTTACAAAAATAAAATTTTGATTTTGATTTTTGATTTTGTTTTTGGTAACAATACCCAAAGGCATCTTGATATGTCGATATATTCCTATTTTGCCTATTAACATTCATATCGCTCCGAAAAAAATGTTTTTTTTTTTCGCAGAAGCAATAATTCGTTTATTTACGAAGTCTTACTTGCAGATCCACATATGGTACGTAGACTCGCCTCAGAACGTTGCTTTGGGAAACAGTAGAGTTGACAGCACCCCAACCTGCCACCGCCATGTAGAAGGTCTTCGGAAGATTAAGAGTAATGTCCAATGAAGGCAGGCAGATCGGGCGAATGAAGTCTGTAAAGTAATAAATGATGAAACAACAAATATGAGCTATGAAATGAATCAAGATTTTTTATTTTCTTGATTTTTATGTTTACTTTTACGGTTTTACTGTTAGAAATTTAACAAATATAAGATTTAATGTAGGTGTACAGATAAGGCTACAAATATGAATTCGCGCTAAATTGAAAAATATGGTATACCTACGTCAATTTTCATACATATACATAATCTTTCAAAAAGTAGAAGGTACCGAAAAGGAAAAAAAGTAGTACTATCTACAAAAACTTGTTGTACTTTTACTTGTTGTATTGTAATACATGCATACATACATATTATTATCACATCTTTATCCCTTACGGAGTAGACAGAACCTATGGTAACAACACCTTAAGGCCACATTTAGCATGATTAAGGGCGTATAGGTGGAAAGGGAAATCAAAATAGTGATGGGTTGCTTGCCGCATCGCCTAGATAACATGATTCCTAAGACTTTCGTCCATTCCCTCGATGGGCTTTTACCATCTGCGCGGGAAGAGAAGCAACTGGCTAATTCTATGTTTTTTCTTTTTTACTCCCAGACCAGTATGGAAGAAACTCCCAGACCAGCATGGATGCATACGAATGTTGGTTGTATGTATTTATCTACATTATTATAAGCATGTTGATCCGTTGCCTGGTACCCATAGTAAAAGCTTTGTTTAGTTTGGGGCTGGGTCAATTGGCGTAATTTGTCCCAAGATATTTATTTATTTATTATAACATGTTGTTAGGTTAACTAATTACGTGATAACATGGGACAGGAGGTCTTTAGTCAGGACTGAATAAATTTACCGACTTGGTAGGTATAACATTAAAATAAATATCTCACTACTTTTTGCGGTAGAAGAACTGAGTTGCGAGACTTGGTTTTTTTACTAGTTAAGTATGTTTTTGATGGCCATATAGGTGGGCATGTTTTCCGTATGCCGGATAAGCTATGGGCCAAGACAACCACTAATTGGAGTCCCACTAACTCAAAGCGGAGGGCCGGCAGACCTAGACGGCGAGAGCATGACGACTTGGACACCGTCTTAAGGGACTGGACACGTACTGCAGCTGACCGAGAGCAGAGGAAGCGTTGGGAGGAGGCCTTTGCTCAGCAGTGGGACACAATAGGCTCATAATAATATTTATGCTTACTTGTATAAGGAACCGTTCTTGCCATTCTTATCAAAGCGATATCATTCTGACGTCGTAGAGCGTCAAAATTAGGATGCCATGTGATTTTCTCAATAGGAACAGATATGTGCCCATTGTTGCAGACTTCTTGATCTGGTTTAATCTTAACACAGTCTTTCCCTTCATTGGTTGTTTCATACTCTCCGAGACGTATGTTGACACTGAAATGCGTTATAAAATTATCATAGTCTTATAACTATATGTTAGGTACCATAAAACGGGATGAGAAGGAAATGCTGGGGAGTAGAGATAGAACTAATATTATTTTGTTTTCGCTTGCTACTTAAAATTTCTGGCTCAGCCTCCTCTAAAAGTAGTTTAGTTATATTTTCAGGCATAATTATTATTATCTGTTTTGTACTGGTAATTTGTTACCGTATTTTTTTTTATTTGTTCAAATCTTTTCTGACCCCACAACGGGGTGAGCTGGGATTTGCCTATATTTTAGTGTTTACTGCTTAAACTATGAAACTAAACGAAAGATAATCATTATTTAACTAAAATTCATACCACCGGAACATTTTTATCTATAAAAATCAACTTACCACGTATTTTTTTATTATCGAGGTTTGAACTTCAATTTTGTCCCTACTCACCCCATTTTACGGTACCACTTCTATAAAGCAAGCTACCCGTAATATATACTTTAGTATTTAGAAGTAGTAGTTAAGAGATTTATTGGTCTTTGGCCAGTTGTGTGATTATACATTGTGTCTTAGAATTAATTCAAATAAATTGTAAAAATACTTACGGTACCCCATTAGACACTATCAAACGGGAAGGGCTTCGGACACACTGTGCAGCAGACATTGCATACCGCCCACTGATCAAAATAGCGCTGCAAAGTATATTTATTTTACCATCCATCTTATATTCTACTAGAGCCATCCATGGGTATTCATCAATATCTGCTATTGTAGTACCTGCAATCATAGTTCGCTTCAAATAACCTCAAAAATGTTGGGTCTCTGTCTGGGTAACAAAATTACAGTTTTCGTAAGATTAAGTATGAGTTAAAATATATTTAATGTGTGGTTTTTAATAGTAGTAGCTGTGTTGACTGTAATTGCATCCATAAAATTCGTACAAAGAGGTGTTTTCCTGCCAACGTATGTGTTCCGAAAGCCGTAGTAGCGTAGTGGTTTGACCTGTGGCCTCTCAAGCAGAAGGCTGTGGGTTCGAATCCTGGGCTCGCACCTCGGAGTTTTTCGAAATTTATGTGCGAAATTACGTTTAAAAATTACCATGAACTTTTCAGTGGAAGGAGAACATCGCGAGGAAACCTACTCTTGTGAAGCAATTCGATGGTGTGTGAAATTCCCAAACCGCACCGCCTAAGCTCTCTCATTCTGATGGGACGCATATGTACAGGCTGGAAATGATGATGATGTATGTGTTACCTGAAGGCTACCACCTGGCCGTCTTCAAATCAAGGCAAGCTTGCTCCACCTAGATCACATCTCCGCTTACCATCAGGCGTGATTGAGATAAAATGCATGCTAATCTACGTATTCAAGTGTTCTGTTCACCTTACGATCTGTTTGATACCTACAATTTTTTACATCGTTCAAAAGATCTTTTGTTTTCCTAGTGTTCTTATATAGAAACTTACCTTTCATCACTGAATTCCCATTGGCAAGGCCGCAACATCCGCTTTTAGGATCTGGAGGAACATCAGATAAAGCGCATTCTTTGGCAGAACCTGGAAATAGAATGTGACAAAAACTAGATAGGTATGTATTTATAGGTGAAGGAAACGTCTGTTGACACTTTTAGGAATTTGACTCTAACCAATATCATCTAAAGACCTTCTCCAGATTGTCATAATTTAAAGACCGTATTTAGTAGTTTGTCCACCCACAGGCATGAAGAAGTATCTGGTTTAGTTGCTTGTATCGAGTCGTATTACGTAAATACCCCTACATAATTAAGTATTTCAAAATTTAATTTCAGATATATGTATCAATTGCTTTGGTTTACAATATAGCTGATATCAATTTCGATTAGGTATAATTCCTGTCACAGAAATGGCTTTAATAAACACACACATGATCAGAACAATTAAGTCGTCTTTGACCATGATTCCATACTATAGAAATTTCGAATCAAAATATTTTTCGGTGTACGCTACCTACATACTTATATGTTTGAAGTCGGTGCCTCACCCCCCGCCACCACCCGTGCTCCGATCATAACATCGTTATGTTTATGTGGCATGCGTGGCAGAAGTGGACTTAGTCTATCTGCCTATATAGTGTCTATATATTCGGCTTGGAACTGTTTGAGCTGAGGCACCGACATCACAATATGTATAAATAAGTATCTATGTGGTGTTCATCGAAAGATGGCGTAAAGCCACCAGAAGTCAGCCCGGAACCTAATAGTTAGCCTTTTAAGTCTTTTATTCCCTATAAATTGAGAAACGAAGAGAAGGTTGGTATTTGAGCCCGGGTTGCTTTTGTTAATTGATCCTCGAATAAAAATATCAAAATTGGACAATAAATGACGGAGTTCTGAGGTAACAAACATAAAATAATACAACTTAATTGATAACCTCCTTTTTCGAAGTCGGTTAAAAAGAGACAGTAAACTGAACTGCCTACATACTGACAATCTCTTTTCACATAGACCAATCAATGGATCAAATGTTTTGTTTTACTTTAAGTATAATCTCATTTATACAATGAAAATAAACAAAACACTTGATATTTAAGTTGATTCATTTCTCCAGCACAGTTCATTTAAAAATAATTAATTAATAATGAATACGTACTTATTCCGCATAATGTCACAGAAACAATAATTATAGAAAAGCACCGATTCATGACTTTAATGAGATCATCAAAACACACCCGTAGTAAGCAAATCCAACAATCATAATGAAACTAACATAGGCAGCTTAAGATCATTTTAAACTCGTACGGCTCGACCAGTATAGTAATGCTGCCGATACAACTCGAAACGTATATATCTGAGTTCTACAATTATGCCGCCACAGTTAAAAAAATAAGTTTGTACAGGAAAACCAGTTGCAAACAAAATCTATACGTATACTAAATCAGTAGGAAGCTCGTGTCTACAGACATTAAATAAATTCATCAAAAATTGAGTGCTAATCAGGGAAGAGCAATAAAATACAAAAAAGTAGATTTGGTAAATTTTGTCTGTCTGTATGTATGGATGTGTTTATTAATGTCCGTGTTCGGTAATCTCCAAAACTGCGCAATGGATTTTTTTGCGGTTTTCAGAAATAGTTAAGACTTATATCAGGGCATTTATATATTAGGCTTTATTTTATTGAAACCTAATGTCTGCAAAAAGTTATCGTCATTTAAAGTTTAGTGTAAACACCTGTTTAAATATGCATAGCAATATGTGATTTCCAGTGACATTTGATATTTTGGACAGTCGAGGCGTTAGAAATACATAAATACATACATCAATTGCATCTTTACGTATTACGGGGTAGAAGGTAGAAGTAAGGCGCGGGCAAAAAATTTTAAGAACGGAATTGAATAGTTACGAACAAACTCTCAATTTGAATATTTTATTCGCGGACTGTAATTTTTGTTAATTGAACTTTGTATCAGCATTGTCATCTATTCTTTATCAGTGTATCAAATTTCAAAGCAAAATTTAACTTGAAAATAAAAAAACAAACTGACCAAGTCAAATAAAAGATTTATAAAATTAAGACACATTAAATAACACACAACCTAATCCTCTGGAGCTTGATTTTAAATTTGGTAGACATAAAGGTGCATTACAAAGCGATATTTTCGACAGTTCCATAGGATAGAGGACTATGCTATTTTCTATACTTTCACAGGGGCAAAGCCGAGGGCATAAGGTGGCATTCATAAACAATACAGTAAACAGTAGTTATACATTGGTGAATTTATGTAAACCAAGTAATAATGTACAAAAACAACTACAGATAAGTTGGACATACAAGAAAAATACATTAAACTAGAACTAAAAAAATGTACATATATAAGAGCTCCCACAGACTTACCCCCCTAACTCCTTAGGCTTCGACATTAGGACGCCCACAAAGCCAGGGCCGAGAGGAAGGCCCGGGGCGAATCCCTTGCCCCGGCGGAGCTGACCCGAGCTCGGGAGCTCCAGGCAGAAGGGGTCATGGAGCGCTGGGCGGTTGAGCTGCGGGATGCCGAGTTCCATCGCACCATCCAAGCCATCCGCCCGGTGCTCCCAGAGTGGTGCGGGAGGGCCCACGGGTCCCTCACCTACCGACTCCCACAGGTACTGTCCGGGCATGGGTGCTTCGGGCGGTACCTAAAACGAGTCGGTAGGGAGAAGACGGAGTCGTGCCACGAGTGCGGTGCGGCGGCGGACACGGCACAGCACACGCTGGAGCTGTGCCCCGCCTGGTCCGAGCAGCGCCGCACTCTGGTGGCGACTATCGGCGGCGACCTCTTACTCCCCGGCGTAGTGTACGCCATGGTCGGGAGTGAGGGGTCCTGGGAGGCCGTCGCCTCCTTCTGCGAAGAAGTATCTCGCAGAAGGAGGAGAGGGAGCGGGAGCGCGAGAATGACCCCCTCGCGCCCCCGCTCCGGCGCAGACGAACGGGGAGGAGGCGGCGGCAGTTCGCTGCTGCCCTCCCCTAGTGGTGCCTGCTGGCGGGGGATGGGGATCCCCTGCTAGCGCGTAGACGCCCACGAGTCTAGGGGGGGGCAAGTATTCCCGGCCCCCCTCTCTTTGGCGCGGGAGCCCCAGCGTTTAGGCTGGGGCGGCCGGCGAGGCGTGCGTGGTGACACCAATATGCTCCCACGGCGCCTCTCCAATGGCAGAGAGGGAATACCGGCGGTTTTTTAGTGGGTAGGCCTCCCCCGCTTCCCCCCGCTCGAGGGGGGGGGAGGAGAGTCCCACATAACTTCCGCGCCGTCCCCGCGGCGCGGTCGTATGTGTAACGCATTTTTCCGCCGCAAAAAAAAAAAAAAAAGGCTTAGACATTACACTAGCAGCCATTTCCTCGCTGTATCGCAAAGCTGATGATACGTTGTGTGAGGTAGCTAAATCTTTGTGTAAATATGCGTGAACTAAGATCTCAATCTCGAATGGTTAAATGTAAATGGGACTGGGCTAGACATATCTGCCGCATGCACCTACAGAGTTGGGCTCACTCAGCCACTTGGTGGGTGCCGGAGATTGGCCAATAAGGTCGTGAAAGAACAAGAAGGCGATGGACGAGACGGGACGATTTTGACGCGTATATAGACGACTTAACATTGCGTCGGCCGGGCCTGGAGGTCCTGGAGGTCGATGGGGGAGCCCTTCGCCCAGCATTAGTAGTTCATTTAATTTTATGTCTAAAATAAATAATTCCCACATAAACCTTAGTTAAAAAATGGTTTTGCACGGCGGTATTCCTTGAGGGTCATGGAGGTGCACTAGATTTAGATTAGATTTATTTATTGATCCATCAAAACATACATAATATAAAAACATGCAAGTCACAAAAATACGTATAAAAAATGTGGTTTAAATGGAAAGGTACGTAAAAAGGATTGTGTTTTTTGTCTATGAGGTAGATTTTCAAAAACTATTGGACACGTATTTTTTTCTTTTTAGACTAATTTATTAAAGCAATGCGGAGATATAATGAGTTGAAAATTACATCACGTCTTGGTACAATTTTAACTAAGCAACGGCGTCACGAGCCCCCATCCCAAATTTGAAACGCATTAACTTTTTCATTTTTTGTTTGACTGACGGAAGCACAAATACGAGTCCAATATTTTTTAATAATGCAACTGCTGAACTACTTAATACATTATTCTCTAAAATGTATAATTCCCATATCAGGAGTTGTAGTTGGAGGATTTTTGGAATCTTCTTCTATAACGTTATTAATCCAATCTTTGAAGGCGAATACTTTAGTGTATACTCCTGGGGTGTCTCCTCCGCATTGAATGGGTCCATAGATCACGATGCCAGCCACCTCCGTTGTCTTTCTGTTGAGGTACATCAGTGGACCGCCAGCGTCCCCTCTGCAGGAATCCCTGTTCTTACTCCCAGCACATAAATGACTATTTATTAAGGAAATGGAAGTCCTACGTTTTGGCTTGGGGTATTTGTCTGCACAAGTCTGGAAATAACAATTTTAATTTTGATATTAGTTGTCTGCTTAGCAAAACCAGTAGGCTTATTACCTAACTCGCTCGCAATCGCCATCGTGTTCATTTTGACAGTTCTTGTATAAATGGGACAGCTAGCTGATTCCGATGCCAATTGTCAGCCCATACATGAACTGTCAAAATGAATATGAGGGCGATTGTGAGCGAGTTAGGTAATAAGCCTACAGGTTTTATTATGAACGAAAAATGTTATGGGAGTTTCGGAAGGGATGTTGGAACCCACGCTTCTAGTGTTTACGGACTACCAAGACTTCCAACCAACTTACCGAAAAACTTAAATCACTCTTGTAGTCAGAGGTCTGGTTGGGAGTCCTGGTGGTCTAAATGGGAGGACACAAATTTATTTCGGCACTCGAACTTTTTCGTTTATTTATAAACACCAAACGTTATAAATTATGTAGATACTAGCTGTTGCCCGCAACTTCGTCTGCATAGAATTCGTTCATCGCTATCCCACAGGAATTACGCAATTTTCCGGGATAAAAAGTAAAAGCCTATTCCAGACTATATGTATATATCTTATCTATCTTGCACCATGTGTTCACTGCCCACTGGCCTTTTTTTTCGCAGAAGCAATAATTTGTTCAATTATTATTATTATTATTTACGAAGTCTTACTTGCAGATCCACATATGGTACGTGGACTCGCCTCAGAACGTTGCTTTGGGAAACAGTAGAGTTGACAGCACCCCAACCTGCCACCGCCATGTAGAAGTTCTTCGGAGGATTAAGAGTAATGTCCAATGAAGGCAGGCAGATCGGGCGAATGAAGTCTGTAAAGTAATAAATGATGAAACAACAAATACGAGATATAATGACACAGACAAGGCTACATATATAAATTCACGCAGTCGAAAAAATATGGTATACATCTATTTTAATATTATTATAATACATAACATAATCTTTCAAGAAGTAGAAGGCACTGGAAAGGAAAAAAGTAGTACTATCTACAAAAAAAAAATGCCATCAAAAACATAACTTGTTTTACTTGTTGTATTACTGTAATTGTGTTTTCATGCGACAAAACCTAAGTTTCGAACTTTGAAGTCCATAATGTTTTCTGTGATAATTTTTTTTTTCTCTTCGACATTGGAGACATCTCCAATTAATTTTTTTGACGGTGGAGGCGTTTCACACCTTCACTGAACTTAAATTATTTTTATTGTTGTTATACTAGTAGACTTTATACATCTCTAATATAGATTAATATAATTT
The DNA here is from genome assembly GCA_949127965.1 of Pandemis corylana. Classification (NCBI taxonomy): domain Eukaryota; kingdom Metazoa; phylum Arthropoda; class Insecta; order Lepidoptera; family Tortricidae; genus Pandemis; species Pandemis corylana. The sequence continues at coordinate 7,667,607 of OX421873.1, forward strand.
TAGGCTCGGGGACCTTAATTCATATACATCCCTTTTGTAAATGTATTTCATTTAAGTAGAATTTAAGTTTTCTTACTGTGTTTTATTTTGAAAAAATGACTTTCTGCCAAGTTTATTGCGGCACATTCTTTTTGGCAATGATGGTCTTTCCGAATGCGCTGGTAGTTTCAAAAAGACGTAAAAGAGCCCTTGGTGGCCAATTTGCAAAAATAACATTTGTTTTTTTTTGTTATAAATTTTGTTTGTCATACTATTGAATGTCATAAAATTATACAACATAAATAGAAGTTACGAATATCATTGGTTATAATTATTTTTAGGCACAAAATTAGTTAACATATTATATTAAATTAAACGGTTTTATGCGAAATACCAAGTCAATTTTTCTGAAATATAAAAGACTTTTAATATTGATTGGTCATTATAAGATGTTGTTAGGTTAGCTAATTACATGATAACATGAGACAGGAGATCTTTTTGTTAGGGATATATAAAATTTATTTATGTATTAAATAAAAATTAAAGTATGTTAAAAATGGTTAAAAATTAACCTAATAAGCCCCCTCTATTTAATGCCTGATTCAAAGGGTTGCCATTGCAGTTCAAAGAGGCAAAGCGGCCAGCATTATGGGAACCTTTGAACCAGGCACGAAACAGGGTGGGATTTTTTAGGTTAATTTTTAATCATCAACTTCCCTTATTTTAGTGTTCTTTATTGTTATTTAGTTTTTAATAGTTTGTATATTAATAAATTCCAGTACATCACTTTATGGATCTCACTACTTCTTGCGGTAGAAGAACTGAGTTGCGAGACTAGTTTTTTTTACAAGTTAAGTATTTTTTTTGATGGCTATATATGCTTACTTGTATAAGGAACCGTTCTTGCCATTCTTATCAAAGCGATATCATTTTGACGTCGTAGAGCGTTAAAATCAGGATGCGATGTGATTTTCTCAATAGGAACAGATATGTGCCCATTGTTGCAGACTTCTTGATCTGGTTGAATCTTAACACAGTCTTTCCCTCCATTGGTTGTTTCATACTCTCCGAGACGTATGTTGACACTGGAATGCGTTATAAAATTATCATAGTCGTATTACTATGATATTATGTTAGGTACCGTAAAACGGGAGGAGAAGAAAATGCGGGGGAGTAGGGATAGAACTAATATTTTTGGTACTAGATTTCTTTAGATACTATCACCTTTTTTCTGGTAATTTGTTATCGTCATGTTTTTAACTGTTCAAATCCCTTCTGACCCCACAACGGGGTGAGCTGGGATTTGCCTATATTTTAGTGTTTACTGTTTAATTTATGAAACTAAAAGACAGATAATCATTATTTAGGTATGTTACAGGCGATGAGGCTAGCAATCCATCACTATTTAGATTCTATTTTCCACCTGTCAACAAACAATCTTGCTAAATATGGACTGTAGGTACCTGTTACCTTAGGCTCCGTCTACCCCGTAAGGAATAAAGACGTAATTTGGGTATGTGTATGTATGTATAATTAGTTGAAATTTGGTATACAGTTAGTTTAAGTCCGAGGGACGCACAAAGGATAGTTTTTATCCCAGAAAACATCATGGTTCTCGCGGGATAGCCCATAAGCGAACTCTGCGCGGACGGAGTCGCGGGCAACAGCTAGTGCATACATAAATTGCGTCTTTATCCCTAGCGGGGTAGACAGCGCCTAAGAAAACAAGACAAGACAACAACAAGGCGTATAGGTGAAAAGAGGAATTAAAATAGTGATGGGATGCTAGCCGCATCGCCTATAACATGATTCCTAAGATTTTCGCTCAAGTTTTTGAAGTCAACATTTTAAGAACTCTACTCATATTTACGGGACTTTGAGCTTAAAATACTTCAGGTTCTTTTAAGTCGTGTTTTGAGTCTTATCAAGTCTATAGTCACGACTTAATCTTTAAAATAGACTCCACTCATCGTATCTTCTATAGTCTTTTTTGAACTTTAAGCGTGCCTCAAAAAGACTTGTCCCAATAACGAAGACTGATTTTTAAAGTTTCAGTCAAAATATGAGAGATAAGTACCAAGTACCTATATCTATAGAAAATTATACATTGTCATATTTTAGAATAGTTAGTAGGTAGGTAGTCCACTTCTTAGATATTTAAGGTTTTTTTATTGAGTGCATTTTTTGTAGGAACAAGAATATTTTCGTAGTAAGTAGGAATGCACATAAGATAAAGTACCTAGCAAGACCATGTTCATTTTTGACAGTTCTTGTATGAATGTGAAAATTGTCAGCCCATACATGAACTGTCAAAATGAACACGATGGCGATTGCGAGCGAGTTAGACAATAAGCCTACAGGCTTGTAATAAATTAAGGAAAACGGATAAACAGAGGAAATTTAAAAACCAAAAATGTACTGATAGATACAGTACACTGAGCAGGTAGGGTAATATTAAGTAAGTGTAAACAAGACACTCAAGTCTTTATAAAGGACTAGAGCCCTCTATAGGGAACACGAGTGTCTATAGAAGACTGAAATCCCCGACGTGTTAAAAAGAACTCAAACCTCGATTAAATGACTTGAGTCTAAAAACTAAGACGAGACTTATAAATTATTCATGACTTGAGTATTTACAAAAACTAGAAGAATCTCGTCTGACACGTGAGCGCTGCACTTGGGCAACACAGTATAAAAATAAATTTTTGTTACCGAAGTCCAATTTAGCGATGTTCAAAAATGTACCACAATATAAATGTACTCAAATAGCGAATAAAATCCCTGAATACATTAAACAAGAATCCCGAGACAATATATTTAAAAATAACTTAAAGACATTCCGAATAAAAAAATGCTATTATTCTGTTAACGAGTTCCTAAATGATGAAACTGTGAAGTAATTTAAATGAAAAATTATAAAAACATTGTCATTTTTAAGCTACCTATTTATATTCCTTGAATTCATATGACATTATAAACTATTGTAATGATTCTTAGATTTAATTGGCATACTATTTTACTGAAATCATCTTATTTTACTAACAAATAATTAACTAGAATATAATAACATTAATAAATTAAATAATATCAACGTATAGTTTAATGTACTTAATTAATTTCATGGCATGTTTTGACGTTATATTACAATCCTAGATTTAGATATTAATTACTATTGTGTGCCCTTGCAGGGCGTCATGGACTGACTTAGAACAATGTTAACATCTTCATATGCATGTACATGACTTGACAATGAATAAACAAATAAATAAATAAACAACCACATAACCTGAACTACACTTGCAGACATTACACGAAATCCGGTGTTTTGCCATTTGCTGTTCCACACCACTGACGGAAGACCTCTGGCTCCGTGTGATGTCTTCGATCAAAAGGATCAGTTATGGTTGTCTTACGGATCACATTACGTTACTTTCCACGCAATTTTTTTCTTTTGGGACTAAATATTCATACATGCATACATAAATCACATCTTTATCCCTTACGGGATAGACAGTGCCTAAGGTGATGAGACCTAAAGGCCACGTTTAGCATGATTATGGAGATATAGGTGGAAAGAGGAATCAAAATAGTGGAGTTGCTAGCCGCATCGACTGAACCTAAAACATGATTCCTAAGATTTCCACAAAAAAATTGGATATAACTACGTATAATATTATTCTTGTTAAAAAAACTTACGGTACCCCGTTACTCATTATAAAATAGCTTTGTTTTGGAAAACACTGTGCAGCAGACATTGCATACCGCCCACTGATCAAAATAGCGCTGCAAAGAAATTTTATTGTATCTTGCTTCTTATATTCTACTAGAGCCATCCATGGGTATTCATCAATCTCTGCTATTGTAGTACCTGAAATCATAGTTCGCTTCAAATAACCTCAAAAATGTAGGGTCTCTGTCTGGGTAACAAAATTACAGGTTTGGTCAGATTAAATATGAGTTAAAAATATTTTTAATGTGTGGTTTTTAATGGTAGTAGCTGTGTTGACTGTATTTGCATCCCTAAAATTCGTACAAAGAGGTTTTACTCATCTTTTATTATTCAGACAGCTGAGGCATGGAATCTCTACCAATGTCCGTGATCATTGAAGGCTACCACCTGGACGTCTTCAAATCAAGGGTGATTTACTAGACCACATCTCCGCTGAACATCAGGCGTGATTGTGATAAAATACATGCTAATCTGGGTATACAAGTGTTCTGTTCACCTTGCGATCTGTTTGATACCTACAATTTTCTACATCGTTCAAAATACCTTTTGTTTGCCTAGTGTTCTTATATAGAATATTACCTTTCATCACTGAATTCCCGTTGGCAAGGCCGCAACATCCACTGTTAGGATCTGGAGGAAGGTCCGATAAAGCGCATTCTTTGGCAGAACCTGGTGGAGATTATTTCCAATTCACCAAATTGTGCGTTCCAAAGGCGAATGCATAAGTTACTTTAAAATATGCCTATCGCTAACGCTATCGCTATGCCTAAAAGATTTGAAGAATTCATTCAGTTTCTCCAAGATTTCGACATCAGATACCAATTTGGTTTTAATAGGACCAAACTGGAAGTGTTCCCTTCCAACAAAAATAATATTTTCAAAATTGGACAACAAATGACGTAGTTCTGAGGTAACAAAAACAAAATAATACAACTTAATTGATAAGCTCCTTTTTCGAAGTCGGGTAAAAAGAAACAGTAAACAGCCTAAATACTGTCAATTTCTTTATACATAGACCAATTAATGAATCAAAATCTTTTGTTTTAAGTATAATCTCATTTACACAATGAAAACAAACAAAACACTAATCTTACTTACTTTTATCCGTTGTCTAGTGCCCATATTACAAGTTTTGCTTAGTTTGGGGCTAGGTCAATTGGTGTAAATTGTCCCAAGATATTATTATTATTATTATTATTACTTGTTATAAGTTGATTCATTTTTCAAGCACACTTCATTGAAAAGAATTAAATAATAATGAATACGTACTTATTCCGCATAATGTCACAGAAACAATAATTATACAAAAGCACCAATTCATGACTTTTATGAGATCATCAAAACACATCCGTAGTAAGCAAATCCAACAATCATAATGAAACTACCAAGGCTTAAGATCATTTTGAACCTGTACGGCTCGACCAGTTTAGTAATGCTGCCGATATAACTTGAAACGTATATATCTGAGTTCTACAATTATGCCGCCACAGTTTAAAAATAAGTTTGTACAGGAAAACCAGTTGCAAACAAAATCTATTCATATAATAAATCAGTAGAAAGTTCGTCTGTACATTAAATAAATTCATCAAAATTGTTGTGCTAATTATGGAAGAGCAATAAAATACAAAAAAGTAGATTTTATAAATTTTATCTGTGTATGTATGTATGGATGTGTTTATTAATGCCCGTGTTCACTAATCTCCAAAACTACGCTACGGATTTTATTGCGGTTTTCACAAATAGTTAAAACTTATATCAGGGCATATATTAGGCCTTATTTTATTTAAACCAGCAAATGGTTAGCAAAAAAAAAATCGTCAGTTTAAGTTTAAAGTGTTTAGGCGCGGGCAAAAAATTTAAAGAACAGAACTGAATAGTTACGAACAAACTCAATTTGAATATTTTTTTCGCGGACTGTAATTTTTGTTAATTGAACTTTGTATCATCATTGTCATCTATCCTACTATAATACTATTATAAATGTGAAAGTTTGTGAGTATGTTTGGATGTTTGTTACTCTTTCACGCCAGAACGGCTAGACAGATCTGGATGAAATTCGGAACAGAGATAGATTATTATATAGTCTGGAATAACACAAAGGCTGCTTTTTATCCCGGAAAATTGCGTCATTCCTGCGGGATAGCGATAAACGAATTCTATGCAGACGAAGTTGCGGGCAACAGCTAGTTCTTTATAAGTGTATCAAATTTCGAGGCAAAATTTTACTCGAAAAATAAAAAACAAACTGTCCAAGGCAAATAAGAGCTTAAAAAAATTAAGACATATTAAATAACACACAACCTAATCCTTGAGCTTGATTTTGGAATTGGTAGACATAAAGGTGCATTACAAAGCGATATTTTCCACAGTTCCATAGGATAGAGGACTAGGCTATTTTCTATACTTTCATAGGGGCAAAGCCGAGAACATATAAGCTGGCATTAATAAACAAAACAGTAAACAGTTTTACATTGGTGAATTTATTTAAATCAAATAATTATGTACAAAAGCAACAGATAAGTAGGACATACAAGAAAAATACATTAAACTAGAACTAAAAAAATGTACATAATATAGAAGAGCTCCCATACACTTACTCTCTTAGGCTTAGACGTTAGACTAGCAGCCATTTCCTCGCTGTATCGCAATGCTGATAATACGTTGTGTGAGGAAGCTAAATGTTTGTATAAAATATGCGTGAACTAAGAACCCCACGGAACTAAAATTCAATCTGGAATGGTTAAATGTAAATGGAACTGGCCAAGACATATCTGCCGCGTGCACCCACAGAGGTGGGCTCACTCAGCCACTTGGTGGGTGCTGGGGATTGGCCAACAAAGACGTGGAAGACCAAGAAGGCGATGGACGAGGCGGGACGATTTTGACGCGTATATGGACGACCTAACATTACGTCGGACGGGGAGTCCTGGAGGTCGATGGGGGAGCCCTTCGCCAAGCATTAGTAGTTCATTTAATAAATTTTATGTCTAAAACAAATAATTCCCACATAAATCTTAGTTAGAAAGAATAAATCTTGGTTTTACACAACAGTATTCCTTGAGGAGCATGGATGTGCACTAGATTTAGATTAGATTTATTTATTGATCCATCAAAATATACATAATATAAAACCAAGTCACAAAAATAAGTATAAAAAATGTGGTTTAGATGGGAAGGTACGTAAAAAGGATTGTGTTTTTTGTCTACAAGGTAGATTTTCAAAAAATATTTGACACGTGTTTTTTTCTTTTTAGACTAATTTATTAAAGCAATGCGGAGATATAATGAGTTGAAAATTACATCACGTCTTGGTACAATTTTAACTAAGCAACGGCGTCACGATCTCCCACCCCAAATTTGACACGCCTTAACTTTTTCATTTTTTGTTTGACTGACGGAAGCACAAATACGTGTCCAATATTTTTTAATAATGCAACTGCTGAACTACTTAATACATTATTCTCTAAAATATATAATTCCCATATCAGGAGTTGTAGTCGGAGGACTTGTGGAATCTTCCTCTATAACGCTATTAATCCAATCTTTGTATGCGAATACTTTAGTGTATACTCCTGGGATGTCTTGGCCGCATGGACTCGGTCCAAAGCTCACGATGCCAGCCAACTCGGTTGTCTTTCTGTTGAGGTACATCAGTGGACCACCGGAGTCCCCTTTGCAGGCATCCCTGTTCTTACTCCCAGCACACAACTGGCTACTTGTAATGGAAGCTTTATGTCTTGGCGCGACGTATTTGCTTGCACAGATCTGGAAATAACAATCCCATCAAAAACAAAACTTGTTAAAAAACAAGTCTCGCAACTTAGTTCTTTTACCTTAAAAAGTTGTGAGATCCATGTTTTAATATTGATATTGGTTGTCTGCTGCTTAGCCAAACCACGTTTTATTATTAATTTATAGGAGTGTCGGACAGGATTTGAACCCAGCTTCTAGGGTATAAGCGCCAAGCGTCCTACCAATGGGACCACCAGGACTCCCGACCAACTTACCGAAAATCTTAATCACCTGTGCTCGGAGGTCTGGTTGGGAATCGCGACGGTCTAACTGGAAGAACACTCGGCGCGTATAGCCATAAAGATCGCGGGGTCAAATCCCGTCCAGCACTCGAAAAACATTTTTTATTTGTTTATTTATAAACATGTTAAAATATGATTAATATCCGATTCTTTTAATTAGGGTCTCATACTTTGCAGGGGTGCTCAAACCAATATGACGAACATGTTCATGAATAAACGTTGAAGGGTTTCATGTCACCTGTAAATTCCTATTTTGACCAATATCGTTTATGTCATTCCGAAAATATTATTCTTTTCGCCGGAGCAATTAAATTTGTTCAAATTTACTAACGAAGTCTTACTTCCAATTCCACAAACGGTACGTGGACTCGTCTTAGAACGTTGCTTCGGGAAGCTGTCGTGTTGACAGCTCCCCAACCTGCCACTGTCATGTATAAGTTCTTCGGAGGATGAAGAGTAATGTCCAATGAAGGCAGGCAGATCGGGCGAATGAAATCTGAAAAGTAATAAATAATGAAACAAGGAAAAAAAAATATGACATAGCTACAGTCAAGATAAAAAATATGGGTTGTACAAAGTTGCAAAAATATATGGTATACGTCAACTTTATTGCCTCAATATTAATAAAATAAGATTTGATGACATAAATTCCGTTTTCGTATATTTCAAAATCCTCGTAATGTATTCTATATAGTAATAAAATACCTAACACGTGTAAATTTACGTCCGTGAATAATAGCAAAAAATCGCAATGTAGATACTGACGAGGGAGGCTCGGGGGGCTCAGCGCCCCGCAACAAAAACGGCTCTAAGTCGTGTATGGTCAAACAATTGTTTGGTCTAGTATCGTGTTTGATCAAATTTAATAATCATTCGGTCTAAACCGACTTTTTAGGGAATTTATCAAATAAACCTAACCTTTTCAAATCTATTCTACAAAGCCTATGCAATAAACTTAAAGTTTCAGCTGGAGAATTTTTAAACAAATTGATCATTCAAACGAACATTTCATTGAGACCAAACAATTTTCCGACTATCTTGTATATATTATGTCATTATACAATAATAAACGCCAAAAAATATTCAAACAACGCTCTTTGCCTTAAGGATACACTTTTATAAGCAGTAAAATAATACACAGCTGAAACTAAAGTGGGGAAAGGGGGCAGAAGCTACCTAGTAGGTATAAATACTTGTTTACTTGTATAAGGAACTGTCCTTGCCATTCTTATCAAAGCAATATCATTCTGACGTTTGACATAATTATAATTAGGATGCGATGTGATATTCTCAATAGGAACAGATATATGCCCATTGTTGCAAACTTCTTGACCAGGCTTAATTTCAACACAGTCTTTCCCTTCATGTGTTGTTTCGTATTCTCCGAGACGTATGTTGATTCTGAAATGTGTAATAAAGTTATCATAGTTACATGTTTCTCGTAATGAAATGAAATGAAAATAATTTCACATTTGCGTGGCCAGAGAAGAAGCTGGTACATTCTAGGTTATTTCTTTGCTCCCAGACCATTACTCGAAATCAGGAGCCTTCCCAAATGGCAAATAGAGCCTTGGCAAATGCCGTTCCCCACCACTGACTGAAGACACCTGACTAAGTATTACGTCTTCGATTGAATGAGTGATGTTATGTTTATCTAACGGGTCAAGTTACGTTCCTTTCCACTCATTTTTTTTTCTTTTGGGATTAAATATGTTGTAAAAACTTACGGTTTACCAACTTTAAGGGCTGCTTTTGAGAAACACTGTGCAGCAGTCATTGCATACCGCCCACTGATCAAAATAGCGCTGCAAAGCAATTTTATTTCATCCTGCTTCTTATATTCTACTAGAGCCATCCATGGGTATTCATCAATCTCTGCTATTGAAGTACCTGAATAATAATAGTAATAATATGTAGTAGGTACTCTGTGTTGGCTGCAATTTTATTGCGTCCCTAAAATTTGTGCAATGCAGTTCCACTCGTCGTTCATTATTCAAACAGCTGACGAACGAAATTCCCTGGCAAAAGCCGCAGTAGCCTAGTGGTCTGACCTGTGACCTCTCAAACCGAGGGCCGTGGGCTCGAATCCCGGGCTCGCACCTTTGAGTTTTCCGGAATTGATGTGCGAAATTACGTTTAAAATTTACCATGGAGTTTTCGGTCATATAAAACAACTTAAGGAAACCTACTCCTGTGATTCGATGATGTATGAAGTTCCCAAACCGCACCGCTCAAGCTCTCTCATTCTGATGGAACGTATGTAGGCTGGAGATGATGATGATGTATGTGTACCCTGAACGTTACCACCTGGCCGTCTTCACATCAAGGGTGATTTACTAGGCACGAGCGCTCCGCCCTAGATCACATCTCCGCTTACCATCAGGCATGGTTGTGATCAAATGAATGCTTAGTAAGCATTAAAACAATAACATTATACCGAATCTGCTGCGTATTGAAGTGTTCTGTTCTGCTTACTATCTGTTTACACCTAAATTTATTTACGTCGTTCGAAAGACCTTTTGTTTTCCTAGTGTTCTTATATAGAAACTTACCTTTCAACATTGAATTCCCATTGGCAAGGCCGCAACATCCGCTTTTAGGATCTGGAGGAACATCAGATAAAGCGCATTCTTTGGCAGAACCTGGAAATAGAATGTGACAAAAACTAGATAGGTATGTATTTATAGGGGGAGGTAACGTCTGTTGACACTTTAAGAATCTTGACTCCGACCAATACCATCTAAAAGACCTTCTCCAATTTTAGTCTATTTTAGCAATGATTCTACGGAATCCATTAGAAAAATCTTGCATGACTCATCAACGTCTAGCCATTACATTTACAAAGCTGATTTTCATCACAGAGATCCTATTTATGAAGTTAAGAAGGAATAAGATCGGATTTCCCGAAATTTCAATGGAGTAGACAGTTATGTAAAAGATAAATGTCAAAATATGTATAGCTTAAACATTTTGTATGGTAACATTATTCTTTGGGTTGTTAACCGACAAAAGAAGAGAATAAACAACCTAAATACTGACAATATATATAATAACTTAGACTAATCAATGGATAAAATCTTTTGTTATAAGTGTAAGTTCTTAAATACGACTACAATATCACAATTAAAACGAACGAAAACACTTTATAATGAGGTTCACGTAATTTCACTACACCTTCGTTGGTTCATTTCTAAAGCACAGGTCATTGAAAATTAGGTAATAATTAATTTATACGTACTTATTCCACACAACGTCGCACAAACAATAAAAATGCACCAATGCATGGCTTTAATGCGATCATCAAAACACATCCGTAGTAAACAAATCCAACAATCATATGAAAAACCAAACCTGAATGATCTTATATTTAAAGTTGTCCGGCTCGACCAATTTAGTTATGCTGCCGATATAACTTGAAACGTAACATCAGAGTCATAAAATTATGACACCACAGTTTATAAAATAAGTTTGTACAGGAAAAACCAGTTGCTATTATGAGCAGAATCTTGATCTGATTATGTTTAAAGTTGGAACATAGTTATTTATATGTAGATGTTGATACTAGTTGCTAAAGTAATATTTTATTGAATCGGGCGTTACTTTGTGGTTGTCTATATTTGTTTACTAAAATCAATTACCTCGTTAGTGCGGAGCACACGTCCAATAGAGTTAATTCTATGCGACATCCTTATTTTCATGCAAAATATAATCATTGCTTATCATAGGTACTATAAAACTAGGCAACAAAGCCGCGGGCGTAAGCTTGTATCAATAGGTACATAAAACAATAGACAATTGTATATTGATGAGTTTATTGAAACAAATAATTACACTAGTACTAAAATACATGTAGTATAGAAGAACTGCTTCGTGGCAAAGATGCAGATCTACAGACTATACTTAGACATTAGACTGGCGTTCTGCTGTATTACAATACTGATGGTACGTTGTGCTAGAAATCAGCTAGCCCTTCGGTCTCCAGTAGTGTCAATAAGCTTTGTTAAATCTTTGCACAAAATATTCGTGCTGGAATCCCACAGGTATGTATTGTCTGCGGCATGCACCCAGAGAGGCAGAAGTGGGCTCACTCAGCCACTTGGTGGGTGCCGGAGATTGGCCAACGACGACGTCGAGGCAGACCAAGAAGGCGATGCACGTTGGCGGGAGGATTTGGTCGCGTATATGGTAGAATGGCCTGACATTGCGTCGGATTGGAAGTTGTGGACGTCAAAGGGAGAGGCCTTTGACCAGCAGCATTAGTTCATCTAATTATTTAATATCTAAAAAAAATTATTCCCGAATCAGGAGTCGTAGATGTTGGCGAATTAGTTTTGGAGTCTTCTTCTATGACGCTATGAATCCAGTCCTTGTAGGGGAGTACTTTGGTGTACACTGATGGGATGTCTTGTCCGCATGGGGTAGGTCCACGGCTCACGATACCAGCCAACTCCGTTGTGTTTCCTCTTGAGTACATCAGTGGACCACCAGCGTCCCCCTTGCAGGAATCCCTGTTCCTACTTCCAGCACAAATTTGGTAATTTGTTACTTTCGGAAATCCTACTCTGATATTTTCACATTTCTGGAAATAGTAAATAAAATACAATGATAATAAAGTTTCTTTCATGCTGGTCTGGGAGCGGGGAAGAAACATAGAATGTACCAGTTGCCTCTCTTCCCGCGCAGATGGTAAGAGCCCATCGTGGGATTGAGCGAAGATCTTAGGGATCATGTTGTATAGCCGATGTGGCTAGCAACCCATCACTGTTTTGATTCCCTTTTCCATCCATATTGCCACAATTATGCTAAGCGTGGTCTTTAGGTCTTGGGCTATGTCTACCCCGTAAGGGATGGAGACGTGATTTATGTATGTATGTGTGTATAATAAAGTGTTGGAGTATTGGTTCTTCAACCGTCCGTTTCTCGCGGAACATTTACCAACTCTGGTTGAGCTCTGGATACAGCCGGCGTCACCAGTTTTCCCGGACCGGTTCAACTTACTTAAGGATCCTCAAAAAACAGGTGTACTTTTATCCTAAGTTCCCTTAACCCTCCTATTATGTGTGACCTTGGCTGGCGGTGATGACTCCATCAAGTGACTCTCATACTCGTTTTCCTAATCCATAAAAATTATGTGGGCTTGTCGTTGGCTTGTTTCATAATATTTCCGATAAAAAATGCAGCATTTAAACCATAACAAGTGGAAAATAGGGGTCACGTTAGATGTTTATTTCTCTACTTTATATTGTTGCAACGGAAGTTTACTTCTCAAGTTTTATCTTCAGATCATAATTGTGTTTTTTCGGAGCAAATTTGTAATCGTTAAAACGTATGAAACAACACAAACTACTCATATTTATTCGGATGACTTGTTAAGCAACATAATTTATTCAAATTTAGTAGAGACTAGCAGTTGCCCGCATCTTCGTCTGCATAGAATTCCTTTATCGCTTTCCAGCAGGAATTACGCAATTTTCCGGGATAAAACGTAGCCTATGTGTTATTCCAGACAATCAATCTATGTTCCAAATTTCATCCAGATCTGTTCAGCCGTTTTGGAGTGAAAGAGTAGGTAACAAACATCCATCCATCCATCCATACTTACAAACTTTCGCGTTTATAATATTAGTAGGATGTCTTACTTGAGCATCCACAAATGGTACGTCGACTCGTCTTAGAATGTTGCTTTTGGAAAGAATCCGGTTGACAGCTCCCCAACCTGCCACCGTCATGTATAAGTACTTCGGAGGACGAAGAGTAATGTCAAATGAAGGCAGACAAATAGGGCGAATAAACTCTGAAAAGTAATATTAAAATATAAAAGCAAAAACGTCATAGGTACATGAACAGGAGCTCCGACATGTTTTTAATCACTCAGTGCTTATGAAGGTGAGCTCAAAGTGACAGCCAACCATGAACTCAACCACATTGGTTCGAAACATGTCGCGTACTGGGACCGTGCGAAGTGTATTCTGTCGTCCTAATTCAAAAGGACGTATGTTTTAAATCTTTGGTCAGATTAGGCATCAATCCAGTAATCATATTTGTGTTCCTTTCGCTGGCGCTGCGGCGAAAGCTCCAGAAAGAAGGACTACGAACTAAGATTTCTTTAAATTTCTAAATGTCAGTGAAAATTAGAACACATAGAAAAATCCGAAAAGTAAAGCTATGGCCGGGAATCGAACCCGGATCCTCGTCATTCCGTGACGCGTGCTATACCCCTACACCACCTAAGATTTCTTTTTTATATATTCATGTGATAGATTCATGTCTAATCTGAAATTGGGGGGTATAGAAAACGATCACAGCGCATGCTGTGGCAGAAATAAGCAACAATAGAGGCTTAGTAAAACGATCACAGCGCATGCCGTGGCAGAAATAAGCAACAATAGAGGCTTAGTAAAACGATCACAGCGCATGCCGTGGCAGGAATAAGCAACAATTAGAGGCTTAGTAAAACTTGTCAATGTTGCTCTGAAATTGGGTCATAACTAAACTTGTTTTATAGGGTGTTAAGGTCACCTATGTTTGGCGAATTATGTTGGCTAGTATTAAATAACTGTCGCCATTATTTGTTAGTTCTTCGAAGTCCATTACATCTTCTGCTAAAACCAACTTATTTCCTTTTAGCATAGTTTGGGGCTGAAACTTATTGTGTGTTTTATACTCTCATAACCTTTAGTTAGTTAAGAGTACTGTTGGTAACAAATGCCTTTAAAATACTATTTATTGCCTTTCTTTACAGGGTGGGCTCTTTAATAGAAGCAAAAATTAAAACACAGCTACCGGTTTCACCCAGAGCTAACTTCGTTCTACAGCTTTAAAATTATTCTGTATTTTCCTCTACCATTTTTACTAAAGTTTAATTGGACAAGCAATGTATTGCTAAATCCCTCACTTAGTAATGTAACAGGCGATGTCATTTGATTTGTTTGTAATAAACATAATGATAAATTTACTTATTGAAATTACCTTCCATGCTGGTCTGGGAGTAAATAAAAAACAAAGAATTTACCAGTTGCTTCTCTTCCCGCGCAGATGGTAAAAGCCCATCGAGGGAATGGGCAAAAGTCTTAGGAATCATGTTATAGGCGATGCGGCTAGAAACCCATCACTATTTTGATTTCCTTTTCCATCTTAAATTAATCATGCTAAACGTGGCCTTAAGGTTTTGTTACCTTAGGTTCTGTCTACCCGTAAAGGATAAAGATGTGATATATGTATGTACGTATAAAATTACTTTATTCTTGAAAGTAGCAGAACTTGTGTTTTAATTTTTTGCTCCTATTACAAGGCCCACCCGGTATATCATTTATTTACTGTATTATAAAAATGCGAAAGTAATTCTGTCTGTCTGTCTGTCTGTCTGTTACCTTTTCACACATAATCCGCTGGAGTGGAGTAGTTTGAGTCCCGGGGAAGGATATAGGAGCGAGCCCGAGCTCGCACCTCTGAGTTTTTCGGAGTTTATCTATGTGCGAAATTCCATTTGAAATTTACTTAATTACCTTTTCGGTGAAGGAAAACATCGTGAGGAAAGCTGCACACATCTGCGAATCAATTCACTGGTGTGGGTGAAGTTCCCAATCCGCACTGGGCCCGCGTGGGAACTATAGCCCAAGCCCTCTCATTATTGAGAAGATTGTATAAAAAATACAAAAACGTAACAAAAAAAGAGTTACGCAACATTATATTTATAAATCAACAGGGATAGAGAAAAAACTGTACATTAAAGATGTTCGACAAAAAACAATGGACACGAGTTATAAACGGATCATACACGAACGTGGTCAGAATTAATTATCTATAGCTTTAATTTTTTTGTCAGTATGTCTATGTTTTTTTACAAACTGCAAAAATTACAAGACATAAATGAAGTTTCTTAACGCTGATGCTGATTACGATCCCGAGGTAAAACATCTGTAGGCTTATTACCTAGCTCGTTCGCAATCGCCATCGTGTTCATTTTGACAGTTCATGTATGGGCTGACAATTTGCATCGGAATCAGCTAGCTGTCACATTCATACAAGAACTGTCAAAATGAGCACGATGGCGATTGCGAGCGAGTTAGATAATAAGCCTACTGATCTCTATTTTGTGGCCTCTCCCCACAAATGAACAAAGGTTCATTTTTGTTAGCAGCGAAATAAGCACAACAGAACTATTGTTAAGTATTTTATTACCTGTATAGCGAACTGTTCTTCTCATTCTTATCAAAGCGATATCATTATCTTCGAGAATTTCAAAATTCGGATGGATTGTAACTTTCTGAATAGGAATTGAAATAGCACCATCATTGCAGACGTTTTGACCTGGTTTCACTTCAACACAGTCTTTCCCTTCATTGGTTGTTTCGTAGTCGCCAAGACGGATTTTGATTTGCCTGCTTTAGAAATGGACATAACCTTTATTCAACATCAAAAAATACACAGACTCTTAAACTAACACAAAAAACGTACAGAGTTGATGATACCGAAATGGAATTTGACTCAGCATTATGCTGCAGTAGGTGCAGAAGGTTAGCGACCTTCCTTCTTTATAGCACAGCCACCAGTAATTTGTAAGCTAGTCATTGCTCTATATACAGAAGCAGTAAATAATTTTGGTTTGGGCATGTAGAGCGGATGGATGAAAGTAGACTAACTAAACAGATCTATATGGGGAGTGTGAATGGTTACGTTGGGAGGGGAAGGCCTAGACGGACGTTCCGAGACCAAATAGGAGACGTTTTGGAAAAGGTCAGGTCAGGAGTACCCGAAACCGACGAGCATGTATGAAGAGACTGATGACTGTGGATGAAGCGAAAGAAATATGTCAGGATCGTAGCAAGTGGAATAAAGTAGTCTCTGCCTACCCCTGTGGGAAAGAGGCGTGACCGTATGTATGTATGTATGTAAATAATTTCACATCAATTGCGTGGTCTTTTGGAGAGTTATCTCGAAAAGAACCTAGGCCGGGCAAGGACCGCTGCGCTCGGGAGCACAGCATTACACGGACTAAAATGTCTTGCAATATGGACCACTCGATCGAGAGCAAGACGCAAAAGGCACCTGGTCCTGTGTAATGCCTACGACCAATTTGTCATGGTATGATGATCAAACGGGTCAAAACATGTGCCTATCAACTTAATTATTTGTTTTGGGCGTCTATCGACTATCGCCTAAAATGGCAAGTAGTACAAATTTCGGCCACAACCCTCATAAAGGTCATGAGGATCTGAAAAGACTGTGACGGGCAAGGTAAAAGGTAAAAGACTCAGAGGGTGTAGCCTAAAAAGATAGTCAGATCAGATATCCGGAAATCTGGGGACGATCGGTACAACGGTCCATCGCGCGGGAGACAGAAGCGATGGAGAGATATTGCACATGACATTTATGGGGCTCACAATCCTCAACATTGTCGACTGATTGAAGAGAGATTTGTTTTAAGATTAAGTGAAACAAAAGAAAGCTTACGTTTCGATAACGGCCCCATTTGAATGGTCGACGAAACACTGTGCAGCAGATATTAGATAACGCCCACTGATCAAAATGGCGCTGCAAGAGAAGTGGCCTCTCTTAGGTTCTACTAGAGCCATCCATGGGTATTCATTAATCTCGGCTATGGAAGTATCTGAAATCAAAGTTTTCCTCAAATACCCTCAATAATCGGCGCAACAAAGTTTTTAGGTTTCATGAAAAATTGATTCGTGGTAAACATAATTTTGAATTTGTATATTTTTTTAAAGCGAATCAAAATTGCCCTACATTGCAATCATATCGACACCTCCTAAGTATACTGAGGCAACTGCAAAATCTTGATTTTACAGGAGAGCCGTGCAAAGGTAAAATCATTTGTAACTTTTTAATCTGTAAAGTCAATTCCATAAAACTTTGGATTCGCTGGAACAAAAGTACCTCTTTTCAGACTACATATATGGAATTCTGAAATTAATGTTAGGTTTTGAGAAAATGGTAGATACACTAGTGTACACGTATTTTACGTGTTCTGATTTGTGGTATACTGAGGCAACTACCCCTTGATCCAGTATACACCGTACTAAGTTAATTGTTATTTTTTTCTATTTTTCATTTAATAATTAGATAAATATGTTACATAAATCCATACTGTTTAAAAATAAATACTTAGCTCATGCTCAAATGCCCTTTATCATTATTTGGTCGACATATTAGTCACTTGCACCAATATACGCTTAAATTAAGGTCGCTTACACCTGTGTACTGTTAAACATATTTAATGTTTTGCTGATTAAAACGGGAAATTATATATATATTTTTATTAATGATAATAGAAAAAAGTTTTTTTTTAATGAACAAACGTAAATTTCAAATAAAATCTGTTTCTATTATGTTCGTAAAAATCTTTTAATCATAGCTCCATCATTCCTAAAAGTAACTTATTTAACAACCACAGTTTGAGCAATATTCGTTTTAGTTTAAAAATCAACATAAATCTATCCAAAATAGTCTTCTTTTCTTAATTATTGAGACTGTACTATTAAGTACTTATAAAAAATATAAAAACTTAAGTCGCTTCTTCTAAAGGTTCGATTTATCATTAGCAAGGATTCATTCCTTATTTTTAACGCCTTAGTAGGATTTATCATTGCACCTTTATTCATAACTTCTAAAATTAAAAAATATTAATTTAAAAATTACAATATGAGGGATTACTAATGTTTGGCAAAGAATGTTCCCCAAAGCATCACATCGCAAATTTTGTTTCCCAAATTTTTATTTGGCAAAAATTCAATTGTCAAAACTACTTATCGCAATATTACAGTTATTATCGCAGAATATTTATCATTTAATATCAAAATCACAATTACGAGTAAGTGCCTTTATTCCGAATTGACAAGGTACTATTTCCTTTAGTCATCGTTTTTTGTGATCAATCTGTTGTAAAATTCAGTGTGTTGCGATGGTATTATATTATACCACAATTGTGGAGGGCAAAACCGAAACCGGATTGTATTTCTTATGTACATGTATGTACGCTTGTGGGAAGTATATAACAATGACCTCATAATTGGTTTAAGAAACATTAAAGTAGCGTACCACGAACGTTTGCCAATTGACAAACAAAAATTTAAAGATCTTAAGATCATTAATGATAACTATAATAGATAACTAGAATAGAATAACATTAATGAATTTGATAATATCAATGTATAGCTTTAATGTACTAATTAAATTGAAGGCATGTTTTGACGTTATATTACAATCCTAGATTTAGATATTAACTACTATTGTGTGCCCTTGCAGGGCGTCATGGACTGACTTAGAACAACGTTACCATCTTCATATGTATGTACATGACTTGACAATGAATAAATAAATAAATAAATAAATCTTTGTCGAAGTGGTATTATACCATCTTAACACACTGAATTTTACAACAGGTTGGTCATAAAAAACGATGACTAAAGAAAAATAATAGTACCTTGTCAATTTGAAATAAAGGCTTTTACTCATAATTGTGATTTTGATATAAAATGATAAATATTCTAGTGCCATTATAATTAAGAGAGAAACGATTAAGACAGTTTTTTTTAATTTGTATCAATTTGTTAAGGTCAGTTGAATAACTTGTCAAGAAAAGCTTCATTTTGCAAGGTTACAAGTATAATAATCATTAATTTTACGGAAATCACAGTGCATTAGAAAATAAGTGGTTGTATCTTAGACAAAATAATTTAATTTCTATCGTAAAAGGTATATTTGACGTACGCCGCGTCGTTGGTCTCTCGCGTATACTGAGGCAACGTCAGGTTACACCACGCTTGTGCCGCCCCTCCACAATATCTGTACCGCGTACAGTGGTGTAAGCGACTTGCCTCAGTATACAACGTACTGATTTACAAAATTGTGTTGTATACATTTATATACGTCACTTTATTTTCGAATCCAACAGGAATTTTACCATGAAATTTTTGTGGCAAGTAGATATTAGTATTTTAGTCAAAATTATGTAAAAAACCGAAAATGTCAAAATGGTCACTTGCCTCAGTATACTTAGGAGGTGTCGATATACAACTACACAATTTAATTAAAATAACAGGGGAATAAATAAAAACTCAATTTAGCAAATAAAACTTTCACATAAAATGTTAAGTGATTCTAACTCAGTTTAAAATAAAAAAAAATTCTTAGTAGTGTTTTCATTTAACTTATTTTTTCCCAATGAACTCCCATTAGCAAGGCCGCAACATCCACTTTTAGGATCTGGAGGAACGTCAGATAAAGCGCATTCTTTGGCAGAACCTGGACATAGAATGTGACAAAAAATAAATTAGTCTTTCCCACATAGCAAATGCAAAAACAAAGTAATAGGTAAGAGGAGGATCTTTTTAACTTTAGGGATCTCTCTTTTGTTCCTCAGTCAGTCCACTAACGTTGAAGATCTTGACATTGACGAATATCATCCAAAGACCTCTTCCATTGTCGTAGTCATTTTTAAAGACCTATTTATATTAAATTTAGTAGTGTATCCACACATAGGTATAAAGAAGTATATATTCCTTTGTTGCCAGTACTAAATCATATAATTATCTCTCTTTTAAAAAAAAAAGAGTATGATGCCGTCTCATAAATGGACAAACGGACAGGACAACTACTGAGTGTTCAGTCGTTGTTTATTTTATTTCTCTACAAAATTCTTTTAAAGAAAATCCTGACAAAACCATTAGATCCAGAAGGCAGACATTCTGCATAAAGTATTCCCTGTTCCATTTATTTTTTACTAGCTTCTGCCCGCGACTTCGCCTGCGTAGAATTATGCATAAAAACCTTCCTCTTGAATCACTCTATCTATTAAAAAAAAACACATCAAAATCCGTTGTGTAGTTTCGAAGATATAAGCATACATAGGGACATAGGGATATAGGGACAGAGAAAGCGACTTTATTTTATACTATGTAGTGTTAGTGATGACGGATAGGAATTTGATCAAATTTCCCATAGTTCTAATGGCTCGGAAAGTTCTGTGTTGAGAACAGACTTAAGCTAGTATTACACATGGCACGTGAAACTTGAATCTGTGGACATTAGTTTTTGGGTATTTGATCGGCAAAAAGAAAGAATTAATGCCGTGATCTTTTGTTTAAATTATAACCTCTTTGATTTTATTTTCACAATGTAAACGAACAAATTTGTAATAAAGTTCACAATTATTTTACTGCACATAATTTCTCACACACAGTCCATTGAAAATTAAATTATTTATAACTAATTAAACATACTTATTCCACACAATGTCACACAAACAATAAACAGACAACGATGCATGGCTTCAATGAGAGCATCAAAACACCCGTACTAAGCAGATCTAACAATCATAATAAAAGTATCTAATCTTAAGATCATTTTATAAATTCTTACGGCTCGACCAATGTAATAATGCGGCTGATATGACTTGAAACACAATTATTTGACGTCTAAAATCATGATACCGTAGTTTATTTAAATAAGTTGGTACAAGAAAAACCAGTTGCTATGATTGATACGGGCACAACCTTGATATTCCGGGAACGTGCACGAACTACTACAGCTGGCAGCGCTAAATCGACAAAAGAAACACTCCGACTGAAGGACTTCGATTACAAAAGTCATGCGACTATAAAAAAAAAGAAACACTGTATAGACGGTAGATAAAACTTTCAGAAGTGTCAATAATAATGTAAACAAGAAACGATTCATGTTTATTTTTCATGGCAATTAATTCTATCAAAGAAACGAGAATTGTTTTACCAATTTTTTATTTATTTCTACCTTTACTGTTAGAATTATAATAAACAAAAAATATTTACCTTGCTACTCTGCTACTCACGTGCAAGATAACCAAGCCTGTGTGAAATATATATGTATTTACTACTGCCACATAAAACACATAATTATAAATCCTACAAACTTAATTATCCCTTACACCACACAAACACTGACGCCTTTCGGTTTCAGACGACACGACGAACGATGCAACATACGCGTTGGAAACCCCGGCTAGGCAGAAGAAGTGTGTAGGCAAACCACCTGCCCGATGCGATGGTCCGATGACATAAGGGAGACAGCAAGACCTGTCAGGAAGAGGGAAACGGGCAACCGTTCGGGATGGAGACGGATTGGAGTGAGGTGTGGTGAGGGGAGATGAATGAGAAACACGTCTGTTTAGTAGAACGTAATGGTTTAATACTAACTTAGGCACACAATACATAATATATATTAAGGTTTCCCCACCTCATCTCCGGGGTGATAGAAAAAAAAAAATGAGATTACATACATTTTTTTTTTTTTTTGTATAAGTAAGTAAAAAATTTTGTATACTAACTTATTGTCTAAAAAGCTTAGTCCTGTTCTTGTGAACAGTTTCTAGTTTTCCATCCTTAATTATCTCTACATTAGGTGACACATCATTTATAACCTTGTAAGGTCCATTGTATACATTTTGTAATTTGGAAGCAAGGCAAGGTCGCCATGAGGTGTGGTGAGGGGAGATGAATGAGAAACACGTCTGTTTAGTAGAACGTATGGTTTAATACTAACTTAGGCACACAATACATAATATATATTAAGGTTTCCCCACCTCAGGAGAGACGTATTCCCAACGGTAGGCGTTTACACGCTGAAGAAGAAGATGTCTATTTTACTCTATTGACGAATTTCTCTATGCTCTAACAAAACGTTGGTTACTTGGTAGCACACTAGCTCACTAAACAGAGGGGCGTGCCGCGGTCATTCTTCAGCTTTTTGCTCACCTTCCTTTTTTGCCGGTACGGAGTATAAGGAGTAACGATAGCAAAACGGTATGAATTTTTAGTCATGTTCGACCAAAAAGCTTATTTTTCAAGTCCGATGCAGTTTTGGAGCCCGATTTTTGAAAGCGCGTGTGAAAATACCACTCGAATGTGGTATAAATCTGTTTATATCTTCAAGACTATTATATAGCTCTAATCAAATTTTTGACTAGGTCACAAGATTTGAGAGTCCTAAGTATCTTCTAAGCTACTCGTATTTAAAATTCAGCACAATTTTTCACCGCTTTCGAGTGGTATTTTTATACAATGTGCTTTCAAAAATTGGGCCCTTGGTCTGCGACATTACGTATGTGTATTATGTTCGTCCGGGTGGAATCTTGCGACTCAATTTTGAAGCAGATATCTTCATCTGATTGAGCAGAAATTTTGCATACATAAGTCAGATGACAATACAATTGGTAGTAAAATGGTCCAGCCAGCACCGTCTCCGCAGTAGGGAACTCTTCAACGGTTGGTCCGATTGACTTGAAATTTGGAACACATATGCAGGACGGATGGCAATGCAAGTACAGTCAGCAAAAAAGCTTGTATCTAAAACAAAATTTTTAAGTTAGGTTATTCTTTGTACGGCCACCCAAATGGGATCCTGGGGTCTGTGTAACCTTATCGGAACAAGTGACCAGCTTGTCATAAGTGGGTGTCAGTGTCAAAGTAATACGACGTTGATTGTACAAACGGGGTGCTAGTCGGGTTACCTCCGCGTGTGATCAAGAGCTGCGGTTCGTTTTTGGATCCGTCCGAGGGGAAGTGCAGTGCTTGTTCCGGTGCACCCTGGGCACCGGTTAATGATTTCCTGGCGGTCTCCGAGGGATATCATTATCGGAAGACCAGCGCTGGCTGCAAGGCCAGCATTATGCTGAGATGGGACCATTTCGTGATATATGTCCTTATGTTTTTTACCTCTTTTTCTTGTCTTTGTAACTATTGTCTATGTCACGAATAAATGTTTTCTTTCTTCTTTCTTTCTTTCTTTCTTTGGCTAAGAGCCCGACAGGGGGAGGGGTCTTTTGACCGTGTTCTACCGTACAACGCTGCCGACATTTTTGTCACAAGATTTTTGAATACTGTATTTATTACTTTGATATTGGCGAAATCATCGCATCGATCGATGGGGCCATATTAAAAAAGAAGAAGAAGAATTGTACAAATGTTTTAAAGTTGGCTAGGGTTCTGTTTGGCTGACTTATACAAATGTAGGTAAATGGGAATCGTAGCACTCGCCAGGGGTCCGGCGACTACAAAAGTTAAACAAAGAAAACAAACAGTTGTGTTTGAGGTTTTATTATAAATCGCAAAACAAATCTACTCGAGCGACATCGCGTGGGACAAACTATTACTTTAGTACTCTGTCATAGCACATTTTGACGGGTTACACATGTCAAATGTATATTTTAACGTTACAAATTTCAAATGACAAGGTTCTAAGTAAGCTCATTTACATGCGCAGTTCTGTATGTATAATACAATTACCAGTTGTATGTAGTAGTGTACAGAACTGATATGGGACTTAAGTCATTTTTCTGATTTGGAACGTCAATTTGTCTCTTCTCACACATTTACTCACACATTCACATTCATCCATGCTGGTCTGGGAGCAAAGATAAAACATAGAATGTACTAGTTGCTTCTCTTCCTGTGCTGATGAAAAAGCCCATCGAGGCAATGGGCTAAAACCTTAAGAATCATGTTATAGGCGATGCGGCTAGCAACCCATCACTATTTCGATTCACCTTTCCACCTACACGCCCACAATTACATGTGCGAAATGTGGCATTTAGGTTGCCCTAAGCTCTGCCTACCCCGTAAAGGATAAAGACGTGATTTATGTATGTATGACATACAACAGGTCATTAAATTTACTTAAATCGAAGGTGTCTAAATTATTGTTTCTCGCTTTCTCTCTCTCTCGTAATTAAGTATTTTTATTATCTCGACCGTCGGAATAGCACAAGCAATAATGACACTTATTACTCCGGTATTAGGACGCGTTACGCGCTGATGGCCTCTTGATGATCGTGAATATGGCTGTCACACGCAAATCGCGCTATACGTCATTTTAGGCATAGTGACATTTTACAGGAATTATATACTTGGTATCAAAAAAACTGGGTCACTTCTTGCTGAAACTTGTATGAAAAGTGACCCGATTTTTTTGCTACCAAGTATAATACAATTTTATAAAAATATTATGTACTAATTGTTGCCCGCGACTCCGTCCGCGCAGAATCCGCTTATCACTTATCTCTTTCTAGAACAAAAAGTTAGAAAAAGACGGGCAATCGGGAAGTGCTAGACGTGCTGCTAAAACATTCCGGACCAATTTCAAGAAACCCCAACAAAAAACAAAAAAACATGGAAATGTTATAATTCTCTTCCCGCGCAGATGGTTAAAGCCCATCACAATAATGGACGAAAACCTTAGGAACCATGTTATTTTCATTCCCCTTTCTAATACGCCCACAATCTTGTTAAACGTGGCTTTTAGGTCTAATATCTATGTGTGTAAGTTTTAAGAGCACGTCTCCGGATTAAGTCTTAGCATTATTGAGTGAAGCCACAAAATAGATAGGTACAGAACACAATCTACATACAAAGTGCGCTCGAGCAACGCACACATAGACACTGCTTACAGACACATCTGGGACCGGTTCGAACCAAAGCGAGCGCGAGTGCCATCTGCTTGAGACGCGTCTGTGATCTTTTTTGTGCAATAATGAAGCAACTGATACATAAAATGCACATAGACTGGTACATATAGAATGTACCAGTTGCTTCTCTTCCCGCGCAGATGGTAAAAACCCATCGAGGGAATGGACGAAAATAGGAATCATATTATAATCATAAGCGACGCGGCTAGCAACCCATCACTATTTTGATTCCCCTTTCCACCGATACGCCCATAATCCTGCTAAACGTGGCCTTTAGGTCTTGTTACATTAGGCTCTGTCTACCCCGTAAGTGATAAAGACGTGATTTATGTATGTATGTAAGTATTGAGCAACTATAAAAAAAGACATAACTGGCGCAAATGTCAAAATCGTCGCGAGATATTTTCTGTGTCAAATTTGTAAAATAACAAAAGTTTTATAGTAAAAATTAAAATTTATTAATTATTATTAATTTATATTTCCATTCTTTCCGTTTCATTCTCAACAACAAATCAAACAACTAGATACGAGTGCCAATACCACGATAGTTTTTTGTGCATAAGCCATAGTTGAAAACTCTTTTTTTTTAACGGAGAGGAAATCTTTATGTGGGGCTCCCCCCCGAAGGGCTATACCCGAACTAAAAACTCTCTGGCGTTGCCTCAATCCGGTTTGATGGGGACGCTGTGGGATGCCACTAGGGTTTCACCACTCCCTCGGTGGCCCCGGCTTCCGTCTTCCCTTAGACAATGAGACCGTGCAATGCAGGTAGGTAATGATAGTTGACA
The DNA here is from genome assembly GCA_949127965.1 of Pandemis corylana. Classification (NCBI taxonomy): domain Eukaryota; kingdom Metazoa; phylum Arthropoda; class Insecta; order Lepidoptera; family Tortricidae; genus Pandemis; species Pandemis corylana. Next base: position 7,693,593 of record OX421873.1, read on the forward strand.
ACCCTAGAGCGACCGCCGAGGGTATATGAAAAGTGAAGTACATACATTATGATTGACTTCTGTACCTATCTATTTTGTGGTAAAGCCTGCTCCTTTTTATCGGCTACCGATAATATTTCCAAAGGACCAAAGTAAACCTCGCTCTGCATGTTTCCAACAAATTGGCCCTCCCAAAGCTTAAATGTTTTAAAGCGACTTTCGACAAAATAATAGCTAACGCGTGCGAATTTATGAGTCGAGATAAAAATGTGACTTCCCCGGCCTGACAGAGATTAATCTATCCCAAGTAATATACGATATGCGGCACTTTTAAAAGGCGATTTTTATTTCACATGAACATAAATTTTACTATCAACTACAATTACCATCATCCAAAGCTGTGTGCTTCCATCCGTGTCATCTACGTACATACATACACATATCACGCTCATATCCCTTACGAGGTAGACAAAGCCTATGGTAACATGACCTAAAGGCCACAGTTAGTATAATTGTGGGCATATAGGAAAGGGCAATCATAATACCCGCATCGCCATAACATGATTCCTAAGATTTTCCCCCTATTCCGTCGATGTCGATAGATGTTACCTACATACCGTCACGCCTCTTTCCTACAGGGAAAGGCAGAGACTAGTTTGTTCCACATGCTACGATCTTTTATTCTTTAAACTAGCTTCTGCCCGCGACTTCGTCTTCGTAGAATTATACATAAAAACCTTCCTCTTGAATCAGTCTATCTAATAAAAAAAACCGCATCAAAATCCGTTGTGTAGTTTTGAAGATATAAGCATACATAGGGACATAGGGACACAGGGACAGAGAAAGCGACTTTGTTTTATACTATGTAGTGATGAAGCGTGAAGGTATGTAATTATGTACAAATATTTACAGATGATACTGACAGTTTAGTTTGTTACAATGTTGTTTTTAACCCAGACGCATAAATATAAAGTATGTGTCTGTCTGTGGCATGTAGCTCTCAAGCGGATAAACCAAATTCCGATGCGGTTTTTTCATTCGAAATCCAGTTTCCTTGCGGTGATCCTTAGCCATGTTTGGTAGAAATCGGTCAAGCAGTTTGTAGAGTATCAGCTCTTTTCCAAAATGGTGTAAGGCTTTTTGGCATATCTATTTAATCAGCCGACATCCACCCACTGCTGAGTAAAGGCCTGTTCATTTTCACGCCACTTTGCCCGGTCCCGTGCCAGTCTCATCCGCAGTTTTCCAGCCAAATGACAAATGTCATTTGACCAACGGGCTGATGATCTGCCCACTGACTTTTTACCCAGTCTTGGCCACCACTCTGTGACCGCCTTCGACCATCTGTCGTCGTTCCGTCTTGCCACTTCAGCTATGTTATCCTAGTTCCGACATCCACAACTCTAGTCCGTTTCCGAATTTTGGAATTGGGGATGTGGTCAGGAAGTGAGATGCCCAACATAGCTCGCTCCATGGTTCTTTGTGCGACTTTTATTTGGTGCATGTTTGCCTTCGTGAGCGTCCATGTTGCATATAATTGACTTGATTACTATATAGTTTATAAATTGTGTGTATCCGCATTGGTTAGAAAAGAGTATGCTTAGTTGGATTAGTCACATAGAGAGGAAGGATGAATGAAGATTAAATTAACTAAACAGATTTACATGGCGAGTGTGAATGGATGCGTTAGAAGGGGAAGCTTAGACGGGAGTTCCGTGACCAAATTGGGGAAGTTTTGCCAAAATATCAGGTCAAAGAGTACCCTTAACCGACGTGCATGTATGAAGGAACAATTGACGAATTTAGATGAAGCGAAAGAAAAGTAGTGCCTGCCTATCTCTATGGGAAATAGACCTGACGGTATGTACCTATGTACAAATATTGTATTACTGTTGTTGTATACATAGTTACCTACGCGAAGTTATTACAACCCGGCATCATAAATCAATGTGGTTGAGCACACATTAAATTTGGGGTCACGCTTAAATCAAATAAATCAAAACTCAATTTTGGCTATCTTTAGTGAAGTTAGGCACGCTATGTTAAACTTTGATTTTTGATTTCTGTAGCAATGCAGTAATTGGAGCAATTTAAGGTGCTGTTCCACCACCAGCCAGGCGAGACGGGGATTGAAATTTACATACATACATACATACCGTCACGCCTCTTTCCCACAGGGGTAGGCAGGGACTACTTTGTTCCACTTGCTACGATCCTGACATACTTCTTTCGCTTCATCCACATTCATCAATCTCTTCATACATGCTCGTCGGTTTCGGGTACTCCTGACCTGACCTTTTTCCAAAACGTCTCCTATTTGGTCTCGAAACGTCCGTCTAGGCCATCCCATCCCAACGTTACCATTCATCTGTTTAGTTACTACTTCTAAACTTTCATCCATCCGCTCTACGTGACCAAACCAACTAAGCATACTTTTTTCTATCCTAGTCACTATATCCTCCTTCACACCAGCACGTTCCCTTATCAAACTATTCCTTATTCTATCTTTCAGTGATACACCTTCCATACTTCTCAACGCTCTCATTTCTACTGTATGTATTCTACTTTCATGCTTCTTTTGCCATTTAAATTGAAATTTACTTGCATAAATTACGTCTTTATTCCTTACGGGGTTGAGAGAGCCTATAGTTAAGAGACCTAAGGCTACGTTTAGCATGATTGTGGGCGCAAAAGTGAAGCAGACTACACGCATCGGCTTTAACATGATTCCTAAGATTTTCGCCCAACCCCCGATGGTTTTACGATTCGCGCGGGAAGAGAAGCAGTAGGTACATTCTATGTTTTTTCTTTGCTCCCACACCAGCATGGAAGTAACCATGATATTGAAATTTGTATGGAAATTACTAGTTGTACCAAAAATGCGCCTGGAGAGAATTGCAAGTTAGCTAGATTATACAAATTTCAATCTCGGCTCGCCTTTTTAGAAAAGCATCTTCACGGTTAAATTAGTTTCGTAATACTGACGGTCACATGACCTGACGCGAGTTTATCATTTTTTACCCATACCAAAGCGGCTAAAGAAGTATTCAGTTCAAAAAACTTTTTGACGACGAAAATTGTGCGCATGACGCCTCCTTTCGGCTTAATGCTCTAAGGGCGGACCCAAAGTGCTTGCTTTCTGTATGATAATGAAATATGTCTAGAGGGCAAGTACCGTCCAAAAGGAATATGTTAATGTTAAACATTTTTGAATATTTCTCAGCGTACCTTTTTCTGATCCTTCCTTTGATCGGATGGGAAGACAGGTTCTTTGTACTCCGGGATTATTGGGGTTTAAGAAATTGTTATTGGTTCGTGTATCGATCGGTGAGCGACTTTACAGATAGATTGGAAAGAAAGGAAAAAGTTTATTTATGACAATCACAAACATAATAAGAAGCTACATAACGCTCGTAATTGCCATCGTGTTCATTTTGAATAGACCGATCGCTTAAATGAGTACTCGCCTGCGCAGTGCAGGGACGCGGGGTGGGACGACCGCGGGGGCCGAGAGAGGTGCGGGCGGCAGGAGCGCCACCCGCCCGCACCTCTCTCTGTCCCCTTTGGGTGCGTTCCAATAAGCGTTCACAACGATCACGCTCACGACCGCAGTTTTTCCCGTTCCACTTGCTTGTGAGCGTTACTGTCGTAAACTCAAGTGGAATGGATTATAGAGCGTTTTGAACGTGGAGGTAAATAATACAAATGGCGAGTTAGTAAAAAGAAAGCAAAAGATTTAAGAGGTTAGGTTATAACCTGTAAGCCTTAAAAATAAACTTAATTAATTATTGTTTAAATCGATTTATATTGAAAAAAAATATAATTTATTTATCTATATTTAATATCAGTGGTGTGTTTAATTAATTTACGTGCAAATGTTATTAAAATGTCTAAACAATAATATAATTCACTTCTACTAAAATATCTCGTTCCGCATGAAATAACGTCAGTTTCACGTTCACCATTTCTGATACTTTGAGTTTTGAAAATACCGCTAATTTTCTCAACGATCACTTCGACTCACCTTTTTAAATGGGTCGTCGTGAGCTTCACGTGAGCGTAAGTCATGACGTCATAAGTGACGTTTTCGCCGCGACCACAACGACCGCGGTCGTTATGTGGAACGACTAAAGGAGGATTTTGATCGTTGTGGGCGTTTAGTGGAACGCACCCTTTGTCGTCCCACCCCGCGCCCCTGTGCCGCGCGGGCGAGGACTCACTTAAGCGGTCGTTCTATAGCTTTATAGATTGCCACAACATGGTCCCAACTCAGCTGATTGCTGTCGGTAGTGACGGTTTCTCTTGTTATGCATATTTTTTAACACCCGACGTAAAAACAAATCGACGCCTAACTAATAGCACCCCTCTTAGCAAGAAAACTGACTATTCCCGTGTGCTTAATTAACAAGAATAGACCAAACGTTGTAATAATGTAAAGGAGACATTCATATGCGTCTGTGAAGTTTTGAGATCAGTGAACTTTTGGGGCAGAGTTGAATTTTAAAATAACTTGATATTTGCTTTAAAATCGTGTTTAAAAGGGATTGTATCTGTCTAGATGCCCCGTGTAAGCTAAACTTAATTTAAAATCCAACAGAGTGTAACATTGAGCACGTAACCAAAAGAGTATATTTATTGAACAAAAAATTTTACCTTGCTACTCCGCTACTCTGCGCTGCGTTGAGTAGCGGAGTGGCAACGTAAAATTTTTTGTTCATTGAAATGGACCTCCGCAAAGTAACGCCTGATTAAGTAAAGCCAGCAAGCAAACATGCAAGGTTGCAAGTAACAAGCTAGCGGTAATGGATTCACATTACTAAATATGCGAGCAATTGTTAATGTAACATACATACATACATATATCACGTTTTTATCTCTTACGGGGTAGACAGAGCATAAGGTAACAAAACCTTAAGGCCACGTTTAGCATGATTAAGGGCGTGTAGCTGGAAAGGGAAATTAAAATAGTGATGAGTGGCTTGCCGCCTATAACATGATTACTAACACTTTCGCCCATTCGCCAATGGGCTTTTACCATCTGCGCGGGAAGAGAAGCAACTGGTAAAATCTTTGTTTCTTTCTTTACTCCCGACCAGCATGGAAAAAAATAATGTAACTTTTCTTGTAAATTGATTTTGTTTGTGATAATCCGATCAAATTTAAGAAATCTTTCCATACATTTTTAAATTGTACGGAACTCTCAATGCGCCAGTCCAACTGGCACTTGGCTATTTTTTTAATTCTTGTCGGTGTTATATGTGTATAAAGATGTTCTTAAGAACTGAATGCAACGTTAAGTTTACCAACGGAAAATCGTTATTATGCACAAACAACATGGAAATTTCCTGCGACATGGTAAGTTTAAAGTTTGCGGGCAGCATTTATATGTTACCTTACATTATGAGAATTTAATGTAAATATCGCTTCGCGCGGACTAAGACGTGTTTAAGGATAAAGTTTTTAATAAATATATTGCGAAAATACGTTCCTTTTAACTTTTAATGATGATTTTGTTGAATTTGTTCATTTTTTCAATATTGTGTTATGCCTCAGGTATGTGTTAACAAAATTAATAATCGCCAAATGAAATTAATCTTAAACTTTCCTGCAAATATGGCCTTTTGACATTTATTGAAACCATAACTTTTTAACCAACTACAAAGACATGGTTCTTGTGATCAAATTTAGCTATTAGTATCAACGAGACAAATTTTGATTTGCAAAATTAAAACTCGCAACAAAAACTACATAAATAATCTTACTAAGTATTTAATATAAAGGATGGAACAATCGAACGCGAATTAAAGGGCGACTATCTCAAGCATTAGTAAGAACTAGTTTCCCAGAAATGAAAGGAAATCTTTTAAATAACTGCAACTATAACTACATCTCGGGCCTTCACCGCGTAATTATTTACCCCCTTATTCATAACCGCTCTGTAGGCTTTTGCTAACTTAACAATCGTTTGTCCTTATCCGTGAAAGGTAAATGTCAAAGTGACAGATAAGGACAAACGATTGCTAAGTTAGCAGAAGCCTATAGAGCGTTTATGACAGTGGCGTACCTATAGGGTGGCAGGGGGCTTGGTTGAGAGCACAGAAGGGACGCTGATGCACTTCTTTATATTGAGGAAGGACCATCTGACGAATTTGCCGCGGGGCCCAGACGTTATAGTTACGCCACTGGTTTATGATGGGGGTTAGTGTTTAATTGCCTCGACCTTGTATACCCTGCATTTTACTACAGTCATAGCCTTCTCTATTGACTTCTTCAAGCCGTGCTATTAGGTTCGGCAACGTCGCATTTTTCGCTTAAGTTCACAAGCGACGACGTTGCCAAACCGCTAAGCCATGTCCATAGCGGCTTGGCAACGTTGCTTGTGAACCTAAGCGTACAAATGCGCCGTTGCCAAACCTAATAGCACGGTTTATAGAAGACAATAGAGAAGGCAATACAATACATTTATTCCAGTGAGCTGGCAACGTCGCAGTTTTGGTATTTATTATTTGACAAGAATTTAATGAAAGTTGAAATGTTAAAAAAAGTAAATCACGATTCCTTGCCTATAATCATAAGGCGCGCTAAATCGTTACCCATATTTAAATCTATGTTGGAGGAGCACTATCTGTCATCTTGTGCATGAATCTTGTAGCGGGTTTTTTTAGGTACCTATGTGTCTATTTATATCTCCATTTATTATAAATGTGTGTTTCATGTATAATATATTATGTATTTCAGTACTTAGTATATTAATATATATTCTAAATTGCACCACCTGCTCAGATCTGTTCTGTTCTCCAGTCCATTATGGTTGCCTGGTAGAGATCGCTCTGTAGCGATAAGGCCGCCTATTGTTACCTTGTAATACTCTGTAAACATTTTTTCTGTTTTGGTTGTTATATGTGGTGTTCAATAAAGAGTTATTGTATTGTATTGTATTGTATTAATTATTTCATTGGACACATTGACATTCTAAAAACGAAGAGTAGAACAGACGCACATTTCAAACTTTTATATAATTTCTGTGAAATAATCTTAAAAAAAACACCACAAATGCGCCGTTGCCAGCTCAGTAGGAATTTATAAACCCTCTAAAGTTTAGGATCATTTTAGGTTTAGATGTAAATTTTGTGTTGTAATTTTAGATTAATTGGTTTCAATAAATGAAAATAACTACGCGATTGAGTCCCAAATGGTAGTTATGGTTATGAGTGAGGATCGCGGAAGTTTAAAACATTAAATAAAACTGCATTGACGGATTTTTGTAAAAAAATTCTTTAGTCGTGAATCGAACCTGTAAAACGTGTCAAAAACTTTTTTAGGCTCTGGAGACGAATGTGTACCTTCCGTCCACCCCCCAGAACGCAAAAGTAGATGCTGTGGGGTAGCGCCGAGTTCATCAAGAATATTATGTAAGTATCAGAATCGTCTAGCATAATCCTTATAAGAATAGTGAATAATTTAATTGCAATAGATACAATACATCATGATTAATCTAAAAGCTAACTAAATATACAAAACTTAAAACTAAATAAATATACCTAACTATAAAAAGAAAACACCATCTAAAAGGCCCTCCTGCGGCATAGACCCCAACACACTGGCGGCATTACCTCTCTGTACAGCCAGAGAAATTCGCTGGGAGAGGTAAGCGCCAGCTCTGGGGTCTCCTGAGGATAATAATCCTTACTTAATAATAATTATAAATGCGAAAGTAACTGTCTATCTGTTACGGTTCCACGCCTAAAAACCAGTGAACCAATTTTAATGAAATTAGGTACAAAGATAGTTTAAGTCCTGGGGAAGGACGTAGGATAGTTTATATCCCGGAAAATTGCATAGTTCCCGCGGGATATTGATAAGCGGGAAGCCGCTAATTGACTTATTCGTTTATTTTAATCTTGGCTGGGGATGCCTAGAATCGATATAGAACACATACCAACAGTTTTTAGAATTTTTGTCTGGTTGTCTGTATATTTGAGGGTGCATCACGTGAACTGCTGAACGGATTTTGATGCAAACTTTACTAATCTCTTGAGAAAATCACCGGCCAGGTTATATGCTACTTTTTGTCCCGGAAAATTGCATAGTCCCCGCGGAAAGCGATTAACATGTCAATTGCTAATTCTACACGGACGAAGTTGCGGGCAGAAGCTAGTCACAAATTAAGTATCAGAATCGTAGAAAATACTGCCGAAGTACAAAAAACACAAAAGCACAGATTACGAAAATCTCATTCTTTCGGTTTTCTTTCAATTACACTGACGAGCAAAAATAAGGGTCAGTTTCCATACAAAGTTGTATGAAAAGCTACCCGTTATTTTTGCTCGTCATTGTAATTTGGGCTTAGTCTGTGTATAGATATTTCAGGATGGTACCAACGATAAGTTAGGAACAAGACCCACTGAACAATCTTAAATACTTCTTCAACCAACGATGTTTCAGATTTTTTTATGTAAAAGCATCTTATTTACTGGCTTCCTACGACTTCGTCCGCGTAGAACTATCCCGCGGGAACTATACAACTTTCCGGGATAAAAAGTGGCCTATAACCTGGCCGGTGACTTTCTCAACCGATTAGTTAAGTTTGCATCAAAATCCGTTCAGCCGTTTTCACGTGAAGCGCTCACAAATATACAGACAAACAGACCTTTAAAAATATATATAACTCAAAGGTGACTGACTGACTGACATAGTGATCTATCAACGCACAACCCAAACCACCGGACGGATCGGGCTGTAATTTGGCATGCAGGTAGATAGGTACGTAGGCATTCGCTAAGAAAGGATTTTGATCAATTCTACCCCCAAGGGGATAAAATAGGGGATGAAAGTTTGTATGAAAGTTTGTCAATTTTAAACCGATCGGGCTGATACTTTGCACGAGACTGGCGGGATAGCGATAAGCGAATTCTGCGCGGACGGAGTCGCGGGCAACAGCTAGTAAACAAATAAAATTCTAAAACCTGTTGGAACGTGTTCTGTTATCGATTCTAAGTATCCCCAGCCAATTTTTTTTTAAATATCTTCCATGTACAGACTTTCGATGCTCTTCAGCTTTATTATATGTATAGATTACTCTCACAGTATTGTTCGAACAGAATATTAATGAGTTGATAAGGAAAATAAATGGATAAACTCGATCGAAAGGTCACGGTCAAGGGCGAGTAAATATTCAAAAGATCAAGCTCATGCTGGCTTTGCTATTATATATTTACTTAGATTACATACATACATACATACATACACAAATCACGTCTTTATCCCTTACGGGGTAGACAAAGCCTGAGGTAACAAGACCTACAGGCCACGTTTAGCAAGATTGTGAACGTATAGGTGGAAAATGGAATCAAAATAGTGATGGGTTGCTAGCCACATCGTCTATAACATGGTTCCTATGACTTTCGCCCATTCCCTCGATGGGCTTTTACCCATGGGCGTTTTGGGCGCGGGAAGAGAAGCAACTGGTACATTCTATGTTTTTTCTTTGCTTCCAAACCAGCATTTTATTTCTTTATTTAAAACTAGCTTCTGCCCGCGACTTCGTCTGCGTAGAATTATAATTATATATAAAAACCTTCCTCTAGAATCACTCTATCTATTAAAAATATATAAATAACATCAATATTTCATATGCTTTCCAAATGCTGGCATAATATTCCTCCCCCAATCCAAAGAGCGTCAATTGCTACCTACAGCTTCAAGCGCAAGATGAAGGATCATTTATTGAAGATCCAAAAATCCTTACAATAGTCCTCCAGCACTTTGCTCATAGATATGCTGGCCTGTTGTTTTTAAACAATTTAGTTTTACCTCCTTTTCATTTTCTGTTTATTGTAAACTATTTTAATTAATTTCTGTATTTTTAGTTACACATAAGTCGGGTTCTGTCTATTCATTACTTTATTTAAGTAGTATATTTTATCTGTGTATCGTTTCGTGAGTCACAGACGGTTCTGGCTGAAAATCAGTGCTGCAAGTGTCTAACGCCTCAGCGTAATGCTGAGCCAGCGACCGTTTCACTTTTGCGAAGACACACAACGCTGATGATTTATTTTTCATGTCTGTTTTTTTGTTTCCTTTCTTTAAAATTGTGAATATTTTCACAATTTTATAGTGTAACTAAGTGTAAAGAGAATACTCTTACATTTGTGTGTCTTGCAAAAAGGTCTTCTTTCTTTCTTTCATTGCATGTTAGAGAAAAATAAATAATGATAATAAATCCTTTAAAAATAGAGTCATAAGGATATCCATTTATATCTAAATCCACTGCCGTGGTGTTAGAATGCTGTTGCTATAACTTACATTTTTATTGCAGCAGGATTTTTAGCCGCTATCGATGAATACCCGTGGATGGCTTTAGTGGAATACAGAAGGGGCAACAAAACAATACTACAATGCAGCGCAGTTCTGATAAGCGGTAGATATGCATTGTCGGCAGCCCATTGCTTCCCAGCTGATGCAGAAAGCTATGGCACACCGTAAGTAAACATACAAGCGATAGGAAGAACGATAATTAGTAGAAATTAGAAGTTACCAAAGATGGTCGAAACCCAATCTCATAATGGCAACACATTTGTAACTATTCCATCTTAGAGTACTTATGGTATATGTGTACTGTGTAGATAAAGTAATGTATGCAACTATACAACATAATTAGGCCTTAAAACTCTCGAGTGATATTTTTTTGTAACTTGCCAAAAAACTGCTTCTTATGCCTCTCCAACTAGTGAAGGTTGGCAGTCAGCTCCGCATACTTCACATGGTCCCTGGCCAGGTTGAAAAGCTCCGCTACACATGTGATTCCAGTCTATTCCCGGATATTTCGCAGCCAGGATTTCTTCCCGCGCCCAACAGCTCTTTTTCCAGCCACTTTGCCCATGATTATAAGCTGTAAAATATCGTATCTTGTGTGTCTAAGCACATGTCCTAGATAAGCAACCTTTCTTCTTTCGATGGTCTGCATCAGTTCACACTCCTTCTCAACCCGACGCAGGACCTCAGACAACCATTGGTCACCCGATCCGTCCATCTTATGCCCAACATGCGTCTACATGCCCACATTTCAAATGCTTCTACACGTTTACGGAGTTGCTCTTTAAGGGTGCAGGCTTCACATCCGTATAGAAGTATGGGCCATATATAGCATTGCAATAAATTGGATGCGCAGACGTATTTTGAAACTGCGACTGCAAAATATCTTCCTCGTGTTGTTAAAGGCACCAGGCGTTTCTCATTCAAGAAAAAGTGTGTCCCAGATTTAACTAAGGAATTTTATTTTCCTGTTCGTCATGTTCCATACATACCTATATTAAAAAATAGTGACGAACTGAAATGGAAATTTGAAAACTAGTACTCCGTGCTTCATTGCAATACGTAGTTTCTGTCACGACTTAGAAGTCACCCTGTACTAGCGTTAAAATATCAATTAGGTGCTATAAGAACAGTTTGAATTTTTTTGTCTTGTTTACGTATATTTCTAGGAGTGAAAGCTTCTTCATAATATTCATTGTCTTTAATTACAGGATTAATATTCGTCTTGGAGATTACGACATTACCAATGAGGGTCTAGATTGCGTTGATGAAGCAGGTTCCAAAGATTGTAACGATGGTGCTCTTACAATTCCCATTGAGAAAGTCATAAAACATCCCGAATTTCGCCAGGGGGGTAGAAAAGGCCATGAGCATAATATAGCTTTGATAAAACTTAAGGAAACCGCACCGTATACAGGTAAAATGTTAATAACATTATGTCGCGAACTTCTCGTTTTTGTTACTTTTTTTTTATTTTACTTTATTTATTTGTCATCGTCAGTTGTTGAACATCAGTAAAAGAAAGAGCTGTTCAGTTTGTGTTTTTCTAATTTCCAAGCTGGTTTGGGAGTAAGTAAAGAAAAAACATAGACTGTATCAGTTGCTTCTCTTCCCACGCAGATGGTAAATCCCATCGAGGGAATGGGCGAAAATCATAGGAATCATGTTATAGGTGATGCGGCTAGCAACCCATCACTATTTTGATTCCCCTTTCCACCTATACGCCCACAATCATGGTAAACGTGGCCATAAGGCTTTGTTACCTTAGGCTCTATCACTCCGTAAGAGATGAAGACGTAATATAATGTATGTATTCTAATTTTCCTTGTCCAAAATACAGTCCATGTCGTAGGCTTCATCATATTCATACCTTCACGACAATAATGACCTAATGCAAAATTAATAGTCTTTGGGAAACGTCAAATAAAGTTCAGACAGTGAGTTAATAGCAATATCGTTTGAAGCCTAGTTGATTTTGTAATTTTTAATCATAGGTTATTTTGCCGTGCATAATGTTACAAAATAAAAAAGTGTGTTTTGTAAAAAAAGACCTCTATTTCAGTATTTGCTTTATTGAAGAATAGATTTTTTGAAAGCCTCAATTTTGAATAGGTCTTTATAGTTGTAAAAATTATGTCAAATTATGACTCAAATCCGAATAAGTCACAAACGTGACATACCTACTATTTTGATGTGAAATAGATAGACTGAACAGCAAAGAGGGCCCTTTTTGATCAAAAATAGGAATTCAGACTCATAGAGATGACATTGACGGCGCAATAGTAATCGCGTCTGTATCAAACTAAACCGAGGTGAAGGGCTTGGAGTGAGAAAGACTGATTATAAAGATTTTCCTTTTCTATTTCTTTTTCTAAGTTGTGTTTTTTTTAGTGGGGTTTGGGTCCAGAATCAAAGGCTCAAAGGGTCGTTTTTTCACAATAACTCAGAACTCGTAAATTTTGGATTAGGTCACTACCGTCTTGAAGGTGCGATTATGAATTTAACGGGATCCAGAAAACAATTGCAATTATAATTTAATTTAAATTCAATTATCTAAGTATAATGCTCCTATAATCATTACACAGAGAGCTCAGCAAGAGATTGAGAGAGGCAACAGGCGACCCTCGCGCTGGCAGCCTTCTCGCGCAAAGAATCGCAATCGCAGTTCAGCGCGGGAATGCTGCCTGCGTTATGGGCACCCTGCCAAGAGGCCCACCTCTCTTTTAGAATTAATTTTAAAATTTATTTAGTTATTTTAATTTAATAGTAGATTTCGTTTTGTATTTACATTTCAAGTATCTGTTTTTTCATACTTACATGAAATAAAATTATGTTTCTGTTGAATGCCACTTCCAAAACTAGTTAGGCAATGGACAAAAAGTTTTGGAACCATGTTCGCAAGTCAGAATATTACCCTAAGAATAATCTTACAATTTTACATACATACATACACAAACATAAATCAGGTCTATCCCTTACGGCGTAGACAACGCCTGAGGTAACAAGACAAAAATTCCACGTTTAGCATTATATTGCGCGTGTAGGTGGAATGGGGAATCAAATTAGTGATAGGCTGCAAGTATCGCCTATAATAATGATTCCTATGATTTTCGCCGATTCCCTCGATAGGCTTTTACCATCTGAGCGGGAAGAGAAGCGACTGGTACATTCTATATTTTTTCTCTGCTCCCAGACCAGTAGGCTTATTGTCTAACTCGCTCGCAATCGCCATCGTGTTTATTGTGACAGTTCATGTATGAGCTGACAATTGGCATCGGAATCAGCTAGCTGTCGCATTCATACAACTGTCAAAATGAATTACCCTCGATGGGTTTTTACCATCGGCGTGCAAAGAGAAGCAGTTGGTACATCAAAGGTTTTTTTTAGATTTTATCCGTCCTATCTGCCTACCAACATCTGACGTCACTCTTGCAACAAAAGAGGGATCTGTGCTGCGTCGGTTTATGCTAGCTGGATGGGGCCTCGTCAATGAACCGTCACCGCTAACTACCCGTGACATTCTGCACCATGTACATGTGCCTTTGGTCGACTCTGCTGTAAGTAAAACATTTTTAGTTATACATTGATGTGTAGAGGAGCTATGACAATTTGTGTAGATGAGCCGGTGAGACGAATGCGCAACGGACTCTTTCCATCTGAAACGGATTCTTCGCTCACTTTTGTTTTGTACTAGCTGTTGCCCGCGATTTCGTCCGCGCAGAGATAAAAATAGCCTAGGACAATAATGTGGCTTTCTGTTAGAAAGAGAATTAGCAAAACCGGTTCAGTAGATCCAGAAATTACCCTCTCACAAACTCACAAACTTTTCCTCTTTATAAACTTGTGCCCGCGACTTCGTCTGCGTAAAATTATACATAAATATAACTTCCTCTGAATCACTATATCTATTAAAAAAAGCGCATCAAAATCCGTTGCGTAGTTTTAAACCTAAACATACATAGGGATAGACAGCGGAAAGCGACTTTTGTTTTATACTCTGTGGTTATAATACAAAAACCTCACTTGCTCCAATTTCTCGCATATGTCCGATAGATACGCCGCTTGGTCCATTTTCTCCATTGAACCAACAATTTAACGAAATTTTAAATGCTTTTTCAGACGTGTAACTCTGAGTACAAGAGTCTGGTTGAAGTGGGAAACCGTCAACTTTGCGCTGGTGGAAAAGGGAGAGGATCCTGCAATGGGGACTCAGGAAGCCCTTTGATGTACAGCGGTGACGACGACACGTCTGAACTAGTTGGCATTGTCAGCTTAGGACCTAGAGTTTGTGGGACGATTGGAATCCCAGATGTGTATACTAAGATCTTTCCTTACTTGGCCTGGATTCAGGGATTGACTGGCGTTGATTAGAATTTTTTCATTTCCGTTTTAATACCATCATAATTAACGGACTTTTCTAGCTAACATTTTGTAATGAAGACTTCTAGTATCTTGATGAGTAGCCCCCTTATTCATAAACGCTCTATAGGCTTCTGCTAACTAAGCAATCGTTTGTCCTTATCAGTGAAAGGTAAATGTGAAAGTGACAGATAAGGACAAACGATTGCTAAGTTAGCAGAAGAATACAGAACGTTATGAATAAAGGGGTAAGTGTACTGAAAGGTTTTAATTTGTGTATTGTCTGCTTATTAAGATAAAAGTTGTCTGTATCTACGCAATACATTTTAATCGTAGAGATTTAGTTTAGCAAAAAGTGATTGAAGTTAACATTTTTTTTATTAAGGCATATTTTTTTTTACATTCCATTTGCAATTTTTCAGAAAGCATTGTGTTTGATTTAAAATATTTTTCATCCGATTAAAACACAAATAAGTAAAACGTAGGTCGTTAATCTTGGAATACAAACAATGTAGTTACTTTATTTACTTTAATAATAATACGAGATTTACCTATTAAAAATATTTTGTATTTTTTTTATTTACTCCTGATAGTTATACCAGCCTGTGATTTTGGCCGGAATTTTCTTTTGTGACCATACCGCGGGAACTATGTAATAAAAAAAAATACAATGTCGAAAAAATATTTTATGTAGGTACAAAGCTATTTCTGATGAGATGACAAACCTGATTCTAAGGAGAGACGAATGCCAAGTCTGCTAGTTTAAACACAGAAAATCTGAAGAACCATGTTTGTAATAATTGAAATTAGTAACAGTAATGTGACTTGTAATAAACGACTCTATTTGATTATATCCTTCTAGTTCGAAGGCAGCTTCTCTTTTGAAGTGAGTAATAACATTCATACACTGCACAATCATCAACATAGAATTGCGAATTGTGATACGCGATGTCCCTGCTGTAGTGACAAAATCCGAATACCTTACTCGCAGCACAGTATAAACTAGTATGCAATCCACAAACAACGTTCCTAATATACACCGCTGCGAACCAATAACAGAACACTATACAATTTATCTATGGCCGGAATCAACCACTGGAGACAAAATGTCAATCAATTCATTTCCAAAAAAAAGTTTGTACATTTAATAACTGACACAGCGGCAATGGTCAGATCTAGATTCCCATTAGATTTCAGCAAGCGTTTATTATAGAGGAAAAAGAGGAAAAGATAGAAGGAAGGACAGAGAGGAAGACCAAGGAGAAGTTAATATTCAGCAAACTAAGAAGTAAGTACCTCGTGGTTTTTCTTAGATTTGTCATTGTAATCATAGGTATGGTATAGATAGTGTATGTGGGCCGGCTATATCTCGCGAAGAACCGACAACCGCTGGGGTAAACGTGTTCTTGAGTGGAGACCGCGACTCGGCAAACGTAGTGTAGGACGCCCTCCGGCCAGGTGGGATGACGATCAGCGAAAGACTGCAGGCAGATGCTGGATGCGTCAAGCTAAAGACAGGGCGCTATGGCGCTCATTAGGGGAGGCCTATGTCCAGCAGTGGACTAACATAGGCTGATGATGATGATGATGAATAATAGGTAGGTGAATAGGTGCGTGAAGACACTGTAAATGCATTTTATTATTATCTTTCGTTACCTACTTATTTTTAAGGTCGGTGGGTTTTTTAGAAATTATTTATTATTTATATCGTGATAATTCAAAACTTTTGTATCCGTCGGGAATTTTAATGTAATTACTACGAGGAGTATAAAGATAAACACTATTATGCTCAGTACGTTTTCTTCCATACTGGTCTGGGAGTGAACAAAAACATAGAATACACCAGTTGCTTCTGTTCCCGCGCAGATGGTAAAAGCCCATCGAGGGAATGGGCGAAAATCTTAGAAATCATGTTATAGCCGATGCGGCTAGCTACCCATCACTATTTTGATTTCACTTTCCAGCTATAAGCTTTACTGTATGTATGTATGTTCAGTACGTTGTTTGTAGATGTTTGACTGGTTGTATACTACACTCGTAGTTGAGCCTACTCTCAGTTTTTTGTTCGCACAGCGAATGCTCTAGCACTGATCGGGGACTCGTGTGAATGGTACGTGACCACCATCCAAATGGACGACAGCCAGGGACCCAGTTTTAGGGATTTGTACGAAAAATACAAGCCTAAGAGATTACCTATTGAATGAGAAAGCAAAAACAAATGCACGGAAGTCCTACAGTTCTGAAATAAGGCTGGCCTTCATAGCATGTCAAATGCGAAAAAATAAATTTGGAATTAATTACAAAATCGGGTTTAAAGCTTGACTATTATTTGTATTTATTATGTTTTGGTACCTCTAAAGCAAAAATGTGAGGTCAGTTTATATTGAGTACTTACATAGACAGACGGACACAAAGATATACTGTTTTTAGTATTTGTTGTTATAGCGGCAACAAAAATATATCACATAAATCATGTCTCTATCCCTTACAGGGTAGACAGAGCCTAAGTTTAAAAGACCTGGCCACGTTTAGCATGATTGTGGGGACTCAAAATAGTGATGGGTTGCCAGCATCGCCTATAACGTGGTTCATAAGATTTTCGCATATTCCCTCGATGGGAAAAAAATATGACAAAAAATGAAATAAAAAATAAATAACAAAAAAAAAATGGCAAAAATATATCACCTGTGAAAATTTCATGTTCAGCCCGGGGACAGTCGGACAGACAGACGGACGCACAGCGAAGTCTTTGCAATAGGGTCCCGTTTTTACCCTTTGAGTACGGAACCCTAAAAAGGAACAATTATTAGATCACTTCGCTGTTCATCTGTCTGTTTATCTGTAATTCCGCGCAGAGATATAAAGTTGAAATTAATATCAAACACTGGGGCATTACCATGACGTCTTAATGCGATTCAATTCCGACTCAGTTCAAGTTTTAGCTGTCATTTTTAGTATGGATCTGACAGCGAGCAAACCTAAACTGAATCGGAATTGAATCGCATTCAGACGGCATGATAAGGCCCCTGAAGTCTGTAGTCCCTCAATCAAAATCACTTCATGGTACAAAAAAAAGTCGCTTTCTCTGTCCCTATGTCCCTATGTCCCTATGTATGCTTATATCTTCAAAACTACACAACGAATTTTGATGCGGTTTTTTTAATAGATAGAGTGATTCAAGAGGAAGGTTTTTATGTATAATTCTAAGCAGACGAAGTCGCGGGCAGAAGCTAGTAATATATATAGCCATTGGAAAAGGCGTTCCCATACGAATTGCCGTGCTACGAAAACCAATGGCGTACTTCCTTCCAAATTATCCTAGAAATTTGAAACTAGGTATAAAAGTTAAACTTGACTGTTGAAATGAAATAGATATAAAACAACATGTTTTTTTATGTCTATCTACGTAAGATACTTATATAAAATGACCTCACACTGCCTACATTTTGCTTAGGAGCAGGGCTCTGGTAACACTGGTTTCTAGGTTTTTACAGAATCACACCTAACGGTATTTATCTTGATATTTAGCTGTGCATCCGTATCCGACATCCAGAACGAGCAGCCTAAGTCTGAACACTAAATTGAGGGCAATTAAACTAAATAAACTTTACACAAAATATTTTTGCTAACAATTTAAACAACTAATGAAAAGTAAACAACGCTAAACTGGTGATACCTCTAACTAGCACGGTATTAACAGAGCTCTAAGTTATTACAACTGAACAACGTAAAGCGGTTTTTTCCGGATTCGCGTTGGGAAATTCGCAATTCGTTATATTTCGGGACGTCAACTAACGAAGGTCCTGTATTGATCGGAAAAGTTATAACGAGACTCGACGATTCAGCTTTAATGCAGTACACAGAATATACTCACACATAAATACCCCGTAAGGGATAAAGGCGTGATTTATCTATGTATGTATGTATAACTCTTTATTGTAAATAAAACACAAGAAAAAGATGAATACAGGACAACACAAATGCACAAAGGCGAACTTACCCCTACAAGGGATCTTTTCCAGTTCACTTTTAAGCGATTGACAGGACACAAGTATTAAGCAAGAGCAGAAACACAGAAGTAAAAGAACCGATCGAAACTTGCTTATCATACTTTTTGTGTGATGAAATTGCATACTGGCCAGGAATTTTTAATTTTTTCCTTTTGTTCTAAATTCAAAATTCAAAATTTATTTTTGCAAATTGGCCACCGAGGGCTCTTTTACGTGTCTTTATTTAAACTACCAGCAGTTGATATTATGAGTTCAGTTTTATTTTTTACAATGGAGAACTCCTGTGAGAAGTAAGTTTTTTTTAATTATGAAAAATAGGGTAAAGGGAAAAGCTGTTTAAAGTTCTCTGTTCAGAAAACTAACGGTGTTTAAACAGCTAAAACTCTCGTAGCAGCCCTCATATTAACTTCAATACACGGTTACAATATTGTTTTCATCTAACACACTGTGTATGGGAATATCGCAAACTCAGCGTCCCACTCACTCAATTAAATGAGATTTATTAGGGGATACACAACGTCGATAAAATTAAAGCAAACGTTTCCTGATCGCACTTTTAGACTGATAAAAGATTGCTTCAATCAAAACGGAATCCGTCAATTCAATGTCTTTGAATAATTGCCACTAATTGAATTGGAATGGAATTTAAAAAAACTCGGCCACAGTAACGCAGAGTCAGTCTGCTTCGGTAATTTTGCGCTTCGCTACGTGGAATTAATTTTGAGATTCGAGGGTTGGCTAAACAGAGGAGATTAAAGATATTAACAAGGCTATGCGATCATCTACAAAGAGATAGTGTGCATTGGAATGTATATAAGCGCCGTTATTTAATTGCAAACATACATACAACGATACACAACTACAATGTCTATTTCCTTCAAAGCTGTAAGCTGTCTAACTCGCTCGCAATCGCCATCGTGTTCATTTTGACAGTTGTATGAATGTGACAGCTAGCTGATTCCGATGCCAATTGTCAGCCCATACATGAACTGTCACAATGAACACGATGGCGATTGCGAACGAGTTAGACAATAAGCCTACTGGTTTGGGAGCAGAGAAAAAATATAGCATGTACCAGTTGCTTACCTTCCCGCGCAGATGGTAAAAGCCATCGAGGGAATAGGCGAAAATCTTAGGAATCATGTTATAGGCGATGCGGCTAGCAACCCATGACTATTTTGATTTCCCTTTCCATCTATACGCCCGCAATTATGCTAAACTTGCTCTTTAGATCTTGTTACCTTAGGCTCTGTCTACCCCGAAAGGGATAAAGTCGTGATTTATGTATGTACCACCTCTTTCTACGTCGGTGTTTACGAATAATTCAACGCACGTAATGTTAAAACGTGCACTTCAAAAACATAATAATATCCTATTAGTTTATCGCGTTACAAAAACCAATATTATTGAGTTCAATTCCCAAAAAACCTTTACATCGTCAAATGAATGGCAATTGGTATAAGCCTACATATCATTAAACAATTTGAAAGGGAAGTAATATACTTGTGACGCGTTTTTTCATAAAATTGGCACGAATTTCCTTCACGCGAACGTGAGCTTTTTCACAGATGAATTACCATATAGAGTGACCAAGGCTATGTAATGATGGCATCACAATAGTTTATTTCCACTAACACCAAGCTAACATTAGTTTTACGCGTTTTTATTAATTTTTCTACTTACTGGGACCGACTAGTCTAGTGACTAGGATAGGAAAAAGTATGCTTAGTTGGTTTGGGCATGTAGAGCGGATGGATGAAAGTAGACTAACTAAACAGATCTATATGGGGAGTGCGAATGGTTACGTTGGGAGGGGAAGGCCTAGACGGACTTTCCGAGACCAAATAGGAGACGTTTTGGAAAAAGGTCAGGTCAGGAGTACCCGAAACCGACGAGCATGTATGAAGAGATTGATGACTGTGGATGAAGCGAAAGAAATATGTCAGGATCGTAGCAAGTGGAATAAAGTAGTCTCTGCCTACCCCTGTGGGAAAGAGGCGTGACGGTATGTATGTATGTATGTACTGGGAACGAACCCACTTAAGTAATTAGGATTTTGATTCTAACTTTTAGATTGTATACAAATTAGTCGTGTTTCGTTCACTGTGCCACACAACGACTAAACATGAACTATCCAGTAAATAATCGATCATAATAGCTCCTTGATCAACTCCAGTTGATCAACTCTAGTGATCTGTTTGACCTTCGGCTGGTCAATCAGTGCCACCGTAATTTCATATCACACTAGCTGTTGCCCGCGATTTCGTCCGCGCAGAATTAAAAAATATAGCCTATGTTCAACAGGGATAAGGTAGGATTCTAATGGTGAAAGAATTTTTCAAATCTGTCTAGTAGTTTCGGAATCTATTCAATGCAAACAAACAATCACACAATCAAATAAAGATTATGACTGTGTCATTTCCACTCTATTAGTGGTTTGCTCTATGGTTTTTTTACGGGCTTCATAACAAAGCTGTGAATAAAATAAAAGCTCGTTTATTTGTTTTCAACACCCGATGGCAAAGAAGGGTTGATATGTCCGCCATTGTTTTTTAACATTGTATTTCTGGGCACGGCTCTTAACCTCTTTCAGATTCTCATTGTTTGACACATACCTACATAAATAATTAAATTACGCCCTTATCTCTCACGAGGTAGACAGAGCTTAAGGTAACAAGATCATAAGACCACGTTTAGCATGATAGGGCGAATAGCAAAAAGGAATCAAAATAACAATGGGCATATCCAATAATGTTATTATTCCTAAAATTTTTGCCCGTTCCCTCGATGGGCTCTTACCATTTGCGCGAGAAGAGAAGCAACTGGTACATTCTGTGTTTTTTCTTTGCTACCTGACCAGCATGGGACAAACACAAATATATACAAAATATGGATCTCATTCTTTTAATTTGTCATTTTAGTGGTTCAAGCTGTGCGTTATCTGACAGTCAGTCAGACAGCCATTTTACTCTATTATGGGTAGGTATATGACTTGATGTGTGTTGTGTACTCGGCGGCAAAAAGTGTGGCCCTCATGTTGTATGTAGTATAGATTATTTTGTATGGAGACTGGGGTCAATTTTTTGCCACTGAGTGTATGTTAGTACTCTCTAGATTTTCTAACTTCCTTTCCAACATTGCAGCTGATACGATACAATGCTTAAATCATCTGTGATAGATGTACAGGCCTAGATGATGATATAATACAATACAATAACTCTTTATTGAACATCACATATAACAACCAAAACAGAAAAAGTTACCTATACAGAATATTACAAGGTAACAATAGGCGGCCTTATCGCTACAGAGCGATCTCTACCAGGCAACCATAGTGGACTGGAGAACAGAACAGATCTGAGCAGGTGGTGCAATTTAGATAGAGAAGGACAGAGAAAGCGACTTTGTTTTATACTATGTAGTGATACTAAGTACTGAAATACCTACATAATATATTATACATGAACACACACATTTATAATAAATGGAGATATAAAATAGACATATGCATACATACCTAAAAAAGCCAGCAACAAGATGACAGATGATGATGGTGATGATGATGATATTCAACATTCCATTCATTTTATTTCTCTGTTTGCATGTTATCCTCATTCATAAAATAGTTACTTAAATGTAATATTTGCAATGAGCAATGAGATATAAATCTATATACGTCTGCGAAGTAATTCAATGGTGTGTGAACTTTCCAATCCGCGTGGCACGCGTGGTAACTATTTGCCCAAGTCCTCTCATTCTGAATGGCCTGTGCCCAGCGGTAGGAGACGCTGAAGATGACGAGCAATGAACACAAACAAAAACTTCATTAAATTTCATGTCATACTAATCCGTAGTGCATTTTGTTTCCTAGAGGAATGAAACTCAAATAAAATTACGAGTAGCCGCGGACGAAAAAGCCAGCTCTATTTTAAAGCAGCAAACAAAGCTAATCCTTGACTATTAAGCGGAAAGTTTCAGGCTTTCACGCCATCAAATAAATCTAGAGCTTTTCCCACACTAACATTGCACGCTTTCATATCTCAATTACTTTAACTTTCGTACTTTCATACACGGTGGTTGAAATGGGAGCGTTATTCACTCGGCTCTGTGCTGCGAGTAATGAAATTATGAATGAAAAACTCGTAACATTAAGCTACTAAACAATAAGCTGTAAACGTTACGATGCAACAGTAACGGTGGCCTTTGAAATTAACTGTGTCCGGTTTTTATTCATTATATCAGCCCTAAGACGTCCACTATTGGACATAGACCCTCATTGACCTAAAGTTGCCTCGATTGAAAGCGGCTTGCATACACCGTGAACCTGCGACCTTAACCAGGTTATTCGGCCATCTAGTTGGTGGACGTCCTACGCTGCGCTGGCCAATCCGCTGTCTCCACTCGAGAACATTTTGGCCCCAACGATCTGTTCTCCGTGTTAAGGTCTTCGCACATTTGACCAACTCCACGCCAATCCGACACCAACTCAACTCACACTCTCGATGAGTAGTCAACTAGTTGATCCACCCAATGGTCACTAGTGGGCAATGCGTTGTCAACGAGTGGACAACGCGGTGTCTAACCAAATGGTTGCCCGTCACGCGTCAGTCGCAAACGCATAGTCGTTGCGTGGACAACGTGTGGTCGTTGCGTGGACGACGTGTGGTCGTTGCGTGGACGACGTGTGGTCATTGCGTGACAAACGTGTCGGGGTTGACCTTTAGTGTACGATGCGTAGGCCACTCGTTGTACACTACTTTATAATCATTTTTTGAAATTAAACCTAGAACATATGACACAGGGCTTAAATTTCAATGTCTAGCATAGAGTCGAGTCGCCGTTGAGTTGTTTTAATGTGCGAAGATCTTAATATGGCCTGCCAACTGTCACTGTAACGAACTAATACGCTTGGCTCTGTCACTGACCCTTGTTCTTCTACGTAACTCCTCATTTCCGATTCGATCCCGTGGAAAACCCCCAAGCATGGCTCTCTCCATAGATCGCTGAACAACGCTGAGCCTTTATTGAAGCACCACGTCTCTAATCCATATGTCATCACTGGCAACACATATTGGTTTAAGACTTTTGTCATGTTGACTTAAAAATCTACGACAGTGGTACAATAGAAGCACCCGATCTTTGTTCAGAGCTATTGTGTCGAAGGTTCAAGTCGCCGTAATGATCGCCAAACTTAGATAGAAGATGGCACCAGAAGAAGAAGAGAGGTATTAAAGCACTAAGGAATTTTGGACGAAAAGACATTGCAGAGTTTCCCAAACGCTGCCGCAGTTTTATTATTGCGTTCGTCATAGCACATTGCCATAATTATTATGATTGATTGGTTGTAGCTAGCTGCCCACGTTTTCTTGGTTATGCCAAAGCCAACGTTGGTTCAAAGCAGCCCTACATAACAGTATTAAACGTTTTTTTAGCATAACGTTATTCGATCTCTCCTTGGTACCGTTTTTAGGTCTCTGCGTAATACATCTATTATAACGCTAAACTTTGCTAAGGAATGTACGATTTAACTAACAAACTGCCGAGGCGCGGCGAATATTCCGATCCTAGTTACAAATTGACTTCAAAACTACGGATTGTTCATAAATACGTCTAACTTTTGGGTTCTCCGGGGAAACGTGTTGCAAAATGTAATACCAAAGCTAATTTTGAAATTCGCCATGAACTTTGTATAAAGAAAAACTTGTGAAACAAACAACTTAATGTGTGTGCCATTTTTTTAATGCCATTTATTAATTACTAGTTTCTGCCCGCAACTTTGTCCGCGCAGAATTAGACTTAAGAACTGATGATGATGATAGTATATCCTGCAATAGTTATTTACGTAACGGCACTAGGCAGCTACGACCTTTGACATGTTTATCGCTATCCCGCAGGAACTACATTTTTTCAGGATAAAAAGTAGCCTATGTTTTAATCTAGGATACCAGCTATCTCCGTCCCAAATTTGATCCAAATCCGTCCAGTCACTTCAGGGTGAAGAAGGAACAAACATACACACTCACTTACATCCTCATATCCTCACTCACAAACTTTTGCATTTATAATATTAGTAGGATTACGAGGAAACGCTGCCAATTACTGAAGTTTGTTAAAGTTGTCTAATTTTTTCTGTTGGAATGAAAATGTATTACGAAAAAGTCCAATTAAAGTTAAGCCACCATAGCTATTCGAGCTATGATGATGATGATAATGATGATGATGATATTCTGTTGACCCTAAGCAGGGCAAAGGTTGGACCTATACCTACTCAAAAATACAGCGTAATCGTCAAATGCGTGGTTGAGGAAAGCCATTATTGGTGGGGAACAGAGAGTGGACACTAGAAGCACGGGGTACTCCAAAATTCGATTTTTGAAGTTCATGTCATACCGTCCCTTTCATTCTGAAATTAATAACTATTAGCATGAGCGGAACGGCACCAAACGAACTTCAAAAATCGAATTTCACAGTATGATAAATTAGCACTATCAGATACTATACGCTCAAGGAATAAAGGTCCGGCCACACCAATGTGTCAAAGACATCGACGGTGAGCTTTACGCAACAAAATGTAAGAAGTAACGTTGAGAGAACGTGATGCATGCGACACGTCACTGTATACACAGTATACACGCAGCGGTGTGGTTGCTCCTTTACGTAGCAGTCCTTAAGCAAATGAAGCTTACGAATGAAACTTAAGAACAAGGTCTTATTAAACTTCCAGAACTACAATCATAAACCAGGTCATACCTAAATGGACCACCTTTCGTTGAACCGAAATTGGTACAATTTCAGAGGCACTCAGTACTAATTTAGTCTTTACGACGTCTCTAATGGGCTCTCCGAACTTGAAACTGGCTGGTACCTATTGAAAGTTTCTGTCGCAATTCGTAAAAAAGGAATTGCGTGAATATTTTGCGAGTTCCAAACTTCTCGGCTTAATGCGACGCGGGTACTTTGGGTTTCATTCTTTTTATTATGGCGTTAGTTTTCAATTTCACGTCTCCCTTTATTGAATGGAAATGGAAATGTTTGCTTGCTTTTCGTGATGGACTACTTAGCTAATCCTGAACTAAGCTCGAGTGGACTGGCCAAATCAAGGCTCTAATAATTCCCTCAATACATGCGCCAGAAATGCAGCGGCCAGGGAGGACTGGCGTGGAATAAACGTACTACGTGACTTTCTAAGCGATACTGAAAATTAGAACACATAGAAAAATCGAGCCCGGATCTTCGTCATTCCGTGACGCGTGATAGACCCCTACACCACCCATAGCAGGTGGGTAAGAATTCCAACTTTTCTATCTGTTACTAGCTATCACGTGACCTTGTTAGTATGCGAATTTTTGTCGCTAAGCGTCGTCTGTTTGAATGATGTGTCTGTACGACACAATTACAAACTCCCGTGGAACATCTTCTGCTCACCAGGGACGAGGGGGCTAATTTTCAATGTCGTTTAGAAATGTAATCTCTAACGGTAAAACCGTAAAAGTAAGCATAAAAAACCGGTCAAGTGCGAGTCGGACTCGCGCACCGAGGGTTCCGTATCATTATCTATAAATATCTAAAACCAGTGTAAGCAGAGCCCTGTTCCAAAGCAAAATGTACGCAGTGTGGGGTTACTTTATATTGGTCACTGCTATATACAGACATACATACACATTTACGGTTTTCGCAATTATTCTTTAATCTGTGCTATAAGATCTACCTTCATACCAAATTTCAAAATTCTGCGTTCACGGGAACTACCTTGTAGGTTTTGATTCCCTTGAGAGTTGAAAATTTGCGGAAATTTGAGGCATAAACGGCTGTATCTTTTGATTGCGTTGGCTTAGAAGTTTGATTTTTTCACAGCTTCAAGGGACAGTAGACCTGAGTAATTGATATAAATTTCAGCTTCATACCTCCACGCGTTACTGAGAAAAAGGGTCTTGACAGACGGACAGACGGACAACAAAGTGATCCTATAAGGGTTCCGTTTTTTCCTTTTGAGGTACGGAACCCTAAAAATCAAGAAGTAAAAATTATTGATTCATTTGATAGTACTACAAGACTATAATTGCTCTATCAAAACATCAATAAAGAAGTAGGTGCTTATAGATAATAGTTTACATTCTAGCAAAGATAGCGGGAAGCCATGCACTGCTGGTGGTACAGAACTGTGGAATGCCAATGTAAGTTCAGAAGTTTCCGTTTTCTGGTTAATAACGATTATAATTATACTAATCATCGTATATTTTTGTTCTTGTCTAAACATGTATAGCCGTGATTATAACAGAGCTTGACGTCGTGTTTATTACAACTGCAAAAATTAAGTCAACAGGAAACGATATTTTGAAAAACCGGCCAAGTGTGAGTAGGACTCTCACTGAGGGTTAAGTATTCGGCAAGCAAATATAGTTAGCAGCGGTTAGCAGAGCCCTTCTTCTAAGCGAAATGCTTTCAGTATGAGGTAATTTTATACTGGCAGTATAGACAGACAGACATAAAAATTAAAATATTATGTTTTGAGTATTTTTTCTTACAGCGGCAATAGAAATAAATGTCTAGCTATCATGGTTTCTGAGATTACAGCCTGATGACAGACAGATGGACAGTGGAGTCATAGTAATAGGGTCCCGTTTTTACTCTTTGGGTACAGAACCCTAAAAGTAACTATTTTTGCTTACATAGCAACATTTCAACATAAACAAATGAATAACAAGAAATCTAATTTGAAATTAAACTCAAAGCTGACAACTTGGAGTTTCATCCCGTGATCCTTTTTCCTTTAATTTTCGATGTTAACATTTCCCTCGTTTATAAATAAGGAAACCGCAGTATTTTTGCTGAGGAAACAATGCTTGTGGGACAAAAACACTTGGGTATTTCGAGGTTAAAATTGTTGTATTTAGAGGACTGTCAGATGTAATGCAAGATTGCGGTCGTAATTTTTCTTTGATGCAGATTGTAACTGTCAATTTCGTATAATTTGTTTGCCAATTTTTCAACTCTTATAATAATGATAGGATAATGTTAGGATGGGGACGCATCTGCAATCCTCTAATGTTGCAGGGTGGCATAGGTGGTGGTGTTCACTTACCACAAGGTGACCTACCAGCTCGTTTTCCTTCCTTGTCGTGTGAAAAACTTGTATGAGCTAGCACCGATGTGTTGCACTTTTGTTTTCAGAACTTGGCTGACACACTGCCAAGCGTCCAAATCCTTGCTGAAAGGAATATTGTTCGCGTGCATTAATTTATTGGTGTTGAATTATATTTTCGTCGATTTAACAATACCATTGCGAGCTTAAATTTATAATAAAACCCCTTATTTATGACTTTATTTTCGTTGTTTAAACAGTGTGTTTCGATGATTTCATTTCATTGATGAAGATTTCTGCTGCATTTGTTTAATTTAGGCATTTTTAAACCAGCAAGGGGTAACCTCTTGATAAAAATCATTATGAATAATTTTGATAGAGTTTGAAAACTAAATTGGCGAGTTCAATATGACTGTGTCTTTGCATACCTCGATCAACAGACAAACACTTCATTCTTCACTAACGCAACGTTTTTAGACATTTAAATAGAAATCAAAAAGATGGTAATTATCTAACAAAGTATCCAACCAGGGGCAGATTTAGGTGAGCACGGGAGCATGTAGCCCCCCCCCCCCCCCCCCCCCCCGACGGTGTTTTTGTCTACTGTGGGCAGTACACATACTTCCAGTTATGGTTGTTGTTTTGTCTGTTCGCACCTTGTGCCAAAAAAAAACCTGGGTCCGCCCTTGTATCCAATCCAATGAGAAAGTACAAATCCACCAAAAACATAATTTGTAAAATAAACAAGTCTTGCAACTTAGTTCTTCTACCGTAAAAAGTTGTGAGATCCATGTGGGTATTAACCCAGTCGGTTAAAGTCGGTTAATTTATTCAGTCCCTACTTAAGGGATCTTCTGTCTTAAATTATTACGTAATAAGCTAACCTAACGACATCTTATAATGACCATATTAATATTAAAAACATTGTTTTAAATAAACAGAATGACTTGGCATCGCAAGAAAACGAACTGTATCTCACAAGTAATACATTTACATTAGATGGTTTAGTACCGTGTTAATGAAAATTCAGGCTTCTAGTTTTATCTAGAACGAAGTTATAGTGGTCGAAAATGGCCTGAACGGCTTCGAGAAAAGGATGGTATGGCTGTGCCGCATTCTTGCTCGACTTGGCAGGAGCACTCCCGTGCCCCTAGACAAACAAACACCCACGATCATAAAAACGCAAATCACATACAGCGAAATTGAGTCACTATACTAATGTAAAGAGAACAAGTACAAGAAAGAATAAAACAGCAATAGTCATGATCACCTTTGCTGACATTAGTCGAATTGTAGCATTTGCATTGAGCACTCGAAGTGCCAAAGAAGAAAGTGGGAAATTATGCGACAAACAAAATACGCGCCAACCTGAATTCGCGATATGTTAATTAGAACCTCTGAGTACAGTGCCAAGAGCGGGATTTCTTTTTTAAATAACATATTACATTTGTAAGTGATACTGACAACTAGAATACATAAAAAAATCCGAAAAATCCGTGATGCATGCTTTTACCCCTACACCACCCACAGGAAGTGTGTAACAATTCCAATTTTCTACCTGTACCAGCTGTCATGTCATTTACAAAGCGAATTTTGTCGCCTAGCACCATCTGTTTGAATGATGTGTCTCTACGACACAATACAAACAAATATTATTATTTGTGTCAGCATCTCTGTTCCCTAATCGCTACAATCTGGCCGTCTTGAAATCAAGGCAAGCGCACGGCATAGTTGCAAGCATGCTCCGCCCTAGATCAGGCGTGAGATGAAACGCATGTAAATTGAGCATTAAAAATCTCACGCATTGGGCAAATAAATTGTCGAGTAGCGTAAAAGTGGTCATTGTGGATATCCTCGAGACAGCATCATTTTGCAGCTCAGCTGATATCTACCCTTCAATCAATCCTGGTAAACTAATTTGAGTAAGATGGCCTCTATTATCGTGACTCGACAGACCGATTCGTAATCTTAAGAAAAACAAGCAAACTCCGAACCCTTTTAAGCTAAAACACTAATAAAAACCCGCTCCATCTCAACCTCTGCCCCAACCCGATGTTGTTAAATAAAACTGAACATTCCGTATAAATTTTCGCGAGAGGCCAAATAATCGTGTTTTCGCTTCATTTGGTCGCTTCCTTTGCATAAATTGCTATCTTCCAGTAATCACGGGGAAGATTTTTCAAGCAACATTCTCCGAGGTGGATTGTCGCCGTAATTCATTATGAATTCAGCTTATGTTTTGTGCAGGAAGTTTTTAGGTCGGCTTGTTTCTCGAAACGAGGGCAATATCTGGCTTATTTCATTTGCTTGTGGTAAGACCTCGTGGAAAGTCCGTCTGGATCGCTACCAACATCTTACACAATGAGCGAACAAGATAACGAAACGTTTGGTCGCCGCCTAATGGTTGACGCACACTTAAGCGCTCCGCGTCGGCACGGCGTCCGCTCAGTATTATTTGTATGAAACTCCATACTGTAACGCCTCGGCATAAGCTAGCAGTGCGTGGGCAACTCGCCGTCACCGCGCTCACGTCGAGTCGCCGCCGCGGGCGGCCCGCGAATACCCCGCCGCTTGCCACTCTGACATCGCCTACCGTCGTTGACGGCTAGCCGCCAACCAGTCGCCGGCTCGTGGTAACCGCGCTGTAGCCGCGCGGACGCCTGGAATCGAGCCGTTCCCGTTACGAGCTTCCGAGTGGATGACACCTGGCTGACGGCGAGCCGATGAGAATATAAAACCCCCAAAGCAGAAACTGCTGATCTGATTTCTACCAAACATGGCTTAGAACCACTGCAAGGAAACTGGCTTTTGAATAAAAAAATCGCATCGGTCTATCCGTTTGAGCGCTACGATGCCACAGATAGATACACAGCACACAGAGACATCGACGTCAAAATTATAAACAACTCTCTTTTTGCGTCGCGGGTTAAAAATGGTAGCAAATGGCAACAGGCTGGCGAGTAACCAATGCTGCAACGCTGCCGGTACAAACTGACTACGGACAGAGTCAGGCTGGCGAGTAACCAATGCTGCAACGCTGCCGGTACAAACTGACTACGGACAGAGTCAGGCTGGCGAGTAACCAATGCTGCAACGCTGCCGGTACAAACTGACTACGGACAGAGTCAGGCTGACGAGTAACCAATGCTGCAACGCTGCCGGTACAAACTGACTACGGACAGAGTCAGGCTGGCGAGTAACCAATGCTGCAACGCTGCCGGTACAAACTGACTACGGACAGAGTCAGGCTGGCGAGTAACCAATGCTGCAACGCTGCCGGTACAAACTGACTATGGACAGAGTCAGGCTGGTGAGTAACCTATGCTGCAACGCTGCCGGTACAAACTGACTACGGACAGAGTCAGGCTGGCGAGTAACCAATGCTGCAACGCTGCCGGTACAAACTGACTACGGACAGAGTCAGGCTGGCGAGTAACCAATGCTGCAACGCTGCCGGTACAAACTGACTATGGACAGAGTCAGGCTGGCGAGTAACCTATGCTGCAACGCTGCCGGTACCAACTGACTATCGACAGAGTCAGGCTGGCGAGTAACCAATGCTGCAACGCTGCCGGTACAAACTGACTATGGACAGAGTCAGGCTGGCGAGTAACCTATGCTGCAACGCTGCCGATACCAACTGACTATCGACAGAGTCAGGCTGGCGAGTAACCAATGCTGCAACGCTGCCGGTACCAACTGACTATCGACAGAGTCAGGCTGGCGAGTAACCAATGCTGCAACGCTGCCGGTACAAACTACGGACAGAGTCAGGCTGGCGAGTAACCTATGCTGCAACGCTGCCGGTACCAACTGACTATCGACAGAGTCAGGCTGGCGAGTAACCAATGCTGCAACGCTGCCGGTACAAACTACGGACAGAGTCAGGCTGGCGAGTAACTAATGCTGCAACGCTGCCGGTACAAACTGACTACGGACAGAGTCAGGCTGGCGAGTAACCAATGCTGCAACGCTGCCGGTACAAACTGACTACGGACAGAGTCAGGCTGGCGAGTAACCAATGCTGCAACGCTGCCGGTACAAACTGACTACGGACAGAGTCAGGCTGGCGAGTAACCAATGCTGCAACGCTGCCGGTACAAACTGACTACGGACAGAGTCAGGCTGGCGAGTAACCAATGCTGCAACGCTGCCGGTACAAACTGACTGCGGACAGAGTCAGGCTGGCGAGTAACCAATGCTGCAACGCTGCCGGTACAAACTGACTACGGACAGACTCAGGCTGGCGAGTAACCAATGCTGCAACGCTGCCGGTACAAACTGACTATGGACAGAGTCAGGTTGGCGAGTAACCTATGCTGCAACGCTGTCGGTACCAACTGACTATCGACAGAGTCAGGCTGGCGAGTAACCAATGCTGCAACGCTGCCGGTACAAACTGACTATGGACAGAGTCAGGCTGGCGAGTAACCTATGCTGCAACGCTGCCGATACCAACTGACTATCGACAGAGTCAGGCTGGCGAGTAACCAATGCTGCAACGCTGCCGGTACCAACTGACTATCGACAGAGTCAGGCTGGCGAGTAACCAATGCTGCAACGCTGCCGGTACCAACTGACTATCGACAGAGTCAGGCTGGCGAGTAACCAATGCTGCAACGCTGCCGGTACAAACTACGGACAGAGTCAGGCTGGCGAGTAACCTATGCTGCAACGCTGCCGGTACCAACTGACTATCGACAGAGTCAGGCTGGCGAGTAACCAATGCTGCAACGCTGCCGGTACAAACTGACTACGGACAGTCAGGCTGGCGAGTAACCAATGCTGCAACGCTGCCGGTACAAACTGACTACGGACAGAGTCAGGCTGGCGAGTAACCAATGCTGCAACGCTGCCGGTACAAACTGACTACGGACAGAGTCAGGCTGGCGACTAACCAATGCTGCAACGCTGCCGGTACAAACTGACTACGGACAGAGTCAGGCTGGCGACTAACCAATGCTGCAACGCTGCCGGTACAAACTGACTACGGACAGAGTCAGGCTGGCGAGTAACCAATGCTGCAACGCTGCCGGTACAAACTACGGACAGAGTACCCAACTGTTAGGTTCTTGGCTCTGAGTGTTATGATTATAAGCGTCGGTGACACATATTCCCACCTGTAGGTATCCCCTTTATTAAAAGCCAATAGTCAACGGAATCGAACTGTAATCATCTAATTCAGTTAACTTTCCGCACGGACGCCCAGTCCCGAACACGACTCTTTCATTAAATTTAAATCTGTAATTTACCTTAGAGAAGTTTTCAGTTTAAATTACGTGCTGGTTTTTCTGATCTCTAAAATATTCGAGATAGTTGAAGCTTTGCGGATTGAACGTTTTCAAAGACTTCTGGAGCACGAAGCGGGTTGAAGATAACATAATATTACGAACACAATACGTTAGGGTTTGAATGAAACAGAGGAAATAACCAGTATAAGGGAAATTTACTACAATATAATAATTATTTAAACAAATACAGAGAATATTACTTCCATACTGGTTATTTTAAAAATTTCCGTATTCTATTAGGTGTGTTATAAGAGTTACTTTCAGACCTTTCAAGTTTAAAGGAACACCTTTTCTAATAACTATCTTTTGACTGAGTCAACTTCGAGAGCTAATTTATTCACAGCTCTAAGGGGCCGCAGATCAAATCCATTTATTATATTCTTTTATTCAATGCCTTTGTAAAAGCTTTGCTTAGTTCGAGCCTATATCGATTGGTCTCAATTGTCCCATGATATTTGTTATTTGTTAGTTTATTGTGCTCTTGTGACCTATTTCTCGAAACTATTAGTCACAATTTCAGAATTCTAGATATGGAGATTACTTTGTTCTACTTTCTACGATCCTGGCATACCTTTTTCGCTTCATCTACATTCATCAATCTCTCGACATGCTCGTCGGTTTCGGATACTCTTGACCTTAGGTCAAAACGTCCCCAATTTCGTCGTACCTAATTACTAACGACAACACTTAACATCACGTCAAAATAAAAATATGTTTACCACAAAGAAATTTCCGCGGAAAGAAACACGAATTCTTTGTTGACGACGTCGTGGTCAAAATCTAGTGAAATCATAAAGCCGAGTTCGTATTCGTAAATAAAGCTGGTAGCAAATTGGCTTCCACGCTCTCTGCGGGCTACAAAGCAAAATAATCATATACCAATGCTAATTTTCGCGTGTATTTGTGTGAATTTTTTACGTTTCCCGTAAATATCAAATCAACACGCCGGGCCCTTATTCCGATCACGTTCATAGAAAATGTGAAGCGAACTGACGACGGAATTTCATTTCAACACAATCGAACATCTGTCGCCACAACGCAATTATGACGAGAATTGCCTTTACGTTTGAAATTTGTGGGTAGGACCTTGCGCAGCCACCGTTTTACTCGCTAATCCTGCCAAGCAGCAGTGTTTGCGCTGCTGTGTTCTGGCTAGACCAGTTAGGAATCGATAAACAAATAATCCGCGAGCTCTTATAATGATATTCGGGTTTCGGGTACCATCGGCGGATTCAAGTAAACCCATAAGAGTGAGACAACAAGACACAACCAAATGGCATTCTAAGATCTCACATTTACGGACTGTACCTACTAAGTTTAATTCATTGTCGATTAATACCGCTAGTTGGCGCTCATAGAAATTGACACGTTTAAGCAACCTCCATTTTGTTGCACACATTACACTTACACAAAGCACACGCACACATTGCGTAGATGTGTAAAAAGCTTTAATTAATCACTTCTCAGCTGCGCCCGCTACTTAACAAAGTGTACATACATAAATAATGTATTTATCCCTTGCGGGTTAGACAGATCCTAAGGTAACAAGACTTATATAGGTCACGTTTAGCATGATAGTGGGCGTAAAGGTGGAAAAGGGCATCAAAACAGAGTGTAAACCAGCCTTAACTGGTGAAAATAGACCGATTCTAAATATTTTATTGGACTACGTTACTTTGCGGAGGTACATCTCAATCAACGAAAAAAAATAGCAAGGTAAATACTTTTTGTTCATTAAAAATAGACAGATCTACTTATTCACTTTACTTCGCACTCGCATTTCACACTCACACCTCGTCGCTTAACAGCGTGACCACCACGTTTTTGCTAATCACTTTGCACATAACAAAGTGTAAAAAATAAATCTTAACGCACTTGCACGTTAGCATTAACCTTCATTTCTTTCAAACGGTAAAGACTGAGGGAAGAAAGAGATGGTGAACGCGCCCGTGTGTTAAACAACGAGGCTTCAGG
This sequence comes from Pandemis corylana, assembly GCA_949127965.1. Taxonomy (NCBI): domain Eukaryota; kingdom Metazoa; phylum Arthropoda; class Insecta; order Lepidoptera; family Tortricidae; genus Pandemis; species Pandemis corylana. The sequence goes on from OX421873.1 coordinate 7,728,602, forward strand.
TGTTGCCAACTCCTGTAACAATTGCTTTGCGCTTGTTCTGTGAAACAATGCTCGGCTTTTTTCGGTCACGTTCGGTCATGCTCGGGATGCCTTCTATTGTCATTTTGCTAGTAATTCGTAACATGACAGTTGTCAACGTTTGCTTCAGACATTGACCTGTATTTAAGGGAAGAGACATGTTTTAGATGAAAGTGTGGTTGCTAAGCAACCATACTTCAGCTTCAGCTTCAGATATTTTTAAGGAGCTTTGATGTCCGCTTTGAACGTCTGTCATCAAATCTTGCGAGTTAAATTTGACTAACTTTGGGGTGCGAGTCGGGTTACCTCCGCGTGTGATCAAGAGCTGCGGTTCGTTTTTGGATCCGTCCGAGGGAAAGTGCAGTGGTTGTTCCGGTGCACCCTGGGCACCGGTTAATGATTTCCTGGCGGTCTCCGAGGGATATCGTTATCCGTTGGCTAAGAGCCCGACAGGTGGGGGGGGGGGGGGTCTTTGACTATTACCGTACAAGGTTGCCGACATTTTTGTCACAAGATTTTTGAATTATATTTTTACCACACTGACATTGGCCCAAGCCTTACGGCCGCCATTAAGGAGAGAAGAAGAACTTTCCGGTTTTCTATTGACCTGAAATCTTGCATAGTTGTGTAAGTCGGGTCAATACAATAATCTGGTAGTAGAATTCTAATGGCCCGGTCAGGACTGTCTCCGCAGAAGAGAACTCTGCAGCAGTTTCTTCAATTGACTTGAAATTTACATACCTACATACTCTTTCCCATTGGGGTAGGCAGATACTACTTTGTTCCACTTGTTCCGATTCTGATATACATCTTTCGCTTCATCCACATACATCAATCTCTTCATACATGCTCGCCGGTTTCGGGTACTCGTGACCTGCCCTTTTTTCAAAACGTCTTGAAATTTGGTACACATAATGCAGGATAGATAACAATGAATTACACTCTACAAAATCAAAAAAAGCTAATCAAAAAAGCTAGTATTAAAAATGTCATTTTAGTTATTAAGTTCTCAAGCGCCGCAAATACTCTTCTCTTTTAAATGACTATGAGTTTGCGGCGCTCGCAGTAGAGACAATGGGTCCCTGGTCGGCTGACATGAGGGCCTTCATGAGAGCCTTGTCGTCCCGGCTAATAGAGACCTCAGGAGACCCCAGAGCTGGCGCTTACCTCTCCCAGCGAATTTCTCTGGCTGTACAGAGAGGTAATGCCGCCAGTGTCTTGGGGTCTATGCCGCAGGAGGGCCTTTTAGATGGTGTTTTCTTTTTATAGTTAGGTATATTTATTTAGTTTTAAGTTTTGTATATTTAGTTAACTTTTAGATTTTATCATAGTTTAATTTTTTTTTGTAATTCGATATAAATATTTATTAAATGTATGTATAATGTAGTTCAATTAAACGATTAAAGTATCATAATATTTTCGTTAGATTATTATCAATGAAAGTGTTCCCTCAGACTAAATAAATAGTCAAGACTGTTTGCGAACGGCAAACTGAAGCCGGTGTCAACGATGCCTTGCTGCGTTCACGTGATGCGTGTCTCAACCAGTGAGCTCGACAAAGTTTGGTTGCGGTTGTGTGCGTGAACTTATAAGACGGCCTCACTGCAACGTTTGTAGGACTCCGTCTTGAAATTTACCTTGGTCTGAGGTTGAAGTTGTCCTTATTCCGAACTAGCTTATGCCCGCGACTTCGTCCGCGTAGATAAATCCCGTTTTTTTCCTTATCCCGTGGGAATTTCCAAAAATCCTGAAATTAGTTTCTTAGTTTTGTAATCACCTACTTTTGTATCAAATTTGAAGAGTAGTTATTATAGTTACTGAGATAGCGTCACTCGGAATCGAATATATAATTCCCGTTTTTTCCTTATTCCGTGGGAATTTCCAAAAATCCTTCCTTAGTGGATGCCTACATCCTACTAATATTATAAATGTGAAAGTTTGTGAGTTTGGATGTTTGTTACTCTTTCACGCCAGAACGGCTGGACAGATCTGGATGAAATTTGGAACATTGATAGATTATAGTCTGGAATAACACATAGGCTACTTTTTATCCCGGAAAAATGAACGGTTCCCGAGGGATGTATGATGATGATGATGGTGATGAATATATTACTACTAAGTGGGTACTATTACTACTATTACGTTGAGATTTGTGATTGCAGGTAAGAAATCAAATTATTAGTAAAATTAGTAAAATATGTCCTACTAATGTTATAAATGTGAAAGTTTGTACGGATGTTTGGATATTTGTTACTCTTTCACGCCAGAACGGCCGGACAGATCTGGATGAAATTTGGAACATAGATAGATTATAGTCTGGAATAACACATTGAAAATTGCGTAATTCCTGCGGGATAGCGATAAAGATAAAGCTAGAGAAAGCTATCACCCATTTGTTGTCAATATACCACTGGCACGCACGAGACGGTTTGCTTCATCCTTCCTAATGCGAACTGCAAGGGAATGGAATTCGCTCCCATCGTCTGTATTTCCGGACAGATACAACCTAGGGCTCTTCAAGGCTAGAGTGAATAGGCTATTACTGAACCAGTGAGTTACACCTTTGGCCTCATCTGCACCTTCCACCAAGTGAGATAGAGGTCAATCACTGGTCAGTTCATAATAAAAAAAATAAAAAATAACAATTTTGGATATATTTTAAGACATCCCTATAGGTTAGGTTAGGTATGTTTTATAAAAATCCTGCAATATTTAGTTTCAGAAAAATTAAGGCAGCGGGGCAATGCAGGGGGCTTGCTTGCATGTTTGCTTGAGTCCTTGCTTTGCATGCTTGATTGCATACTTGCTTTCATGCATGCTTGCATGCTTGCTTGCATCCATGCTTGCGTGCTTGCTTGCACGCTTGCTTTTATGCTTGCTTGCCTGCTTGCATGCCTGCTTGCATACTTACATGCTTGCATGCATGCTTGAAAGCTTGCAGGTTTGGTTGCTCGCTTGCTTGATTGCTTCATGTTCAGGTTCATGCATTCTCGCTGAGTGCTTGCTTGCACGCTTCCTTGCATGCTTGCTTGCATGCTTGCTTGCATGCATGCTTGCTTGCCTGCTTTCATGCCTGCTTGCATACTTACATGCGTGCATGCTTGCTTGAAAGCTTGCAGGTTCGCTTGCTAGCTTGCATGCCTGTTTGCATGCCTGCTTGCATGCCTGCTTGCATGCCTGCTTGCATGCCTGCTTGCATACTTACATGCTTGCATGCATGCTTGAAAGCTTGCAGGTTTAGTTGCTCACTTGCTTGATTGCTTCATGTTCAGGTTCATGCATTCTCGCTGAGTGCTTGCTTGCACGCTTGCTTGCATGCTTGCTTGCCTGCTTTCATGCCTGCTTGCATACTTACATACTTGCATGCTTGCTTGAAAGATTGCATGTTCGCTTGCTCGCTTGCATGCCTGCTTGCATGCCTGCTTGCATACTTACATGCTTACATGCATGCTTGAAAGCTTGCAGGTTTGGTTGCTCGCTTGCTTGATTGCTTCATGTTCAGGTTCATGCATTCTCGCTGAGTGCTTGCTTGCAAGCTTGCTTGCCTGCTTTCATGCCTGCTGCTTGCATACTTACATGCTTGCATGCTTGCTTGAAAGCTTGCAGGTTCGCTTGCTCGCTTGCTTGATTGCTTGCTTCTTTGAAATGCTCATGGTTCACGCGTGCGAAGCCGCGGGCAAAAGCTAGTTGTATATAAAGTATCTATGTGCAAAATGTCAAGTCTCTAAGTCCAGTGGTTTGGACTGTGCTATCCCGCGGGAACTATGCAATTTTCCGGGATAAAAACTATCCTATGTCCTTTCCCGGGACTCAAACTATCTGTATACCAAATTTCAACTAAATCGGCCCAGCGGTTTAAGCGTGAAAAGGTAACAGACAGACAGACAGACAGACAGACAGAGTTACTTTCGCATTTATAATATTAGTAAGGATTACGACCACGAGCTCTTTCGAACCCAATTGAAGAGTGCAGATGGTATAGACCGACCGTTGAAATGAGTCTTCGCCCGCGCGGTGCAAAGCGTGCGGGGTGGGACGACAAAGGGGCCAGAGAGGTGCGGGCGGGTGGTGCACTACCCGCCCGCTCCCCTCTCGGTCCCCTTTGTCGTCCCACCCCGCGCCCCTGCACCGCGCAGGCGAGGACTCATTTAAGCGGTCGCTCTATAACTAGCGGACTAAGGTAAATAAGCTCATTTGCTAGTCTTAGGGCATGTTTTGCCACTCTCTGTTAAGTTCTAGTTATCTTAAGTTTCAGTTATCTATGATGACGTCTCTATCTGTTTCGTAGTCGTAAGTAGAAACGGAATTATAGATAACTGACACTTAAGGTAACTGGAACTTAACAGAGAGTGGCGAAACAGGGTCTTAGTTTACACTACTCTCTGTTAAGTCTATTTTAAGTGTCAGATAATATAATATCGTGTTTTGTACTAGTAAATAGTGATATCTTCTTCCATGCTGGTCTGGGAGTGAGGAAAAAACATAGAATTTACCAGTTGCTTCTCTTCCCGCGCAGATGGTAAAAGCCCATCGAGGGAATGGGCGAAAGTCTTAGGAATCATGTTAAAGGCGATGCGGCTAGCAACCCATCACTATTTTGATTTCCCTTTCCATCTATACGCCCTTAATCATGCTAAACGTGGCCTTAAGGTTTTGTTACCTTAGGCTCTGTCTACCCCGCAAGGGATAAAGACGTGATATGAATGTATGTATGTATGTATGTAAATAGTGATATCACCGTATATCAGGTACTACTTAACGAAGAATGGTGGAACAGGTAAAAAATATATCAAAAATATACACACACACAAATCACGTCTTTATCCCTTACGGGGTAGACAGAGCCTAAGGTAACAGATACCTCCAGGCCACATTTAGCAAGATTGTGGGCGCATAGGTGGAAAATAAAATCAAAATAGTGATGGGTTGCTAGCCTCATCGCCTATAAAACATGATTCCTAATATTTTCGCCCATTCCCTCGATGGGCTTTTACCATCTGCGCGGGTAGAGAAGCAACTGGTACATTCTATGTTTTTTCTTTGCTCCCAGACCAGCATGGAAGGTAATCAATCATAATTACACATAAACGGATGACTCACGTATAAAAAGTCGAGTGATGCTCGACATGTTTCGGACTATTTCGTAGTCCTTCCTGGAGCGCTCGCCCCGGCGGCAGTTTATGTGTAATTATAACTGGTACATTCTATGTTTTTTCTTTGCTCCCAGACCTGCATGGAAGCATATCAAAAATAAGTATAATAAATTAAACTTGTTAGGTACCTAAATTTCTAAACGACACTGAATTAGAACACAGCGGGTGGTAGGGCCTTGTGCAAGGTCAGTCCGGATCACTACCACCATCTTACTCGCTAATCCTGCCGCTAAGTAGCAGTGCTTGCACTGCTGTGTTCCGGTGTGGAGAGTAAGACAGCCGGGGAAATTACGGGCACAAGAGGCATTGCATCTTAGTCCTCTAGGTTGGCAACGCATCTACAATCCCTCCGGGGTTGCGGGTGTCTATGGGCAGTGGTGATCACTTACCATCAGGTGACCCACTTGCTCGTTTGCCTTCCTATTCATATAAAAAAAAAAAACAGAAAAATCCGAAAAGTAAAGGTATGTCTGTATGCCTAGTATAAAAATATCTCAAATTTAGACCTCATTTCTCATTCAACGCAAATTAGACAGTTATTAAAACGAAACAGTTTGCGATAAAGATATTATTATCTTCAACACAGAACGCCAAGTCAAATATTTAAAGACATTCAAATGGCTCGACGCATTACATTTGGAAATTGTTAATTTAATTACACGATTATTAAGATCTCTATTACGGAGGGTTTAATTAATTTTGAAGCGCGCTTTGTAATTTTGCCTTGTGATTTATGACACATACAATGCGTATGTGTGTCAGTTTGAAGGGAAACATTCCGAGTTGCTACAGAATGTTAACTTGCAATGTTACGTATTCATAAATGAGATAATAATATAAATAACTAGCTTCTGCCCGCGACTTCGTCTGCGCAGAATTATACATAAAAACCTTCCTCTTGAATCACTCTATCTATAAAAAAAAACCGCTTCAAAATCCGTTGTGTAGTTTTGAAGATATAAGCATACATAGGGACATAGGGACATAGGGAAATAGGGACATGGGGACAGAGAAAGCGGCTTTGTTTTATACTATGTTGGGTGCGGGTTCGAATCGTGCCACTTTGATTTTAACCAACTTGGTGTGGGTTCTGAAGTCTGAAGTGCTGAAGGATCCTGAATAATGAACTATTCTTGAGGATCACTGATTTTATTAATCAATCACTTAGATTCAACAGTTTACATGAATTTTATATAGAGAGAGGCGTTGAATACGTCTTTTCGTTACAATATTTGTCGTCAGAGTCTGAAAGAGAGAGAAGATACATGTCCTGCTCACGCTATGGCAGCGTTCAGTAGCGCTGCGTTTTGAATATAATAAAATTGTATGAAAATATACTGACAACTGTTAATTTTAATTAACAAAGAGGTTTAGTTTAGTAGCACACATTAAGAAAAGTCACGTTAATTACACTTAAAATGACTTATTACGTAGGTACTTAATTAACTTCATAATGTTACAGGATATACAAGTGTTGATAAATCATAAATACTTTTTTGTCATGATGATTAGTAAAATTTACATATTGAGGAAAAATATTTGGTCTATAATCTCATCGATTAACAATATCATTCTGGTGACCTAACGAATAATCGTCCAATCTCCATAATTCTGCAGATGTTTATCGATAATTACGTAAGAAAAGTATTTATAAGCATTAAGTCAATCAGTACAATGTTTAAAAAAAAATTGTGCAATAGTTCTGTTTATCTGTTGAACAAAAACAGAGTGTTAGAATTTTAGACGTGATTCTAATACAATCTATAAGTCAAGTTGTTTTCAACTCATTAATTACAGAACTAGATAAGAGAGGTCATGAAGTTGTGGTTGTAACAACTGATGCGGCGATCAAAAATGCAAAAGCACCACAAAATTACTGAGAGATTGGCGGGTGGTAGGGCCTTGTGCAAGGTCCGTCCGGATCGCTACCACCATCTTACTTGCTAATCCTGCCGCTAAGTAGCAGAGCTTGCACTGCTGTGTTCCGGTGTGGAGAGTAAGACAGCCGGGGAAATTACGGGCACAAGAGGCATTGCATCTTAGTCCTCTAGGTTGGCAACGCATCTGCAATCCCTCCGGGGTTGCGGGTGTCTATGGGCAGTGGTGATCACTTTCCATCAGGTGACCCACTTGCTCGTTTGCCTTCCTATTCATATAAAAAAAAATTGATGTTTATGATGTATCATACAAAATGTGGAAGTAAATGCTTGACTCTGTAAATGGATGATTCATATTTTTGTTTTGAAAGCGTAACATAATTGAATTTAAGATAATGGTGATAAATTGAGTAAGATAATAAATAGCTCCGATACCGCAATGCAGTGATTCCATAAGCACACGCTTGTTTATCTTAATAAAAAAACACCAGACATTAATGTAGAAACATTAAGTTTGAAAGTTGTTTGGAGTTGTGCCGTGAAAAGAGTTTCATGGTCCAAAGTCATTCATTGAAAACTTCAACAGAATGTAACCAAGAGGCCTGATAATGTTGCAAACGCATTAATTTTATTTCAACAATATTAAGCTCTTTTTTGTGGCTTTACCTCACAAAGCGCTGTTTTATTGATTACTAGCTGTGCGCTTATCGCTATCCTGCGGGACATTTAAATTTCCTGAGATAGAAACTACCCTTTGTCTTTCCTCAGGACTGAAGCTATCTCTACCAAATTCCAACTAAATCAGTTCATTGGTTTAGACGTGAAAGCGTGACAGACAGACAGTAGTCTTAAATTAAACCAGTTCAAACCCGTCTCAATTCCCCGCAACAAACAACGCAACCACTACATTTATATTCATAACCTTTGCACTAAATACCCCATTAGCATTTTCCAGGACCTCAAATCCTACCTCGACGTAACCAAAGGAGTGATTTATGTCAGCTTCGGAACCAACTTCAGCCCTTCCTCTCCGACAAGATCATGGTTCTAAACGTGTTCTCGAAATTACTCTGCGACGTACTATGCAAATGGGACGCCGACAATGTACCTGGGAGGCCCAGTAATGCGAGGATAGTTAAATGGGTCCCGCAGAACGACTTGCTAAGTACGGAGTGTTTTGAATTATTCACGCTCCTGGCTCTCTGGATTTGAGTTGAGTGCTTGGGTTTTTAAGTTAAAGCCTGTGAAGATGCACAAGAGTGCGAAGGTTAACAATAGTACATTACTGTCTAGGCCAGGAAGTAGGCAAGGCTGAGTGTTGGTTTGAACGGACGAGCTTGCGAGTCCGTTTAATAATACGAAGCCAGCAATGCTATTCTGGCCGAGGCAAGTATAGTGCTTTTCTCAAAAATCTAAAAAGAAAACGGCAACAAAAATAAATGAAAATGTAATTGACATAAACTATTAATTATTTTTGCTTAGCCGCCTTTTCCTATCTATGGCATTTGAAGAGAGTGTTTTTCTACCCAGAACATCTAAAGCTATTTCAGACACAGATAAACACGTTGTCGTACTAGCTTTTTTTTTAATTTGGTGTTTTAAGTTTTGTGCCTTTATTTTTTATAATGCTGATTTTCATTTAAAAAAAGTTTATAACTAGACAGCAATGGAATTTGTATGCAACATGAACATACTACAGTAATGTTTTTTTTTTTGACTGACCGGCAACAATTAACTTCCTGTTCTGATATGTAGTTAACAATGACGACTTTTTTGAGAAAAGTATTTTACGTCACCCTAGGCCGTAATAAGGATATCCCGGGCAGAAAATCTCACTTCCTGGCCAAGGCAAGACGTAAAACTTTATACAAACCACGGGCGATAATTCGTAAAGCCCCGGATCGCATATTTATGGCCCTCACCTTCGGTTTGGCACCAACACCTGCGATCGGGGACAATTACGAGTTCACCGCCCTAGGTCTGTAATGTACTATTTCACTTCTCATGCTCTTAAAATGTTACTTTAGTCTGCATATCGTGACTAAAGCTCCTTATTATTAACAAGAGAGTAAATAAATTATTATGATAATGTCAGTCAAGTCAGCTTTGTTTATTGAAGAACTAGCTGTTACCCGCAACTTCGTCTGTATACAATTCGTTTATCGCTATCCCGAAGGAATTACGCAATTTTCCGCGATAAAAAGTAGCTTACGTGTTATTTCAGACTATAATCTACCTATGTTCCAAATTTCATCTAGATCTATCCAGCCGTTCTGGCGTGAAAGAGTAACAAACATCCATATCCATACTCACTACTCGAAAAATTACAGGCTAGCTTTTAGAAAAATAAATGTAGATGTAAGAAAAGGGCGAATGCATTTGTTTCATTTCTTTTGATTAATGATAAGGCAGGTGAGGTCAAACGTTTGCCCATTTATAATAAAAAATAAACTAAATTAGATATAGTAATACGAAGGTAATTTTTGTGTACACTGGCGATCGCGCTGCAAGGCCTACCTAATATATACCCCCGCTGGTTTTAAAATATTTTTCATTGTTCCATAGCTCAGGTGCCCTTTAAGGTTATGAGCGCTTGACCTGTATTTAAGAAGTTAATTAATACCTTTTTTTGCTTAATCTGTATTTATAAGTTTCTTCTCAATCATCTACTGTTTACTACTTACTGACTACACTCTGAGCAATATACCAATTACATAGGTAATCAGTATTTTTCATGACAATACTTCAGCACTAATAATGTACTTGGGTGACGGCTCCAGGTATGGACAATCCTACTAATATTATAAAATTTACTACTAATATTATAACTTATCTAATTTCTCCATATTTTTTATTATTATTATTTTTTATTACTTTTAATGATAATTTCCATTTTATGACATAGGTATTTTTAATTTGTATTTAAATTGAATTGTATTTAGTTTTTAATTGTTGTCATTTTTTATTTTTTATTTTAAGCTGACGATTTCAATATAAATTCCTTGACATTTAATTTTAAGTAGTAGAATTCGTTTATCGCTATCCCGCGGGAATCACACAATTTTCCGGGATAAAAAGTAGCCTATGTGTTATTCCAGACTATAATCTATCTATGTTCCAAATTTCATCCAGATCGGCCCAGTACTTTTTGAGCCTATTCATTACAAACATACAAACATACAAAAATAGGTACAAATCTTTCCTCTTTATAATATTAGTATAGATGACTAAATAAACATAAAACATAAACGTGAAAGTTTGTAAGTATGGATGGATGGATGGATGATTGTTACTCTTTCACGTAAAAACTACTAAATGGATTTGGATTAAATTTGGAACGGAGATAGCTGATACCCTAGATTAACACATAGGCTATTTTTTATCCCGGAAAATGCATAGTTCCCGCGGGATAGCGAAAACTATTCTCTTGCAGACGATGTCGCGGGCAGTAGCTAGTGACCTGATAATGCACTGTAACTCTAATTGAAAAGAAACGAAGGGATAGTGAATAGTGAAAATGTCGTAAATTATTATAACAAAAAGTGAAATTAAAAGTAATATCGGTCAAGAAATACGGAAAACATAAGAATTAGAAAGAGAGATCCGATATGACATGCGACGTCGTTTGTCACAACGCCCATATAAACTTCATATTAAAATTGTATATTATTGTAGAAGGAAGAGAGTTGAAAGTTGTATTTATGCATCCGTGTTGAGATACTACGTTAGCGGGATGTAGAACGATGTGACAGCTGTCACTAGAGCTGGCGCTAGCTACTCGTGCGTCGTAGCAGTTTTATAGTCGACAACTAGGTGGCGCTAGGGCCGCTACATATGATTGAATTATTTTTACTTGATTAATGCTTGCGGGGGTTTTAATTTTTTTATTTAATGCTTATACTTAAAAACCCAAAGCCTAAATATTATTTTATTTTCTTTATTGGCGAAAAACGCAGATACAGACACAATTAAAAAAACTATAAAGACCATAGTGCAGTAAACATAGCCTGCGCCCTAAACCAATCCCACTAAGAGTTTCAATATTATTAGTTCATTTTTTAGTTACCTTAATCTTTCATCAAATAAAATCTTAATTAGTGTATTCCTCAGTCTGCTATCCCCTACACACCTGAACACCCGGTCCCTGATGTATGGCTGGGCGGGCCTTGAAAAATAGCCGCGCGCAAGCCTCCGTATTGTTTGTATTGTGCCGTTCTCAGGATATCCCATTCCTATTCTACTTAAACGAATAGACAAGCCTGATTTATGTTAACTATTAAATAAAGGAAATAGAGCCAGTTGCAATCGCTTATTTTTGTTTTTGTGCCTTATTTTCTTTTCTTCAGTTGTTTTATGACAATGTTACGTGGGAATTTCCTGACCAGCTTTACAATGTAGATAAACTTTTGCGTGGTAGGAACTCGTCGTGTAATGTTCTTCCGGATAAGTAGGTACTGTAGAGTTGCATTGAGGAGGCACTCACTCTACGGCGGGGTGATGTAGCTCAGATGGCACAATATACATAATAGATAACAATAGACAGAGCCTAAGGTAACAAAACCTTAAGGCAACGTTTTGCATGATTAAGGGCGTATAGGTGGAAAGGGAAATCAAAATAGTGATGGTTTGCTAGCCGCATCGCCTACAACATGATTCATATTTACATCCATTCCCTCGATGGGCTTTTAAAATCTGCGCGGGAAGAGAAGCAACTGGTAAATTTTATGTTTTTCCTTTGCTGCCAGACCAGCATGGAAGACACACTCATCATACATCGTTTTGTAAAAGAGCTGATACTGTTCAAATTTCTGGACCGATTTTTACGAAACATGGCTAAGAGCCACCGCAAAGAAACTGGCTTTCAAATGAAAAAAAACGAATACAAATCGGTCCATCCGTTTGGGAGCTACGATGCCACAGACAGATACACAGACATCGAAGTCAAACTTAAAAACCTCTTTTTTGCGTCGGGGTTCAAAATCGATATCCTGTTAGCATTATACAGTGACCTGCATCTGAATTACATAGAATTCACATCTCTAATGGACCATTCTGTGCTGCGGTTTGAGGGCGTGCTCCAAATGTATTAATGCCAATCAATTACTCCAAGTGTATTGATAATTGCGTTTACTGCTTGTACCCGACATGTTTATGTATTAGGTACCCATTACAAGCATAATTTTGACATGTCATCAATTAAGATAAAAGCTGATAATTGTAACAAAAGGTGTTCTGTGATTTATTAATGAAAAAAAATACAAAAGGGGAATTAAAAACAAATTAAGCTATGGTTAATTAAAAACTAAACTAAAAATAATATTTAAAAAAAGGAGGGGCCCCTGTGGCATAGTTCCACAAACGCCAGCGCTCTGTTCGCGCAGCTGCTCGACGCAACTGACAGCGGCGCACAACTACCCTCGTTTTCATCGTCATTTTTATTACTGTCAAACACAATACACAACACTGATCACGTCACTCCGTAAAGGTTCGTTCACACCCACCGTTTGGTCAATATTTAAAACAGTTCACGGTAGATTCATGTTGAAACTACCTACTTACTTTTAAAGTCACCTAGGCAGCTCAACTCCGGTCCACAGTATTGTAGCAGTCACTAGGAACACGCTTATAGCACATTGTTCACAAAGGCATACAAACATTCCATCGTCAGGTGTCAGTCACGGAGTACGAGCCTGTTTGTCTTCCCAGCACACATTCCGAGGTCCGGGGAAGATTATACGTGTCATAGAAGCGACACTACACACCGAAAAAGGACTGTAGAAAACCGATTTTTTTAAATCACGCCTGTAAAAATGCTATTCACAACTGTTAAAGAGTAATTTACATACATACAGATTATCACATCTTTATCCCTTACGGAGTACATAGAGCCTAGAGTAACAAAATCTAAAGGCTGCATTTAATCTAATTGCGCGTGAATAGGTGAAAAGGGGAGTCAAAATTGTGATGAGTTGCTACTAAATTCGTAACATAATTCGTTCCCTCGATGGGATTTTGCCATCTGCGCGGATGAGAAGCAACTGGTACGTTCTATGTTTTTCGTTGCTCCCTGTAACTTCCCATGTGTATGTATCATCATCATCATCTAGCTATATACGTCCCACTGCTGGACACAGGGGCCCGATTTTTGAAAGCACATCACTCGAAAGTGGTATAAATTTGTTTATATCTTCAAAACTACAGCTCTAATCAAGTTTTTAACTAGTTCACAAGGTTTAATGAGAGCCATAAGTATCTTCTAAGCTACTCGTATTTCAAATTCACTCTCGAGTGGTATTTTCATACATGTGCTTTCAAAAATCGGGCCCCAGTCCTCACAATTCCACGCGGGCCCATGTGTGTGTATGTGTAAGAAAAATAAAAGTTTATTTTTGCTTACCTTCTGCAACATTTATTCTATGTTTAGGGCGGTTGTTTAATACGTGCAATACGCGACCCTCTCGTTACATCTCTCGTTTAAGAAACCCTGTCGCATTGACATCTTCCATGTAACGTATTTTGTTGACAAAGATTAACGCGAGACAAGGTAACACAGAAGCTACAAAAACAAGTAGTGTCTTCTTCCACCTCGACGTTGGCAGAATCATCGATAGTATTGATGGAGCTAGATTTCTAAATTTTAAATTGAAGGTAACACAGAATACAGCAAAGTTCTCTGCCGGAAACATTACCAGTTCAGTATTTTCAGCCAAATATCTTTTTTTCAGTTTGTAATACGGGAATTTAGAGCTCAGATAAAATGTATACGGGCTCTGTGTGGGGCTGGAAATAAGGAATCATGTAAACCATTGTTTGCAAAATACAAAATCTTTTTACATTTACATATCAGAAATATTTTCAACATGAAACTACCGTGAGACTTAATCATCATTACACATAAACGGAAAACTCACGTATAAAAAAGTCGAGTGATGCTCGACATGTTTCGGACTATTTCGTAGTCCTTTTTTCAAGAGCGCTCGCCCCGGCGGCAGCGACACGAACACTGCGCGCCAGCGCTCTGCTCGCCCGGCTGTTCGACGCAACTGACAGCGGCGCACAACTACCCTAGTTTTCATCGTCATTTTTATTATTGTCAAATGTCGGGCAGCACACAACACTGATCACGTCACTCCGTAAAGGTTCGCTCACACTCACCGTTTGGTCAATATTTAAAACAGTTTTCCAACTCGGGGGCACCGACCATCCACTATCCCGGTTGAAATTGGGATACCGACTTATTTCAATGGCTTCACGTATCAGAAATATGCCTCTTTGTGAAAAAGAACATGCACTACTTCACGGCAATTACCCCAAATAAACACACACGCTAGAAGCACACGTCTTAATAGATTATTGTACCCTGAATGCAGATTGGCACTGTGTCAAAACAACGTTTTCATTATGGCTATAAAATTTACCACAAGATGCCATTTAATCTCATTAGATTCAGAGAGAGAGAGAGAGAGAGAGAGAGAGATCTTGCCACAGAAAAACTTTAAAAAAGTGCTCCTAAAATGGCTCTCAGATAATAATTTTTGTAGCTTACAAGAATATTTTGCGTGTCTAATTGTGTTATATTTGTAAATGTAATAGAAATTGTATTAAAATAAATTTATTTAAATCAGTTTAGATCTTAGGACCAAACAATATTACTTTGCATGGCTAGGTACCTAAAAAAGGTATTTTGCATTATCTGGACTCAAACATTATTATTCTTAACATCTAAATGGACATAATGTTATGCAAATAAAGAATTTCATTTCATTTTATTTCGAGCATCATAAGGCGGAATATATTCTTAGTAAAAGTTAAAGTATGAGTACCTACTAATCTTTGGCTATCAAAATACTGAATGTGCTTAGCGGTGAAACCAGTATCGAACAAACATTACTGGCCCACTGTTCAACGGCTCAGTATTTTTCTTTGTATATAATTTGTGTCATGTTTAGTTACTTTAAAAACCCATAGATGTCGCTGTTATATGCCCATAGCAATCCTGAATGGCGCTGTTGAGATTTTTCTGTGACCGTATAAATAGGCTGTTTGTTATGAATAAATTGTCATTCCCTGCGCAACCACCGTTTGGTTCACATCGATACGTACGGCGTTCGAACACCCACTGTAGAATCCTTTGGTAAATACCGTAGTGTGTAATTGTTGAACCGACAAAGAAAAAATCAGACTGCAGTCTGTGTGCTCCTAGAACAACCTTCGGATTTCGTGTACTATCGGTCGATTCAACTATCAAACCCATATGAGTAAGCAAGACAGACCCGAAGGTATTTTAAATACTATTGCACTATATTTGCTTGCATACATACACACGAATGTTTTAAATGAATTAAAAGCTTGGAACGGACCTTGAAACCGAAATGTTTAGAAAATCACTGGACATTTACGATCGTTTTTGATATAACTGAGTCCATATGTAGTTAAATTAGCTTTCTAATCATTTCGTTCCTTTGACAGACACAAAGCCGCAAACATAATACACACAGATACACGGTAAACTTATTAACATCGTCGCCGTTTGTCCGTAATTGAATTAACTACAAATTGTCAAAAGGTCAAACGGCTTACGTCAGATTTAGTTACTCGACTAAATCCGGACGTCCTACTCTCATGCCAGTCACTGTCTTGATATATTATCGTTGTTCCCAACTGTAATCTATTCTGATTTAGTTCTTAAGATTCCCGTCTCATGAACTTAACCGATTAATTACAAACCCCCTCTGATACACTCATAGGCGGTATTTAATTAAACTTCCACGGACAGTTGGATAGTTCATTTTAAATTATACTGGATTTTCTTGTCGCAGTATATTTTTCCAAGGGAAAAAATATCTTCTCCTTCTTCTTATTTGTGGCGTATCAAGTCGTTATAGCGACTACAACTTCGCCAATGTCAAAGTAACAAAAATATAATTAAAAAAAAATCTTGTGACAAAATCTAAACCGAACCGCAGCTCTTGACCACACGTGGAGGTAACCCGACCCGCACCCCGATAAAATATCTGAGGGAGCAGAAGGCCGAGATTTGCGTTAGTTGATCAACCAAAAAAGAAGCTGTGGTGTGATATCTGGAGAAAAAGAAGTGAATGGCGATTAATCCACCGAGAAGACTAGCTCTTAAATTTAAGACGGTGTAAATATCTGAGATTGAGATCCTATATATTACTAGCTGTTGCCCGCAACTTCGTCTGCATAGAATTCGTTTATCGCTATCCCGCAGAAATTACGCAATCCGTTCTTAGAGGATGCCTACGTCATAGTAGCTTTATGCATACAAAGTCTCAGCCCGATCGGTTTGAAATTGACAAAGTTTCATACAAACTTTCATCCCCTATTTTTTCCCTTCGGGGTAGAATTGATCAAAATCCTTTCTTAGCAGATGCCTACGCCATAACATCTACCTGCATGCCAAATTTCAGCCCGATCCGTCCAGTGGTTGGGCTGTGCGCTGATAGATCACTATGTCAGTCAGTCAGTCACCTTTGAGTTTTATATATTTAGATTTGGTCTCAGCTATTTATTTGGCTTTGTTACGTTGAAAAAAAAATCTTAAAGACACTGAAAATTCGAACACAGAAACATCCGAAATGTAAAGCTATGGCCGGGAATTGGAGCCGGATCCTCGTCATTCCGTGACGCTTGCCTACACCACCCATAGCAGGTGGTGGTTTGGTTTCTTACCTTGCACTATGAAACTTAAAGTGAGGTACAAGCAGTTCGCAATGACTATTAAACCTGACTGACCATTCAGGATAACATTAGAATCTAGAAGTAGTGACTTATTTAAGTAAGTAAGTAAGTAAATGCTTTATTGTGCAAATATAAAGACAAATACAATTCACAAAAAAATAAAAATAACATTAATAAATGCACAAAGGCGAACTTATTCCTGTAAGGGATCTCTGCCAGTTAACCTTTGAGTAGATGAGAGGAGCATTAAACGAGGGACCGACGAAGTGTAAGTTTAAAATTCCAGTTAGTAAAAGCCACAATAGAGCACAATATCTATGTACAATAAACAAAACATAAAATAAACTACTAAATATCATTACACACATGCACACATACAAAATACAATAAGAGTACACACATACAATATCTAAGAAGTCTTTTTCATTATACATGAATGCAGGAAATATAGTCCTAGACCTTAATAACGCTCCAATTTCTCTCAATGTTTCTCTCTCTCTCTCTCTCTCTCTCTCTCTCTCTCTGTGGCATTCCACCCGGTCTAAAGATTCAAACAAACTTTTTTACCTGCCAATTTACGTCAAATTTTAGAAGTTGAATAAGTTAAAGGTAAACAAAGTCGTTGAGGGGATAATTGAGGTGAAGCTTACCAACGTTGAGCTTCAGACGTTGACTACAATTACTGAACAAAAGTACTGGCCACAGAAGGCTTGAATTCCATTTATAATTACCTATACTCCGCGGCACACAATTTGGCCCAGTCTCCATCCAACATAACCTACAAAACATTATATACAAACACACACAAATCACGTCTATATCCCTTACGGTGTTGAGAGAGCCTTTTTTTATTGTGTGGAAAATGCGCCTTATACATCCGCCCGGTACGGGTTTACCGGGGATATGTGGGGCTCTCCCGCGGCGGCAGGCATACCCACTAAAAACCACACGGATACCCTATTCAGTCGCATGTGAGGCGTTACGGGAGCACTCGGTGTCACCGCAACGCCCCACGACCACCCTGGGATGGGGTTCCCTCTTTGCGGCACCTGTGCACTGCAGGTTTGGGAGGGGTTGAGAGAGCCTGAGGTAACAAGACCTAAAGGCCATGTTTAGCATGATTGTAGGCGTATAGATGGAAAGGGGAATCAAAATAGTGGGATGGTTGCTAGCCACATCGCCCATAACATGATTTCAATGATTTTCGCCCATTCCCTCGATGGGCTTTAACCATCTGCGCAGGACGAGAAGCAACTACATTCGAATCGGAATTGAATCGCATTAAGACGTCATGGTGTGGCACCTATCTATCATGGACTAAAACAATTACGACTCCAAAATTTTAACACCTAACTTGTAAAAAAAGTTTTATCATAGTAAGACTAACCTATCCTACTGTACGTTTGTGTGCACTACAACAATGTCTGACTAGTTTTAATTACAGTACTGATACCTGATATTTCGTTTGGAACATTAGCATCCGTCCGCGTCTTTGCCCCCATTGCAGAAAGTCCTGATGGACTTACTGACTGACTCATGAACATTCAACTCTTGGACCTAGAAAGCTGAAGTTTTTCATAGAGATTCCCATTGTAAAGTAAACAGGGTATAAATAAATACAAGATAGAAAATTGTACAACGCAGAAAATAATTCAAATTTTTTTCGTGTTCTAATTTTCACTGACATTTAGAAACGAAGAAAACAATCATGCTAAACGTGGCATTTAGGTCTAGTTACTTAAAGCTCTGTGTTCCCGGTAAAAGATAAAGACGTGATTTATATATGGATGTCGAAAAGAAGAAGAAAGCTTCCATGCTGGTCTGGGAGTAAAGAAAAAACATAGAATTTACCAGTTGCTTCTCTTCCCGCGCAGATGGTAAAAGCCCATATCATATTATAGGCGATGCGACTTGCAAATTATCACTATTTTGATTCCATTTTCCACTTATACGCTCACAATCTTGTTAAACGTGGCCTGTAGGTCTTGTTACCTTAGGCTCTGTCTACCCCGTAAGGGATAAAGACGTGATTTATGTACGTATGTATGTTGAAAAGAAAGTTAAGTGTGAAGAGATGGGTACAGTCATGGACAATAGAGCTATTGGCCGAGTTGGTCATAGGTACTATTATATACTGGTAGTACAGCGTATGGAAGACAACTGAAAATCATCACATAATATTTTCTCAGAAAGATTATTGCGGCTGATAACAATTTAAACAAGGCCCTCAGTCCCCGGAAGATTTCAGATGGTCAGAAGACATGAAGAATCTTGCTACTACGTTAAAAGGACCAAAACAAGGTAACAATAAGTATTCGCATAGTAACAATAAGGTCACGTGACAGTTAGTAACAGGTAGAAAAATTCGGAGACTACCCACCTGCTATGGGTGGTGTAGGGGTATAGCACGCGTCACGGAATGACGAGGACCCGGGTTCGATTCCGGGCCATAGCTTTACTTTTCGGATTTTTCTATGTGTTATAATTTTCACTGACATTTAGAAATTTAATTTCTAACGGTAAAACCGAAAAAGTAAAACATAAAAATCAAGAAATTAAATTTTTTTGATTCATTTGATAGTACCTATCATTTGAAAAACAGCGTCTTCTCTCGTCCTTGGTGAGCAGTAGATGTTCCATGGGAGTTTGTAATTGTGTCGTACAGACACATCATTCAAACAGATGATGCTTAGCGACAAAAATTCGCATAGTAACAATAAGGTCACGTGACAGTTAGTAACAGGTAGAAAAATTCGGAGACTACCCACCTGCTATGGGTGGTATAGCACGCGTCACGGAATGACGAGGACCCGGGTTCGATTCCCGGCCATAGCTTTACTTTTCGGATTTTTCTATGTGTTATAATTTTCACTGACATTTAGAAATTCAAAACAAGGTAAGATGATAAATATTGAAAGGGAAATGCTGCGACCTTCGCCTACCTTCGATAGACGATGCTCCACTAGAAGAAGAATCCTCACTGGTAAAAATCAACACTGCAACATTTTTCTTCCGTTAAGATGTTGACTGGTCCTCCCACGTTACACGGGATGAGGAAGACGTAGCCAGTACCGTACGATTCACCTTCCTCATCCCATCTAACATAGAAGTCCCTTACGTTCCGAAACTTCTACGAAACTCTTCTAAGATTTGTTCGTTGTCCATCCGTCCGTCCGGTATATTTCAACACTAATTGGTGAACAAAAAACATTTACCTTGTTATTCCGCTACTCACGTGCAGACAACCAAGCCTGTGCGAAATATATGTCTTTACATGCAAACCTACTCTCCTCTGCCCTACATCAAACATCTCCCACACAAACAACATATCCCACAAACTTAACTATCCCCTACACCACACAAAACACTTACGCTCGTTTCGATGTTATAATCAACACTGTAAATTAGACGGAATGATCTATCTATCTACAGCCATTGTCCGTCCACTGCTGGACGTAGGCCTCCTTCATATTGCGCCAAATTTCGCGATCCTGGGCTTCCCTCATCCAGCCACTGCCAGCTGTCCTCCTAAGGTCATCCGTCCAACGCGTCGCAGGGCGTCCCACGCTACGCTTTCCCAAACGTGGTCTGATTGATATTGACGGAATGATACAAGAAACATTTTCTAGTCTTGTACAAGCCAGCCATAAAGCTTGCACATTGGTCTTCTCGCTCTATCTTACATGACAGCAAGTGTCTCTTTCCAAAGACCGAAGTGCAATCTTTATGGCCAGGTACTGTAGAAAGAACGGGTTGCTTTAAATTTTTGCGAGTAGGACCTCGTGTAAAGTTCGTCGAGATCAAAGAAAGAAAGAAAGAAGACATTTATTCCTTTTTGCAAGACATACAAATATAAGATAATATACACAATTTTATAGAAAATAAACAAGGTATAACAATAAAAAACATAGACATGAAAAATAGATCATCAGCGTTGTGTGTCTTCGCAAAAGTGAAACGGTCGCTGGCTCAGCATTACGCTGAGGCGTTATACACCTGCAACACTGATTTTCAGCCAGAACCGTCTATGACTCACGAAACGATACACAGATAAAATATACTACATAATCCATAAACTTTTACGTAAACAATGCAATACATAGATATAACCCGACTTATGTGTAACTAAAGAAATACATAAATTAATTAAATAGTTTACAATAAACAAAAAATAAAAAAGGAGGGAAAACTAAATTGTTCAAAAACAACAGGTTGGCATAATATCAAAGTACAAAGTGCTGGAGGACTATTCTAAGGATTTTTGGATCACTGCCACGGTCCTACTTGCTAATACTGACGCAATGCTTACGCTACTGTGTTCCGGTGTGGAGAGTAAGACATATGATGAAATTACTAGCGCAAGAGATATTCTATCCTAGCCCTCTAAACTGGCAGAGTATCTGCAATCCTCTAGTGTTATGTATAATTATGGATCGGATGTTGGTTATCACTTACCATCAGGTGACACTGGCTGGTTTGACTTCTTTGTCGTATAAAAATAATCTTAGAGTATAAAAAGAAAATACAAAATTATAATTATGGTCATTATTTTATTCATTTGTCATGTCAATCTCGACTACTAATAAGATAATGATCATTTTATTAACAGTCGATATTGTGCTATTAAGCATGTTATACAATAAAGTAAGAGTATTATAACGAATTGAAACATCTTAAATATTAAGTTTGTCCTTGTACGCTTTTATACAAATAATTAATAAATACTAGCGCTTAATGTATAAGATTCACATTGCATATTATAACACCCTTATTAACGCTTCTACATTTTGGTCTTTTCCTAACACTGTAGACTTTAGTAGACAATATGTTAGCGTCTCCTGTATGCAAAACGTTATCAGGGTTCTTTATTAGTATATTATTATCAGTTTCTTAATTTTCTAGCTTTTACTATACTTTCAGTTTCTTCTATAGCTCCCTAATAAACTCTTTCCTATATGCTTGCACTTTGAATCATTATACTTTTGACGCTCAGCTTTCGCCTCCATCTTGAAAAGCTGCCATTCTCGCTTTATTTGAGCGTTGCGAGGTCCCCACGAGGACTTCTTTCGGAAAGATTTCTTGAAGGTCTGTAACAGTATATATTATTACCATCATCACTTTACTTTACATTAAAAATCTAGTAACACTTAGAACTAAGACAGGAATGGAGGCAAAGTTAATCCCACGAGGTCAAAAGATCCTCAAAGACTCCAGAATAGCTCACAAGGTAATTTCTTGATGAACCAACTATCAAAGCTTTCTAAGCCTTACAAATTACAAATGAAAATTCTGATACATAATCAAAGAAAGTTTTGTGACAACTCACCTCAAAGAAGTTTCCAGTTCGGTTCTTGTACATGACAACGCTCATGAAGATCGGAATAAATAGGATACCGATAATCAGCATGAGGTATCCGGAAACTGAGGAGAAAAGTTTTCATTATTACATATTGATAAAGTTATTTTATATTATACATAGACAAAACAAGTGGCTCAGTCCAATCCAAGCCAAGAAACACCTTTACGGCAGAGAAATAACTCTTTATCGTCTGTTCTTATGCGTTATTACTTTTTCAAAGGGCCTTTCAGCCAATTTTTGTTGCATAAAATGCTTACCATATCCAGCGGTCGGGTACTCCTTGTCTTCAAATTCAAGTTGGTCAGAAGAAACGAGAGCGTAGATGAAGACGACAATCATGATAAGAGGAGTAATGACACCCCAGCACCAGCGCCAGTATATTGAGGTCTTGATGCCCAACATGAACTCGATATCAAGACACAAGTTCTCCAAACCTGCAAAAAAGTCATAGTTTAAGCCTTAGAAATGAGATTGAACTTATGGCGCCAAAGAAAGTTTTTGATCGATTGCAGAATTAAAAGAAGCATAAAGTATACTTGTATTTCGTTCGCGGTTTTTGCTCGCTGTTCACACATAATTTGTTTTAATTGATTTGAATAATAATAAAAAAATTTACAATATTTAATACAAAACGCCATGAATTAATGATAGCATAGAACGTACCATAGATCCAAATAACTCCAACGATCTCAGCGATAGCCGCAAACAGTACCAAAAACGTTGCTCCGAAATGGTCCACCAGCTCAAGTACCCATTGACCTCCCTGAAAGAAAATAACAGTCAATTCTATTGCGTGCAGGTGATTCAAACCTTCTAGATGTTGACTTTTACCTATTCATGTAATAATTTTGGCGAATTCAAGTATCCCACGACCATGTCCATCATATTTAGTTACAACATCAAAGTAATAATCATTAAATTAAACAAGTTATGCAAAGGATATTCAAGCAAGGATATTCTTGAGCATGGGTTCCCATGGTTCAAATGGGGAAGCAAACTTTACGAGATAGTGAGAAATAATGAGAACAGACCTCTTATAAAAGAGGCACTGACTACATTGTTATGTTAAAGCACCCAATACTTACAGGAGTGACATAGACCAAGCCAGTTCCAAAGCCAGTAGTGCAGCTAATCGCTGACATGTAGATGGTGGGGACTCTAGGGAAGGCATCCAACATGACCGTGTTGATGGAAGAAAGGAGGGCTACAGCAGAGCCGATTCCAAGTACTGACATCATCAGGAAGAATAGCACTGAGAACAACTGTAAAGAAGAATGTTTCTTTATCAATAGTTTCATTATTCTTGAGTCTCGTTTCATTTGAGTTAAAAACCCAGGGAACTTCATATTATAGTAAATTATGAGTAAGCTCTGATTCTATTGATACTGTAAGAAGTTTATTTTGAAGAGAGTTATTTATGTAATTTATTTTCTCGAACCAAATTGTTACAATTTAAAATTAAGATAAATGGAATGATCAAGATTTGAAAATTCATTGAAGACGATATCATTTATTTACCTGTGGTATCGGAGTTTTGGCAATAGCATCGGGATAGGAGATGAAAGCCAGCCCAGTGCCTCCGGAACCAACGACGTCCTTGACTTCAGACTGCAGGACGTAGGCGAGGTTGCCCAGGATACCGAAGATGGTGATGCCGGACAAAAGACTGGTGAACGTATCGAGGGTCGTGACGATCATGGCATCCCTGTCAAAAAAAAGTTACAAATATGAGCTCCATTTCTCAGTAGCATCGCGATTTCCATTATCATCATCCTTTATCAAGATTTAGATGCTGTTAGCTTATCCAAAAACTAGTCGAAGAAAGATTCTGATGCACATTCCATTTAATAAAACAGATATCATTTAGTATAGTATCTTTTATAACAATTTTGTATATTCCTAACTTAACTACCTACTATTTAATCAGTGATTTTATTTACCTGTAAACGTTTTGCCTGAAGTTGTTGTAGGAAGAGAACATAATGAGTGGACCCGTACAAACGGTCAGGGAGAAGAACACTTGAGTAACAGCCGCATACCACACCTACAAATTCAAAACAAGATATTAACCACAAAACAAAGCCAACCAAAGAACATGAGAAATATTGATTAGCTTTTAAATTACTACTTCTATGCTGGTCTAGGAGCAAAGAAAAAACAGAAAGTGAGGAAGCTGATGCTGTTCATTAGAATATCCTTTCAAGACTTACGTCGAGTTCGATCAGCTTGTCCCATTGAGGAGTCAGGAAAAATAGAATGCCGTCGCCTGCTCCGGGGAGAATTGCAGTACTGTGAACAATGAACCACGTCGTCGTTATTTATGCTTTATAGAGTATTGCAGCCTGTGCAAGCAGTGACAAACTGCTATATAACATGTTTTTGTGGCTGTGCAAGGTAATACAGAAGCAGCACACTCGACCATGAGCCTGGAAGGCGTGAAAAGAATATAATAGTTATTAATTTCAACGATTATTTGTCATGACTGGGTCGTGGAAGTCTTTGTAATATGAATACACAATTATTAATTAGTAACGGAACAGTTTTTTGGTTTAGTAATATCATCTTACTTTGAAGAGCTTTCTCGGATTATGTTAGGAAAACAACCAATAACTAACTTCATGTCTTAATCATCGTTATCCGCAAGACGTCCACTGTTGAAAATTCTTTTAGGTAATATCGTTACCATGATGATTATGAATTAGTAAGTAGTTTACCTGATAAGTAAAATTATCATGACGACGTATGGGAATATGGCCAAGAAATACGCAGCTTTGCCGGAACTCCTCACTCCTCGTGCTACGATCAAGAAGATCATGATCCATGCGGCGAGCAAGTACAACGTCAAATACCAGATCGGGAGACCTACAAAAGAAAACTTTGATAAAAAAATACTATTGGTACTTAAGGACTTACTGTGACTAAGAAAGTAAATGGTGACAAAGAGGTTAAAACAAAATGAGTCGACAATGAGCCACTACGTCATGAACGATTACGTTCATTAGCTTTTGATATTAGATGAGATAGTAATTAGATATGTTTGTTATAAGTCTTTTGTTAAACATTTCATAAAAACTAGTAATCTACAGATTACAAAGTAAACAAATTTATAAAATACTTAACAAAAGCATGTACGCACGTGTTTATAGATTATTTCAGTAGAAAACACGTGTATAATCGTGATAAAACTACGATAACCTTTAACGCAAATCCTTCATTATGCATATTTTATTAAGTATCTACCTACCTACAGATATATGAGAATTATCACACGGAAGTAAGAACTACAGCTTACGACTTAACGTTTAATATTTCATTGCAATTCGTTGCAAATGAGCATTATAAAATACTTACATTAAATTTATTAAAACTCAGCTAAATACCTTACAGGTTTTTAAATACAATAATGTGATACATTTTGGATACTAACCTAATCCACCAACGATGGTATCAGCCTGTTGAAGCACCGTTCTCCTAGAAAGAAAATACTGGATTAAAACTCATTGTCACACGGCAAATTAAGTATGAGTATAAGTCTTATGACTTATAACAGAATCAAAGAAACAATTTAAAATTATAACAAAGAAACGGATTGTTCAAAGTAAAGTTTATAAGGCCATGTTCTAAATGTTATTTCTTTCTACTTGGATAAAAATTGTTGAAATTTTGAAATTGATTACATAACAGATACACGCAGTCCTTTTAATTGTATACAAGTCTACATAGACGAACTAACGCTAAAATCTATTTGAAAATTAATTAGAGGAATGTAAGAAGGGATTAAAGCTTTACAGCTAAATTATGTTTTGTTATGTGACAAAGTTAAACGTCACAATGAAAATATAGAAGCAGACAATAGTGAAATCGACTGAAATTAAACTTGCTTTAGGGAACGAAGTGCTTAAAATTAACCTGATTAATTTACCTACATTATCAACTAGTCAATGTAAAAGAAGTTCTTACTTGAAGAACAACTCAGCGCTGCTCGTTGCGTTTTCTCCATCGGTGCCAATGTTCTCAGTCTGACTTGAGGGTACACACAGGACATCGGTCCATTCTTCATTACAGACGGCCCATGGCAACGTGCTCCCAAAGCTAAAGGAAAGGTAATAAAGGCATAACCCGATGATGGATACGTAGTATGATAGAATAAAGCCGCAACCCAAGGCTTGAGCGTATCCTGTTCCTGAAAAAAAGATTAATTGGTCGTAAGTATCTGTTTATCCTTATCTCTCTCTATCTTATTATTTTCTTTAAGTACTTTCGATGTAGCCATTCTTTTGTTTTATCTACTGAGTGTTTAATAGTTATATTGTTATGGAGGTGCTAAGCCTTCAATCATTCGAATAATATTTTTGTTATGTTTACTTATACATGCCGACGGGGAAGAACCAAGATCTCCTATCTTGTAATTTCGGATTAATGTAAGATAGGAGCTATTGGTTCTCGGTAGAATTCAAACTACAATAATTAAAATTTGTAAGATATTAAATCTTGGTTCTTCCCCGTCGATGTGAGATTCATGATTAATTTAAGTTGGGGTTTATTTTCAAAAATACTTTAATTTTATTTTATTACTCCAGTGTCCATGTTTACTTCTAAATCTCTGTCTTGTCTTTCATCCATCTATTTATCAATAAACACTAAAATAACGCTAATAATTGTATCAATAAACTAACCTCTCATAGCTGGAGCTAACGCCCAGACTCTGATCGAATTTCTTGAACTGAACTGTCCCAAGGCACACTCAAGGTAGTACATAGGTTTGCCCACAAGTATGAGTACTATGATGTAAGGGATTAAGAAGGCTCCTCCTCCATTCTGGTAGGCAATGAAGGGAAATCTCCAGACGTTTCCGAGTCCAACTGATGCTGCGATACAGGACATAAGGAACTCGAGCTGGTTTCCCCAAGTGGCTCGATCTGGCACGTCGCCTTCTGCATCTTGCTGGAATTTTTGAAGGGTTCTAGTTTATTTATGACTAGCAGTTGCCCGCAACTTCGTCTGCGTAGAATTCGTTTATCGCTATCCCGCGGGAATCACGCAATTTTCCGGGATAAAAAGTAGCCTATGTGTTATTCCAGACTATAATCTATCTATGTTCCAAATTTCATCCAGATCGGCCCAGTACTTTTTGAGCCTATTCATTACAAGCATACAAATATACAAAAATAGGTACAAATCTTTCCTCTTTATAATATTAGTATAGATATTTTGCTTCACCTAAAGTTTAATTTGGAATTCCATGAGTTGGAATAGTAATTAAGTAGAGAGTAAGTATAGAATTTTGAAAAATTTATTGTTGTACCTACCCTAACGTAAGGTGTACAATTCGGGTTTCGAGTACAGTTTGACAACAAAAATAATGCTCCACGATGTACCTGCGCAGTATACCAATTTTAGTAGCGCGGGAAACTCTGGAGCTGTTATTGGTCGATCGATTTCGTACCAACAATGGCAAAATCGTGTAAGCGGGACAGAGCTAAGAATGCAAAGCAAGCAATACTCTGCCAGTTGCACTTGCAAATAAAGTTCAATATAGATTATTTACACGTTCGGCTACCATCGGAAACTGGTCTGCGCTTCTCTGCGCAAACGAATACTGCCGATGCGCATTATATTTGTTGTCAAACTGTACCATCTGTCGATTCAAGTATCAGACCCATAAGAGTGAGTGAGACAGCAAGACATCTCCGAATGACATTCTAAGAGCTCACGGACTGTACTATAATTTTATGAAAATTTAACACCATTGAGTAGTAATTTTCATAAGTCCGTACAATCATTAAAAAAAATGAGTAAAGAATTAAATAAACTTTAAGGAACTATATCTATTGACAGTTACTGAAACTTAGCATTCCTATTTGTTAAGAATCTTGATGAATGCGGGCTCATAAAATTGATTACGTACTTTGATAACAACGTTGATAATTTTCGATTAATTCCTGATTAAGAAGAGTACATCAATAAAATAATCAGTTCAATAAAGATAGATACAATAAATTGATAAGCAGACATCTGTCAATACTTATCAATAAAAAACGGAATGTCCAATTTGTTGGTTTGACAAATGATAGTTAATGGCCTTATAATATTAAAGAATTTAAAAACCGGCACCAACTGTAACAGGATCTGCAACTACCCTTTAAATGTAATGCTATCCTAAAATATGCCATAAAGAAATAACTTTAATCTAATCTAAGTTTCTATAGAAGCACACGCTTATCTTGTCCTTAATATTTAAGGCCCAATTAATGTCTAGATAAAATACGTCTGTTTCACTAAATCCAGTGTTTGTTGTGGATAGCATTAGTTTACTAACTAAAAAAAAGAATTGTTCAAAAATCAATTAAGAGTATGATTTTTTAATTTTTTTAGTTACAAGCGTTATTTTCGGCCCCAAGGCACCTATCCATTGTCGAAAATGAATACAAAAATATTTACAAATCGTTTGTCTGTTTTTTTCCAGAACATCTGGAGCAGCAAGACAAGGGTTGAGGGATTTACTCGTATTATAAGTAGTTGAGATTGTTACCTTTTTTTCTATTTCTCCGTTTAAAGGTGGTTTGGACGGTGGTGAGTCGAGAGGACCTTCCATCGAAGAGTCGAAAGCTGCGTTATCTCGTTCCATACTCTGAAATAGAAACGATAATTACTTCAATTACTTCTCACCTCCGCGGAACCACGAGTACAGCAGGCGCGGCTGCAGAAGCGGCCGAATCAGCCAAGGTAAATAAATATAGGGGTCTCAGCACCGAATACAACTTTGTCCCTTTCGGTGTTGAGACCCTTGGTCCGTGGGGTCCTAGCGCTATTAGCCTCTTCAAAGATATTTCGAAGAGGCTAATAGACGCTACGGGTGACCGCAGAGCTGGCAGCTTCCTTGGACAGCGTATTAGTATCGCTGTCCAAAGGGGGAATGCTGCCAGCGTCTGTGGAACTATGCCACGGGGGCCCCTCCTTTTTTAATTATTTTACTTTAAGATTAGTTTTAGTTTAGTTTTTAATTCGTTTTTAATTTAATAGTTTAATTTGTATCAATTTCCATTTATGTAATTTTTATTGAATAAAATATTATTTATTTATTTATTCATGACAAATTTGCACCTTAACAGCTAAAGCCAAAACGGCACAAACTTACAGATTAACACAAAATAGCTATACTATTATATTATTATCTACTAAACATTAATTTATAGAGCTCTCAGGCATCTGGCCTTCAGCCACCCTCTTGCACTCTGTCATCAGCCGCCCTATTGCACCGGCAAACAGGTATTCATATTTGTCATTGTTTCCATGGAGGTACGGACGTGCGCTGGTGTGGGACGCTACTTGCGCCGACACCAAGGCTGCGTCCTACCTCCCAACGACGTGCAGGCATGCCGGCGAACGGGTAAAGATGACAAAATACCAGTGTCTCGGCGCCCAGTACGAATTCGTCGCATTTGGCGTCGAGACACTCGGTCCGTGGAGCAAGGTCGCTCATGGGCTCCACAGAGACATAAGCAAACGCCTGAGGGAGGCAACAGACAAATATCCAACTGATGCAACTGATGAGATGACCCGAGGATCGGCCGTTTTTGGCACAAAGACTCTTTATTGCGATACAACTCGGGAATGCTGCCTGCGTGATGGGGACCCTACCTAAGGGTCCAAATTTATTTTAATTTAATTTTTATTAGCCTTAGTTTTATTTTACTAAGTTATTTTTAAGGTAGCCTTAGTTTATGTTTTAAAATACTTACGATTCTTTCAACATGAAACTACCGTGAGACTTACGATTCATTGACTTTATGAATCTTGTTATATTGAAATTCCACCCTACTGAGTAAACTTGTATGAGACCACAAGCGTCTTGCGTTAAAAGTCACATTACTATTACGTTCTCCAGTTCATTGCCACTAATGTACCATTTGAGATGCTGCAATTCATTTATGTTTGTTGAGAAGACATATTTTGTATTGAAAATAATAACCACAAGCTCAGATAAGAGACTGGCAATGTTGTAGCATTCAGAAATCAAATAGATGACCAAATACCGCGTACAGAGACGGTTACTCTAGCTACAAGAGCGTAGCTCTTCAATTTAAAGGAAACGTATCAAGATGAACTCCAGGTATTCCACGACTGCAACCTCGTTTACCGATACTTGACTAGCGCATGGCATAGCTGAAGACAAGTGGGCAACTATGCAAAACTTTGACTGAAATAGCGCTGTTTCAGAGTTGTGCACGTAATTAACAAAATTCTGCAGCATAATTAGTTTGAAAATGTTAATAAGCTGATGTAAATTTGAATGCTTTACTAAAATCGCTTACGGGTGCTAAAGATAACACTTTAAAAAAAACTGTCAGGAAAATTAAACTACCAGCGCATTTGGAAAGACCATTATTGCAAAGAAGAATGCGCCGCAAGAAACTTGGCAGAAAGTCATTTCTTCAAAATAAAATACATTAAGCTACTACAATACTTAAATTAAACACATTTATAAAACGGATGTATAAGGTCCTCAAGCCTTAAATTAAGTCTATAGTAGAGATATATAAAGTCTCTACTAGTATTTGTGCATTGTTTTAATATAGCATCAGTGTATCTAACAGGAATACGTTTGCTATTTGGTTCTCAAGAACAAACACGCTTCGAGCAAGCTTTGGAAACACTACCAGTGGCGTGCGGTGGGGGAGACGTAAGTGTAGGTATGCAGCGGGAGAGTGGCGCACCACAGTTTGTATGCACTGCCTACCTTGACAACCCCCACTGCAGCTAAAGTTACCTATCATACAATATCAATCAAAACAAACAAGAAATGAATTAAAACGAAAAGCTTATCCCTTTGTCATATCACAACGATTACGTCCGAAATAAATGCTTATATTTTAAATTTCTACACGACACTGAAAATTAGAACATAGAAAAATCCGAAAAGTAAAGCTATGGCCGGGAATCAAACCCGGATCCTCGTCATTCCGTGACGCGTGCTATACCCCTACACCACCCATAGCAGGTGGGTAAGCCTTCGAATTTTTCTATCTGTTACTAGCTGTCACGTGAGATTGTATTACTATGCAATTTTTTGTCGCTAAGCGTCATCTGTTTGAATGATGTGTCTGTATGACACAATTACAAGCTCCCGTGGAACATCTATTGCTCGCCAGGCTTATGTTTTAGTTAAATTATTTTTACATGCGTTGGACAAATCAGAAAATCCCATCAAAATTATAAAGAAATCATTACGTAACACAGATACCGTATCACTAATTAATGTTATCAAATTAATGCAATTATTGATAACCTTTGTAGGTGTTTATATTTTGTGAAGGTAATTATTTAATTAAGATTATATAACAAACAATACAAGCGACCCCATATGGCCTGTACGCGGAAACACTGGGATTCTCCAGATAAAGAATACTTTTTAATACACATACATACATAAATCACGTCTTTATCCCTTACGGGGTAGACAGAGCCTAAGGTAACAAAGCCTAAAAACCACGTTTAGCATGATTGTGCGCGTATGGATGGAAAGGAGAATCAAAACAGTGATGGGTTGCTAGCCACATCCTACTAATATTATAAACGCGAAAGTTTGTAAGTATGGATGGATGGATGTTCGTTACTCTTTCACGCCAGAACGGCTGGACAGATCTGGATGGAATTGGAACATAGATAGATCATAGTGTCGAATAACACATAGGCAACTTTTTATCCCGGAAAATTGCGTAATTCCTGCGGGATAGCATAAACGACTTCTATGCAGACGAAGTTGCTTTTAACAGCTAGTCGTCTATATAACATGATCCCTAAGATTTTCGCCCAAGTACCATCTGCGCGGGAAGAGAAGCAACTGGTACATTCTATCTTTTTTCTTGCTCCCAGACCAGCATGGAAGACATGCTTTTAAATGAAAAATGAAAATGAAAAAAAATGAAAAAAGTGTTTATTCCAAACAAATTTTACAGGAGGTTAGTTACAACTGAGGGCCCTGTGCTAGGATACCCCGTGTTACAGGACCCTTCCATTCAGATACAATGTTAAATGCTACAAGTCGTACAGAGAAGAATAAAAATATCAGCACGCGTACAAAACGAGTAAAGAAGTAGGTAGTTACCTACTCATTAAATTAGGCATAGGCACCATTGCTGCGAAATAATGTGCGCGTGTGCATGCTTATGTAAGTTATGTAAGTGATGTGTATGTGTGAGTGTGTGTGGGTATGTGAATGTGTGTGGAATATAATTTGAGTAGATATAATCTGAATATATTCATAAAATTGATGTATACTTAGATACATGACTTATTGAATAATGATATTATCATTGTTGTCCGTTTTGAAAATCGTTACTCTTCGCTCATTTTTTGACACAATAGTAGAGAATTGCACTTTGGTGTAGTAAAAAAACTGTCACATTCCAAAATCGTGTTGGTAAATATCTTATCACTGTCAGAGATAATTAATGGATACAGTGATTCCGATCTGATGGGCGGAAAGTAAAATTCAGTGATGAAAGGATAAGCGGAGCTAGTCAGGGAACCTGACTTTAAAGCTTGAGGTCCCTCGATGGGCTTTTACCATCGGCGCGGGAAAAGAAGCAACTGTTAAAATTCTATGTTATTTCTTTACTCCCAGACCAGCAAAGACTGTTTTCGTGTCACTCAAAAATGACTTATTGGAATTTCGTGAATATTTTTGTCGAGGTTTTTAGTGAATCCTGCTTTCGAAGTGGTTATAAGTATTAAAAGTGGAGTTACAGAACTTACTCGTATATTCAAGATGATTATTCATTTCCAAAATGTAAAATGAAAATAGTGTCCACCCATCAGCATAAAGAGCAATGTTTACATGAAATTCTAAACTCTACGCGTAAAGTAGCAACTACACCGCCGCGTAACGCAGTGACGTGTCGTAGGCGTCACGTTTTCTCACCGTTTTTTCATACATTTTGTTGCGTAAACGCACCGTCAACGTCTTTTACGCACCGGTGTAGTCGCACCGTAAGTCCGTAATAAATTCTTGATATTTGATTACTATTATTTGTTTGTTTTATTTTTATTTTTATGAAATAATATAATTAAAGAAGGATTATGGTGAAACGAAGTTATAGTATTATGTTTTAACTTGTTTATTCATTGTTTTAATGTGAATTATCTGAAGCTGTTCAGACAACAATCACAAATTTTGTGCACAAGAACAAATAACGAACACATAGAACGTTAGCTCAGAAGAGCCTTAGGTACATTAAAAAAGATAAAATCCAATGACTGGTAAAATGTTGTAAGAACGAAGAAGTTGATGTAGGTACAGGAAGAATTGTATGAAGGAGTGGAATTTATGAACTCAGATGTGTTATTTTAGTGAATAATAATAATAATGCGCATCAAAAAAAATTTTGCGTTTTATTTCAATCTATTGTAGAGTTATTTTGGGTTGATTCTACCAACTTCGCTTAATTTGAAACTAAGTGAATTGGAGCCATTCGTCCCATGATAATTTTGTTTTACAATGAAAACGATAATTATTTTTTATTTATTTAATAGTTACAATGAAAAATATTTAAATAATTTATTATTTCAAAGTTAATTCATCGTGACAGTATCAATACTATAAATGAACAAACAATTTTTACCTTGCTACTCCGCTACTCACGTGTAAGATAACCAAGCATGTATTGTGTGAAATATTATAATAATATAATGTTTTTAATGTTTTGTATTGAAATGGACCTCCGCAAAGTAACGCCTGATTCAATAAAATATTTAGTATCAATACTATAGCAAACTGCATTTTAAATTAAAAATTAAATTTAGAAGTTTTTTGCTTAAAGTTGCGGAATATTTATATTGGGGATGTACTGTTAAATGTAAGCCAGAATAATGCATAAATGACGCTTAATTTAATCTAGAAATTACAAAATAAAGAATGAACCTATTAATAGTACTTTATGCAACCGTTATATAATGAGGGTCCTTAAAACACGAATGTGGTTTTATTGAACGAGTCTTGGCGAGTTTCAAAATAAGGTCATACGAGTGTTTTAAGGTCTAATTATGTACAGTTGCATACACACATATCATAAGTATTCTAAAATGGCTCCAGAAGCAGTAGGGAAATGACCAGCATTATTACACCCAACTATACTAGATTCTGTCTGCCCTGTAAGGGATAAGCACGTGATAGGTATATGTAAGTACTTTCTTGTCTGTGGTGCTATTAAAATCTGTACTGTCATCATATTAAATACATACATACCTACATACATACATAAGTCACGTCTTTCTCCCTTACGGGGTAGACAGACCCTAAGGTGACAAGATCACATTAAAGTATTAAAGTACAGAGATTTATTACTTTCTAATGTCGATGCCCCGCATCGCATCACTAACTCATTCGGAATTAATGTGTGAAATTTAAATTTCAAATTTTATTTATTTATGGAGAACTTCATTACCTATGTAAAGAAAAAAATTCGCTATAAAAAAAAAATATTTCAAAAAATTTAGTTAACTTTTGAATTTACCTTAAATTTTTTAAATAAATACCAACAAAATGTTGAGCTCACAAATGCATAATTTTATTTAAGGGCAACTTTGTATTTTTAAATCCACGCCATATTTAAGTATCATCTCACCGTATGTTTCAGTACAGGCTGCCCAAAAGTTTTCTTTTGTCACTTAAATGTCACTAAAATTTGTGAAAGCAACTTTGAGAAGAGACTAGTTTCAGTAAACGCTTGCTGTCAATTTAAATATGATTCGTGATGGATCTTGTACTTATACAAACCGGTATAATCTTCGCGTAATCTACGTTATAAGCGATTAATCTAATCAATAACATTAACGCATATTTATATTGTTTTGGCTACGGGTACGTGTTTATCATTATTTATCTAATTTATTGGGAATACTAGTGGAAAAACAGAAAAAGCCAAACCAAATAGATAAACATGGGACAATTTACACCAATTGACCTAGTCTCAAACTAAGTAAATCTGGCACTGCTACGGATAAACAACTTGCATATAATATAAAATGTAAAATGCATAAATAAATAAATATAAATATAATATGTATGACTCGGATACAAACATTTTATATTCATCATTACGTGTCTGCCCATATCAAAATTACATACCTACATAATACATACATATTTCACGTCTTTATCCCTTACGAGGCAGACAGAGCCTAAGGTAACAAAACGTTAACCACGTTTTGCATGATTAAGGGCGTACGGTAAATTCTATCTATCTACTGGTATACTGGTTTTTTTTCTTTCTTCTTTCTTTTTCTTTCTTTTCTTTATATCCTAATTTGATGTACTTAAATGAGATCTCTGTATTGTGGTCACACCACAGTATAAATAAATAGTTTACAATTTCAACAAAGGTCATCAAGTGGGCGTATAGGTGGAAAGGGGAATCAAAACAGTGATGGGTTGCTAGCCGCATCGCCTATAACATGATTCCTAAGATTTTCGCCCGTACAATTTTATATGATCAAATAAACATAGCTGAACTGAACCTGGGACCTCTAACTTCATAGTTTAGTTAGTTATTAGTTTTATTTAGTTTTAAGTTTTGTATATTTAGTTAACTTTTAGATTAATCATGATGTATTGTATTATGTTGTAATTTTAGATTAGTTGGTTTAAATAAATTTGCTTTACTTCATAGTCAGTCACTTACCACTAGGTCAACCGGTCGTCAAATTAAGAAACAAATATTGAGTTCTGAATGGCAAATTTTAACCGTTATTTACCTAACTAAGTACAACTACGCCTCGCCGTGTCATTAATTAAAGTCACCTTGTTTAATTTTCTCCAAACACCCTCTACAACCCTAACCCTGTACATAGTGTACAAATACACCTAGGAAACCCGCACACATCTGCGAAGCAATTCAATGGTGTGTGTGAAATTTTCAAACCACACTGGGCCTGCGTGGGAAATTCTGACAGGCCTTGTGCCCAGCAGTGGGATGCTTCTTGGACACTACCCAGAGTGTCGAGTGACTAGTGGGGAAGAAAGCTACAGTCAGTAGAAAAATAAAGTAACTCTTCTGAAAGTAAAATCAACGCGATGAAATTCGCAGGCGCTGGATAGTTTTAGACATGGAAAGAAAACGAGCAACTAGTTTTAAAAAAACACATTTCTTAATAAAATCTGAAAATATCGTAATATGGACGACAAAAAGTGAAATTAAAAGTAATATTGGTCATAAAATATAAGAGTTTTAAACTACCTATTAATTAGTCAGCGATTAGAGAGAGATCCGATGTGACATTAATGTGACGTCATTTATCACCACGACCATGTAAACTCCATATTAAAATTCTCTTTTTCTAGAAAAAGATAGAAACAAATCTATGATAGCTTATATCTCAGTTGTTGCTATATTTATTTGAAAAATATTTCCTTTTATATTGTTTATTGCTTGAATGAGCATTTCATTTTATTTTTTACTAGCCTTCCGTCCGCAGCTTCGCCCGCGATAAATTAATTTTCCCGTAGGAAAAGGTATTTTCCCGCGGTAAAAAGTAGCCTATGTCACTCAGTAATAATGTAGCTTTCTAACGGCGAAAGAATTTTTTAAATCGGTCCAGTAGTTTCGGAGCCTATTCAATGCAAACAAACAAACAAACAATCAAATTTTTCCTCTTTATAATATTAGTATAGATTACCTATGTACTCAACTGTTTCAAGAGTTTAGATCCATCAATAAACTTAAAAATAGTAACAATTAAAAAATGCTTGGTAACGAAAATCTGTTATCGGATGAGGCAATGCGGAATCCATATTACCTGACCAACAGACAACAGGATTCACCGAACATTATTAAGATAACATCTATTACTGATTAGACCAATACAACAGCTTATATTTATGTCTCCACGCAATTGTTCCAATTAATTGCAACAGCTTTTTAATACCCTGCCTATCGTTAATCTGAATACAATACACCATTGATAACCAACACTGTCATTGTTATCTTTTAATTGATTTGTATTATCAAAATATTTGTTCGCTGGTAGGTAGAAATATTGAGGTGTTATTCTAAGAAGTTGCCCTGAAGTTAAGTTTGTCTTTTTAGAGTCAGAATGAACACAATATTAATTTGGAAACAGTCTGCAAAATAAGTTACCTATCCCCTTATATCTTAAAAATCCTTAGTGCGGCATAAACACTTCAGGGGCGGTCTTTTTTTACAAGTTTTTATTTAGTTTCACATGTTCCAGTTTTTATGCGAAATTCCCGTGGGATAAGAAAAAAGAGTAACTGACTTGCTAATATAGTTTGATATTCGGCAGACATATTCTTTGATGATCAAAGATGTGCACTACAAAGGGAATTTCCAATTTTCTCACGGGATGAAATGACGATATAGAATGACGATATAGACTTTGTATTTAGTAGATACTCGTATGTTCTTTGAAGATTACGTAATGTGTCATAAGAGTAGATATTTCGAATTTCCCACAGAACAAAGGGATGGGATAAAATATAATGAAATTGGATGTCCATGAAAGAAACGGGTTTATTTCGTTGAGGTAGGTAGGTAGTACAAAATCCTTCGTGCTAAAATTACGACTCGCATTTGGCTGGTTTCTGTACATTTTCGATGGGAGAGCGGAAGATTTAGCGCAAATTTTGATTCTGCGCGGACAAAGTTGCAATTATTGCAGCGAAGCCGAGGTCGTTTACCCTATCGATCTTACAGGAAAAATGTATCCTAATTTCCATTCCAGTTCGTTGCTTTTTTAAATATAGATAGATATTGTATGGAACGTGACGAACAGGAAAAAACATAGTAATATCTGGGACACATTTTTTCTTGTATGAGAATTGATAGGGTAAACGATTCTGAGTAAGACAAACCCAAAATGTTTAAATTCTGGAAAATTGATCATGTTGCCTTTTTTTTGGACAATTACGCTCTTCGTCACTAATTTTCTTACAGAGTCAGTAGCTTCAGGCAATGCTTACTATATATTTTTTCTCCACAATAGCCAAGTGAATCAGCTCGTTGAAGTGACAATAGGCCGGAAAGATTTACAAGTAGAGACCGTGGAGCGGCAAGCGCAACGTAGGACGTTCAACCAATGAAGTAGACGGATGACCAGGTTCAAGTCGCGAGTTCACAGTGCAAGCTGCTTCCAATCCAACCGAGTCAACTGGAGGTCTATGGGGGAGACCTATGTCCAATAGTGGATGTCCTATGACTGATACGATAAAGATGATGATGTTTCTCTCTTCAATTACTAGCGATAGTAAACGAAGATCTAGTTTTAGACGAAGCACGCTGGCCTAGTAAATGCTTATTCACACTAGATTAAAAAAATACAAGTTTGTAGCGTTCAGCGAACACTTTGTCACCAAAAATGCTTTTTTAGGGCTATCCAAATAATTTCGGACACCTTATAATATTTACCTAATATGCCCAAATAATGTAATTATTATGTATGCCTATTCCTAACCTAATAATTTTCTCTATGTTCCTAATTTCTATACCTATTTTCTTCTTTCTAGTCATTATTATTATAATACTTTCTAGGCATTATTAGGGATAAAACGAACGATCAAAAATTCATATACAGTTATGTATCCCATTATATATTTTCACTGTCGTTTTAATTCATAGCACTGCACTGATCTTCAAACAAAATTAACGACATTCCTAATTATTTCATAAAAAAATTAAATGTAATCCTCACTTTCACTTACAATTAATAAAAATATCCTCAAAACTTTGTAAAAGCGATAATAACTGTTCGAAAACGGCAACACGTGGTTGTCAAGGCACCGCTGGAAAAAATACCTACCCTTTGCGGATTTGCAATTTTGCACGTACGCGTAAAATAGCTGATCGCTTCCACCGATAAAAAAAACCAGACACTCAAGGCTGTTCTGTAGTCTATGGTAAATGGAACCTAATACGATGTGCAGGTTAAATTTTTTTTCTTAGCCAACCGTACGTGGAAAGTCGTCAACGTAGAATGCCAGTAAGAACCCTTTTGCCGTGGACTGAATATTAGATATTTTTTTAAAGTTTATCAGTCAATTTTAAGCCTTTATGAAGGTCGTAGAAGGTGCTATTACGCACGTGGGGCATTCCATTTTCAAAGTTGCGCCGCCTTCAGTATAGTCGAGACCGTGAGCGTAACACTACCTTCCATGCAATGATAAGCGTCAGCATATGGGAGTAAGTAAATTAAATACTACATTTCGTATTTGACGGACGCTAGCTTAATCATTTTTAAAAGCACTCTATGAGAATTTAAAATGTTTATCGTTAGTTCTGCAATATAGTTTTTCGGTGGGAAATGCGCATAAAATATTGCAGCATTCTGTAAAAATATGAAATTTTAAATTTGCAAAGCACCTATAACAGCCGAATAATGTAATTTTCACGTAGTATTTTCGAAAAATCAGTCACTATCTCACTATTTTTTGAAAAATGAATAATAAAATATAATGCAGTTACTTTACTTTTTTATTATTTAATTTACAGAGTTTAGATTGAAACAATTTTTTTACCGAATTCACAGCATTTTCATGGGTGGTGTAACGCTTACACACCGATGGATGAAGATCCGGGTTAGTTTCTCGGTCTTAGCTTTATTTATGTACTTTTTGGATTATTCCATAAAATATTCTAGCTTTCAGTATGGTTCAGAAGTATTGTATGTAGTTGTGTCAATGAGGGGCGATGCAAGTTTTAGTACCAACTAAGCGAATACTAAGACCTTTCTATCTTATTCTTCTGTTGGTACTGTAGAGCTGCCCTGATGAGGCACTTAGATCTGTACGGGAAATCGGTTTAAAAGTGTTCCTATTCAAACTGATATAGCGTAAGGCCCAAATTATTAAAAGTTAAAACGCAATCATTGAAAAGATACTTTGACTTTATTTCAGCTTCAATAATTTATATCAAAATTTAGCCCTACAAGGCTTCCGGGTCCAAGCTGATCTGAGAGCCGTCCCAAGTTCCAAACAAAATATTTTAAAATATCGAACGAGTGTTCGATATTCGGAACTTGAACTAAGTTTCAATGCAGCCAGCAACCGAAACCTGCCAGTATAAAACTAGCAGTGCCTATTCTTGCAGTACCTAACATGAAAGAAGGTTACACCTTGTTTGGAAGACAGTCTATGGCTTAGAAGATGTATCTGTAATCAAATTAGGGGATTAAGTAACTGAAACTGAATATCCCGGTGGGACCAAGCTGAATTAATCATTTTCGCTTGCAGCTTACATTTTAACAGATTCAGCACTTATCCCTTACGGGGCAGACAGAGCCTAAGGTAACAAAACCTAAAACCACGTTTAGCATGATTAAGAGCGTATAGGTGGAAAGGGAAATCAAAACAGTGATGTGTTGCTAGCCGCAACGACTATGACATGATTCCTAAGACTTTCGCCCACCATCGATGGGCTTTTACCATCTGCGCGGGTAGAGAAGCAACTGGTACATTCTATGTTTTTTTCTTTGCTCCCAGACTAGCATGGAAGACTTTGTAGTGACGTCTTAATTAAAAACTAAATAGGTCTTACTGTTACTAATTTGTCTGCGTTAATCTTGAAGAGATTAAGGCTTTGCATCTAAAATTACATTTGCATATCTGGAATAAGTTTGGGAGTTGCGCAGTTTTGGGCGTGGCTTGGTAGCGGACTGCAGTTTACAGAGGCAATTAGAAAAAGTTAATTAACATCGTCTTTGCGAGACGTTTTGGCATTATATAGGTCCGAAAACGTCCGCTATTGTGTTCAAAACGACAATAAAACACTCTTTTTTTACATAATAAAGGGGAAAAGAGCATGCGGGTTGCCTGACGGAAAGCTATCACCGCTGCCCATAGACTCCCTTAACAGGGGGGTTGTGGGTACGTGCTGGCGCTGTAACAAAGGAGCAGACTGGTTTTTGAAGGTGCCCAAGTTGTATATATTGAATATCCGGAAAAACCAGTACCGGAAAACCATAACGTCCATAATTTGCAGGATCAATTTCCTTAAACATCCGTAAAGTTACTAATAATATTATAAATGCGAAAGTTCGTGAGGATGGATGGATGTGACAATGTGATTGTGTATGCTTGTTCCTTTTTCACGCTAAATTGACTAGACAGATTTGAATAAAATTTGGAGCGGAAATAGCTGGTACCCTACATTAACAGATAGGCTACTTTTTATTCCGAAAAATTGGATAGTAGGCAATGAAGGTCTTTCCGAATGCACTGGTAGTTTCAAAAAAGGCGTAAAAGAGCCCTTGGCGGCCAATTTGCCAAAATAAATTTTGAATTTTTGGAATTTTTTAAGGGTTTAATAATGGTGGTCATTTCATACGGTCTCTGAACGCATTTTAGAGCACTAATGAGATGTGCGTAGATAAACTATTTTTGCCAAGAACCGCTCACCCACTTCACTCCCAATCATCTTCCGTGACGTACGTTCAGTAATGAATACCCCTAGGTAAAGGCCCTTCCACACAAGGACGTACCGCCGGTGTGTACACGGCGCTAATAGGTAAACACACTCGTGTGGGACGGCCTTAGCTCGAGTGCTTTTTGCCGTAACATTTCATATGCACGAGCGACTGAGTTAAGGTACACTTGGGGACAGAAACGTGTACGTTTTAATGGGAATTTTTAGATGGGAAGTACGTTTTGTGATGAGTATTTTTCCAAGTACGTAATTTACTTTAAAACGTACACGTACGTAAACTTTCTAAGTTTTGGGTCACAAAATTACCCCCTTATTCATAAACGCTCTACAGGCTTCGGCTAACTTAGCAATCGCTTGTCTATATCTGTGAAAGGTAAATGTCAAAGTGACAGATAAGGACAAACGATTGCTAAGTTGGCTACAGAGCGTTTAAGAATAAGGGGGTAAGTCTCTAAAATTTAAAATACTATGAATTGCCAATTTTTTCGTAGTAGCTAATTGAGATGTTTACGTAAACACAATTCAGTTTTCTTTTGTGTGACATGTTACACTAGATAGATAGAGGCTCAGCTCCAAAATATTGGTACCCCTACACCACCCATAGCACGGAATGACGAGGATCCGGGTTCGATTCCCGGCCATAGCTTTACTTTTCGGATTTTTCTGTGTTCTAATTTTCAGTGACATTTAGAAAATTTATGATTCCCAAGATTTTCGTATATTCCCTCGATGGGCTTTTACCATCTGCGCGGGAAGAAAAGCAACTGGTACATCCTATGTTTTTTTTACTCCCAGATCAGCATAGAAGATACTAATTACAAATTATAATATATGCCTTTATTTGTCCTTCACTGTACAGGGTAGCTAGACACCTAAGAGATTGAAGTGGTCGTATAAGGCATGTCCCGAATTATGAGCTGTTGAAAATTTTCTTCACCCTTTGTGTGAGAAATGTTGCGTTATACTGAGAAGTAATTAGATTTATTATGAACGTCTCGGAAGTTGGTTGGAATTGAAATTTTCAGTGAAGTGTTTAGCACTTAGTGAAATTATGACGTGTTACGTGTAAATATTAAACAAAGAGATGTCATTACGACGTCATTACGACGTCTCAGCGACGTTAAGTGGGTTTCGGTAATGTAAAAGCAACTTTGATGTAACAAAATATAAGATTTTGTTGTATCTACTTACAATACTTATTTAAAGAGACCTTCGGGTCCGTCTTGTCGTCGCGTTCACTCTTATGGGCTTTATAGCGACGACCGGATAGCCTAGTGGTTAGTGACCCTGACTAGAGGTCCTGGGTTCGAATCCCAGTAGGGGCAGACAGTTGTATGATGAATACGAATGTTTGTGCCCGAGTCATGGATGTTGTATGTATTTAAGTATGTATTTATCTACATTATAAAGTATGTTTATTCGTTGGCTGGTACCCATAGTACCAGGTTTGCTTAGTTTGGGGCTGGGTCAATTGGTGTAATTTGTCTCAAGATATTTATTTATTTATTTATTACATTTGCATCGGCTGATGGTACCTGAACCTCGAATGTTGTTCTAGAAGCTCATGGACTGTACACTACGTCAACGGTTTTAGTACATAGGTACATACATGCAAACATAAATCACGTATTTATCCCTTACGGGGTAGACAGAGCCTAAGGTAACAATACCTAAAGGACACATTTAGCATGATTGTGGGCTTCAAAGGGGAATCAAATTAGAGATGGGTTGCTAGCCGCATCGCCTATAATACGATTCCTAAG
The DNA here is from genome assembly GCA_949127965.1 of Pandemis corylana. NCBI lineage: Eukaryota > Metazoa > Arthropoda > Insecta > Lepidoptera > Tortricidae > Pandemis > Pandemis corylana. Next base: position 7,771,910 of record OX421873.1, read on the forward strand.
ATTTTCGCCCTTTCCCTCGACGGGCTTTTACCGTCTGCGCGGGAAGAGAGGCAACTGGTGCATTCTATGTTTTTTCTTTACTCCCAGACCAGCATGGAATGAACAGTTTTAGCATCGTTTTAAAATTCCTTGTCCCGTGGGATCTTAGCAAGATGCATCCTTATTTATTACAAGGTTTTTTTTAACTTGTCATATGTAAGTATGGTATGTATGGGTCCTTCCAAGCCTTACTTCTCTTCCCGCGCAGATGGTAAGAGCCCATCGAGGTAATGGGCGAAAATCTTAGGAGTCATTGTTCAGGCGAGGCGGCTAGCAACCTGTTACTATTTTGATTCCCTTTTCCACCTATATGCCTTCAATCATGCTAGAAATGGCCTTTAGGTCTTGTTACCTTAAGCCAAGGGTACAAAAAAGGGGTGGCCAACAAGTCGACCGCGACTGTTAGTCCAGTCGATCGTGGCAAGACAAAAAGTATAAATACGTAGACCAGACTGCGCAACGTTATCACCAACTGCTGATTTAAGGTTTCATGAAGTGTGTAATTGGTAGATCACACAGGGTTTTATTAGTGAACAGGAGATTTTGGGTCTAATCAACTTGGCCACCCCTGCCTTAGGCTCTATCTACCCTCATTACCTACCTGCATTGCACGGTTTCATTGTCTAAGGGAAGACGAGCCCAGCGTACGGGCCCTCCCCTTCTTGGCGCGGCCCTGGCGGAAGCCGAGGCCACCGGGGGGGGGCGTTTGTGGTGAAACCCTAGTGGCATCCCACTGCGTCCCCGTCACACCGGATTGAGGCAACGCCGGAGAGTTTTTAGTTCGGGTAACCCCTTCGGAGGGAGTCCCACATAACCCTAGGCATCCCCGTGCCTAGGGCATCCATAAAAATTTCCTCTACGTTAAAGAAAAAAAAAGGCTTAGACATTAGACTAGCAGCCTTTTCCTCGCTGTATTGCAATGCTGACAATACGTTGTGTGAGGAAGCTAAATGTTTGTATAAAATATGCGTGAACTAAGAACCCCACGGAACTAAAATCTCACTCTCGAATGGTTAAATGTAAATGGGACTGGACTAGACATATCTGCCGCATGTACCTACAGAGGTGGGCTCACTCAGCCACTAGGTGGGTGCTGTAGATTGGCCAACAAAGACGTGGAAGACCGAGAAGGCGATGCACGAGGCGGGACGATTTTGACGCGTATATGGACGACTTAACATTGCGTCGGACTGGGAGTCCTGGAGGTCGATGGGGGAGCCCTTTGCCCAGCATTAGTAGTTCATTTAATAAATTTTATGTCTAAAATAGGGAAATGACCGCAAAATCATTTCTCGCTCGCGCTACGAACGAATGTATTTTTTAATGACGCCTAAATCGAATTCCAAACGTTACTCAACGCAGTTGATGCCTTGAGTCGTTTCGCAAATATTCAGATTAATTTCCGTAGGGACCTATGTATTGTCGCACTGCTCACCTGCGATACCGGAATCGTAAATATTTTTTACTTTGAGCATACACACATACACACCAGGGATGTTACGGATATATAATTTCGGTTCGGATCCGGATATGGACATGGATATGGATATTGGTAAAATATAATATCGGTTTCGGTTACGGTTATGGATATTAAATTTTTAAGGAACTGTAAAATGAAATACAATACGACTAAACGCGCGCGCGGCTAGTCTGCCGGCCGGGCAAAAACAAAAACTTGTCACGACGTGTCATATTTACTAAGTAGTATTTAGTTAGACTCCGCCCTATCCGAAACTATCCAAAACTTTTATATCGGATTCGGTTACGGTTACGGATATTTTTTTATTTCGGATATCCGATAGTTTCGGTTACTAATATGGATATCCATAACAACACTGATACACACACATACATACATAAATCACGTCTTTTACCCTTACGGGGTAGACAGAGCCCAAGGTAAGAAGACCCCGTTCAGCATGATTGTGGGCATATGGATCGAAAAGGGAATCAAAATAGAGATGGGTTGCTAGCCACATCGCCTATAACATGATTCCTAAGATTTTTTAGCCCGTTCCGTCGATGGGATTTTACCATCTGCGCGGGAAGAGAAGCAACTGGTACATTCTATGTTTTTTCTTTGCTCCCAGACCAGCATGGAAGACTTACTTTGCTTTGGAGATCCAATTTTCCCGGACCGGGACTTAGGGATCTTCAAAAAACGAACCTATTATTTTCTTAAAGGGCCGGCAACATGCTCTTAACGCCCTATGTTACGAGTGTCTATGGGCAGCGGAGATTACTGTCCATCAGTTGACCCGCTTGATCGTTTGATTTTAGTCCATTTTATTTTAACATGGTCCCTACCATGTTAAAATAAAAATGGACTAAAATTAAAAACACTTACTTTGCTACTCTGCGAAATAGTCGCCACGTCATGTCAAACAGCAGCGCTTGCGTTAAATTTATGCAGGCAGTTTGTAGGTAGGCGTTGTACTTTTTAACCGACTTCTAAAAAAGGAGGAAGTTCTGTGTTCGACTGTAGGTTTTTTTTTATAGTAGGTATCTATAAAACAAAGCTACTTCCAGTCGCTCTGAAACTCCTAGACTATACTTACTATCTATTCTAAATAATATAAAGAGGTAAAGTTTTTGAGTTTGTGTGGGTAATCTCTAGATCTACTGGACCGATTTTGAAAATTCTTTTACCAATAGAAAGCTGCATTATTTGTGATTGTCATAGGCTATATTTAATTCTGCGCTAGGCGACAGCTAGTATACATAGTATAAAACAAAGTCGCTTTCTCTGTCCCCATGTCCCTATGTCCCTATGTCCTTTTGTATGCTTATATCTTTAAAACTACACAACGGATTTTGATGCGGTTTTTCATAATAGATAGAGTGATTTAAAAGGAAGGTTTTTATGTATGATTCTACGCAGACGAAGTCGCGGGCAGAAGCTAGTTACATTATAAAAAAAATTGTAACAACAGTTTTAGTGGGTGGTGGTGGTTTATTATACAAAACATTAATGACTCTGACAGCGAGCGAACCTAAACTGAATCGAAATCGAATCGCATTAAGACGTCATGGAACACCTAGTCGTCAAACTCGGACGAAACCATGGCGGCTTGCTAGTTTGGGATGTAAATGATCTAAGTATAAAACACGCAGTGTACGCGATCCAGTTCTGGGATCAGCGCGGAGCAGGACAAACTTGCGCATAGACGTCACGTTGTTAGAATTCAATTATTTCTTTAGGACGTGAACCTTGCCCTTTACATTCAAAGGGCTTGTATGTGCACAAAGTATTGTCGATCAAGGAACTGGTTTGTCGTCCCAAGGTTTAGTACTAGACTACAAGCCCATGGAAAAAAAACATGTGAAATGAACCAGCGTGAATGAAGCTTAGAAGGCCGTTACTATATCATAAAATAACTTTGAGCGCTATGCCGTCATTTCTGAGCGGTACATTTATGGAATTTCTCAGGTACAAGTGAGGAATTACGACTAATTATTAATTAACGGCGTTTTTATAGCTTATAGATGATTAAAAATAAATGTCGAAAAACCTAGTGCAGCTTTAAAGTGGTGGTGCCGGAAGTTAGAGCAATATATATTTTTTTTCAATGTACGAGAAAAAATCTGTACCGCACGCACAGACAGACAAACAAACACATAGGTACACGTCAATCTTATAAGTTATAACACCCCTTCCATCTTGTTTGATCCCCCTTTGCGTCGGGAGATCAAACAAGACCAGAACACAAACAATCACATAGTAAAATAAAACATGCTATTGCAAATAGTTACAACGCAAGCCTCATAAATCAAAGGGCAGATATAGTATCGGCGAAATCAGTGTCCGAGGAAGACGTGACACGAATCCTGATAGGTCCGAGATCGAGTGGCCTACGTGGCAGCGCTGATTGGGGACAGTGTCTATACTGTGTTATTAATTGCGGACAGACAGCTTAGCGTTTTCTGGACTAACATGACCAAGTTTGCCAACAAACAAATACTTTCATTTGTCATGTTACATCCTACTATCCTACTAATATTATAAATAAAAATAATAATAAATAAATAAATATCTTGGGACAAATTACACCAATTGACCCAGCCCCAAACTAAGCAAAGCTTGTGCTATGGGTACCAAGCAACGGATAAACATACTTATATAATGTAGATAAATACATACTTAAATACATACAACAAACAACATCCATGACTCGGGCACAAACATTCGTATTCACCATACAACTGTCTGCCCCTACCGGGATTCGAACCCAAGACCTCTAGCTTCATAGTCAGGGTCACTAACCACTAGGCTATCCGGTCGTCGATAAATGTGAACGTTTGTGAGTATGGATGTTTGGATGTTTGTTACTCTTTCGCGCCAGAACGGCTGGACACATCTGGATGAAATTTGGAACATAGATAGATTATAGTCTGGAATAACACATAGGCTATTTTTATCCCGGAAAATTGCGTAATTCCTATGGGATAGCGATAAACGAATTCTATGCAGACGAAGTTGCGGGCAACAGCTAGTACATACATAAATCACGTCTTTATCCCTTACGGGGTAGACAGGGCTTAAGTTAACAAAACCTTAAGGCCACGTTTAGCATGATTAAGGGCGTATAGGTGGAAATAGGAATCAAAATAGTGATGGGTTGCTATCCGCATCGCCTATAACATGGTTCCTAAGACTTGCCCATTCCCTCGATGGCCTTTTACCATATGCGCGAGAAGACACAACTGGTAAATTCTATGTTGTTTCTTTACTCCCAGACCAGTATACCAGTGAGATAGTGGTAGCAATTTGATAGATAGATAGATAGATAGATAAAAACTTTATTTTCTCACAACACAAGTATATTACATAACATGTATTGAGTTCACATATTTAGATGGAAAAGTAATACATAAAACAGAACATAAATACAATTACAACAACTGAAGAACAAAAGAGGTAATAAAGAAAAATAAACAACTTAGTATGTTGAAACGAATTGATGATGTCATGTGTTGTGAAAAAAAAGGTGCATAAAACTGCGGAAACCGCAGCACTGATATTCTGCCAGAACCATAGTGAGCTAAATCTGTGGAATACGCACAAGAAGACGAAGCCATGTAGGAGAGTCGGTATGTGTTGCTAACATAACTATGGAAAGATTGAGGAATGGGCATAGTGCAAAAATAATATACTTAAATAACAATTTATAAAAAAATTTGGACCTTGCTTCCGGCAAAACTTTCAACGTGATTACCGCTTCCTCGCAATTTTATAAACTTATTCTTGTAACGGCAATAAAATTTCATTATGACACTAGGGTTTAATATAGGTCTGGATTATCCGGCTGGGAGCGTTTCAGGCATTCGCGGGGCATTAGCCCGTCTGGTCACGTCCTAAGCTGGCCTCATCTAGATTGTTGAGGTTGGCACTGCTTCAATTATATTGTAATGGTACCGGTGTTACCCTGACAGCCATGGAGTGGTAATAAGGGTAATTATGCAACACTTCAGTGATTTACGGTACCAAAAGGGTATTTTCTTCCAGTGTCTGTTTGTCTGTCTGTCCATTTGTCTGTATGTCTGTTACTAGGCTGTATCACGTGAACTGTGATAGCTAGACAGTATATTGCCGCGATTTAATGAAACTTACATACATAATTAGTTGAAGTTTTATATATAGTTAGTTTCAATCCCAGAGACACAGGATAGTTTTTATCCCAGGAAACAGCATAGTTCCGGCGGGATGGCGATAAGCGAATTCTTCGCGGAGGGAGTCGCGGGCAATAGCTAGTATATAATATGGTGTATATTTATCTGTGTATCGTTTTGTGAGTCACAGACAGTTCTGGTAAAAATCAGAGCTGCAGGTATCTAACACCTCAGTGCAATGCTGGCTTTGACTGAATTTTCTATAAAATTGTGTGTAGGTAGGTATGCTCTTATACTTTTGTGTGTCTTGCAAAAAAGGAATAAATGTCTTCTTTCTTTTTCTTTCTTTTGGTTAATGAATTAGGCCAAACGCCTGCCCCCGTATCAGAGCGACCTTCAACGCGTAGATAAAATAATAATAATAATAATAATAATAAATTGTAAAAACCTAACTTTAGACAAAAACAAATATACAGAATAATAATAATAAATTGTTTATTTTCAGGTAATCACCCATAGAAATTACATAGTTACAAAATTTTAAAAATTACAATATAGGTATTGAGATTATTTAGTAGATTGATAATACATAACATATTAACAGTGGGGTACATTTTTTATTATTTAAATTCATGCAATATTTTTTATTGCAAGCATACTAAGGGCCATATCAGTGTTTTTTAATATTGACAGAAATGATTTAATGTTGACAGAATAAAAATAAGTCGACATCAAATTGTGTCATCAAGATAAGATGTACCAACTTGCAAACAACTTGAGTTCGCATACGTCTTAATCCGCGTCAGCGACATAATTACTTATGAAAAGCACATACAGATGCAATATGAGGGATGTTAGGCGTAGATCATTAAATCCCTCCCTTCTGGCACTGTGCCAACAACAAACAAACATATTGACAAACGGCCGTGTACGTACATCTATTATTCTTAGGACGTGTGCGTGCTGTAGCTTGTATTGACATTTACTTCCCGACGAGTTCGTACAATTCCTAATTTGTACATACACATGCATAAACAAATCACGTTTAGGGTGACGGCACCAGTAATGGACATGACCCAATAATGCACAATAACTCTTATTTAAAAGACACTTAGGCATAATCATTTATTTTACAACAGTCAATTTTAAACCGCATCATCTTTAAATTAAGAATAAAGTGTCCATTACTGATGCTTGTCAGCTTAAAGTGTCCAACACTGGTGCCGTCACCCTATATTCATTACGGGATAGAGCTTATGGTAACAAGAGCTAAAGGCCACGTTTAGGATGATTTTGGGCGTATAGGTGGAAAATGGAATCAAAATAACAATGCCATCGCCAATAATATTCCTAAAATTTTTACCCATTCCCTCGATGGGATCTTACCATCTGCGCGAGAAGAGAAGCAACTGGTACATTCTGTGTATTTTCTTTGCTCCCTGACCAACATGGGAGGGGCATGATTGTGTGCGACTATTCGGAAAGGGGAATTAAAATAGTGATGCATCTGCATCGCATAGGCGAACATGTCTCCTAAGATTTTTCGCAATTTATATAAAACCCTAATTCACATGATACTTGTCAAGTATTCGTACAATATTCCCATCGGCTAGGAAAATGAAATATAGGCGTCTCGGCACCCAATATAACTACTAGCCTCTTCAACAATACCTCGAAGAGGCTAATAGACTACGAGTGACGGCATGGTGGACGGTCGGATGTCATTGCAGGCAGCACAAAACGGATCGTCACGGGGATCATTGAAGAAGGCGTATGTCCAGCAGTGGACGTCTCCTGATATGATGATGATGAGTTGACGGCAAAGGCATGTCAGAACAAGGCAAAAAATTGTGATTCTGTGAATGTGTATTACCATAAAGCTCAAAGAGACAAGGTCTCAATGCGGCAAGCGAATTGGTTTGAGACGTCGATGGATTACTAAGCAGGTATATTTATTCAAGTTGGTGATGTTATTTTTCATGGAAAACTCATCAACGAAATGTTATTTGGACATTTAAATTGTAAAAATCGGAAATATTTACGCAAAACAACTTCCCGATTCGACGAATTCCTATTTCGTCGTATTCTTGTTTCCGGGTACTTGTTTGGTCGATCTCGTGATACGTTGAAACAATGTAAATACACCTGTAATGTTATGAATGTAACAAAGTACAGTTTATGCTATCCCTGATTAACAAAGGCTAGTTTTATCCCAGGACAGAACAAAGTTCCCACTAAACGCAAACGAAGTTGCGAGCAACAGCTAGGTATGTTATATAGCATGGATTCCTATTCTTCTTCTTCTTCTTCTTCTTATTTGTGGCGTATCAAGTCGTTATAGCGACGACAACTTCGCCAATGTCAATGTAAATTTTTTATTAAAAAATCTTGTGACAAAATGTCGGCAACGTTGTACGGTAATGGTCAAAGACCCCCCTCCCCCCCTGTCGGGCTCTTAGCCAACGGTCAATGATATCCCTGATATGAGGGGTGCGAGTCGGGTTACCTCCACGTGTGATTAAGCGCTGCGGTTCGTTTTTGGATCCGTCCGGGGGGAAGAGCAGTGCTTGGTCCGGTGCGCCCTGGGCAACGGCTAATGATTCCTATTCTAATTTATCATTATTTAATTTAGTCAGTCATTCTGTCGCCGGCCAACTTTGGCAATTTTTATATTTAAATTCAGTTTATTTACTTATTGATTTATTTTAAAATGCTCTCATCGTATTTGACTTGATAGTAGAAAAATCAACCACATCCAAATCGAGGAAACGCTACAACACGAAACCACAAAGCGTTTTTTTTTCTAATGATTAAAAAAGGTGTCTAGTTTAGCAATAATGTGGACGTGACTCTATAGTCTATTTATTTATTTATTTATTTATTTAGTCAATAAAAAATTACAGCATTACAGTCGAAACCAATGCGTTATGAAATTCAAAAAACATAATAAATGTTATTTAGGCGAGACATACAGCACACACACACAGACACACACACACACAGAGACACAGACACACAGAGGTACAGAGTTGTAGCAGCGCGTTACAGTTCCAGGATATTATGACATTTATATCGTCGAGGCGTTCACAAACGGTTGGCATCGGCAAAGGCACGTTTGCAGCGCACTTTATTTTATAAGATACTGTTTACTTTGACCGAGACACGGTTGGGTTTGGAGAAAATTGTTGAGATAATTTTCAAATTCTCTTACGTAAGGCTGGGTTCTGTGTGAACTGTTGTTTTGAAATCATACAGCAAACATTCTAATAAAGAGGAAATGCCTTGTAATTCATACGAAATTGTGCCGAGCCGAAATTAGCAATAACCGAACGCTAAGCAGGTCACCAGAGTTGAGCAAGCAGCTATTATGATCGATATGGACAGTTAATTTTCAGTCGTTGTGTGCCAAAATGAATTCACAGAAACTCTATTCATTTTGATAAAAACCAATATACTTAATCAAAATTCCAATAAGTTAAATGACTTTGTGCCGTATAGAAGGCTAGAGAAAAACATACATACGGAGTAAACAGAGCCTAAGGTAACATGACCTAAATACCACGTTTAGCATGATTGTGTGCGTATGGATGGAAAGGGGAATCAAAATAGAAATGGGTTGCTATGCTAGCCACATCACCTATAATATGATTCCTAAGAACCAAGGGAAAGAAGGGAAAAACAATCGCGAAAAATAAGTGTACGGATGATGTAAGTAAAAAAAGTCTGATGTGTCGCCATAATTCTCTAGCCCAGGGGTTCCCAATCTTTTTCAACCTGCGGCGCAGTTACAAGTTTAGTATTTTGTAACGGCGCCCTGCCTTAGCTAAGTTGTATTGTTGCTATATTATTTACCGATGCGAGCGCTCAAATAGGTACCCGCGAATATTTGTGGTTTCGGATAGTGATAGAACTCAGGGCGCCGCGGCGCACACTTTGGGAACCCCTGCTCTAGCCCTTATTGCCACTCTAATTTATTTACCTATTCTGTTTTAAATATTCCTGATCTGATTGAGATGAAATTTGGTATACACAATGCTTACTAGATGAAAATGCAAGAACCGTCGACAGAAAGTACTAACGTTAATAAAAAGCTGGCACGAAGTTTACTTTCACGCATTTTTACATCAAGATGTGACACTTCGCTTGTATCATTGAAAAACAGCAGCCACTCAAGAATTGACCGTATAATTTTCACAGAACGTACCAGCAATCAGTTGTATTACTTCCAACGCAATGCAGGCTGCATGTAAGACAGTTGGATGTCTGCCAAGTGGCCGAGTCCGGCACGTCGTCAAAATACAACACTGTAAGGACTGTGATACAGAACTTAGCCAAACTAAATAGGGATATGAGGGATGAAGGCTGAGACCCGCGGTCCGGGTCCTACCTGAATCAACACATGTCATATCCTTGGCGATGCAGTGGGGCAATGCGGAAAGTATTTTTGGCACATCACTCGAGGGTTACATCAGCTTAGCTAAAGTATAAATTAGTGTGTGTCTTAAGCTATTGGATTTTTTAAAAAAAGATTAAGGAAAGAAAGAAAGAAGACATTTATTACTTTTTTTTTCATAAGTCGGGTTCTATCTATTTATTGCTTTGTTTACGTAAACGTTTATGGATTATGTAGTATATTTTATCTGTGTATCGTTTCGTGAATCATAGACGGTTCTGGCTGAAAATCAGCGCTGCAGGTGTCTTAACACCTCAGCGTAATGATGAGCCAGCGACCGTTTCACTTTTGCGAAGACACACACAACGCTGAGAATCTATTTTTCATGTCTGTGTTTTTTTCTATAAAATTGTGTATATTCTCTTATATTTGTGTGTCTTGCAAAAAGGAACAAATGTCTTCTTTCTTTCTTTTTTTGCAAGACACACAAATATAAGAGAATATACACACATTTATAGAAAATAGACAGGAAAAATAAACACAGACATGAAAAATAGATCATCAGCAATGATTGATGATGAAGCAATAGCATTTGACATTTTAATACTAACGCGTCTGAAGCTTACTGAAGCGTACTTACACTAAACCTCCTCGACTTATCTTGAAACGCCTGCCCAAAGAAAGCAGTGTATTTACATTTCTCTTTATTCCAACATCTTGCAGTGGCGTTGCGGCTTTGAAACAAAAGGCGAGCGCCTTCACACTCGATCTGTCTCGATAAAGCGATATCTATTTGAGGAAATACTCTTAATATATCTTATGAAAAGCTATACCGAACAAACGGAAGCGAGTCAAAGGGCTTAAAACGTAGGTAGAGCAGTTGGAAATATCTTTTGTCTCAGGTTTATTGTGATTTACTTTATGAACCAGAGAAAAAGTGATTTTTTCACGTATTTGATATCATGGAATTTAATTAATGAGTCTATAGTGCATTCCAAGTTATTCCCTTTGTTGTTCATCCGAGCACGCGTACACGTAAGTAATAATAAATTTGAAAAGCATAACAATCAAGCCAACCTCGTTAGCATCGTAGCAAGTGGAACAAAGTAGTCTCTGCCCACCCCTGTGGGAAATAGGCGTTACGGTATGCAAGTATAACAATCGAGTTTAAGGGAACATAAACCTATTTGTAGATCACCCACATCTATATTTATAAAAGAAAGTCGTGTTAGTTACACTATTTATAACTCGAGAACGGCTGAACCGATTTGGCTGAAAATTGGTAGGGAGGTAGCTTAGAACCAGGAGACGGACATAGGATACTTTTTATCACGATTTTCCCACGGGATTGGAAAATTCCGAAATGTTGTACTAATAAAGCTACAAACATTAAATTTAGCATGCCTACACATTATTCCTTGATTAGTATAAAGATGCACTTACAAAGGAATTTTCCAAATTTCCCACGGGATAAAAACACAAGGTAAATAATTAAGACTATAATTAGTAGGTAATATTCCTAGAGGATCTGTAGGTGCTCTAAGAAGGGATTTTCCGAATTTCCCACGGGATAGGCAATAAAAACCTTATAATTGGAGACATGAGTGGATGTATGGGGTGTATCGTCACTCTCACGTTATGTGCGCGGACGACGTCGCGGGGAAAAACTAGTAATCTAATGAAGTTTGTCCGATTAAGTTACCAAACAACATTATCAACCATTGTGTATTTTAATTCATTATGCTTTTCAACTTGACCCGCTCCGGTTCATCATCCCAAATGTCACCTTTTAACCCGATTTTTCCAATAATGTCATCAACGTACATCGCCAAATCCCCCAATAATCGGGTTAGGGGTGAGGGAAGTAAGGGAACGCTGTGCCGACCGTGCAATATCCGCACTGTTGGCCGCAAAATGTCCATCACCCCAGTCACACGGAGCGCATACACAAGATAACCTTTGGTAGGTTTTCTGATTCATACATACACACAAATATTTTGAGCCATACGGGGTTGACAAAGCCTAAGATAGCAAGACCTAAAAGCTACGCTGTGGGCTTATAGGTGGAAAGGGGAATGAAAATGGCGATGGCTTGCTAGCCGCATAGCCTGCAACGATTCCTAAGATTTTAGTCCATTCCCTCGATAGGCTTTTACGATTTTTAGATTTAACTTCTTTGTTCTTCGAATCTCTTCAAACTTTCAGACAAAACAGATCAAAGGTAACGTCTTTATGCAAAAAAGCATTCCCCCACTTGATTTATCTTCCAACCCAAATGTTTACCCCTCGCATTTATAGCGAAACACGGCAGATAACATCTCCCTAACTGAATTTACATAAAAAGATTTTATTTTAGCAAATGGCACTCGAAAAAACATTTTGGACGGACGTTCAGCCGATATGAACGCATTAGTAGATGCGAAAGAGTCATTTTTCACAGAGATATTGGTTACATTTGGGGTAATACTGACCTTCCATCCCATAGGGTGGGGGGTTGGTTGTAGCGGACGCATGAGCGAATTTGATTACTTTTATTATTTTATTACTTGTTTTAAACTTTGATTGTAATTTTAATTTTAACTTTGTTATTTTATGTTTATGTTTAATTTTAATTTGCTGCCCCCTTCCATAGTTACCATGGTGGCAATAATAAATAAATAACGATAAATAAATGTGAGATAGCGTCCTAGCCCAGCAGTACACCTACTAGTCAGCTGGCTAGTCACGTGTCATGCAATACTTTTTAACAAAATTTAATATGCATGAAGAAAAACTAATAAATATATAAAAAATAAGATAATAATATGTTTAAATTTAAAAATATGACATATTGACTCACTTGTAAAGTACAAGCAGCAACAAGAACTTGTATTAAAAATATTTTTTTTACTTAAACTTATTCTTATTTTTCTCGTGTTTTCCACGTTTACCTAACTTAGTTAACATTAAAAACTGTATTAAAAAATACTTAATAGGTTAGTTTTGGTAAATCGCTCACAGACAACCACACCCTCATAAGTGTGTACCCGGTCTACGGTTCCTTTTTATCAAATAACCCGCCATCCATATTTATTTCAATCTATCTGCAAAACCCGCGCGCAAACGGTTTAAACGGTTTGCTGAAATGACATGGGACGCTTTTGTTTTGTTTTGATATTTCGCATGTCAATTTGTGTGTGTTTTAACACTTTGATGTACGGAAATAAAAGAGCAACATTCTGAGGTTCCAGAGGAAAAGGGGTCAAGTCTGTAATAAATGACAACCTATTTTCTTTTCTGGTGTAATCTCTAAATATATATAACTCAAAGGTGACTGACTGACTGACATAGTGATCTATCAACGCACAGCCCAAACCACTGGACGGATCGGGCTGAAATTTGGCATGCAGGTAGATGTTATGACGTAGGCATCCGCTAAGAAAGGATTTTGATCAATTCTACCCCCAAGGGGATAAAACAGGGGATGAAACTTTGTATGAAACTTTGTCAATTTTAAACCGATCGGGCTGAGACTTTGCATGCATAAAGCTACTATGACGTAGGCATCCTCTAAGAACGAATTGCGTAATTTCTGCGGGATAGCGATAAACGAATTCTATGCAGACGTTGCGGGCATCAGCTGGTAGGGAATAAAGTCCAAAATAACTATCCATAAAATTCAAATACTATCCTTCTATTCACTAGGACATATTGAGAGTTTTAGCAGTGCCTATATATTTGAGCCATTTGGGGTGGAAACCGTGGGTCCGTGGGGGCCAAGAGTACACAGGTTATATGGGTCGTTGTCAACGAAGCTGAATGAAGCTTCGGGTGACCAGAGGGCTGGTTTTTTTTAGCACAAAAGGTACACATTGCCATACAACGCGGTAATGCTGCCAGCCTTCTGGGCACATTGCCACCGGGCAGCGATTTAGGGCAACTTTTTTATTTAGAGTTTTATCACACACACACACACACACACACACAAATCACGTCTTTATCCCTTACGGAGTAGACAGAGCCTAAGGTAAGGTTTTATCACAATTTGTTGTATTTAGGTATATCACTACATAGTATAAAACAAAGTCGCTTTCTCTATCCCTATGTCCCTATATCCCTATGTATGCTTATATCTTCAAAACTACACAACGGATTTTGATACATACACTTAGGGGACGTATTATGTAACTAACAAAATTCTCAGAATAGATTAGTTTATTTGTAATTTATTTTAATTATTGTGTGTATGCTAATTTTAATAAATTCCCAGAGTTTATTTTTTACATAATTTCAAAAGTTTAAACTTCGAATGATCAAGGTGGGCTATTGGGATCCTGTCAACCATTGAATCGATGAGAGATTTTTTCTTCGTCTTCAAGGGCGTAGATCCAAGGCTCACTGGAAAGTTCTCGAGGAGACCACGCACCGGAAGACGCAACGTATTAAACCTCCCTCAAGATGGACCGGTTGGAGGCCGCGCAAAACTGGTCCCAATCGCGTTCTTGGGGAAGACCTATGTTCAGTTGTGGACGTCTTTTTGCTGATGATGACGAGGTATATAAGTTGAACTACCATTTTGTTGTCATTTCCTCGATAACTGTCCACTCAAGTCTTGATTAATTAAGTGAAACTACAAATGTGATAAGAAAGAAAACAGACTTCTGAACAGCGCCTATTCGAAATGTTTGTGCAATCTTATTTTATCGTTAAATTATGTAGCTAATTTTTAAGGATATTTTACAGCGTCAGTGATTATGTTCAAAAGGAAATTTTAAGATCATCTTATGCAAAGCTATTTAAAAGTCGTAGTACCTATTCTTTCTTGTTCCTTGCGTATAATACGTACCTATATATCGACGGGGAAGAACTAAGATCTCCTATCTTACAAATTTTAATGATTGTAGTTTGAATTCTATTGAGAGAACCAGTAGCTCCTATCTTACATTAATCCGAAATTACAAGATAGGAGGTATTGGTTCTTCACCGTCGATTTCTAGATAGACCTTTACGTACCTACTAAGATACCTCTACGTCTTAAATATTAAAAATATATTCAACTACGCATACATACAGATTAGGTATGTTTTGCTCACGTGCTTTCATTGTGCGTGAGTTTGCACTTCGAGAGAAGAAGAACTACATTTATAAGCTCTTCGGGCGCACGAGCGTCACACTGACTAAGAGTCAAAGTAGTCGCCATAGCTGAAATCGATCGGAATGATCTTCATCATCATCATCGACATCATCAACAACATCATCAGCATCATCGTTATCACCTTCATCATCTTTTGCATAGTATTGAACCCTATTTTTTTCGTGCGTGCTACTTGCATACTTATGTACTCAGTCGCAAGAAAAGCGCAGAACAGAAACCGATGGAGGCAGATCATCCGTTCAAGATACTTACATAGATAGATACGTTGCAAAAAAGCTTGTAAAAAATGCAATGGTGGATTTTGTTAAAAATAAAAGTTTAAAGTAAGAACATCACAGCGTATAAGGCCCGCGTGGGAACTATAACCCAAACCCTTTCATTCTGGGAGGAGGTTTGTGCCCAGCAGTGGGACATGATGATGCCATCAAAGTGTAATCAGTTTCCGTAAATATTCACACGCGGATAACACACCTTTATCACGGTAACATCACACACTGTTCAAGGATTAACTTATCTAACATTATCCTTAATACAGTCGACACGAATTGATTCATAACCATCCATGTATCATTCCCATCCACGTTATTTTAAGTGTAACTTCCACAATCTATCATATAAAAAACCCTTTCCAAGTTCTCGGCCTCGGAAGCAATAAAAACACCGCGCAACGATAAAACATGCAACAAATCATAATTTCCAAGTTCCATACAAAAGTTTCACACGAGATATCGTATCGTTACTGGAAAGCCACTGTTTCGCGTGATATATAAGTAGCACGCGTAGGTATGCGATCGCTGATAAAACTCAGGACAAAGTTTACCTCTGATTTTGTATTTATTTTCACGCTCGCGTTTGCATGGAATCGGGAATGAGAGCTACGTATCTAATATAGTCGCGCCATTTTTGAATCGTGCAGCAAATACTGAATCTTCATACGTGGAATGACTGTGAAGTGAACATGGTGTAATGTATCCATCACACTATTGCTATATTTATTGTTACTTAAAAAAAGAAAATCGACCAGCCAACCCAGCCAGCCGAGCCAACCCAGCGCAAGAGAAAAGAAATAATGTATTGCAGGTCTTGTAGCCAACGATGGTGATGATAAGTCTGTATCTATTTAAGCATGTTTATATAATGCCTTTAGTTTTGCTCCAATCGGGATTAAATCATTTAGTGTCTTTATTTTACACGTATAACAAAAAAATACATGAATTGAAGTACCTAAATAATACAATTAAGATCTAAAACATACAATAATTGAACTCTAATCTCGTTTAATTTTCTTTGTTACATTCTTTATCAAAAATCTCACTACAACACACACAACCATAACTCCCACAAATAACGACACTAGAATAATCCCTAGTAGTAGTAGTACTAGGTCCAGTTCGTAGTACTCTGTCCACGACATGTTGGCGGCGGGCGCCCGCAGGTGCCGCGCGCCGCCGTGCCGCAGCACGTGCTCCGTCCACCACACCGCGCGCTCCAGCGGTGGCATGGGCTCGTCGCGCATCAGATCTCGGATTCTCAACATGTTTGCACGGTAACTGAAAACAAATAGGAGTTTCAATGATACAGGAGCAGCTACAGTTGGTTTATAATCATTATTAGGGGGAAAACATTCACTTCTGACTCAAAAGTATCGTACATTGACTAAAAAGTATTAATAACAGGCAATAGCTTTTCTTCCACACTGGTCTGGGAGCAAAGAAAAAACATAGAATGTACCAGTTGCATCTCTTCCCGTGCAGATGGTAAAAGCCCATCGAGGGAATAGGCAACATAGGAATCATGTTATAGGCGATGAGGCTAGCAACCCATCACTATTTTGATTCCATTTTCCACCTATACGCCCTTAATCATGCTAAACGTGGCCTTAAGGTTTTGTTACCTTAGGCTCTGTCTACCCCGTAAGGGATAAAGACGTGATTTGTGTATGTGTAATAGCTTACGCCAACGGCTTTGCACCCGTTGTAAAAAACTCTATCTTAGGGGAATTTTGTAAACTATGATTGTATTACTATTATAATGATTATATATGTCCATAAAATTGAGAGGCTCAAGGAGGCACATTAAAGCCCTTGGCAGACTGGGCAGCTACGGGAAACGTTGAAAAGTACATGCTATATTATAACACTTTGGTGCGGTCACCCTTCTTCATTGTCATGTTACTCGGGTACATCTTGCATGTCTTCAAAGGAGAGAAGATTACGTTATCACAATGGTCTGCTCAACTGGTTCCTGGCGCGCATCTCCTAAAGGATCTTTCTTTTTCACACGACTATTCTTTTGGTTGTCATTTTTATTGTTCCTATTCCTGTGTGTATTTTTATATCATTCATTTGTAACTTTTGTTTTACTTAATTTTTTTTTTGACTGAATGATTACATAAGCGATTAATGCTACAAAAGTAATCCACTCTTAAAATCTTAGGTTTTTAGATTTAATACTTTGACGATTTTATCATCATCATTATACATTATTTGTTAAAAAAATTACATTGGCAAACCTTGGATTATGTTATCAAAATGAAATTAGTACCTTGGATCTCCAATGACAGTTTCAATGGCATGTTTCACTATCCCTGCATCAAGAGTCTGTATATCAAGCTGCAGTCCAACCCGATGGTGGATGTACTGTTCAACGTTGAACCACTGGTCGCACAGTATAGGTACGCCAATCACTGGCATGCCAGCCGAAATGGCCTCATCCGTGGACTGCAGGCCGCCTTGTGTTATAAACAGTTTTACCTTTGGGTGGTCTGCATTAAAAAAACGAAATATACATAAGAGAATGAATCTACTAGTTACTTAGATAAAAGATTTTAAATACATAAATGTAAATACTGTTAAGTTAATTTAAAATAATTAAGTACAAGAAGTCATCACTCAAACGCTAGTCACGGTTTACGAGAATTTAAAATGTGGGTCGAAACATGCACATTATTACTTACGAAGCAAATCGCTCTGCGGTAACCATTTTGATATCTTTATATTTTTGGTCCGGCCAGGGAGCTCGTCTTCATTCCACTTCCACAGTACGTCATAGGGCAGCTCGGAGAATGCCTTGACAAAAGCCTGAATCTTCTCCGGAGGAAGAACTGAAGGGTCCACGTTTGTGCCAAAACTCATGTAAATTACGCCATGTTCTGACGAGTCTAAGTATTTTTTCAGGCCCTTAAATAGTAAATTTACTATTATTATTGCTTTTATGCTGACCGAGCAAGTGACCAAAAAAACAGCTATCGTTTTAATGATAACCCAAGCTATTTCTTAGGTTTTTAAATGACAGATGGACAGACATACGGATAGAGAGATAGCGGCACCATAATAAAAGTAGTTACCTCTGGCAATATTGTCTCAGGAGTCTGATGTATGCCGCCTATGTACACCACATTTGGTGGAACAGGACGGATCCCAGTCCACACTGGATGATCATTTAGCAAAAGTAAATCTACACTTTTTGCTAGCTCGCGCAGTGGCTGCATATCTTCGCTAAAATATTTGTACAGTGCTTTCTCCGTCTTTGGGTACACAAGATTATCCAGTTGAGCCAACTTCGCCACCAAGTAGAGCTCCTGTAGTTTCTCCCATGTTGTCAGATTGTATATCCTTTTGCGAAGGTTCGTTGGATAGAGAAACGGGTGAACTGGGGCACCAAAGGCATCCATGTTGCCGGGAGCAGCACCAAACGAACTAATCATTATTGTCGGTGCTTTTATCACATTTTTCAACGCCAACGCGCCTATTGTAAAAGCTTCAATCAGCAACAAATCGAACTTCTCTTTTCCATTAACTATATTTCTCATTTCAACAGTATTCAATTGCTTTTCCATTGTTACTGTAATGGCATCATACACCAAAGTCATTTGTTTTACTACGTCATCACTTATTTCGTTTTGCTTTGCCATGAAGGCATTATTCCAAGCGTCGTATGAAATGTCATGAACGTCGATTTCTGTAAGGTTTTCTGGGGTCAGTCCTTTAGGGAAGGCCGGGTCCGGCGTAATCACTGTTACATCATGCCCTCGTTTTGCCAGTTCTTGAGTTAACGGTCGAAACACAACTTGGTGGCTTATCGAAGGCGCTGGAAACCATGCGAATATTCTTGCTGTTTCTCGTAATTCCACACACAGTGCTAATGTAAGTAATATAGCTATCGTTTTCGTCATAATATCGTCTAGCGCTTCTAATTACCTGCACAAGCCTATTAATAAACTGGCTTAGTCGTTTCCATGGAGAAACTAAACAAAAAAGTGACAGTACGGGTTATATAATTGTGGAACACCAAATTGGTCGTAATGACACTAGTTTTATGCGATAGGTTTTCCTTTGAAGAACTGTGAAATAGATACGTAGGTTAGGGACGAGTGAAACAATCGCTTGCTGTTAGAGAACTGCTGTATATTTTCCAAGTTACGCACACATACACTACAGGAACAAAGGCATGTTGCAATAATTATTGATGATAATAGGTTGTTTTCTCATTAATAAACAAATGAGTTTTATTAAATATGCCACGCAGTAATAAAACATACTATAATTACTAATAATTGTATTACTTGTTTATCCTTGGACCCTTCAGCGCAACAATCGTCGCAGTTATTTTCCGACATATTTCCAATCTCTTGATTAATTTACCTGTATCGTATCTGACCGTCATTGTTATTATTAACCGGTTTCACCATAAAACTAAGAACGAGTTAGAGTAATAAACATTTTACTGCATATAATATGACAGTGCCTGATTTAAGAGTTCCGTAACTCAAAAGAAACAAATCGATTAAGTGCGTCAAACCAAGTCTAAATTTAGTTCCATACTTTAAAGGACTATAGCTGAAAAACACATAAAACAAAATATCGATGTTTTATAGGAAAATCGTGAGGGTTGCGTCCTTTTGTTTATAAGTTTACACCTCGATCTTTCATATTTTTTTCCAACCGACTTCAAAAAACAAAGGGTTTCTCAGTTACTTTTTTTCGGGGATTTAAAACTGTCTTTATTGCTTAAAAGAGTATGGCTCAATCAATACATAGTATAAAATAGAGTCGCTTTCCGCTGTCTGTCTGATCTTAAAAAATAAGCAACGGATTTTGATGCGGTTTTTTTTAAAGCAAAACTAAAATCTGTAAATTTAGAAAATTAATAGGTATATTAATTACGCTACGTACTTTAGAAATTTTTGCCTTTGCCCAGCAGTGGGACACCAAAATAGGCTATTAAAAAATTAAATTTTAAAATCAACTCTATTTCGGTGTCCGCTCCATTTTATCTGATTGAAGTCGGTGCCTCAACTCGAGCCCCTCATCCATAATCCCATCATAACATCGCAATATCATCAACCTAACCTATCTATCTACCTTTTTTTTTTTTTTTTTTTTTTATGGTGTGGAAAATGCGCCTTATGCATCCGGCCCGGTACGGGGTTACCGAGGGTATCTGGGGCTCTCCCGAGGCGTCAGGCATACCCAGTAAAAAACACACGGATTCCCACATTTGGCACTGTTGCAGGGGGCCGCGGGAGAACTTTCGTGAACCGCGACGTCCCTGCGGGCCCACCCCGGGATGGGGCTACCTCCCTGCGACACCTGTGCAATGCAGGATTGGGAATTCCCGCCCTCCCCCGCAGGTGCCGCGGATTTTTTATAGAGGTTTTCTCCTCACAGTCACTGCAGTAACCCGCGGCCTCGGCATTAGGAACACCAAGGTTACGCGTAGCCACGACAGGCACCCTAAGGCGCCTCCGTCACAAAGGGGTGGTTTTCCAGGACAGAAAATGTCCCTTCAAGCCGCCCCTGTCCTCTCAAAGTCCCGAAGGATTCCTCACAAGAGGGTTGCTCTCCAGGGCTGAAAATGCACTTTCGAGCCACCCCCTCCCACTTTCGTCCTGAAAAGGACGTTTGCGTCCTTAAAAGGACGGTTTTGGTTTCGTCCTAAGAAGGACGTTTTGCCGACATCCCGAAGGATTCGTAATATCCCGAAGGATCCCTCTCTCGCCCTGAAAAGGACGTTTGCGCCCTTAAAAGGACGATTTCGTCATGTCCCGGAGGACCCCGCCGCTCTGAAAAGAACGATTAAGTCTTGAAAAAGACTGTTACCCGCTCGCTCTGAAAAGGACGAATGCGGTTGCGGATGCGCCCTTAAAAGGACGGCTTCGTCATGTCCCGGAGGACCCCGCCGCTCTGAAAAGAACGATTAAGTCTTGAAAAAGACTGTTACCCGCTCGCTCTGAAAAGGACGAATGCGGTTGCGGATGCGCCCTTAAAAGGACGGCTTCGTCATGTCCCGGGGGACCCCGCCGCTCTGAAAAGAACGATTAAGTCTTGAAAAAGACTGTTACCCGCTCGCTCTGAAAAGGGCGAATGCGGTTGCGGATGCGCCCTTAAAAGGACGGCTTCGTCATGTCCCGGAGGACCCCGCCGCTCTGAAAAGAACGATTAAGTCTTGAAAAAGACTGTTACCCGCTCGCTCTAAAAAGAACGAATGCGGTTGCGGATGCGCCCTTAAAAGGACGGCTTCGTCATGTCCCGGAGGACCCCGCCGCTCTGAAAAGAACGATTAAGTCTTGAAAAAGACTGTTACCCGCTCGCTCTGAAAAGGACGAATGCGGTTGCGGATGCGCCCTTGAAAGGACGGCTTCGTCATGTCCCGGAGGACCCCGCCGCTCTGAAAAGAACGATTAAGTCTTGAAAAGACTGTTACCCTCTCGCTCTGAAAAGGACGAATGCGGTTGCGGATGCGCCCTTATAAGGACGGCTTCGTCATGTCCCGGAGGACCCCGCCGCTCTGAAAAGAACGATTAAGTCTTGAAAAAGACTGTTACCCGCTCGCTCTGAAAAGGACGAATGCGGTTGCGGATGCGCCCTTAAAAGGACGGCTTCGTCATGTCCCAGAGGACCCCGCCGCTCTGAAAAGAACGATTAAGTCTTGAAAAAGACTGTTACCCGCTCGCTCTGAAAAGGACGAATGCAGTTGCGGATGCGCCCTTAAAAGGACGGCTTCGTCATGTCCCGGAGGACCCCGCCGCTCTGAAAAGAACGATTAAGTCTTGAAAAAGACTGTTACCCGCTCGCTCTGAAAAGGACGAATGCGGTTGCGGTTGCGCCCTTAAAAGGACGGTTGGTTCGCCCTTAGAAGGACGGTTGTCAAGTCCCGAAGGATCCCTCTCGTCGTCCTGAAAAGGACGTTTGCGCCCTTAAAAGGACGGTTGCATCCTTGAGAGGGCGTTTGCGCCCTTAGAAGGACCGCGCACAAGGTTGCTCTCCAAGGTGGGTGTTAACGGCCGTCTGCCCACCCACCCCTTCCAGCAGCCAAGGGCGCTTCAATCCTTAGAAGGACGTTTGCGCCCTCAGAAGGACGTTTCGCCCTTAGAAGGACGGTTGGTTCGCCCTTAAAAGGACGGTTGTCAAGTCCCGAAGGATCCCTCTCGTCGTCCTGAAAAGGACGTTTGCGCCCTTAAAAGGACGGTTGCATCCTTGAGAGGACGTTTGCGCCCCTAGAAGGACCACGCACAAGGTTGCTTTCCAAGATGGGTGTTAACGGCCGTCTGCCCACCCACCCCTTCCAGCAACCAAGGGCGTTTCGACCCTTAGAAGGACGTTTGCGCCCTCAGAAGGACGTTTCGCCCTTAAAAGGACGGTTGGTTCGCCCTTAAAAGGACGGTTGGTTCGCCCTTAGAAGGACGGTTGTCGAGTCCCGAAGGATCCCTCTCGTCGTCCTGAAAAGGACGTTTGCGCCCTTAAAAGGACGGTTGCATCCTTGAGAGGACGTTTGCGCCCCTAGAAGGACCACGCACAAGGTTGCTTTCCAAGATGGGTGTTAACGGCCGTCTGCCCACCCACCCCTTCCAGCAACCAAGGGCGTTTCGACCCTTAGAAGGACGTTTGCGCCCTCAGAAGGACGTTTCGCCCTTAAAAGGACGGTTGGTTCGCCCTTAAAAGGACGGTTGGTTCGTCCTTAAAAGGACGGTTGGTTCGCCCTTAAAAGGACGGTTGTCAAGTCCCGAAGGATCCCTCTCGTCGTCCTGAAAAGGACGTTTGCGCCCTTAGAAGGACGGTTGCATCCTTGAGAGGACGTTTGCGCCCCTAGAAGGACCACGCACAAGGTTGCTTTCCAAAATGGGTGTTAACGGCCGTCTGCCCACCCACCCCTTCCAGCAACCAAGGGCGTTTCGACCCTTAGAAGGACGTTTGCGCCCTCAGAAGGACGTTTCGCCCTTAAAAGGACGGTTGGTTCGCCCTTAAAAGGACGGTTGGTTCGTCCTTAAAAGGACGATTGGTTCGCCCTTAGAAGGACGGTTGTCAAGTCCCGAAGGATCCCTCTCGTCGTCCTGAAAAGGACGTTTGCGCCCTTAGAAGGACGGTTGCATCCTTGAGAGGACGCTTGCGCTCCTAGAAGGACCACGCACAAGGTTGCTTTCCAAGATGGGTGTTAACGGCCGTCTGCCCACCCACCCCTTCCAGCAACCAAGGGCGCTTCGACCCTTAGAAGGACGTTTGCGCCCTCAGAAGGACGTTTCGCCCTTAAAAGGACGGTTGGTTCGCCCTTAAAAGGACGGTTGGTTCGTCCTTAAAAGGACGGTTGGTTCGCCCTTAGAAGGACGGTTGGTTCGCCCTTAGAAGGACGGTTGTCAAGTCCCGAAGGATCCCTCTTTTCGTCCTGAGAAGGACGTTTGCGCCCTTAAAAGGACGGTTTATGCTATTATTGTCAGTTGTTTACATGGAGTATTCAATGTCCATTAGTTATAACATAGGCGATGTTGGCACTATTGCTGCCGACCACGGATTAACAAACTTGTACAAATACTAAGATATATCTAGCCTTATATTTATATGGTACACTTATTATCATACATATGTTGCATAGGGACTTATTCTAGTGCATAGTAACAGGCGTTGCATAACGAATACATATATACTATCTGCCATTTACTCCCGCGTGCATGGCCGCGCGCCGCTCGTGGCGTGGTTTAATTTGTATGTGTTGCCATTTCAGCATTATCATTACTATACTTATTGTTATTATTATTTTATTATTCTTATTAGCGCGCTGCCAGGCTCGGCCGCCCAGCACTCCCGAATCGGTGAAATCGCCGAACGCGGTTTGGTTTTTCGACCACCTTGCCTCAGTGGATCATCGTAGAGACCTAGTTTAGGCCTCACTCTGTAGGGCTCCCCAATGCGCAACGCGCCGCACCGCGTGAATTGTTGATTTCACTCCGGTTCCCCCCTTACGGCTGAAAAACTCCCATAATTTCACTTTTTCTCACTTAAATATTTGACACTTTCGCTCTTGCACTTGTTGATGGTACGGTTGTGTGCGTGACTTCATTCCGCGTCTTTTGATGTATCGCACGGCTTCGTAGCTCGACGTGGCGCAAAATCGTCGCTGCTCCCCCCCCCCAGTGGTTCAGTTTTTCAACCACCGTGTCTCAGTGGATCATCGTAGAGCCCTGGCTTAGGCCTCATTCTGTAGGGCTCCCCAATGCGCAACGCGCTGCACCGCGCGAATTGTTGATTTCACTCCGGTTTTCACTCTACGGTTGAAAAACTCGTAAAATTTCACTTTTTCTCACTTAAATATCTGACACTTTCACTCTTGCACTTATTGATGGTACGGCTGTGTGCGTGACTTAATTCCGCGTCTTTTGATGTATCGCACGGCTTCGTAGCTCGACGTGGCGCAAAATCGTCGCTGCTCCCCCCCCCCAATGGTTCGGTTTTTCAACCACCGTGTCTCAGTGGATCATCGTAGAGCCCTGGCTTAGGCCTCATTCTGTAGGGCTCCCCAATGCGCAACGCGCTGCACCGCGCGAATTGTTGATTTCACTCCGGTTTTCACTCTACGGTTGAAAAACTCCTAAAATTTCACTTTCCCTCACTTAAATATCTGACACTTTCACTCTTGCACTTATTGATGGTACGGTTGTGTGCGCGGCTTAATTCCGCATCTTTTGATGTATCCCACTGCTGTATAGCTCATCTGGGTGACCGACCACGCCTCTCGTGGTTCGGTTTTTCAACCGCCGTGCCTCAGTGGATCATCGTACGGACCTGACTTAGGCCTCATTTGTAGGGCTCCCCAGTGCGCGGTGCACTGCGCCGCGCGAATTCTTGATTTCATTCCGGTTTTCCCTTCACGATTGAAAAATCTTAAAATTGCACTTTTTCTCACTTAAATATCTGACACTTTCACTTTTGCACTTGTTGTTATTATGGTTGTGTGCGCGGCTTAATTCCGCGGCTTTTGATATATCACACTGCTATACCCATACGCCCCGCGACCGTCGACCGTCCCCAGCCCGCGCGCCCAGCAACAAGGCTTCCGCGACCGCCCCAGCTCCGCGCGCTCACCAGCGAGACCTCCGCGACCGCCCTAGCAACGCGCGCCCAGCAACGACTCCTCCGCAATCTCCCCAGCTCCGCGCGCCCAGCAGCCAGACCCCGCGGCCGTCCCCAGCGCCCGAGCCCGGCAGCACCACAACCCTCGGCCGGCGTCGTCGCCCTCACCCCGAGCGGCGCGCATACACATTGCTAGATAACCTATCTATCTACCTAACCTTTACATATATTATTACTGATTCGCTATGCGCTCCCTTCTTATTACGTTACACACAAGGAATTAGTGCAACTGTAAATAACTCCTGGTTTAACAACTTTTTTATTGAACAAAAAGAGAATATTCAACAAAATCACTACTTCAAGAACGCTTAACTTTTACATTTTTCCTAAAATTTCTTATCAACAATTTAACTGTGTAAACTGAAATCAACACAACTACTACCAGAGACAATAAAACAACTCCTAAAACTGTTAGTACTAAGTCCAGTTCGTAGTACTCTCTCCAAGACAGGTAGGCAGCCGGCGAGCGCAGGTGCCGCGCGCCGCCATGCCTGAGCACGTGCTCCGTCCACCACACCGCGCGCTCCAGGGGCGGCATGGGCTCGTCGCGCATCAGATCTCGGATTCTCAACATATTTACTCGGTAGCTTAAGAAAAAAAAGCAATGATCATTATCTGACATTGTAAATATTGGTTATAGAATGTCATAAAATAATAATACAGTGTCGATAGTAACGATTCCTGTTGTTAATATTGGCTTTTAATTACCATCGATACCAACTTCAATGTCAACTATTACCATTCTAAAAGATGTACTTACCTAGGATCTCCAATGACTGTTTCAATAGCATTCTTTACTATTTCTGCATTAAGAGTTCTCATTTCGAGCTGCAGTCCAACCCGATGGTGGACGTAGTGTTCAGCATTGTACCATTGGTCAGCCAACATGGGGACACCAATCAAAGGCACGCCAGCGTTGATTGCTTCATCCGTGGACTGTAGACCACATTGTGTTATAAACAGCTTAATGTTCGGATGGTCTAGCAAGAAAACAAAATTTCCATTAAATTTTATCTAAGTTTCGTATATTTCTTCTTTACGTACATCAATAGTATCAATACGACTAAAAATGTTGTGATATGATGCCTGAAGTAATAAACCTAAGCGTAGGTATGTTGTGAATTATTTATTTCATATCGTCGGTGGTCTGTGTTCTTGTGAACTGTCTTAGTATCTTCAACTCCGTCAGTATTTCAAAACTTACTTAGATTTGGGTAGCATATTGCCCGGTCATTTAAATCTGTGTCTGATAAAATCGTAAATAATGCAACATCGTGGCGAACACGTGGTCATGCATTTCCTTAACAAACCGTCCAACCAAGATTTGGCCCTTGCTTGGATAAAACTGTCATCGGGTAGTGATAATATTGGTAACAAATGCTTTGTACGAAAAAGGCTTTCCACACAGACTAGTCGCGCGGTTGATACTTACGGAGCAAATCGGATTGTGGCAACCATTTTGATATCCTTATATTTTCAGTACGACCAGGTAGCTCGTCTTGATTCCACTTCCACAATACGTTATATGGCAGCTCGGAGAACGCTTTGATAAAAGCCTGAATCTTCTCTGGGGGAAGCACTGAAGGGTCTACATTCGTACCAAAACTCAAGTAAATTACGCCGTGTTTTGATGAATCGAGGTACATTTTCAAATCCTGAAACACATAGTTTATTTTTCAATCTTGCATGCTTAAAAAGGCTCGTGAGAGTATATAATATATAAGTTAGATTAGTATTATTACAATTGATCGAATCAGGCATTACTTTGCGAAAGTTTATAATATTAATGATCAAAAAATATTAACGCAGCTCGGAGTAGCAAGGTAAATGTTTTTTTGTTCATTAGGTATTATTATTTTCTAGTGCCTGCTTTAATAATCCAAACATGTAAATTAAATTTTCACAGTATTTTGCAATAAAAAGTATACCTCTGGTAAATCTTTCTGAGGGTTCTGGTGTATGCCACCTATGTACACCACGTTCGGTGGAACAGGGCGAACTTCAGTCCAAACTGGACTCTCGTTTATCAAAAGTAAGTCAACATTCTCCTGCAACTCTTCAATGGGCGGCAAATCATCACCAAAATAATTAGTTAATACATCCCTTATCACAGGGTTTAGATTATTTTCAAGGAGAGCCATTTGCGCAATTGCATAAATCTGTTTAATTTTATCCCACGTACTTAAATTGAAACTTTTCTTGTGAATTGGAAAAGGATAGAGAAAAGGGTGAATGGGGGCACCGAAGTCTGCTAACATTGCAGGAATAGCGCCCAATGAAGTCACTAAAACCACAGGAGCTTTGATCACATGAGTTATCGCCAAAGCTGGCATAACGATACCTTCAATAAGCAAAAGATCAAATTTTTCGTCTCCTTTTATTAAACTTTTCATTTCTGCAGTGTCCAATTGTGTTTCGAATGATTTCATCATGGCGGTAAATAACATTGACACTTGTTGTTCCAGTGCATCAGTCATTTCGCTTTGTTTTGACATGAAAAATTCTCTCCAAGCATCGTACGCTACATCGTGCACGTCGATTTCTGTTAAGTTAGCTGGCGTCTGTCCTTTTGGGAAAGCCGGGTCTGGTGTCATTACAATCACTTCATGTCCTCGTTTTGCCAGTTCTTGTGTCAGCGGTCTGAATACCACTTGGTGGCTTATCGAAGGTGTTGGAAACCACGCAAAAATTCGAGCCGATTCACTTATTTGCAACACTGCTAACGCAGAAAATAATGAAATTAGTGACCGTAACATTATAACATTAATGTTCAAATGGTCAGGACTTAATGCAGGAATTGATTAAAGCATCTATTTTAAATATGTGTATTATATCATATCTTAGCTCATTTTTATCATATTGTTTAAGATAGCCCGTCTGTAATGTTAGTCTGGCATGATTTTGAAATTTAGTCGTATGACGAAATGTGAGACATGGTTTTATCGTAAATTTTGGTCCAAGGACAAGAACGAGGATGTTGGATAATCAATATATTTTACGTCAACTTCGCTTTCATGCTTTGAATGCTACTTATGGTATATGAAACCGATTCCTGAGACAGCGTTTATTATCGTTTTACAATTACCTAGTATTGTTGGGGTACGGGTACGTTGGGGTAAAAATCTTAAAATAATCTATTACGTAATTTAAATCACGAGTTGTGATCGTAGTTATGAGTGAGATTTTATTCCATCCTCTATTTTTACTATTAATTTCTTAGGTCTGTTAATGTGCCCATTTAAGTAAGTATGAAAACCAAAATCCTGATTTATTTTATTTATAGAATTACAAAAGCAGTTAATTCATTCGCTAAACAGCGTGTTACGAACATCATGCTTAATTTTTTCGGATGATAAGGTAAGTTTGTCTAGACTCCTGTTTATTTATTTTTAGCAAAGGGATGGAAACAATGCAACAGTATTTTTAAGATTTAGGATGTTAAAAAATCCATGGTATGGTTTGATATTGTAGCCATCGTTACATTAAGACTAAATCTTGCCAATATTAGGCATGTGACATCTAAAATAAAAAAAAAAAACGTTATTTTTTCTGTAATAAGCATTTTACAAAACAGTGAGTTCTAGCTATCCTACCATTTTTTTATTTATTTCGATACATCGATTACTTAATTTAGCTTCCATTAAATTCCATTCATGGTCACTTTTTGTAAAAAAAAAGAAATCTGGGAGCAAAGAAAAATCATAGAATGTACCAGTTGCTTCTCGTCCCGCGCAGATGGTAAAAGCCCATAGAGGGTATGGGCGTGATTGTTAGGAATTATGTTATAGGCGATGCGGCTAGCAACCCATCACTATTTTGATTCCTTTTTCCACCTATACGCCCACAATCTTGATAAACGTGGCCTGTAGGTCTTGTTACCTTAGGCTTTGTCTACCCCGTAAGGGATAAATACATGATTTGTGTATGTATATATGTGTAAAAAGAAATATTACATTGAAATAAATAACATTTAATTAAAACGATAAGTTTACGAGTCCTTAACTTTGACTGCTTTAATTTTATGCAATAACATTTTAACACATATAAAAGTCACAACGCCTACTAGGAACGTTAATAATAAAACCCCTAGCACAGTTAGTACTAGGTCCAGTTCGTAGTACTCTGTCCACGGCATGTTGGCGGCGGGCGCCCGCAGGTGCCGCGCGCCGCCGTGCCGCAGCACGTGCTCCGTCCACCACACCGCGCGCTCCAGGGGCGGCATGGGCTCGTCGCGCATCAGATCTCGGATTCTCAACATATTTTTCCGGTAGCTAAAAACAAAAACAAAGAATACGAATGCGTAAGAACTGCAATAGCGCGGTGAAAGAACGAATGACTGTCATAAGGGCTCAAGCATATTCTAAATTAACTAATTCAACATCATACCTATTATCAATAGTTAAATGTAGTTCGCTTATTGTACTAAAGCATTTTTTACCTGGGATCTCCGATAATAGTCTCAACAGCGTTCTTCACTATCTCTGCATCAAGAGTCTGTATGTCCAGCTGCAGTCCAACCCGATGGTGGACATAGTGTTGGACATTGTACCACTGGTCACCGATGATGGGTACGCCAATCACTGGGACGCCGGCTGCAATTGCCTCGTGTGTGGACTGGAGACCGCCTTGCGTTATAAATAACTTAATATTTGGATGGTCTGGAGTAGAAACATTAAATAGTCAACGTTGAAAGGGTTTTACCTTAACTCGATACGATATACTACTTAACGATATAACAGTAGGATTAATAATGTTACTGTGTCTTTGATCAGACCTGTGGGCAGTTTCTTGAAACTCAAGGTTACAATATCACATTTATTTAATTAGTCAAATTGTAATTCGTAGCTTCAGGAAATGGAAAGTGTTAAAAAATTGTGTGGGTTGCACCAAGTTACTTAGTACGAACAACGGGTATGACATATAATTCATATGTTTTCTGTCACATGAAATGAGCATGAAAGTTATAGTATACATCTATTTCTGTTCATTCTCCAAATAAAACAATAAATTTATACCTTAATATCGTCTGTTATGGCTAAAATTATTTTTAAATAACTTGGTGCAACTCACACTTATTGTTATCTGAGGTCGATAAGAAACATGATGACATAATCATGACCACCATTTTTATTTAAGGATGGCTGTTTGAAGTACTGTTCAAACCAACCGATAAATTATAACTTTTATATGAAGAAGAAAAAACGCCGAGGTATGACCTCTAACGCTACTTACAAAGCAAGTCGGATTGAGGCAACCATTTCGCTATCCTTATATTTTTGGTACGACCAGGAAGTTTTTCTTCATTCCACTTCCACAGTACGTCGTAAGGCAGTACAGAGAACGCTTTGATAAAAGCCTGTATCTTCTCTGGGGGAAGCACCAATGGGTCCACGTTTGTACCAAAACTCATGTAGATTACACCGTGTTTTGACGAGTCGAGATATTGTTTAAGGTCCTTGAAGAAAAAAAAGTAACTCAATCAGAAATAAAAATTGACCAAATTACGACAACAATACACAAACAAAGTCGTTGTAAATTTAAGGCACTATAAAAATAAATGAAACAAACAAAATTTTAAGTCATAATCAAATACTAAAATGACGAAGACTTCACTGCCAACGCAACTATCACGATGTTGAAGAAATTCATAAATAACTTTATAAAATGGTGCATATGACTTGGTTTAAGTTATTTAACTAATACGAGTATGCGACCCACAACGCTCATATCTTTATGTACTCGTACTTTAGTAATGACATCTTAGTCTGTTTACAAATTACGAAACCTACTGTATATAATAAATAATGCAATCAGAGCTGAAACTTTAAAAAAATTAACCATCTCTTTAACATACCTCTTGCAAATCTCTCTTAGGACTCTGGTGAATGCCACCAATGAACACCACACCTGGTGGTACTGGACGTACACCATTCCAAACCGGATGATCGTTTAACATGAGCAAATCGATATTGTTTGCTAACTCTTTCAGAGGCGGTAAATCCTCGCCAAAATATTTGGACATAACTTTATGGCCATTAGTAAGCGAACGTTCACACAGACGATTAATTTTCCACTGCATATAAAGCTCCTTAACTTTTTCCCACTTAGTTAGGTTGAAACATTTTTTGCACATAGAAATGGAATAGAGAAATGGATGAACTGGAGCTCCAAAAGATTCCATATGGCCAGGAACAGCGCCCATTGAGTTTATCATTATAACGGGTGCGCTAATTTTATGCTGTATTGCCAAAGCACCAATAGCAACTGCTTCTATCAACAGAAGATCAAATTTTTCACGACCTTGAACTATATTTTTCATTTCCACTGTATTCAACTGCTTTTCAGTCACTTCTATTGCAGCGTTAAAAATCAACGACATTTGTATTTCTATGTCGTCAGTCATTTCGTGTTGCCTCGATACGAAATAATGCCTCCAAGCGTCGTAAGAGATGTCATGAACATCAATTTCCGTTAGGTTTTCTGGAGACTGGTCCTTAGGAAAGACTGGGTCTGTAGTCACCACGATTACTTTATGACCTCGTTTAGCTAGTTCTTGTGTAACGGGTCTGAACACTACTTGATGACTTATTGAAGGAATTGGGAACCACGCAAAGATTCTGCCGGCTTCGCTTACTTGCACCAAAAGTGCTAGTTTGAAGAAAAATATGACTGCCCACATTTTTACACCTAGCTGGTTCTAATATCAGCAGATAAATGCATATAAAACAGTTTTTATCAAGCACTTAAATACATTATAGTTAAAAGTGAAAATTAAGTACGGTAAGCACCATATCTCGTAGTGTATACGCTTGACTATTCAATTGCGTTAAAGACTTAAGAACGTGTTTTTGGATCTAATGCTGTAAAAAGAATAATAAAATGAGACGTTCTCAGTAACAATAACAAGTCTCACAATGCCATTTTTGTATCACGAATTTGTCGTTTAACTGGTCGTATAGTCTTTACGGCCACCAGCAACTTTTCTGTGTGCTTAGTTTATGTTTTTAAACACAAAATACTACTCAATTGCATTCGCGTTAAACTGTCAAATACTACGAGAACTGGTCCTAATTTCACCAACTCGACATTTGTCGGTGACAAGTGATAAATCACAATGCAAAGCTTAGTATGTATGTATGTATGTAAACTCTTTATTGCACATAAAAAAATTAAAAATACAGAAATACAGAGAAAATAGTACAAAGGCGAACTTATCTCTAAGAAGGGATTTCTTCCAGCTAACCTTAGTCAATATGAACGGCGTAGATATTCTTGTTGAGCTTAGAGTATACATTACAGTAGTAACACTGGTGGTTACCACATAATGTTATACTCTAAGTTGTTGAGTTTGTAATATAATAAGTAGAATTATCACGTGTCCGACAGACAACACGTGACGTGTCACGTTTGTGAATTAGGGCCCAGTATGTTTGCCGTTACGCGTCGCTACCGTGCAATACGTTTCGTGTCGAGACTTATGTCAAAGGCTCTGTTCATTGCGCGTTCGAGATGCCTTATGCTTAAAAATTACGAGTTAGAAATGCTACGTATTACCAAAATGGTCAACGCGCCACCAAAGGCGCATAGACGTTGATAAGCTGATAGACTCTAGCTTCTTTATCGGGTGCACAAAAGTTGTTTTTGTAAAGGTTAATGTACTTATTCATTTCGCAATTCATACTTATAGTCGTTAAAATTTATAATTTGAACGACATTTTAATAATAAATAATTTTACTATGAGTAAAAGGGTAGAAATTAAACCACTAGAAATGTTGGTTGATAAAATCTATATTCCATACTTCAGGTCCCTGTGTAATGCACGGGTAAGCAACCTAGGCAGAATATGCGATTCTGAAACCATAACGTGGTCTGAATGTATCTGTCTCAGGCGGATTGTAGTAATCCGCCATATTACAATATGCCTAGCCGTTTTGGTAGTTTTGCAATGCGACGGTTCAACGATTAGCCGGATTGAATGCGGCTGAATGAAAATCCGCCGGAATGTATTCGGTATATGTTCTTCAACATGGCTAGCCGCAATATAATACAGCGAGTCATTACCCGCTGCTTTGACAGTTTTTGTTCAGTTGACGGAGCTCCGCTTCGCTTCTCTCTTATTTCTACTCTGTTTGGGCCTTCGGCCTCTGGGCCTCAGTGGCCTCAATACTAATAATCCATCTTTATTTCTTATTTGGTGATAGTAGTACGATGCGGCTAAACGTAGGCCGCCTTATTGAAGAATGACAATCCGGCTACTCGTTGAACCACCGCATTGCAAAAGGGCCCTGTTATTCATAACGGCTAGCCGAAATGTCATACGGTGGCTCACTACACTAAAACTTTATACAAAAAAATATATACATTTGTTTGCCTTGCAAACAGAATCAAACCCTGTAAGAACTGCAGTTGCAGAAAAATATCAATACGAAACATCCCCGAAATATCTCCGGGGTTGGGGGGTCTATGGGCAGTGGTGATCACTTACCATCAGGTGACCCACTTGCTCGTTTGCCTTCCTATTCATATAAAAAAAAAACCTCTGTATATAATAATTTTATCGAAGAATTTGATAAAATAGAGGCTATTATCAGGATAACAATGTAATGATTGAAGTAGATAATAGAAACAAGTAGGTAATGACGCCCTTGCCAAAAAGATAATGGTGTAATGTTCTCCTCATTATTTCACATAACAGCTTCTTAAACAAAGATAATCTTGATGATCTTCAAAATATTAAGAGTATTTAACTTTGGTCCCTTTTAAATTATTTTGTAACAGTTTTATTAACAATCGTAAACTCACAATTGCTAGTAACAATAAAACTATTAAAACCCCTAGCACGGTTAGTACTAGGTCCAGTTCGTAGTACTCTGTCCACGGCATGTTGGCGGCGGGCGCTCGCAGATGCCGCGCGCCGCCGTGCCGCAGCACGTGCTCCGTCCACCACACCGCGCGCTCCAGAGGAGACATAGGCTCATCGCGTATCAGGTCTCTGATATTTAGCATATTTTGACGGTAACTGAAAGCAGAAACATTTATTTAAACCAATACTGAGGCTTTTAACTAAACGTATAAAGTTTAGTGTCTTCTTTGCCAGAATAAAAATTAATTGTAAATTATACTACCTCAAACAATTAGAACTATCAAGCCATGTTAGTAGAATGTACCTTGGGTCCCCTATAACTTTCTCAACAGCATTCTTCACCGTTTCTGCATCAAGGGTCTGTATATTGAGTTGTAGTCCTACCCCGTGATGGACATAGTGTTCTGCGTTGTACCACTGGTCACCCAAAAAAGGTACACCTATCACTGGTATGCCAGCACTGATTGCTTCATCAGTAGATTGCAGACCGCCTTGTGTTATGAACACTTTTACATTCGGGTGATCTGCAATTTCAAAACAAGGTTAAAAACTACTTTTTATTACAGTAGTTAAACAATTGGCATTGTTAATTTTTTTAGTATTGTCTAATTCGAAAACCATTTAAAGAAAAACCATCAATTATCCGATTTCAAAAATACTTTACGATTGCAGATATTTTTGTAAAAGTACTTTTGACTTTTGATTGACCTAACGACCCGGTTTTTGGCAGAATCGGTCATTAAATGTTTCCCATAAAAATAAAAAACAAAACGTTCTGGTACTGTAACTGTCACATCTACATCATCATAACATTACATTCTTACTTAATCTAAAAACATTAGAAGTAAAAGCAAATTCAAACTATAAAACTGTAACACACAATGGATATTCTATAAAGAATTTTTTATGCCGGAATGCCACAATAACTCGAACAAATAGCTACAACAAAATCATTGTTAAAATCAGAGAAGATTTGCGGAAGGAATGGTGTAGCAAGCTAATGTGGAATATTTCAAAGTTTACACGATGTATTGCTACGAATACTACTTTAATGTAAGTAGGAGCAGGAAAGATGTGCAAGGGACAAACGAAAAAAGCAAAAACAGCACGGCAAACAATAACTAACAACACCAACGAACGGGAAGAATTCGAACACGCGAACATTGTTGTTGAGTTTGACGTTGACTTTACATACACATTCACAGATTTATGACGTCGACGTACAGACAAAACCGTTTTTTTATTCTTGAACGTAGGCGATTGGGATCTTGTAAAAATTAACAAATTATCAAAATAGCGAAAAAATATTTATTATTAATGAACAAAGTAACGTAAAAGCATAACATTCAAATCAGTTCCTTGAAATAGTACATTTTATTTACATTATATAATAAAGGTGTTGAAAGCACAGCTTAAAAAATGAACAATGGCAATTGAACATCATTGGTCTCAGTCCGAGCAAAAGATACAGCTAGGATCAATTATATTTTAAAAAAAACCTTATGATGGTGGAAAACGGAATCAAAATAGTGATGGGTTGTTAGCCGCATCGCCTATAACATGATTACTATGACTTTCGCCCATTCCGTAGATGGGATTTTACTATCTGCGCAGGAAGAAACGCAACTGGTATATTCTATGTTTTTTCTTTGCTCCCAGACCAGCATGGAAGTAAGGTAAGTTGCTTTTTTAAATAGTTACAATGTGAACAAACATGCGTTTTGATACTTACATAATAAATCAGATTGGGGCAACCACTTCGAAATTCTTATATTTTCGGTCTGACCAGGAAGTTCGTCTTCGTTCCATTTCCATAATACGTCATAAGGCATCTGAGAAAAAGCTTTAATGAAAGCCTGAATCTTCTCCGGAGAAAGCAACGAAGTAGCCACGTTAGTCCCAAAGCTCATGTAGATCACGCCATGTTTTGATGAATCGAGGTACGTTTTCAGGTCCTGATGTAATAAAAAAAACTATTGGACAACAAGTTCAGTGTCACACGAGCATTTACGTTTTTAGTTTGGGTTCATGTTGTTATTATGCACTTGAAGCAAAAAAATAGTATCATCACTACATAGTATATAAAACAAAGTCGTTTTCTCTGTCCATATATCCCTATATATGCTTAAATCTTTAAAACTACGCAACGGATTTTGATGCGGTTTTTTTTAATAGGTAGTGATTCAAGAGGAAGGTTTATATTATTATGTATAATACATACATAACATACCGTGCGAAGCCGGGGCGGGTTGCTAGTTTATTATAAATGTAAGTCAACTAACACGCGGACACCCGAAAATTAAGTACGTAGTTCTTTCTATCTGTTGTTATTGTTAACATCATATAAATTTATTATAAGCATTATAAACTTCTGTATTATCATCAAAAATTTACATAATACAAGTCGTACTTATACACCACTTGTATAATAGATCAAACTTTATCTGTTTTATTTTGTCAATCACAATGACATACATTTTTACATTTTTCGTTTAAGCTATCAAAGCATGTATGCATACGCACAAACAGGCACACTCACGTACATACACACACGCGTACACATACACACACACAAACACACACACACACACACACCCGCGCGCGCTCGCACACTAGATAAGTTAGGGTTTTTTGTTAACCGTCAAGTTAAGAAAGAGCAGAACATCTCGATAAAAGCGTTTCTCAATCCTACACATGTGAAAAACCAAATAAACATTTTTAATTTTGATTTTGAAAGCATTTTCAAAGATTTTAATATACCTAATTATAGACTTACCTTACCTAATAGTTGCTTTTATTCTTATTTGCAAAAATTTAAACTTACCTGAGGTAAATCTTTCTTAGGTTTGTTATGTATACCGCCAATATACACCACACCCGGAGGAACTGGACGAATGCCACTCCAAATGGGATTATCATTTAACAAAAGCAAATCAACACTTTTTGCCAACTCTTGTAATGGCGGCAAATCTTCACCAAAATACTTCACCATTGCTTTTTGCATTTTTGGATACAAAAAATTGTCCATTTCTTCTAATTTCCACAGCACATAGAGCTCCTGTATTTTTTCCCATATGGTTAGTCCATAAACTCGTTTGCGTGTATAAATGGGATACAAAAAAGGTTGTACTGGGGCACCGAATAGTTCCATTTGACCAGGAGCAGCGCCAAAAGAGTTTATGATTATCAAAGGAGCATTTATAACATGCTTAATTGCAAAAGCTGGCACCGTAATACCCTCAATTAGTAACAGATCAAATGTTTCATGTCCCTTAAGAATATTTTTAACTTCCGCAGTATTCAATTGGTTTTCCACTACAATTGTTGCAATTTCAAAAATCATCGTCATTTGCCTTACAAGATCATTAGTCATTGTGTTTTGTTTAGACATGAAGGTGCTTTTCCATATATTGTAGGAGATGTCATGAACGTCAATTTCTGTAAGGTTTTCTGGGGTCTGTCCTTTAGGGAAGGCCGGGTCCGGTGTAATTACTGTTACATCATGACCTCTTTTTGCCAGTTCTTGAGTAAGCGGTCTGAACACTACTTGATGACTTATTGAAGGCGCCGGGAACCAAGCTAAAATTTTAGCAGCTTCATTCTCTTGTAATGCAACTACTAATATCACAAATATTGAAATTATCTTCCACATGTTTGTCCAAACAGTTCGAGCGTTTGTAAACTAATGACCTAAATTAGCTAACCGTGACTTCTATTATATATAGGATTCTGCAAATAATGCCTTGTCATTGTTGACAAAACGCGATAAGATAGTTACTAACTTGTTTTTATTACAATATTATTTTACTAGTTTCTGCTCACGAATTCGTCTGCTCAGAATTGTAAATTGTTTTTTTTTTCAAAGTTAATCTTAATATTCATTTAGGGTAAGTATAAGCTATTACCACCAAGAATTCAAATCTGTCTGGCAATTTTAGCGTAAAGAAGTAGTACCCGTCCCGTCAAGTATGCAAATCAAGTGCATAATTTTGCAAACTTTTTTGGGGAAGTGACGATTTATATTATTTTATGAAAACTATAAATCACGATAATAGTTCTAAATTAATACAGCAGTGGTCGTTCTCGTTTTTTTTAAATAATCAATATTCAGTGATAAAGAAAAAATAACAATACCTAACATAGTTTATTAAAAATATAAGTCTTAAAAATAAAAATACAAAAAGTTCCTAGATACTTCTCATATTCTTGAACACTGGGAGTATATTTTTCTAATTTATCTCATTACAACTTTCAAGATAGTTTAACTTTTAATCTACTAGAGTTTGTTTTTAATAAATTTACAAATGATTTAAATAAATAACACGCAATCATTACTACTATTGTTAATAAGACTAATACAGCCCCTAGCACGGTTAGTACTAGGTCCAGTTCGTAGTACTCTGTCCACGGCATGTTGGCGGCGGGCGCCCGCAGGTGCCGCGCGCCGCCGTGCCGCAGCACGTGCTCCGTCCACCACACCGCGCGCTCCAGTGGCCGCATGGGCTCGTCGCGCATCAAATTTCCAATTTTCACCATATTTTCCTTGTAACTGAAAAAAAATGAATTTTGGACCATGTGGTAAAGTACAAGACATTTTCTAAACAACATAAACAAAAAAAAATTAAATTAAGCGTCTGTTATGTGCATTTTATTCATATTTCTGTCAAAACTTTTATTTGAATTAAATTAAGGACTTTTGTAATTTTTTTATTAAAAACTATCATCAATTTTTCACACAGATCTAAAAAAATGCCTTTTGAAATCAAAAAATCATTTTTTTTAGATTACCTTCTTGTACTTAAATCAAAGTTTATAGTTGGAAAAGCGATTCCGTACCTTGGGTCATTAATAACGGTTTCAATGGCATTCTTGACGATTTCTGAATTAAGAGTATGTATGTCTAGCTGCAATCCAACCCGATGGTGAACGTAGTGTTCAGCATTGTACCATTGGTCAGCCAACATGGGGACACCAATCAATGGCACGCCAGCGTTGATTGCTTCATCTGTAGACTGCAGACCGGCTTGGGTTATGAACAGCTTCACTTTTGGATGGTCTGAACAAAAATACACATGTTAAGTGTAAAAGAAGTCAATAAGCATTAAACACACACTGAATGTATTCTTTTTGGCTACATCTATAAGTTACTTATAAATTATGTTATGTCAGTAACAACGTGTCAACTATGAATGTGAAGGCGAACATTTTTTGTCCTAACTATTGCGTCACTTTGCACTGCGTAGTTTTATCAAGCTCAAACCATTTGAATAAAAAAATCATCTATCTTATATAAATAAAAATGAACTGCTGTTCGTTAGTCTCGCTAAAACTCGAAAACGGCTAAACCGATTTGTCTAATTTTAGTATTTAAATATTCATGGAAGCCCAGGGAAGGTTTAAACGGGGAGAAAATATTGAAATTTAGAAGAAAAAAAACGGGAGCGAAGCCGCGGGCAACAGCTAGTAATATTAAAAATGCGAATGTAAGTTTGTTTGTTACGGTTTTATCAAGCTCAGACCATTTGAATAAAAAAATCATACTGTAATAAAATGTGTTTAAAGTTAAAAATGCGTTTTAAGATATTTAGCATGCATCTTAGTTAAGTAGTATTCAATTACGTCTCGGTCGAAATATATGAGAGGTACTTACAAAGTAAATCAGATTGTGGGAGCCATTTTGATATCTTTATATTTTTGGTGCGACCAGGGAGTTCGTCTTCGTTCCACTTCCACAGTACGTCATAGGGCAGCTCAGAGAACGCCTTGATGAAAGCCTGAATCTGCTCCGGAGGAAGAACTGAAGGGTCCACATTTGTTCCGAAGCTCATGTAGATTACACCAAGTTTTGAAGAGTCAAGGTATGTTTTGAGGTCCTATAAAACAATTATGTCTTATTTGTACTAAAAAAATAATCACGGGATAGTTTGTTGATCTAATCATAATAGAAAATTACATTAGCTACAATGTTCTGTTAAATTTGTCGTTAATATTTAACTATAAAATTACCAAATTTTGATTGAATTACAGATAATATAAGAATAAAGTTTAAAATTTAAAATTTAATGATAAAAATAAATTAGACTTAATTAATAATTTAAAATGAAATGTTTTAAATTAGATTTTTATCACTTTACGAAATAAATAAGTTTTTACATATTTAACTAACCTCAGGTAAATTTTTCTTAGGGTTTTGATGAATGCCACCAATGTACACCACATTAGGTGGCACTGGACGTACTCCACTCCACACCGGGTTCTCATTCAACAAAATTAAATCTGTGTTCTGTGCTAATTCCTTCATTGATGGCAAGTCCTTACCAAAATATTTCGACAGCACTTTTTCCATAGTTGGATAGAAATTTTCAATCATGTGCTCCACTTTCCACACCAAGTAAAACTCTTGTATTTTTTCCCACATGGACAGATTGTAAATTCTTTTACGAAGATTAAGCGGGTACAGAAAAGGTTGAACTGGGGCACCGAAAGCTTCCATCTGTCCTTGAACGGGTCCAAATGAAGAAATCTGTATAATTGGAGCCTTAATCACATGTTTTAAAGCCAAAGTCGCAAAACCGACACCCTCGACGATCAACAAATCAAACTTTTCACGTCCTGTTATAATGTTTTTAATTTCTTCAATATTTATTTGTACTTCCGTCACTTCCATTACGGCGTCAAAAATCATTCCCAGCTGTTGCGGAATGTCGTCGGTCATTTCGTTTTGTCTTGACATGAAAATGTCTCTCCAAGCTCCATATGACACGTCGTGAACGTCAATTTCAGTTAGATTTGCAGGGCTTTGCCCTTTAGGGAAGACTGGGTCAGTTGTTAAGATAGTCACTTCGTGACCACGTTTTGCCAGTTCTTGCGTGAGTGGTCTGAACACGACCTGGTGGCTTATCGAAGGCGTTGGAAACCATGCAAAAATTCTGGCACCTTTATGCACTGGAACTGTTAGCGCTAGTGTTAAATATATTATTATTGCCTTCGACATTTTACGTCTTGTTTGGTTGAACGATTACTAAATAATACGCACAAACTTGTTTAGTCTTGTATATAAACGGTTCACAAAAAGCAGATAATTATTATTAAAATGATAAGCAACATTTTTATGATGTTAGTTTAGATGATATAATGGTTACTGTCTGGTTTTAAGAGCGTTGTAACGATGACTTTACGTTTTACATACTTATTTGGCTGCGAAAATTTTAGGATGAGATTTAAAGCACGATATTATTACGTTCTCTATTGATGTAGGTATAACTGAAGTTGGTGACATATTTTAATATTCAAATGTTCGTTGAGTTTTGTTATACATACATAAATCACATCTGTATTCCTTACGGGTGTATCCGACGCAGCCGCGTGTATGGCCGTGGCCTTAATGCTATAGGATTAAAATGTGCGCGGATACATTAAATAAAATATTGTGCTTTATAGAACACACATTTAATTATTAATTGACATTTACATAGACAACCCGAATCATAATCACAAACCAAAAAACATAAACCGTAGACAATAAAGCCATAAATAAAATCTACTGTTCTAGTCTTGAACAACGGGGTCGACAGAGCAAAGGGTAACAAGACACGTTTAGCATAATTGCGAGTGATAGGTTGGTAGCTGCATCGGCTATAACATGATTCCTATGATTTTCGTATATCATCTGCGCGGGAAGAGAAGCAACTGATACATTCTATGGTTTTTCTTTACTCCCAGACCAGCGTGGAACAATCGAAATTATTAATAATATTTATTGCTTTTCATCGAAAGGTTTTTTTACAGCAAAAAGCACAGCTTTAGTGCCTTACCCAAACTTTTAGTTGCCACTGATAAAAGGAGCAATATGGAGGCTAAAATAAATTAGATAACTATAATTTTCATATTGTGTGCTTAGCGCAGAATAGAAAAAACAGTGGAAGTGGTAAGACTGCCTGTCATGTGTGTCACAAGCATGCGGAATTTGACAAGTACTTAGTTCACCACTACGCCACTAGCACTTATTATAAAATACGTGTAGGATGTGCAAAACTTTTTATATAACTGTGGAATGGAGCGTAAGATGGTGTGAAGGTGACGGACGATATTATTATGAGTGAGACGATGAATATTCGATTTGAAGAATGAGATGACGTATTTAAGA
Source organism: Pandemis corylana (assembly GCA_949127965.1). Classification (NCBI taxonomy): domain Eukaryota; kingdom Metazoa; phylum Arthropoda; class Insecta; order Lepidoptera; family Tortricidae; genus Pandemis; species Pandemis corylana. The sequence continues at coordinate 7,814,499 of OX421873.1, forward strand.
TGTTTAGGATTTAGTTATAATCAGTCTGCGATACCTATTTCAATATGTAAATATCGAAAAACCAATAAATAAATGAATTACGGTACCCAAATTGTTTTTTTTTTTATTTAATTTAGTCCCACTTATCTTTACTTAGTTAAAATTAAGTTTTCCAGTGCTTTGGTTCTATACTGTAATGCTGTGTAAATATGTAGTTTGATGAATAAATAAATAAAACATTCGTATTTTTGTTTGCAACGGATATACTTAAAACTACTGGATCGATTTTAAAAACTCTTTTACCAGTAGAATGCTACAATAACCTTGAGTAACATTAGCTTTTATTTATAGCGCCTGGACAAATTCACAAACAACATAATAGTCTTAAAAAAAAAACAGAAAATACCCTCGTTGAGATCGCTCTGTAGCGAAAAGGGCGCCTATTGCTTACGTATAGTAATTTTCTCTATGTACATTCACAAATCACGTCTTTATCCCATACGGGGTAGACAGAGCCTACGGTAACAAAACCTACAGGCCACAATTTTGGGCGATATGGGTTTTGAAAATAATCGAGTCGTATGCCACCTCTACTTATTTTTATGTTCTGTGGCTATAACCATGTAAGAAAGATAACTTACGAACGCGAGTGCTATATGTTCTCTTATTAGTTCCCTAGGAAACTGGGAAAATAAATTGGTTTCATTATTGCTGTAATATTTTTCCTTATCATCTTAGCTTTGTACGGCTGAGAAATGACAAAAGTTTGACGAAAACATTCTAGAAAGTTCTTCATCCAAATATAGTTTGAATAGTGTAACTACTTTTTTTATGTTAAAGTCAGTTTTTTAAGTCGAACTTGACACGGTAAAAATATGCATGATTGAAATTTTGTTAGACTTAGTTAATGTAATAAATTGTAATAAGATCCAATTGTTTGCGTAGTACCTAACCGTAATAAAATTCAATAAATCATCATGATTGAGCATCTTCAAAAAGACGATCTGATATGACAATCCATAACCTGTTATCAACATTATTATTATCATCTGTTACTTAAAAATTTATATACAAGAGAGAATTGGTTGATACGTATTAATCCGCGGAAATTTTGCGCAATGTAGTGCTTGCCATGGCAAAGTTGGTATTGATGCTTTTGATAATAGTGTCGGGGGTGCGAGTCGGGTTACCTCCGCGTGTGATCAAGAGCTGCGGTTCGTTTTTGGATCCGTCCGAGGGGAAGAACAGTGCTTGGTCCGGTGCACCCTGGGCATCGGTTAATGATTTCCTGGCAGTCCCCGAGCTGACTGCATAACTAAAATTGCGTATTCTAGGGGAGAGTCACGGCAAATCGGGCTTCGTGGAGAAAAATTGGAGAGGCATATATGCCCAACACATACACACATACACAAATCACGACTTTATCCCTTATGGGGTAGACATAGCCCAAGATGACAAGACCTACAGGCCACGTTTAGCAAGATGCCCAACGGTTGGCGCTAATGCAAAGAAAAAGCTTTTTTTTATACTACATGGAAGGCAAACGTGCAAGTGGGCACCTGATGGTAAGCGAGCACCACCACCCAGCTGCGCTTGACCTTAATTGCACCACTTTTCTTCCGTCATGTCAATGCTACTAAGCTCGCAAAAGACTATGAAAGAATTGCCTGTTAAATAGAAAATTATATCTAACGCGTTTTTGCCATAATATTTTTGTAGGCATCTTTTAAGTCTCGTAGCGAGAATGCGAAGCTGATCGACTTGATCGCTACGAATGTAATTTTGCAAACTCAGCAAATTGATTATCTGCGAATTGAATAAATGACTGTCGTTATAAAAAAAAACACAATCATGCTAAACGTGCCCTTAGCTTTTGTTACCTTAAGCTCTGTCTACCGCGTAAGGGATAATGATTTATATAATGTATGTATGTAGGTCTTAATAAAACAGATTTAGTTATAGATGCAAATGCTATGAATGGTGGTTGCTTAAAAAACAAAGAAGATGGAATGATTTAAATAGAGCTTAATGATTTAAATGATTTTATTGTTATGAACATAATAACTATGTAAATTTATTTGTAAACTAAGTAAATAAATTTAATATATTTTTTTGTTGAATTAGTGTTTTGTATGATATTGCGAACTAATTATAGGTAGCTACTTAAGATTTTGATTGGTGTGAACAACATTGACAAAAATTCCCATCATTTTTTTTTAATTTTTGAATGTAGCTATACATAACCATAATACTTGACAAGTTACAATTTATGATGTAATTTTTATTGATTGAATAAATAATCTAAATCTAAATCTAAAAAAGCAGCACAGACAGGGTGCGATGTATAAATAAATAGCTGTTCGTGCTTGGATCTTTAAAACTACGCAACGGACTTTGATGCGGTTTTTTTTATAGTGTGATTCAAGAGAAAGGTTTATATGTATAATACTATGCATACGAAGTCGCGGGCCGAATCTAGTTAAATATACAATCTTAATGACAACTCACAACTTCTTATCAAAATATTATTATTAGCTGTGAACAAAACATTTATATAAAAGTCTGAACTGGTTGATACCTTAGCAATGAGGAGTGCTAGGTAGTTTGTGCTGGTTGTTGATGCAATGGAATTTCTACAGCTCGCGAAAGAAACGTTTACGTAGAAAGATGGAAAGAAAAAAACAGGACTTAAAACTAAATGAACAGAATCACACATTCAGGAGGAGAGGGGGGAGGGGGGGGGGGCTCTAATATGAAATTGGTGTGAAGTAGTTCATGGACAGCCCGTTATGGGAAGAGGTCATGACGCTGATGGTGTTACTGATGCAAGGACAAAAGATTAGTCCGAACATGACGTTCGGTACCTACTCGACTTCGGACTTTGTACTTGGGTGATATGTTTATTTTACAATTTACAATGATTAAAATCTCACATTTGTTTCATGTCAAAAGTGACTCGTAAATAAAGCAAGACAATTAAGGATGACAATTTGTTATTTTGTTATCATTATAATTATTATTAGCTGTCTAAAACATTTATATATGTACGAGACAGAACAGGTTGGTACGTATTCTTTCGTTGAAATTTGAGCAATCTAGTGTTTACCATGACAAAGTTGGTAGTACTACTTTTGACAATAGTGTCATTAGTACACGCTTGTGGAGCTGCAAGAATTTTCGCATGGTTCCCTACGCCGTCAATAAGTCACCAAGTAGTATTTAGACCTTTAACGCAAGAGCTGGCTAGACGAGGACATGAAGTGATTGTAATGACAGCAGACCCAGCCTTCCCAAAAGGCAAGGCTCCAAAAAATCTGACAGAAATCGACGTTCATGATATCTCATACGATACTTGGAGAGACATATTCATGTCAAAGCAAAACGAAATGTCTGAAGATCTTGAAGAACAAATGGAGTTGATGTATGTTGCATCAATCGAAGTATTTAGAAAACAATTGAATACTGCAGAAATGAAAAACATCATTAACGGTCATGAAAAATTTGATCTGATGATATTTGAAGCAATTGCTTTTGGAGCTTTGGCTTTAAAGCAGATCATAGACGCTCCTGTGGTAATGATAAGTTCATTTGGGCCTGCACCCGGACAAATGGAAGTGTTTGGTGCTCCAACCCATCCCTTTCTGTATCCATTATCACTTCGCAAAAATATTTATAACCTTAGCAAGTGGGAAAAAATTCAGGAATTTTACATGCTGTCAAAGATTGAGCGTATGTTTTCACGACAAGAACCAGCTATGTACAAAGTAGCATCCGATTATTTTGGTGACGATTTGCCTCCACTGTCAGAGTTGCAGAAGAATGTTGACTTGCTTTTGTTAAACGAGCATCCAGTGTGGACTGGAGTGAGACCCGTTCCGCCGAATGTGGTGTACATTGGTGGCATACACCAAAAACCTAAGAAAGATTTACCGCAGGTAAGTGACGCTATGCCTGATCCAAGAAATCGTGATTTTAAGTTATTAACAATGCTAACAGACAACCTCAACATACGAGGGGTTGCGGTTGCATTGTTAACACAGAGGTCTAAAATAAGATGAAATGCTTGTTATGCCAGCAATTTTTCTGGCTGTCTTACTCTCCGCTCTAGAATGCAAAGGTGCAACCACAACTCTTTCGCAGCAGGTTTAGCGAGTGAGATGATGAATTTACGAACCCTGCGCAAGATCTTACCATTGACAAAGAAAAATAAAAAAATAGTTCCCGAGCAAGCCAAAAATCATTCAAATATATTGTGCTTTATAATGAACAACAACTTCTGTCACCATTGACGTCTATGTTGTATTTGTTTCATTAGTTTTAAGTAGTGGCACGGATATCTATATCGCACCTTGAAAATCAAACCGTCACTATACGAAATTTCGATATTTTGAGTTATCAACGCCATCTAGCCATTCAAGTTACAAAGCGTGCAATGCAAAGACACCCGTCGCTCTAACTCCATTAGCTGCCACAGAGGGCACTAGTGTCGTTTTGGATATTGGAGGGGATGCGCGAGTGCGGCATGGGAACAGCGACATATTGTCATTAGTGGCGGGGATGCTAAACATATTACACCGAGTACTATGCGGAAGTCTGTCATTTTTGGTTTAGCGACGATTTTCGATGAAATTGATCGGTAAGTACGATTTTAATTTACGGAATAATGTATCTATGAATAATGTGTCACTTTTGATTTATAATTCAGACTCAACATGTTGATTTAACAAAAAGCAATAGCGTATTTTTTTGTTTCGTAACGTTTTTCCTTTAGTATTTGATAATATTCCTAAATGGACTAATGTTTCTATCAATAATGTGTCATTTTCATTTTTTAATCTAGTATCATAACAAAGTTTTTACTTAAAGCAACAGTGTTATTTTCATTTTAGAGCCAGTTTTTCGCAAGTATTTGTTACTTTTAGTTGAAAGTAAAGTGGGATAATGTGCTTAATAACATTTTTGCATTTAATTCAGTACCATAATGCGGTCTCCGTTCAATGTTTTTCTGGCTTTTTACGTTTAAAGACAATTTTCGTCTAGTATTTGCGAAAGATAGTAATGAAATAAAACGTTTTTAACGGTTTAATGACAATTTTGCTTCAATATTTTTCGTAATAATGGGCGTTTTATCTTATTAAACTTGTTATTTTGAGAATAATGCCGGTATTCTTTAATTCTCGCCGATTTTACTTAAGCAGTACATTTGAATTTGACTCTTGATCATTGTGTCAGCAAGGTTCAAATGAAAAGATAATTTCAATTTGCGTTGATTCATTGTTTGAGTAACTAAATGCAACAATGTTTTTATCGTTTAATGTCATTTTTCCTCATTAGAGTTCAACTTTAAAGGGTGTAGGTATAAATATATTTTTTTACAGTTAAAAACGTTGCAACGGAACTCAAGACCGCAGAAATTTAGGGCAATCATTAAAGAAATTAAATGCAACCACAACTGCAGAAACTAAGATATGATGTGAAGGTATATTCTGTCACAGATTTCGCAATTATTATTAGCAGAGGGATTGAATCGCTTCAGTGTTTTGTGTGCTGTAAGGGTAGTTGAATTTGTGGACTTTATGTACCTATGTTTTATGTAGCAGTAGAGGAGGAAGGGGTTGTATATAAAAACATGTATATTTAACACAGGCTTTGCTATCTTGCACGTGTGTAGCGGAATAGCAAGGTAATTTTGTTCGTACAAGTATTAATCCGTTTTTTTCTTCAAGGTAGACTGTAATTAACCTCGATTCAAGTCACCATCGTCTGAAGAAAAACATATGCCGGAAATTGCTGAAAATTTTCAAGATACGTCTTTCCAGTTCCAGTCTAGCTCCATATGGCCTGCGTAAATCAATATCTTTAGAAGCTTTTGCCTTTTTTTTATGGTGTGGAAAATGCGCCTTATGCATCCGCCTGGTACGGGTTTACCGTGTGTATGTGGGGCTCTCCCGCGACGGCAGGCATACCCAGTAAAAACCACACGGATTCCCTATTCAGTCGTATGTGAGGCTTTACGGGAGCACTCGGTGTCACCGCGACGCCCCACGACCACCCCGGGATGGGGTTCCCTCTTCGCGGCACCTGTGCAATGCAGGTTTGGGAAATCCCGCCCTCCCCCGCTGGTGCCGCTTGGATATTTTATTGAGGTTGTCTCCTCCTGGCCCCCGTCTTGAAAAAGGCAGCGGCCCATGTTGCGACCCCAAGGGCCAGGTTACGTGTTGACCGACAGTGGCCGAAGCCACGCCGCTCCGCGATCCCGTCCCTTACGGGGCGCACCGCTCCGACGGCAGGCTTATGCCCGCCGACCCTCACGTCAGCTCTCACACCCTCATGTACTACTCTGAAAGCAGAGCGGTACCGAAGGCATGATCGCGTCCGTCACCAAAAGCACCCGCGGGTGCGACCCTCTGGATTTTTTATAGAGGTTTACTCCTCGCGGCCCCCTGTCTTGAAAAAGACAAGCGGCCCAGGGTCCGACCCCACGAGCTGGGTTACGTGTTGACCGGCAGTGAACGAAGTCACTCCGCTCCGCGATCGCAACCCTTGGTCGCACCACTCCGACGGTGAACTTTCGCCCCCGTCCGATAAGGCTTGCCCTCACCTTTCCCTGCAGGTACTTGGCTCAGGTTCACCTCTGTCAAAAAGGCGCCCAGAGGCGCCGCCCTCACTGCAGGTCCATTTCTGGACCCGCTGGCTCAGATCCCCCGCAACGAATTGCGGGTTCATCTTACCATCCCTCCCCCCCAGTCGGATATTAGCCAACAGTTAACTAACTTACAAAATAAATTAATTAACTGTTGTTGCCCAGGGTGCACCGGCCCACGCGTTACTTTTCCCCCCTCCGTGAGACCAAGAGCGTCTGTTAGAAGAAAACTATGTTATTAGGTATTTATAGTCGGTAATATTTTCTTACTTCATAAACTCTGTTACTTTTTAAACTTTGGTGGAATTATTTTTACTGGCTGTGTTAGGTGCTAGACTTAATAAATAATATCTAAAATTGAATAAGATCTTTTGTTTACAATTACTTGCTAAAATAATCAGTTTTTCCTATGAAGACATCCAAAATGAACAACTATAGTGTCATTTTTACTTCCAACACAAATGATACAAACTGGTAAAATTAGCAGAAAACTGGCGGTTAGTGAAAATAAACGGAAAAATGACACTATATTTTTTTAATTTCGATTCTTTACAGTATTTAATACATATATTAGACCCAATTAATTTCTAGTAGAAAGCTAGTATATAAAAGTAGCTAATAAAATGAATAAACTCGTATTTTTCTTTAAAATAACCAATTTAAAAATGTATCTTGATTTTTGGATTTTTAAACGTCCGTTGCCAAAAAATGCGTTTTTTGGTTAGTGACGGTTTGATTTTCAGGGTGCGATATTAGATTAGTAGGTATCTATTCTGTTGACGTCTTATCAATGAAAGTCACTGTTTTAGTAATTTGATTGTACAACGATTTCATGCAAACAAAGTAATTGTGTTAATTATCAACTTTATTTTTGTCATTACACAATTATTTTTTCTTTGGAGGACCTCAAAACGTACCTTGATACTTCGAAACATGGTGTAATCTATATGAGCTTTGGAACAAACGTGGACCCTTCAGTTCTTCCTCCGGAGCAGATTCAGGCTTTCATCAAGGCGTTCTCTGAGCTGCCCTATGACGTACTGTGGAAGTGGAACGAAGACGAACTCCCTGGTCGCACCAAAAATATAAGGATATCAAAATGGCTCCCACAATCCGACTTGCTCTGTAAGTACTTATAGTATTGGGGGTTATTCTAATTAGTGGCTAGCTTATGCGCGTGGTTTTGCCTCCGTGAAAAAAATAAAAATAGGCCAGTTCATTATTCCGTGCAAATTTTGAAATATTCGTTCTTAGTGCACTTTTATGATCCTTAAGAAATACAAAGCTACATTGCTAGTATAGAATAAATAATATCTTTATTTATTATTCGATGTTCATAATTCCGAACGCAGTCTTTCTTGTTATAACCACTTATATCACTGGATTGCACTGACACGAAATGTACCTACTTAAACCTTTACTGAGATGTAAAGCTACCTAGCTAGCTAGGACATACTGGAGTTTTTTTTAATTCAGTCCACTCAAAAGTCAAGCTGTTCATAACACAAGGAGGTCTGCAGTCCACGGATGAGGCCATCAATGCTGGGGTGCCAGTGATTGGAGTTCCCATGCTAGCTGACCAGTGGTACAATGTTGAACAGTACGTCCACCATCGAGTTGGATTGAAACTTGACATACAAACTTTGGATGCAGCTATTGTAAAGAATGCTGTTGAAACTATCATTGGAGATCCGAGGTCGGTAACGTTTAAAATTCTACACTGCGTTTTAATATTAGTCCGGTATACATCAGTCGGTGGTTTATTGAGTGTTTCAGAAAATTAAGTAGAGGAGTTCTGGGCTCTTACGCTATTTAGTTCGACTGAACACCCTTATAAAAGATTTTAAGTTTTTATAATTATATCCTTCTCATTGTCCAAGACGATTTATAAGTAGTTAGCACTGATTGTACAGCGCCCAGGTCAAGGAGCTACGTATATTTATGATAGAACTTCACTTCAGATAAGCTCGTGTGATCATACAATTACCCTTTTTTATTGCCCTACTGCTTGGCAAAGGCCTCCCCTTCATTCCGCCACTAATTTTCGTAAGGAGTATGCTCCTGCCACACTATTCGATGATTTCAAGTCGACACCTCCTCGATTTTCGTAGCAAGCTTCGTGACCAGAAAGACCAGAAGTTAACAAACTGTTTTCAACTGACATTGTCTACTGTCATGCATTTGTAGCACTATGCTACCCCAAACAGCTTACAAAGGTTTTACGTTTTCAGCTATCGGGAAAATATGTTGAGAATCCGAGATCTGATGCGCGACGAGCCCATGCGGCCGCTGGAGCGCGCGGTGTGGTGGACGGAGCACGTGCTGCGGCACGGCGGCGCGCGGCACCTGCGGGCGCCCGCCGCCAACATGCCGTGGACAGAGTACTACGAACTGGACCTAGTACTAACAGTATTAGGAGTTATCTTACTGTCTTTTGTAGTAGTCGTTGTGACTATAAGATACACAGTTGTTTTGTTAACGAGGAACTCTGCAGGAATTAGAATAAAGCAGTCCTAGTGTAGTCATTATTGTGTATATTTAAAGTTAAGTTAATATGAATGTTTAGCTGTTGTATTCCTAGTGTGTCTCTAAAATCATCATGACAATGGATTTAGACCTGACAATGGACTTATTATTATCTCTACTAAAGTAGTAACAGAGTCATTCTGACGTATTTTGATAGAATGAGCGAAAATAAAATTAAAATTTCTAAAGAATTATTTGTTAATTTTTCTGTGTCCTATAAAAAAATGTTTTAAAAACTTCTAATGATTATTGCCATCGTCGGAATCTCAACTTCAGCCTGTCCCACTACAGGGCATGTAGATTCTGTCAGAATTAGAAATTGGGCTATAGTTCCCACCGAGGGCCATTGCTGATTGGGATTTTCACAATACACCATTAAAGTGCTCCTTAGGTATATGCAGGTTCACGTATATAAACTTTTATCTTCATGGAAAAATTTTACACGTTGATTTCAAAAAACTCAGAGGTCGCCTGGGATTCGAACCCACGACCTAAGCTTGAGTGACCATAGGTCGAAACACCAGGCTACCCCTTAATATCATTGTACCTAAACACATAAATAACATGTTATTAGCAGCTAACAAAAGCGATTCACGATACTAATCGCCGGACGATCGGTCAATCAGTGACTAATCGTAGGTTAGTAGTCACGGCGAGTGCTAGATTATCTACTAACTGCTTGGAGTATTAAACCAAACGGAGGCGCCATACGGACTTCACAGGGGTGTAGAACTTCAAGGTTCATACCAATCCTACCGCTAAGGAACGATGCTTCTATTCGTACGCATGTTCAGTGTTAGTCTCCTTAGCTGGTAATTTTATTTATTTATTTATTTATTAGACTACTATGACTCAATATATTCCATGCTGGTCTGGGAGTAAAGAAAAAACAGAATTTATCGGTTCCTTCCCTTCCCGCGCGGATGGTAAAAGCCCATCGAGGGAATGGGCGAAACTCTTAGGAATCATGGTTATAGGCGATGCGGCTAGCAACCCATCGCTATTTTAAGAAAGAAAAGAAAGAAAGAAAAACATTTATTTACACACATTCGATACACGTAGATATAAAACACGGATTGATTTTCCTTTCCAGCTATACGCCCATAATCATGGTTTAAGGTTAAGGTTTTGTTACCTTTGGCTCTGTCTACCCCGTAAGGGATAAAGACGTGATAATTATATGTTTGTATGTATGAATCAATAACCTAACTTGCTGACTGTACTTGCATTGCCATCCGTCCTACCATGTCCCTTTCAAGTTAATCGGACCAACCGTTGAAGAGTTCCCTCCTGTGTGGAGACAGTCCTGACGGGGCCACCAGAATTCTACTACCACTATTATATTGTAAATTGATTTCCGCAAGAATGCTAAAGTGGCTGGAAAAAGAGCTGTTGGGCGCAGGAAGAAATCCTGGCTGCGAAATATCCGGGAATGGACTGGAATCACAAGTGCAGCGGAGCTTTTCAACCTGTAAGCTTAATACTAACTCGCTTACAATCGCACCGTGTTCATTTTGACAGCTAGCTGTCACTTTCATACAAGAACTGTCAAAATGAACACGATGGCGATTGCGAGCGAGTTAGGTAATAAGCCTACTGGCAAGGGACCGTGTGAAGTATGCGGAGCTGACTGCCAACCTTCACTAGTTGGAGAGGCACCGTATGAAGAACAAGAAGAACGCTAAATTTCAGCTCAGTCGGTTCAAGATTTGTTTCAAAATTGAGTTGCAAGATTCAACCCTCACAAACGTAGTCAGTGTCGTATAGTTTGAAGCATCCAAGTCAGCCAAATAATTGACACCATAGAAATAGTACGGTGTGGTGTGTCGAACTTTTTGGTCACTGCAACTGGGCATTGCAAGTGAAGCAAAATCTTGTAAAACTTAGAACTTGAAGCGTACGATGTGTGGACTGTATGGTAATGTGAGGAAAATGAAGGATAATTGATGGCAAGTGAAAGCACCAGGACTGAACAGCTTCTTTACTCTGATACGTGATGTAGTGTATGCGGTTAAGTCAATAGCTTAAATAGCATACATACGCGGTCTCGTATGTCACGGATTGGCGGGAAAAGTAACTGTCACTGAAGGTGCGGACGAAGAAGGCTGAGGCTGGAATACGTGACGATAAAGTGAAGTTATTGCAATCCGTGGACACTGTCGAGCCAGTGCTAGAATTTATAGGCTGCACAATAAAACAAGACAAATAATACACGTAACAACTAAAATATGACAATACACTTCAAAAAACAAAATGATTAGAAAAGATATAAAAAAGTATCAAACTAAGGAGTTAGCGACAGAGCTTGACTATCATCATCACTACATAGTATGAAGCAGTCGCTTTCTCTGTCCCTATATCCCTACCCTATGTCCCTATGTATGCTTATATCTTCAAAACTACACAACGAATTTTGATGCGGTTTTTTTTAATAGATGGAGTGATTCAAGAGGAAGGTTTTATGTATAATTTTACGCAGACGAAGTCGCGGGCAGAAGCTAGTATGTAATAATATTTTAGTCGTATACTAGATATTACTTTTGGTGGAACGGTTAGGTCTAGTAGGCTTATTACCTAACTCGCTCGCAATCGCCATCGTGTTCATTTTGACAGTTCATGTATGGGCTGACAATTGGCATCGGAATCAGCTAGCTGTCACTTTCATACAAGAACTGTCAAAATGAACATGATGGCGATTGCGAGCGAGTTAGACAATAAGCCTATAGCGTTGACCACTCCAGTTTATTTATCCCTCTAAGGCTAACTGATCACTCGTTTAGTCGACTGCTCGCATGATTAATACTGACTCGTTTTCTGTCACATTGTTTATTTTCGTTCAATGTGTTGTGTGTGAACATTTATTAGGTAACACTGAATCTTTATCTATTTAAGTGACTTTAGAGTTGGCAATGCCATACATTTTGATAAAACTTAACCCGACTTCGACTTCGAGTATGTATAATGTATGTATGTAAACTCTTTATTGTGCAAAATAAACAAAACAAATACAATTGACAAACACTGAGATACATGCACAAAGGCGAATTTATCCCTTTAAGGGATCTCTTCCAGTCAACCTATGAGTGGATGAAAGGAGTAGGTATTATTATAAGGGATGGACGAGTGAGTTTAAAAATTGCAAACACGTAATAATAAACACGGGATTTTATTTCCGTTGAAATAAAGCGTATTTCTTTGCCAAAGCGTTTTTCTTTGCCAAAGCGTATTTCTTTTTCAAAACGTCTCCAATTTGGTCACAGAACGTTCGTCTAGGCCTTCCCCTCCCAACGCACCTATTCACACTCTCCATATAAATCTGTTTAGTTAACCTTCTTTCATCCATCCTCTCTACGTGACCAACTAAGCATACTTTCCTATCCTAGTCACTATATCTAGATATAATCAGAGGCAGGAATATAAAAATTTGAAATCATATTATATGATACTATTTTGTTCAAAGGTAATTTTTCTTTATTTGGCAGATGATCTCATTACGTTTTTTATACAACTTCAGGGACCATGTAAATGGAAATATGCAGATTATACATAACTGATCTGGGGAAACTTTTTTCTTTTGTTTTGATTTTGAGTACACCTACGATTATTCTTCGTAACTGTTAAAAATAATAGACAAATAACAAACCTGAATCCATCTTACACTCCATTTTTATTTGGAACACAAACTTATATTGCCCGAGCTCCTACACAATCCAGGATACTTTTAAAAATAAAAGTTTTCAAAGAATCGGTAATGTGGCAAATGTAAATCGATACCAAAATAGCTCTGGCATATTCCAGACACGCTCGAAACTAAAAAGAAAGTAATATCGGACGATAGAGAAGAGAGCCTTTTCACTAACAAATGTTAGCTTAGAGCAACGTCTAGAAAGTTCCTTTTGTCCATGACATGGACATAGAATAAAGCAGTCAATAGGCAACTCAGAAGAAACGTTATAATAAAATGTACCATCTGTCTCTCTTCCCGTGCAGATGGTTAATAGCCCATCGATAGCAATGGGTAAAAATTTTAGGAATCACGCTATAGGCGATGCGGCTGGCAACCCATCACTATTTTGATTACCCTTTCCGCCTATACACCGACAATCATGCTAAATGTGGCATTTAGGTCTTGTTATCTTAGGCTCTGTCTAAGCCATAGACTCTAAGGGATAAAGACGTGATTTGTACATGTACTAGCTTCTGCCCACGACTTTGCCCGCGTAGAATTAGAGATTGACATGTTTATCGCTATCTCGCGGGAACTACTTTTCCGGGATAAAAAGTAGCTGGCCGGTGATTTTCTCAACAGGTTAGTTAAGTTTGCATCGAAATTCGGTCAGCCGTTTTCACGTGATACGCTCGCAAATATAAACTGTTGGAACGCGTTCTGTTATCTATTCTAAGTATCCCCAGCAATTTTTTCAAATATCTTCCATATACAGACTTTAGACCCTCTTCAGCATTACTATATGTATAGATGTATGTAAAGTATATGTAATATCAGTGACTTCAACCTGTCACTTATACATAGATATGGTTTATCGTTTAGTTGACGATGGTGAAATATCCAAAGTACTAATGATAAGTCTAATTATCATTATGTCTAATCACACACGATACAGACATTTTTTTTAAAACAAGGTCTAAAACTCATGCAGACTTCTTGAAATTTAAACAGGATAAATTAAATCAGTGGCTTGTTTCACGAAGCTACAAGTCACGAGTGCGGAAAATACATAAAGTTTAAAATGTATAATGTTTTAAAATACACGATGATTTAAAATATTTAATGCTATGCTATTTATTTCTTTGAAACTATTAGCTGGATGAACTTTTTGATAGCGTAATCAATAGATTGGTTTAGGTTAGGTTAGGTTTACTTCATAACAATTTAACAATCCTGTTAATTTTTCATTTTATGAGAAAATCGCTTCATATAATTTTGAACCATTATGCATTTCAATGCATATGTATGTATGCATTTCAAATTTTATGTATTTTAATATGTGCCCACAAGTCACAATTTTACCAAGTCAAATGTAGCAAAATTCATCACTTTCCCAATTACATTAGTTTTAAAATCTTTTCAAAAATTTTGGAGCGTCCATTGAAAAATTGCGACAGCTGAAATAAAAATAAAGTTTGCAGCGCGTCGTCCACATATTTGTAAAGTTTTGTTTAAAAACAAAGTTGCATCTACGTGGCAGCCTGCAGTTCTGTTGACGACAACGCGTGGACAAACTCTTTCTAAACGATCATATATTTTAAAATACTCGTTAGCTGTAGTTCATCATGCAAAAACCTGTATGATGATTTTATCCTTTTCCCCACGCTCACACACACACACACACACACACACACACACACGCGCGCGCGCGCGCACATGCACACATACTACTTTTGTTTTTGTTTCATTTTATTTTTGTCAATTTTCTGTTCTTGAAAATTGTTTTTAACTTTATAGATTTCTTCGTTATTTTTTTTCATTTTCATTTTTAAGTTAGTTGTAATGGGCTGTTCTCCGCAACTCGATCCTCGACAATCCTCGTAGTTCGAGGGTCGAACCAAGTGGAATTAAGTCCTTGTGGTTCGAGGGTCAAAACAAGAGGAATTTTAAAATCCTCTTGGTCCGATGGTCGTAAGTGAAATACAAAATTCCTGTTAGTCCGACATGTCGAACAGAAAGGGATCGAAGGAAGGACAATTAAAAACTTGATTGGCTTTACCTACTATAGCTAAACTAACTGATACCTGCGACTCCGTCTGCGCGCAATCCGATCACCATCCCGCGGGAACTGCGTTTTCCGGGATAAAAACTACCTTATGCCCATTTCGGGGACTGAAACTATTTCTTTACCAAATTCGGTTCAGTGGTTTTGGCGTGAAAGCGTAACAGACAGACAAGTTACTTACGCATTTTTAGTATTCATCATCATCATCATCAACATCATCGTCACCAACATCAACATCATCGTCATTATCACTATCATCGCCGTCATCATTATATCAGCCATGTGATGTCCAGTGTTGAACATAGGCCTCCCCATAGTGGCCTCGGTCGGAAGCGGCTTCCATCCACCATGAACCCGCGACTTTAACCAGGTCATCCGTCCACCTCGTTGGTGGACGTCCCACGCTGCAGTCCTCGTCTGGTTAGGCAGCCAGGTGTCTGGTTTATAATATTAGTAAGGATTGTTTATTATTATTTTATTTATTATGTATTAGTTTATTATATCTTACATTATTTAAAATTTTAGGTTTCGATCGGTTCTTTCACTTTTTCTGTGCGTCTACTCTTGCTTAATACCTGTCCTGTCACCCGTTCAAAGTTTAACTGGATGAAATCCTTTTTAGAGATAAGTTCGCCTTCGTGCATTTGTGTTGTCCTGTATTCATCTTTTTATGTATTTTATGTACAATAAAGAGTTATACATACATACATACACTTATTTAGATAGGCTGCCATCTCTGCGCTCACGATACACTTGTTAGTCCGCCTGAGGCTGCAATAAAAGGAATATCGATTTCGGTTTACGCTTGAGAGATGCAAAGTGAAAAACTTTGCATTTGACAGACAACTCGCCTTTTTTATTGCATTTTATTTTAATCAAAAAGCCAAAAAAAGCAAAAAAATAGCGTTAACCCTACTTTGTATCTTGTGAAACAAAAAAAAATAAAAAAACACAATTTTTAGTAGTAAAGTTAAAAATAGGATTGAGGATTAACATTATGGGTGAAGGTGAAAGCCACCGAAAGGGACAAAGTTATATTCGGTGCTGAGACCCCTATATTTAGCCATAAAATAAAAGTTCTGGAGAAGTTGACAATAATACCTACTTCGTTCTGGCATCATACTTATTCAGCGAATTACTAGCTTTTGCCCGCGACTTCGTCTGAGCGGAATTAGCATTATGGTTAGGTTATTTTTAGTGTTACTTCCGTGCTGGTTTGGGAGCAAAGAAAGAAACATAGAATGTACCAGTTGCTTCTCTTCCCGCGCAGATGGCAAAAGCCATCAAGGGAATGGGTGAAAATCATAGGAATCATCTTATAGGCGATGCGTTGCTACGCATCACTATTTTAATTCCATTTTCCATCTATACGCCCAAAATCTTGCTAAACGTGGCCTGTAGGTCTTGTCACCTTAGGCTCTGTCTACCCCGTAAGGGATAAGGACGTCATTTTGTGTGTGTGTGTGTATTTTTATTGACAGACATTCCGTTAGACCTCAAATTGTACTAGCCTCCGGGTATTGCATCTTCGTAGTAAATTTCACCCCTTTTAGCGAATAATTCGTTGGATACAGTCTTTTGTTAATACGAAAAAGGATTACGGTTTTATGTTTTGATGTAGCTAGAAATAATTAGGTAGAACAATAGCAGGTCAAAGAATAAGGAACAAGTAAACTTCGTTTCTTCCGTCGTTGCGTGTTCGGTCCAATTTAGCGAACCAGGTTAGTTTTACTTACCTCGTTTTTACAGTAGTCGGTTAAAGAGAAGGTAGTTGAGTACGTGAAACAGTACCAAATAGACAGACACAACTACAAACTATCATTATCATTTATAATACTGATAGGAAAGGGAATATGACCGATTAAAACGAATCAATATCAATAAAACGTTTATTCTTTTTATTATTATAATAAACAACATCGCTTTTTTTGTTTTGTTCTTATATGTACGTATAGAATTTCAAAAACAATAAATAAGTAAATAAATAAACAATTCCCGTAACAATTTAATTTTATTTAATTACGAATACTTAAGGCCATTAATTTTAATTTACATTTATTACAGATATCGAGAGTTTTACTGGACACAGGGTTGTGTTTCACATTTTGAATTTAATTTTGATGAAAATAAGGAAATATAGTTTGATTTCACTTTATATTATTGATATCTGACACATATATTATAAAATGTTTACGTACCTAACCAAAGTTACTGGGTTACTGATCAAATACTTTCCAAAGTTATGGGTTACTGATCAAATACTTTCCAAAGTTATGGGTTACTGACCAAATGATCAATTAGTTGACACACCCAGCCGAGTTAACAATAATCACACAATCAAGAATTAAGAGTCTCAAGAGTCTGTCACAGAAAATACCTGTTTGGTGTTTACTATAAGTTTCAGAGATTATGATAGGTGAATGGGTTCAAACCTAATGGGACCACAGTGACGTTACATCGACTGAGTCAACCGCTAGCCATCTACGGCAACTAACCATTCTGGACACGGTTTGGCAATCTCAAATTGGTATAAATAATAGTTTACGTAGTTGGAGACGTCGCTATGGCGTCCCAGTGGCTTAGACACTTGTCTCACCGGCGACGAGAAAGCGATTAGCTGTGGACTATTTTCTCGCACAAAAAACTTACGGCGAACAATTAGATTCCTGACCCACCGGTATGTTCTCACGGTAAACGTTACATGATTTTCCTTGTCAATTCCGTGAAAGAGACACAAATATTAATAGTTGATTGTTGACTGTTCACACTGCCGGCAAAAACTCTCTTTCTTTCTCTTTCGAGATTACTTTGTTCACTATGCAAAGAAGTTCCGCGAATCAGCTACTATTTCCAGTACCGAACAATCAAAAGTTCGTATTGTGGCTTCCTTCTACGCGGGACCGAAAATTGGTGTCATTATTTTCACTTACAGAAGGCCGCGAAACGTTTCAACGGTTAAAGCTTCTGCGCTATCAAATTCGAAGAAAATGCCAATTGTATTTGACAGTATACGGCTAGTATATGGCTTTTCCCCTGAAAATAAGGCCAATTTCCCATCCGTGGGAATTTGGATGATCTTCATAGTTCTCTATGATCCTTGAGAAAGTGTCTGTGGAATATAAAAGTTTCAATATCTGTTAGTGTGTGTTATTTGATTATGTTATTGATATTATATTTGTTGATATTGAAACGCTTGAAACGCTTCGCGTCCTATTCATAGCGTATTATGAAGTTGAAAGAGTGTGAATCTCAATTTAAATAAAGTAATTGACAAGCTTTCGAATATTCTAACATACAGAATTTTCCATTCACATATCAAAATAAAAAGCTTGAAACCCAAGAAACTCTCACATCAAGATCCTTCAACTAACTTTACTGGTTAATTTAACACAAAATGGATGGGAGCTATACCTAGTTAGGTACGTAATCAAGAACATCATACTTTTGAAGTAAATAAATCTGTTACAGCAAATGTAGCCAATTTACTTGTTCTGAGTAAAGTACTGAAAGGTCACGGAGATAAGAAAGTTTATGACGTTAACAAACACGAAATAATGAGGCTCAATTTTCATATTCTGCTTATTCACGAAATCAATGGGCTTATATACATTTTTTAGATGAAGCTGATAATGTTAGGATAAAATAGAATGATTTAAGACAGAGGTTAGATAAGAATGATTTTGAGCATTATTATTTTAACACAATTTTATGCTTGATTAAAATGCTCTGAACCATAGGTGTAAAGATGACACAATGAGTACACCCGTGGCTTACAATGAACCACACAAATACGGCTTAGAATGCGACCAATGACATTAGGTTGAAAGCTAAGTCTCGCCCTGCTCGTTAAAAGGACCGACCACACCGTAAGCAAACGTTGCTTACCGTTTCTTAATACATTTTGTTGCGTAAACTCACCGCCAACGTCTTTTACGCACAGGTGTGGTCGAACCCTAAAGTGACAATGTAACATGGATTCTCTGTAACTGATCCATTGTGCACGTCTTGAGCAAGTACCCAAGTAAAGAAATTAGCTTTGAAATTATACATTTTAATGTATGTACTAAAGTGAAAACATAAAAGTTTTATTACAGAGACTAATATTTCATGAAATTTTCATACACATTTAAAAAGTATCACAAAATTGTTCAAATTGAAAAATTATTTGTTTGATCTTGTGTTATTAGTCCCATAATGAGCATTTGGTAATAAACGTGATTTATTAATATAATCCGCGACATAATTACTATGAAGGCTTTATTTAAAGACCGAACACAGCACTGTGGACACTGTGAACCATACATTTTTATGAGAAATATTCCGTGTGTGAAATTCCCGTGGTGAAAATATTTTCGCTATGTTTTATCCGAGTTAGGTAAGATTCGCGTTTGTGCAAATTCAGAAAAAGTGTACATGTAATTTAAAAACAAACTATAAGTATAGATGATAATGAGATACCTATAGAATACTTCGAATTCTATCTACATTCATTATTTACATAATAAACACAATTGGCGCTTCATATAACTAACTTTATCATACAGTTATGAATAACACAAAAAACATAGTACATCTGATTTTCTAAGATTTTTTGTAATCTTGTAAGAAGGGTACAGAAAGAGAAAAATATGTCTCGAAAAGTACATACGACACCTTAGAACTGAACAAAGTAATTTTAAAATAACAATAATACACTTATTTAAATTGCCATACACAAATATTGGATCTGACAGAATTACAATCTGAAAACCGATATCACAAGAACAACACTATTATAAACGAATATTCGAAATGCGATGAAAATGTTTTGGTCAAAATATTTTCGTTAAGTTCGGTAACTATTGAACAAACATGGTTCATTTATGACTAGCTTGTTAATAACTTTTTATATTAATAAAGTTCGGGCACATGATTGGAATTTTAACAAATTTTAGTAGCACATTTTATGCGTATCGATTTCTCGTGAATAATGAAATGCTTACCAAAAACAATCCACAATAACAAGGTATCTATCTTTAAATTATTCCAGAATATTCCAGGATATTGGGTTACATTGACTGCAAAAATTTTCATTTAAATTTTTGATAAAAAATTTAGTATCGCCTTTAACGCGGTGCACTTTGAAAATCGATCAAAAGAAACCCAACATACATACACACATACACAAATCACGTCTTTATCCCTCACGGGGTCGACAGAGCCTAAGGCGACAAGACCTACAGGCCACGTTTAGCAAGATTATGGGCGTATAGATGGAAAATGGAATCAAAACAGTGATAGGTTGCCACCAGTGATAAATTCCTATGAGTTTCGCCCATTCTTTCGATGGGCTTTTACCATCTGCGCGGGAAGAGAAGCAACTGGTACATTCTATGTTTCTTTTCCCAATCCAACAACATATTGAAATATTCTGGGACAAGTTTAAGAGACCGCCTAGTCTAGAAATAAACGCGGGAAAATGGTTGGACATTTGATGTGACACACTTTAAGACTATTTTGGAAGCCAAAATCAAAAGGAGGAGGGGAAGAGGTTGTGACAATGTGCAGTTGAAAAAAGGTAAACGGCAGGATCAGGGCGTACTCACGGCTGATGAGGGTCGGCAGCAACACAGGTCCAAAACTGTTCGTGGCGAAGTCACGGGCCCGGACTGATGATATAAGCACCCACGACTAACGCTTATCACCACTTGATAGTTCGCCAATCCCAGAATTTGGAGGACCTTTTGACCAGGTCTCGCGGCGCGCGTGCTCTGGTGCTGGGCGCTTGTCGAAGAGTAGGAGATCGGGGGTAGTTTGATATTACGAGGATGAGGGTAGAGGATACTCAGTATATTGTATTTCTTCTTCCTATTATATATCTACGTGTATCGAATGTGTGTAAATAAATGTTTCTCTCTCTCTCTCTCTCTCTCTCTCTCTCTCACACATTGTCACAAGGTCGACCTAGACGAAGCTACATGGACAAGATAAAGGAAAAAACAAGAAGTTGGCTCTCTATAGAGAGGATGAGAAGATACTCCGTCGACAAGAGTTTGATGATGATGGTTTTATGCGTCGAGCATAAGTTGAGTTTACTTATAACTTATTTTTTTGTCGTAATGTGTTGTTAAAGCAAAAATACAACAGCTTTTAAAATGCTTAATAGGTACATAGAGTAATAAAATTGATGCTGATATTTTGAAGTTCTAAATTGCTCCAATTTTCGTCAGTTACAAAACTAAATGATAAACTTCAAATATAAGTTGCCGATTCTTACTATTAACTCTTTTTCTCGGAATACTCAGAAACAATTCCAACCATGCACCACAATAATTTCTAGCAATAATCCCATACGGCTACGTCTAAAAGGCGCGTGTCCAATACGCGCCGGCCATGTGTCAGCTGACGAACACCGCGAGCAAAGCCAGCGATGGATGCGAACACGCCGAGCCGCCGCGTTGCATCGCTAGCGGATTCTCTCCTGTGGACAATTGGTAACGGTTAAAATTATACTTTCGTTACATCTAATTTCTTTTCATTTTGCAATAACATGATTCCTATCATTTTCGCCCATTCCCTCGATGGGCTTTTACCATCTGCCCGGGAAGAGAAGCAACTGGTACATTCTATTTTTTTCTTTGCTCCCAGACCAGCGTGGAAGGTAAAACATACATACATATATACATATTGCAAGTAAAATACAAGCCTGTAAAAATAAATTACAATTCAATTTCGAGACCATTTTATTCCTAGTTAACAATACCAAGCTTCACACTCAAAGCAAAAACGGCCACGATATCGTCTACAAAATAAGCCATTTTACCAGTTTCGCAACACCACTCAATCCTTTGTACTGCACGTTTTTCCAGTTTTTAAACTCTCTGTATATCCACTAACTAAAAGAAGAGCGACGCTTTGATTGACTAACGAGATACGGCGTATCGTACAAGTCATGCTGACGTTGAGCGTTTGCACTCAACTTATGACGTCACTCAACATCCAGCTAGTGATTAGAAGTACTAAGCAAAAACGCCTTATCACTGGCTATTTTGCTGCGAATTCGGAACATAAGATTTTGTCCCGAATATGCGCTGTTTGTTTTAAATATACGGACGATTAGTTTGAACAAAGACAATAGTATCGAAAGTTTCGATATTTTTGGTAGACTACAGCATTTTATCAATAGCAGGTCAGGTGGTGTAGTGGTATAACTAGTACGCATCACGAAATGATGAGCCCATCATTAGGTACTCTGTCTTCTTTGCACGGAACAAACTATCCAAAATGAAATAGTGAGCATAATTATTTATTTATCATCATTCAAAAAACTCTCTTAGAACTGGTACGTCATTAATTATTCATCTTACAAACTTACAATGGAAAACAAAAGAAAACCAGGGGCGAGCTGCAATTGTTTTAAAAACAAAACACAGTCGTTTAATAATTAAAAACCATTGGATTCGCAAGAACGACCGCGAATCTAAAAATTAATTATGGAAATGCATGAAAGTTGCGAATATTCAGTAGTCGACTTGTTTTATTGGTCGCAAGGGGAAAATAAAGTCAGTAAGTATGAATTCACACGGCATAACGGCTCGGCCACGACAGCGGGCAGCGGCGGCAGCGGCGAGCGGCTCCCATAGGTGAGAACAAAAGGTCCGAGCGTGTTATCTCGTTCTCTCCTATGGGCGCCGCTCGCCGCTGCCACCGCCCGGTATCGTGGCCGAGCCGTAAAGGGGACGAATAATTTTCGCACAGCCAGCTTACGACAGTTAGGTTTTATTTTGTTTATTAAAATATGGAATTAGTTTTGATTAAGTACCTTTTTTATAAGCTTCATTTCTATAAAACAATGTAGTAAAATTCTTTGACAAATCTTTCAGGTTAAAACATGACGGTTTTTTCAGTATCTCCAGAGACTGAGACCGATATTTAAAAAATATTATACTTATATTTTTCAAAAATGTTTTAGTCCGATGAAAATAGTTTTTAACACGACTTATTTGTAGATAAAAAAGAAAAAGCATTGCACTACATCTGCCCCAATTAATTTACTCTCCATTAAACAGCTGGCAACTAATTTTTGTTAGTGAGGTAAAGACAAAAAGCAGGACACAACAAAAAAACAAATTAAGAAAATGTAGTTACGTTATGATTATACCAGAACAACTCTAAAAACAAAATCTTCCAAATAAACCCAAAAATAATCCAAGCAAGAAAAAAGTTAACAAGAGGTCTTTAAAGTCCCGCCTTAAAGGGGAAAAAGGGGTCAACATTAATGAAGGAAACAATGTATACGCAATTACTGCCCTTTAGGGTAGGAGGGTAAATTAAACAGTACACCTGAGGTAGGGCTCTACCTTGCTTTTAGTACAATTAAAAATACAATTTAGAACAACACAGATGCTTCAAAGTAAATAGCTGGTTAGATAGATATAGATTTATTTGTCACCTTTTTAAAAACACAATAAGTAATGTCAAATAATATAAGTATAGTGCATTGGGGTAAATTCGAAATTAGGGAAATTTCGAAACTCGTAGATATCCACTAAACGGGGAACAATTACATAATCTAGCAACGCTTACATAGAAGCTCCAATGTCTTTGGCACCTAGATAAGCGTTGCCAGATTCTGGAATTGTTCCCGGTTGAGTGGATATCCACGATTTATGAAATTACCCCAATTTCGAATTTACCCCAATGCACCTTAATTCATAAAAAGATCGTAGGGTGGATTAAAAAAAGAAAATAATAATAATTGGAATTAAAATAAAATAAAATCGTACTTTTTAGGCAGCCAGTATAATTATACTTGGTCCTTGTTTTGAGTCGCAAAATACAGACAAGGGCAGCAAAATAGTGAAAGCAAATACGAGTACCCGAGTGAGTAAAACGTTTACAATACCTACTCGATTTTATTCCCAAAGTTGAGTTCAACGCTTGAACTATATTAAACAAAAACGCATCACAGGAAAATTAAAAACAAACTTATTTGACAAACGTTTGATCCAACCTCACGACCAGGCAATCAACATCTACCAGGGTCGCAGAGAATGCAGAATCAATTTCCAATTTCCCTAAGCGTCTTTCATACATCTGACCTACTTAAGACGATATCACCTGAGCCATCCAAGCGGAGAACGACTCTGAAAACGGGGTACCGTTCTAAAATGCCTATTACAATGTCACCGCTTTTCCTGTGTTCCGTGGCTTAAAATGAAAATCTGGCAAAATGCGACTTGCGCGATTTTTGCCTGGGTGCATCTCAAGTTCATAAATTCTCATCACTTATGGTGAGAATGGGCAAACATAGGAATCATGTTTGTTACAGGCGACGCGGCTATACGCCCTTGTTTGTGTTAAACGTGGCCCCTAGGTCCTGTTACCTACCCTGTAAAGAATAAAGACGTGATTTATATGTGTATGTATTTAGAGTCACCAGGTAAGTACTCATCCATAAAGAGATCCAGTTGCGCAGATAGGATTGGCCATGTCTTCAGGAATCCTGATGTCCATTTGCTTAATTTTGCCCTGGCTTGGAAGATGCCCGGAAAGTGGAAACAAGGTAGCCCTAAATTGACTTGACCTCGTTCCGTGGAGCAGGAGATGGGTATACTGGGAATGAGATGGGAGGAGGTGACCTGGGGAAATACCATAACATCTTTATGCGATTCCATTCCGACTTAGTCCAGGTTTTACCTGTCATTTTTAATAAGGATCTGACAGTGAGCGAACCTAAACTGAATCTGAATTGAATTGTATTATGACGTCACGGTAAGACCCCTGAATTGCCCAAGATTGGAGTTGATGGAGAGAACTGAATCGAGCCCTACACTCCAGTTGAGAGTAATAAGAACTAAAGAAGATAAATTAAGAAAACACCTAAGGCGTGGATATAGAAGCTGTATAGAAGAGATCGAGTGGGATAGGGTTGAGTCGCAGACGCGGTGCCCCTTTAGTGAATTTTCCTACAAAGTGTATTCAAAAATCGCGATGCAAGCCTCTCAGAAGAGACGGGGCGAGGACGCCTCATCACCTCGTCTCTACAGTGTGGCCAGTCCTTATGAAAAGAGAAATCGCACTGACAGACAAACTTTACTTTTTATACTTTGATATACAGTCCGCTATATTTAAGAATGCCGTTCAGTTTTGTCTCGCTATCTCACTTACTATTATAGGTTTCATACTTAAATCAGCAGACGGACTGTACCTACATGAATGTGGTCAATTTTCAAACAACGTCTTTAAAAATTTGCTTAAGTACTGTTAATTAGGAATTTCCGATAAAAAAATATAAACAGTAGCACAGTAGTGTGAATAATTTTCGATGTAAATAAAATATTTTTGTAAAGCTACAATACAGGGCGGACGCGGACGCTTTAAGAGCTTTTGTAAAAAACACCGCTAAAGCTCTCTTAACCAGCATGAATTTACGGTGTGCACAAGCTGAATTTAGTGCCTCGATAGAACAAGAATAATTGCAAGGTTAAATGCTCGCCTAACATTCCTTGGGAAACTTAAAAACGTAATGTATCTGCGCACTTTTGGGGACGTTTCGAAAAAAGGTCAGCTCAAGAGTACTCGAAACTGACAAACATGACTGTATGAAGAGATTGATGAGTGTGGATGAAGCGAAAGAGATATGACAGTAGGAACAAAGTAGTCTCTGCCTACCCTGTGGGAAAGAGGCGTGACGGTATGTATCTGTGCAAGTATTATACACTTTTTTATTAATTTTTGTTATTCTCGGCTATCGTTGGCAAAATATAGCGAGTATGTTTATTTTACCCTGGTATCTATTAGCTTTGCTTAGTTTGGGACTAGGTTAATTGGTGTAAATTTTGCCAGGATATTTATTTATCTGTATAGTTTCCATTAGCCGACAATTAACTTTTCACAGCTTTATCGATAAAATAAACTCCAAAAAGCGAATAAAATTGTACTTTTTAATAAACGCATGGACGAGAGATTCTCGCTTCAACAGTCAATCGTGTTAGCGTTCCAGTTAAATTTAAAATCGACACGATACCCGTTATTTGTGTATTTCAGAGGAATTGTTTGTATGAATCCATCGCCTGCACGGTATTTTTTGTTACGAGTCGGGATTGTTCATAAGTGGATTAGGTACGTAGTTAATATATTGCTGACACGTTCACTTTTGTGCAGTTATTATTTCGCTTCGGAAACATTCCCAGTAACATTGGAAATATTCCCAGAAATTAAAGGAATATCACCGGTAATATTGGGAATGTACTGCATGGACAGTCCTGGTTTTTTATTTTCTTTTTAATTGTAAAGGGTCAATTTAAGATAATACGTAATATATAAAAATCTATGGACATTATCAATCCATTGTCCAAAATTACGCAAAATAGACTAAGTAAACTACAAGTAAGTCTGGAAATATTCTCAAATAGATTTTTTTTTCTATTTTATGGTACTTACACAATTTTGCACGATACTTGTATCTTTTGAAAGCAAACCATAACCATAAGCATAACCGCAATAAATGAATTTGAATTTTCAAATAAAGAAACTGAAACTGATAGAAATTTGCCAGTAATGGAATTATTACTGCGGCCCCACACTGATGGTGTCACTCTGTTACTTTTGCAATTTCCTTTCTTGTCTTTGGCTTAAGATTTCACACATTGACATAGTAATACCAGGCGTCGTCATCAGTTTCCTCTTCAAGATCCCCCAAAGTCCAACGATTGCTAGCTTGGCAAGTTCCCACGGCAAAAATGTCAAACGGATCGGGTACGGTCTGAATGTTAATACAAGTATTTTATTGGAGGTATTCGTTTTTCGTCGAATCCTTGTTGACATTGACAGTGATCTCACGCAAAAAATATTCCACAAATCATTGAAAACAAGAGGAGCTTTAGTTGCCAAAATATTTCTGCGGCTGTTTTATTTTTCTTGTAAAAAATAGGTTCTGGCTTTTTATCTAGAACAGTGTGTTTTATGGTTGTCTCGTGCTCCGAGTTTTGAATTGTGGAATGGTATTTAAACGACAGACTATGATTTACACGATTTCCGCGACCAAAAATTTCGGTTGCCAGGTTTAAATTCACAGATAAAAATAGTAGTTTCTCCTATATAAATAAACTGTAAAGGCGCACAGAGTTACGCAACGAGCTATGGAGAGAGGTATGCTGGGAATTTCTATGCGCGAAAGAATGTGGAATACTGAAATTCACCCCAAGAACTAAAGTCACCAACATAGCTAGGAATATAAACTGTACTTAAATAAAAGTTGCAATGGGTAGGCCACGTTGTTCATGGCACAGACAAGCATTGAAGGAGAAAGGTTCTCGAGCGCAACCAAGAACTGAAAGACGAAGCGTTGGCAGGCCTCTTATTAGGTGGACCAATGACATAGAGAGAGTTGTGGGAAACCCATGCGGTTGATAAGTTGTTGTTCATTGTGGCGTACAAAAGAGGCCTTTGAAGATGATAATGATGAACGGCGGACTCAGTAATAAACTAGCAATGCTCCAGTGTGGTTGTTTCCTTGAATATTTGCATACTTTCCACGATGACGAAGGTGATGATGGTGATGGCATTGACGGCAATGATGATGGTGATAATATGAAGTGTATGCACGGCGGACTCCGCATTAAACTAGCATCGCTCAAGTACGGTTGTTTCCTTGATTACAATATGCATACTTCCCATGATGACGAAGGTGAAGGTGAAGGTGATGTTGTTATCGATGATGATGACGACGCTTAAGGCATACCTCTGAGGACATGAACGGAGACTGCAGACGCGGCAACATCGGCGAGCGAGCAGCTGTAGTTGCCCGAGTCTTGCCGGTTGGCGTTGGCGATGTAGAGCCGCGAGAGGGCGCCGTTCGTGGTCGCCTCCGTTTTCACGCTGAGAACAAAGAACAGTAAATGAAAGAACGAACAACGAATAGTCAAAGCGAGTGCGTCTGGTTTGCAGGACTTACTATTTCGCGGAGTAGCAAAGATGCCTCGCACGTAACGAGTACAGAGGCGAATTGGTACTCGAACAGAGAGGATGGCTGAGTGGGCACTCGAAGTGAACTTAGTTATAAATTCAAAATTTAAAAAACCCCCACGCATTTGTCGAGTAATACGTAAATAAACAATTTGGTGTCAGAAATGCCTTACATCATTTTAGAAAAGAGCTGATATTCTTCGACCTGCTGGACCGATTTTTATCAAACATGACTAAGAACCACCGCAAGGAAACCGGCTTTTGAATGAAAAAACCGCATCGAAATCGGTCTATCGGCTTGAGAGCTATGATGCCACAGACAGACACATACACACTTATAACAGCCCCTCTTTTTGCCGCGAGGGTTAAAACAAGGTCCAGTGTACCAGTTGCTTCTCTTCCCGCGCAGATGGTAAAAGCCCGTCGGGCGAAAATCTTAGGTATCATGCTATGAGTATGCGATGCGGTTAGCAACACATCTCTATTTTGATACCCCTTTCCACCTATACGCCCCCAATCATGCTTAACGTGACCTTTAAGTCTTGCTACCCTAGGCTATATCTACCCCGTACCTAAGGAATAAAGACTTGGTTAATATGTATGTATGTATGTATGAGAACCTGATTGTACACAAGCAATTATCGTCTCTGACGTTTGACTGTAATTAAATCTCTATCCATTTGAATCAAAAGCAACGAAAATGTCAATCATTTTGTAGGCTTATTTATCTTTGATCCCTTGTTACTAATCTAACCGTCTTTATGTATGTGAAGTTTGATCGCTTCCGCTTTTCCATCTATAGTCCATTCGAATCCATTTGAAAGCTTTTGTAAACAAACAATTTTAACTGTCATAAAATGAGACATACCGAGTATGATCTTTCACACATTCCAGTGGATATAATGCTGATTGCATACCTAGAATGAGTCAGTGTGTCGGAATTGAAATGAAACTAGCCTCTGCCCGCGACTTCGTCCGCGTACAATTCTACAATAATTATTTACGTTGCGACTTTAGGCAGCTACGACCTTTAAGGCGGTTGCTCTTTCATACAAACCTTCCGTGCAGCTGCATTTCGTCCACAGGCTTAATTTCAATGCGGTTTTTGAGGATAGATATATTGTATGGGTATATTGTCTGCGCAAATTACAAAACAGAGTGCATTTATCATACCTAAATTGCAGTATGATGCAGTAAATTTCGATGCATTTTACAATAGTGTGAGTAGCTAGTGTCAAATAAAACATGTTGTAATCACTATCCCGCGGGAACTATGCAATTTTCCGGGATAAAAATTAGCCCATGTGTTAATCTAGGGTACCAGCTATCTTTGTTCCAAATTTTATTCAAATCATAATCGTCTTTATCCCTTACGGGGTAGCCAGACTAAAGTAACAAAACCTTAAAGCCACGTTCAGCTTGATTAAGGGCATATAGGTGGAAAGGGAAATCAAAATAGTGTTGGGTTGCTAGCCGCATCGCCTATAACATGATTCCTAAGACTATCGCCTATTCCCTCGATGGGCTTTTACCATCTGCGCGGGAAGAGAAGGAACTGGTAAATTCTATGTTTTTTCTTTACTCCCAGACCAGCATCAAATAATCTTTTGCATGGATGGAGCTCTTTAATTATTCGCTTAAATTATCTACGTTCGTCTAAATCAGCTATAATCAATATGAAAATAAATAATGCAGCACTGATTTATTGCCAAGCCCTACAATAAATACCATCTTTGCTGAGAAAATTGAGCCGCAAAAAACTTGGCAGACAGCCAATAAAAATAATATAAAATAATTTCCTTAAGCCCTAAGTAATCTAACTTCAGTAATTTAGAAATAATAAATGAAAAATATTCCATCATTGTCGAACCTAGAGACCTTCCAGAATATACCAATTTAACGACCTATTTGTCATAACAAGGGTAGGTATAATATTACAAGTCAGTATAAGATATACGAATATGAATAATTCTGAGAATTTTGTTAGGGCTGATAAATCTGCCTTGGCTTTAATACCTAATATTATGACTAGATATTATTAAAGTATATAGTCGTAGTAACCTCTGTGTCTAAAAATAGACAATTTCACTTTGATACAGTGGCTTACAGGCCGTTAAAAACCCAGTCAGCGGAAATTTAAAGTTTTCTAGAAAATAGCACTTTTCTAGTTTTTTTGTAAGCAATTTTTTTTCATTTCTTTCTTATTTTAAATGCGATAGTATGTTGTCGGTTACCTCTTTGCGTTTAAACCGCTGTATCGATTTAATGGAATTTTGTGCAGAAATAGTTTCAATCGCGGGGAAGGACATAGAATAGTTTCTTTTTCAGGAATATCGCACAGTTCTCACGGGTACACACACATACATACACAAATCACGTCGTCACACAAAAAAATGGAATCAAAATCGTGATGGGTTGCTAGCCGCATCGCCTATAACATGATTCCTAAGATCTTCGCCCATTCCCTCGGTGGGCTTTTGCCATCAGCGCGGAAAGAGGAGCAACTGGTACATTCTACGTTTTTTCTTTGCTCCCAGACCAAAAACCATGACAAATTGCACGTATACCTAAACATTTCTCGTGAATCGCTAACGATTAGTGAAAACCGCATGAAAAATCATTCAGTGGTTTTAAGTTTATACGAACAGACACGGCGAAGAACTTCGTTTTACAATTACGAAGTGATTTCGTAATTTTGTTAGAAAAAAATTGCCTGTACCAGTGTCCCAATGCTGAGTAATAACCTTCTCCCATTCTTTTCCGCAACCACTACACGCTATCTATACTATTATCAGATTGCTGCTTAGCTGACGAACATTCCTGTTTAATTAATTTATTCATTTTATTTAATGAAAAATACCTTGACATTTTTACTTCTTGATTTTTTATGTTTACTTTTACGGTTTTTCCGTTAGAAATTAAATTAAGTCTTAGGAGAGTTTAAGGGGAGTTTGTAATTGTGTCGTACAGACACATCATTCAAACAGATGACGCTTGGCGACAAAAATTCGCATAGTAACAAAGTCACGTGACAGCTAGTAACAGATAGAAAAATTCGAAGGCTTACCCACCTGCTATGGGTAGTGTAAGCGCGTCACGGAATGACGGGGATCCGGGTTCGATTCCCGGCCATAGCTTTACTTTTCGGTTTTTTCTGTGTTCTAATTTTCAGTGACGCTTAGAAACCTAAAAACATGGCACTGAATACGATTGAATTGAGGTAAAAATAAGTAAAAATAATTAGCTCTAATACTACAGGCTAAACCTCTGAATATTTCAAAAACTAAATACTTTTTTGAAGCATCTCAATTGCCTTCAATAATTACATAGAAACCGTACCTCCAACAACCACTAAGGTTACTGAAGAGGTCAAAAATTCTTAACTATATTCACCCACTTGGCCACCCCTGGCTGCCCTCGGGTTCACTTTGACCGCGACCCGACAGCCAGGGGTAGGCAAGACGTAAACACGCCTTTACGACTGTATTGACTTATTGACAGCGCTAAAGGAGATACTAAAATGTTGTTTACCCCTGCGGCGAGCAGGTTTATACCTGGACTGCTAATAAAAACGGCTTTAGACCGAGAGATGGCTTTAGAAGATTCCAGATTTGTACCAATAAAGCTTAGGTAAGAATATTAAAAATGCGATATTTTTGAGGACTTATGGATGAATGCTTATGGACGCTTTCTTGAAGGACTGGACACTGTGCCTGTAGGGACGGAAGCGATACATGGCCACGGTACCGCTCTGCTTTCAGAGCAGAACATGAGTGCGTGAGAGCCAATATAGGGGGCGGCAGACGTAAGCTTGCCTTCGGAATCCAAAAGCTTATTGACTGGCACTGGAGACATCTCCAATTAATTTATTTGACGGTGGAGGCGTCATACACCTCCACTGAACTTATTATAATTATATTTTTTTGTTTTGACTAGTAGAGACTTTATACATCTCTACTATAAATTAATATAATTTAAGGCTCGAGGACCTTACACATCCCTTTTATAAATGTCTTTAATTTAAGTAGAATTTGTATTCTTACTGTATTTTATTTTGAAAAAATGACTTTCTGCCAAGTTTCTTGCGGCGCATTCTTCTTGGCAATGATGGTCTTTCCGAATGCGCTGGTAGTTTCAAAAAGACATGTAAAAGAGCCCTTGGCGGCCAATTGGCAAAAATAAATTTTCATTTTCATTGTCAGTTGCACTTACCGCAGCTGACTGAGGGCAGTGGAAGCGTTAGAGGGAGGCCTCTGCCCACCAGTGGGACACAATACACTTATTATAATAATAGTACACGGCTCCCGCTGCCAGTGGTACAGTGCGTCGCATGCGATGGACTCTACCGATAAATGAGAACTGCATGCGAGCGTACTTTGGGGCGACAGAGGGAGGAACTAATCTATGCTGGTCTGGGAGTAAAGAAAAAACGTAGAATTTACAAGTTGCTTCTCTTCCCGCGCAGATGGGAAAAATCCATCGAGGGAATGGGTGAAAGCCTTAGGAATCATGTTATAAGCGATGCGGCTAGCAACCCATCGCTACTTTGATTTCGCTTTCCAGCTATACGCCCTTAATCATGCTAAACGTGGCCTTAAAGATTTTTACCTTGAGCTCTGTCTACCCCCTAAGGGATAAAGACGTGATATTATGTATGTATGTATGCATGTAAAATTCATCTAAATCAGTCTTCTAGCGTGAAAGAGTAACAAATATACAAACAGACATGCAAGCATACAAATATTAAAACATTACATTTCTAGTTTGTAATATTATAAATTATAACAGTCTCAGTAAAATAGCTTATAACCCTTTTAAATTTACTCTGCGCTAAAAGAGAAATTATGTCCCTAAAGAAAGCCTACAGCAAGTTGAATAAATTCACTGACAGGGTTAATTAAATGCTGAAAACAGATAAATCAGGGGATGTTTTATACCTCATTCGATTTCGGTATATCTTACTGTTGAAATGTTAAGCGTCTTAAAAGGTTAAACGAACTCGGCTTCCATACAATTACAGATTATTTAATTTAATTATTTTTTAACTGCTTCTCCCCTGAGAAACAATTTGTTCTTAGACCCGTGACGCGTCCTAGCGACTCCAGTAGTTTTCGTTCGGGAAATGTCCTAGCGACTACATTGATCTCTAAGCTTATCGTCTTTGGCATTTTTTCTACGTTGGTTCTTGTGATTGGTTGACTTAAAAAGGAAGCCTGTAGGCGATAATTTTGGTCAAGCTTTGACAAGTCAGTCGCACAGCAATAGGGTGTCCATGGGTGGTGGTACCATCAAGTGACAGAGTTGACTTTTACCATCTTATTTCATAATAAAACTTTGCAACCACTTTTGTTCAACCAATTAAATTGCTATAAATCGTAGGATTTATACACACTGTTACATACACATAAATCACGTCTTTATCCCTTACGGTGTAGACAGAGCCTAAGGTAACAAGACCTAAGGGCCACGTTTAGCAAGATTGTAGGCGTGTAGGTGAAAAGGGGAATCAATGCAAGGATGTGAAGGGTTTGACTGAATATCAGCGCTGTAGTAGGCACCTACCGCAGCATAATGCTGAGTCGAATACCTTTTCGGCATCATCAACTCAGTATGTTTTTGTATTAGTTTAAGAGTCTGTGTATATTTTTATGTCGAATAAAGCTATGCCTATGTCTATGTCTAAAATAGTCAAGCCCAATGGCTAGCAACATCGCTAATAACACGATTCCTAATATTTTCTCCCATTCCCTATTTTCCTATTTTGCATTATTATAAATCCTACTAATATTATAAATCAGTGTGTGTGTGTGTGTCAGTTATCAGTGTTGTGTGCTGTCCTACATTTGACAGTAATAAAAATGACGATGAAAACGAGGGTAGCTGTGCGCCGCTGTCAGTTGCGTCGAGCAGCCGCGCGAACAGAGCGCTGGCGCGCAGTGTTCGTTTCGCTGCCGCCGGGGCGAGCGCTCCAGGAAGAAGGACTACGAAATAGACCGAAACATGTCGAGCATCACTCGACTTTTTATACGTGAGTTATCCGTTTATGTGTAATTATGAATATTATAAATGCCTAAGTTTGTGATGATGTGAGTGAGTGTGTATGTTTGTTCCTTCTTCACGCTGAAACGACTGGACGGATTTGGATAAAATTTGGAATGAAGATAGCTGGTATCCTAGACTAAAACATGGGCTACTTCTTATCCCGGATAATTGCATAGTTCTTAGTCTAATTCTACGCGGACAAAGTCGCGGGTAGAAGCTAGTAAAATATACAACACAAATCAACAAAGTGAACGGGGAATTGACAGCCGAATGAGATTACAATACACTCACAAGTTATTGCAAACACGTCGGGAACAGCCCGACTAGAAATAACTAATAAAAAAAAAATAACTAACTAACTAATAATAATAACTAATAAAAATTAGAAATAACTTATAAAAATAGTAACTTATTTTCAAATTCGATAATTACCTTGCGTACCGCCGACCAAACAAGGGGGCGTCCATTAATTACGTGAGGCATATTTAAGGATTTTTTGACCGACCCCCTCCCCCCTTGGTGAGATGTCGTAAGATTTTTCTCGACCCCCTCCCCCCTACCCCAATCTCACGTAAGATTTTTCAAAACTTAACTTTGGGTATAAAAGTATTCGATTTGACAAATATAATTGTGACAGATTTTGTCATATTTTATTCAAGATACGTTTTTTATTTTCATTCAACTTTAATTTAACTTAATTTTCACGGAGTTTTACACCATTTTCTGCTAAAAAAAAAATTACGTGATTGAAAAAAAATTGCCAAGACCCCCCAAGTGAGATTTAGTAAGATTCGGCTCTACTCCTTTGAAATGAAGGCGAACATTTAAGTTGACAGCCACGTCTTATCGACATTATTTTTTATGTCTACTAAAGGATCAACCATGGTAGTACCATGCGAAAAGTACTGTTTTAATAACTTGGACACTGAATTAGTCTCATGAATACTTAACATAGAATAACTAAAAACTTTCCGTTTGTGCTTCCCAACGGCATCGCATCAACTCTTAAAGTAATTTGTATGACCCCTAATAAATCTTGAACGCAATCCAAACACAAAATGAAGGCAGTTAGCACACCATAAATTTAATTTTAGATAAGTTAAATGAACAGCGAAATTTAACAATACAAACTGTTTGTTCAGCTTCGAATATAAAGCGGTTATTATAATTATCTTTGGGGATCTTAACAAGGAACTAAAATGGAGTGTTTCAGCGAGTGTCGGTGCCATGAGGTCATGCTTGCAACTTGTAACATGTATTGTTAACACGAGAACTTGTCGGCGAAGAATCCGGCCAGCGGAACCATTTGAGCGTGATAGAGTATTCATAAGAGGTTTAATACAATTGCCATTTCTTATTTTGGAGGAGCGGGTGTCTCCTGACACAAGCAATCTAATTTGCTTATAGGAGGATCCAACTTTAACATTGTTTTGTAACTGTGTAAAAAACTTTTTCATTATATTTTGACATAATTATGTACATAAAATATTTTATCTATTTTCTTTCTGTCTACCTCTACCTTTAATAATTTAGTCTGACTGACCGATTGTCAATGTACAACCAACATTACTAAGTCTAAAAAGTCGTAATCAGCTTCGCAGATTGCTTACGTAGCGTAAACGCGTAAAAAAAAGATTTAGCGGTAGGTATTCCAGATTGAAGTTTAGCCACTATAGCGAAACGTGGTTGCCTAATTTTTTTTTACGCGCCTCGTTTTTAAAAAAGATAATCGCAAAACCAGGTAGGAAATTAAGATTAGGTTACTATCAATATAATTATGTTTGTATGTATGTAGCTATAACTCTTTATTGTACACTAGCCTTCCGTCCGCAGCTTCGCCCGCGATAAAAAGTAGCCTATGTCACTCAGTGATAATGTAGCTTTCTAACGGCAAAAGAATTTTTGAAATCGGTCCAGTAGTTTTGGAGCCTATTCAATTCAAACAAACAAACAATCAAATCTTTCCTCTTTATAATATTAGT
Source organism: Pandemis corylana (assembly GCA_949127965.1). Classification (NCBI taxonomy): domain Eukaryota; kingdom Metazoa; phylum Arthropoda; class Insecta; order Lepidoptera; family Tortricidae; genus Pandemis; species Pandemis corylana. The sequence continues at coordinate 7,850,351 of OX421873.1, forward strand.
ATAGATAAAACTCAATAAAAAGATGAATACAGGACAACACACACGCACGAAGGCGAACTAATAATAATAAGATAATATTAAGACAGGATTTTATTTTTTGTGTAACGTTTGGGAATATTTTTATTTCATGTAAGTATGAAAAAACAGATACTCTGCAACTGGCAGCTTTCTCGCACAGAGACTCGCAATTGCGATACAACGCGGGAATGCTGCCTGCGTGATGGGTCCAAATTTATTTTAATTTTAATTTTTTAGCCTAGTTTTATTTTATTAAGTTATTTTTAAGGTAGCCTTAGTTTATATTCTAATCAATACTTTTGTAATCATTTACAGATACTTAAAATGTAAATAAAAAACGAAAACTACGTAACTATTAGGTTTGCAGGTCTCTGTGACCCCCATGGGTGGCACGCTCACTTTGTAAATCCTGGTCTAGTTTATAATCACTCCAAAGCCAGCCACTAATGCCGAAACGTTAAATGAGCAACCATTAATCCATCGGTACAACAATAGCTCGGTATCCATATTATCCCTTTGTTACCAATGAATCAAACACACGCCCAAGTAGAAAGAACTTGTCCAGCAAACATGTCAGGCGCATCTTTAGTTCCAACAATAGGTTGCAGGCATTGTGAACAGAACAATGGCAAAGTATAGAAACTTGCACGTTTAAGTTTGAAATGTTTGCGATACATCTTCAATTTAAGTTGGGAATTAGAAATGGCCTTCTGAGTTACTGGAGTGAGACGTGCAAAGTTGTTCTGGATGGATGAGCAAATAAAATACGCTGGTAAGTTTCAAATTCGTCGACATTACGCGGCGGTTGCGGGTGGTAGGGCCTTGTGCAAGGTCCGTCCGGATCGCTACCACCATCTTACTCGCTAATCCTGCCGCTAAGTAGCAGTGCTTGCACTGCTGTGTTCCAGTGTGGAGAGTAAGACAGCCGGGGAAATTACGGGCACAAGAGGCGTTTCATCTTAGTCCTCTAGGTTAGCAACGCATCTGCAATCCCTCCGGGGTTGCGGCTGTCTATGGGCAGTGGTGATCACTTACCATCAGGTGACCCACTTGCCCATAGCCCGAAGGATTAGTAGGTTGAAATGGCAATGGGCTGGTCACGTTTGCCGTAGAACTGACAACCGGAGCAAACGTATCCTAGAGTGGAGACCACGTTTGGGAAAGCGTAGTGTGGGACGCCCTGCGACGCGTTGGACGGGTGACCTTAGGAGGACAGCTGGCATGTGGCTGGATGAGGGAAGCCCAGGAGGCCTACGTCCAGCAGTGGACGGACAATGGCTGTAGATAGATAGATAAGTTTCAAATAGATAATACGGGGCCACTGCTACGTCATGAATGGTGGCCATTACTTCAGCTTACGAGTTAGTTATTCTAATTTGCTGTTATATCTAAAGGATGGCAAGATGACCCTTTTATTAATAAAACTTTACGACTAAACGACCTTTAAGGTCTTGTTGCCAACCTTTTTATATGATCGTTTAGAAAGTTTGGTAAGAATTTGCTTATCGCTATCCCGTGAGAACTGTGCGATTTTCCTGAAAAAAAAAACTATTCTTTGTCCTTCCCCGCGATTGAAACTATTACTGCACAAAATTCCATTAAATAGGTACAGCGGTTTAAACGCAAAGAGGTAACCGACAGACATACTATAGCATTTAAAATTATAAGGAAATGAAAAATTTTGAGTACTTACAAAAAAAATAGAAAAATGCAATTTTCTGGAAAACTTTAAATTTTCTATTAAGAGGTTTGTAACAGTACAATACCATGCTGGTCTAGAAGAAAAAGCATAGAATTTACCTGTTGCTTTGCAACCATCACTATTTTGATTCCCCTTTCCACCTATACGCCCCACAATCATGCTTGCGTGGCCTTTAGGTCTTGTTACCTTAGTCTCCGTCTACAGAAGGGATATAGACGTGATTTGTGTATGTATGTACTACATTACCTGATGCCGCCTCTCTTGGTGTCATAGTTGAGGAGTCTGGAGCCGTGCTTCCAGTTGACCTGCCTGGCCGGCTGGGGGACCTTGCTGACGATGCACCGGAGCTCAATAATGGAGCCCTCTTTGTAGAACTTGTCTTGCAGCGGGCGGCCTCTTTCGTCTATGATCTCCACTTTTGGTACTGGGGACAAGAGTTTTTTAAATAAAACATGACTTTCTGTTTATTTTTTTTTTAAAAAGAGGAGACCTTTTTGATGGGTGTGCCGTTTTTATATGAGAAAACCATTCTTCCATGCTGGTCTGGGAGTAAAGGAAAACATAGAATGTACCAGTTGCTTCTCTTCCCGCGCAGATGGTAGAAGCCCATCGAGGGAATAGGCCAAAATTTTAAGAATCATAATATAGGCGATGCAGCTAGCAACCCATCACTATTTTGATTCCCCTTTCCACTTGTGTACGCCCACAATCAGGCTAAACGTGGCCTTAAGGTTTTTATTTCAGTACATTGTGTAGTTCTTTTTTATATATAAATTATCACGTAATTCGGCGTGCCTCAAGGCATAGGCTTCCACCATTTAATGGAGAGTTTGGGCTATAGTTCCCACGCGGGCCTAGTGCAGATTGGGAACTTCACACACACACACACCATGAATTGCTTCGCAGATGTCTGCAAGTTTCCTCACTATGTTTTCCTTCACCGAAAAGCTTATGGCAAATTTCATATGTAATTTAGCACATAAATTCCGAAAAACTTAAAGGTGCGAACCCAGGATTCGAACCCACGACCCTCTGCTTGGAAGGCCACAGGTCAAACCACTAGGCTACACAGTTTGACAACAAAAACAATGCTCCACGATGTACCTGCGCAGTAGACCAATTTTAGTAGCGCGGGAAATTACGATACACCAATGATAAAATAGAATTCTACGCGCGCTAAACTCTGGCGCTGTTATTGGTCGATCGATTTCGTACCAACATGGCGGCCGGGCCGTGCGCCAATGCCGCCATAGATTATTTACACGTTCGGCTACCATCGGAAACTGGTCTGCGCTTCTCTGCGCAAACGAATACTGCCGATGCGCATTATATTTGTTGTCAAACTGTACCACGGTTTTATACCCGTGTATCTCATTTTTATTACGGCTGTGTTTCACGATAGTTTCATATCAAAAGGTGTACGTGAAACAACCTTTCTCTTGTCAATATGTGTGTTTAATACTCCTTATGAAAAAGCTAATAGCTCTTCAGTAAGCCAATATTAGAGTACCACTGCACACAGAGGAACGTGTAAATGGGATCCCGTCTAGGATTAGGCCACTTGTGATGGCCTAGCCACAACTACGCGCGTCTACTAATACATTACGCGTATTGCCAGTAAAACGGTGTACGACAAGTATTTTGGGCGAGCAATGAACGAGTACCACTTGGATTATCTTGAGCTGGCTGTTAATAGTGCTCTGACCTGCAAAGTAACAAGGCAAATATAGACTGTTTTCTCAAGAGTTCGTTTTCAGTGAGTGGGAGAAGAATGGTTTGTTGTTGTTGCTGAAGGGAATTTAGAATGGGATGGTAAGTATTTAACCGCCGACACATAAAAATGCTGGTCTGAGAGCAAAGAAAAAACATAGGATGTTTCGGTTGCTTCTCTTCCCGCGCAGATGGTAAAAGCCCATTGAGGGAATGGGCAAAAATCGTAGGAATCATTTTATAGGCGATGCGGCTAGCAACCCATCACTATTTTGATTCCCCTTTCCAACTATATGCCTACAACTATGCTAAATGTGGCCTTAAGGTCTTGTTACCTTAGGCTCTTTCTACCCCGTAAAGGATAAAGACGTGATTTATGTATGTATGCATGTATGTACACACAGCAAAGCGAATCGGTGAGCACCCTAGTTATCCACGTGTGTCATTCTATACACACATCCGCACTTATCCGCTGCCTTATTACGCACACAACAAAATGCCCTATCTGTGCTAATTGTGTTTTCTGACTACCTTCACGCATAGTTATTCAAACCTGCTGGTATTTTGTTCAATGGAAGCATAATTTTGCCACCAGTATTATAAGCGTGGTGGCTCAGGTGTATTGACCTAGAGTTATGAAACCTAAAGAACCGGGTTCGAATCCTGCACAAGTGTATCTTTTTTGTTTTCAATTTTAAATTACTAATCTCAAAATAAACTCATGTTTACCTAAAACAAGAAAAAAAGGACGTAAAAGAATAAAACAATAAAATGCAATTATTGGTTCAAATTGTTTATTGCAACATTTAATTTTTATTGTATTAGCCTCTATTTGTGTTATTATTATTATTACCAAAAGTAATTAAATTAGCTAAATAAAACTGCACACTTTTCCTTATAGAATAATATTCATAAAATAACACACACTTTAGAGGCCAGTATGATTTTATGTTTACTAAAAAGTCTTATGTCACTAACATAATAATTATCTTGCAAATTGAATACACAACCATAATAGGGCTATTTTTAAGATGACACATAATTAATATCTTAAATTCTGGTTTATTAGGTTTAAGTCTGATAAAGATGAACGAAACGTTTTATTTGCGGACGTGTAAGTCAGTGGTGAAATGAATAGACATGTTAAATGACAGCCATTAACAATAACATCATTTCACACTGGGTTATAATCTCCACTTTGAAGCGACTAAGCTACCTATCTCGATTTGGTTTGGATTTGGACACCAGGGCCCATCGATGACATCCAACCCCATAGCCTAAAGTAACACTGCCACTCGTTCTGCACTGTAAAACATTACTGTGTTTATATATTTAATTAAGTTAATATATTTCGTCTTCATCACTAAAAATCACTACATTTGACTTTGATTGATGTAATAATCAAAGTCAAGATATTCACGAGCAAAGGTTTCTTCTATGCTGGTCCGTTAAAGCATGTTTTTTGCTGGTCTACGGCAATGCAATCCTGCAGCATGCAGATGGTTTGGTTGCGGCAACTACATAATGTCCAAACCAAATGGCAGGAGATGAGGCTTCAGGTTTAGGCCCAGAACGAATATTTTTATCGTGTCCGAAGTCTGCGTAAGGGTGAATCCATAATGGCACAGTCTTCCGCTGCAAAATAAATGAAGTTTAAATAAAAACATTTTTCGTAAAAGAAAGTTGTTTAAAACATTACCGATAAAATAACAAGTCATTGTTTTTAACACCGTTTGTCTACTTACCCATATCAAAAAACGCCTAGCGATTCCTTATATGAATAGTTATATTGTTTTGCTCTTTTCAACAAAGATAAATGAAAATCCATGTTTTGCAAATCACAAGGTATTCGAAAGGCAAAATTAAACAGTTCGTAAGTATAACACACGGTTCATCCCGCAGCTAATAATGGCTGCCAGCGGTGACAGTTGTTTGTTCACAAAATCATATTATTAGAAATTTGAGGGTAGAAAACACTTTATATTGGTTAAGACGATAACGACCAAAATAGCCATCAGCTAGCAACTTTTAAACTCCAGTAAAAAGAGTCATACCTATTAATAATTATATTAAAAGAAAACACAATGCGTTTGCGTTTTTAACATATTATATAAGAGTAAAATTAAACATACCACCATAAAATTAAATAGTTACGGAAAAAAATAAATTATAATTTCAACCTTATTTCAAAGCTCATAAAACAGCTATTTACACAAATTGCAATACAGTAGTCGCAGATTGAACGTAATTCATAAATTCACCATGTAACTTGTATACCTCGGTGGCCTAGCGGTCAAAGACAGGTCGAAGATTTGACTTCTGCTTTAGTGAACCGGGTTCGTATCCGAAGAAAACGAAATATAAAATAGTAATAATAAAATGACATTTTTGGATGTTATTTCAATGGCCATGCTGGTTGTGAGGAATATTGCTTTGGAATTGGAATCTCAGACTTGTTGAGAAATAATAATATAACATCGTCGCATCAGTGAGATGGTAACTACTCTTCGCTAGTAATAATAGTTCAATGCGTGGGATTGCATAAATTTGAAGATTCAAGGTCGAAGGAAGCTTCGATTCGGTTCTCTCGCTTACACTGGGGATGACAATATCCAATGTAAGATTAGGTAAAATATTTTTAGGACAGTCTAAATAAAAAAAATACTTTTACATTATTTTTGTAGAAGTAACTGAAACCGGAGATATTGCATTTTCAGCATTTGAGTGTGACACGATACCGGGGGGGATTATTTTCATTTAATTTGTAATTATTTTTTACTTAATTTATTATAAACTAACTTAAATAGTTGTAACTTTCTTCATTGTTATTTTATAGTTAGTTCTTGTTTATTCAATAAACAGGTAATTTACAGCGACATTGCTCATTCATCTTGTTGCTAAAAAATCTGTACTTAGGGGGTAGATTTTATGATCGAACTCACTCACACATTCACATGTCATAGATTCTACTTAACGTTCATGTCGATACTCAACACGCATAGACGTGTGCGTGGCTGTGCTAACCGCATTATTTTGCTGTGTGTACATAAAAAGAGTTGTTATAAGTTTCACGTCGATGTCTGTCTGTCGCGTAGCTCTTGAACTGATGGACCGATTTCGATGCGGTTTTTTTCATTAAACGACCCGTTTCCTTGCAGTACTTTTTAGTGTTCTTTAAAAATTGGTCCAGTAGTTTGAAGAGTATCAGCTCGTTTCCAAAATTATGTAAGGCATTTTAGGCACAAAATTGAATTATTTTATTATTCCTTACCCCTTACGGGGTAGACAGGACCTAATGTGACAAAACCATGTTTAGCATGATTGTGGGCGTATGAATGGAAAGGGGAATCGAAACAGTGATGGATTGCTAGCCACATCGGCTATTTAACATGATCCCTAAGATTTTCGCCCAATCCCTCAACGGAAGAGAAGCAACTGGTACATTCGATGTTTTTTCTTTGCTGCTGTTATTTTATTATTTCTGTAATAAAATGTGTAGGGGGCCTTCAAAAATGTTAATTTAACGTTATCTGTTCGAGCATGCACACCGGCTGTAAACCAATTTCGATAATGTTATTCTATTCCACGGAATAATATTTCAAAGTTGCTCCCATATTTTTTTTAAAGCTGGTATTCCTTCCACTTCCATGCTGGTCTGGGAGCAAAGAAAAAACAAAGCGACAAGATACAAGCCCATCGAGGGGATGAGCGAAATAAGCATCGCGTTATCGGCGATGCGGCTAGCAACATCAACATTTTGATTCCATTTTCCACCTATACGCTCACAATCTTGCTAAACGTGGCCTTACCCTTTGTTACCTTAAGCTCTGTCTACCCCGTAAGGGATAAAGACGAAGTAAAAATTTTGCTTTTCATTTGCAGACGGAATATTTTACAATGTGATAATAATGAACAGTAGAAAAGTCCGTAGCAAATATACGAACAGCTCGTAAAGAAGCCGATTCCTGCGCAGCCCCTCGGACATTTTGGCAACACACATAACGTTGAGCTTGGCACGGTATCGCGGGAACATAATAAGAGATATACGGTGCGTTGTATCGTTTTCTCATGCATGCAAATGATATCGTAACGTTGATATAAAATATGCAACTATTATGCCTCGGTGCGGGATTCTTTAGAGGTTATTGACTTTATGAGGTATCGTGCTGAGGTTTTTGGGGAGCGCCTGACGTCATAAAGTGTATAGTTCATTACCAGTACACATAATATAACACTATTTTTTTTAAACACCCACGTCTTAGGTATAAGACTAAGATAGAGTTCATATGTATCAGTTTATGCCAAAAATTTCTTACATCATTTTGGATGAATAGAGTAGCTCTCTACTCTTCAAATTACAGGACTGTTTTATACCAAACATGGCTAAGAACCACGAGAAAACTGGCTTTCTAATGAAAAAACTGCATCCAAATCGGTCCATCAGTTTCTTCTCTTCTTTTTTTAATATGGCCCCATCGATCGACGCAATGATTTCCCCAATGTCAAAGTTTAAAAAATCATGTGACAAAAATGTGGCAACGGTTGTACGGTAGAACACGGTCAAAAGACGCCTCCCCCCGTCGGGTTCTTAGCCAACGGATAATGATATCTCTCAGAATCTGCCAGGAAATCATTAACCGATGCCCAGGGTGCCGGAGGTAACCCCACTCGCAACCCAATCCAGAGAGTAAGACAGCCGGGGAAATTACGGGCACAAGAGGCATTTCATCTTAGTCCTCTAGGTTGGCAACGCATCTGCAATCCCCCCGGGGTTGCGGGTGTCTATGGGCAGTGGTGATCACTTACCATCAGGTGACCCACTTGCTCGTTTGCCGTCCTATTCACATAAAAAAAAAAAAAAAAAAAAAACCATCCGTTTGAGTGCTACAATGTCACAAACAGATACACACACATAGACGTCGAAGTCATGCTTTGCCCTCTTTTTTCATCAATATCGGTCTGCATCTGGGATATTAGAGCAAGATATGGTATTAGCAAAGATCTTTATTACAGTGATGGCAAGCTTGTCTGAGAAACCACTGTCACCAAACAACGCCAACATAAACCAAGTTTCAACGTAATTAAGTCTTGGTCCAAGGGCAAAAGTCGAAGCCATTTTTCAGCCAATGACTTGCTTTAAAACTTCTCCAATTTTCCACCAGTAATAACTTTATTAAGGGCCCTAGCAAAAGGCGGTAATGCAACTTTCTTTATTTACCCGCAAACCTATCTGAAACTAGTAAAGCAGCGCTCGTATAAAAAACAGTTATGTTGTTTGTACCAAATACGAAGGAAAAAGGTTGCGATAAACGTAAAAGTAAACGATATAAGACCATTTTGTCGTGATAAGGAAATTATATGTGAAACAGTGAGTGAAATGGTCGGTCGGAGAGTGCCGGAGGTATTACTTGGTGTTAAATAAACGGCTGAATGATTAAATGAACCGTGCCTGTTATTAAAAAAAAAGAACTGTCACTCATCTGTCAATCAACACCATGGTCCGAGAAAGCAATGCTGGGGTGCGAGTCGGGTTACCTCCGTGTGTGATCAAGAGCTGCGGTTCGTTTTTGGATCCGTCCGGGGGGAAGAGCAGTGCTTGGTCAGGTGCACCCTGGGCATCGGCTAATGATTTCCTGGCGGTGTCCGAGAGATATCATTGACCGTTGGCTAAGAGCCCGACATGGAGGGAGGGGTATTTTGACCGTGTTCTACCGTACAACGTTGCCGACAGTTTTGTCACAAGATTTTTGAATAGGTACTGTATTTATTACTTTGACATTGGCGAAATCATCGCATCGATCGATGGGGCCATATTAAAAAAAGAAGAAGAAGAAATCAATGCTTGTATAGTCCATTCCAATCCATTACAAATCTTTTGTAAACAAACAGTCCCGCCAAGTTCATATATTTTTTTTATAATAATAATCGTAGTTGATATCAAGAGGCGCTACAAAATTCCGGTGCATGTGATGCTAATTGCATAAAATAATATATAAAAGAATAGAATATTTATTTATTTTACATAATATTTTTTCACATAATGTATTTAAATACCTGATCTGGAATATATTTTAATCCTGTATCTTAGGTGTATAATGGAGATGCAAAACTAATTATAAATTAATCACATCATGCAATATATAAGGCCCTTTAGTATAAAAAAAAATTAAGAACAAGTACAATGAATGAGTTATTGCGTGGGATTTTAGATGAAATTGGTTTGTTTACAAATTGGAATGGAGAATAGTACCGCACTACCAGCAATTTATAATAACAGTGTCTAAAATTGAAATAAAATATCCAAAATACAATTATGAACCCATTTTGCTAACTTTTAAGTGAAAACTTTTCTCAAAGAAAGTGTTTTTGGCGTAAAAAAATTAATAGAAGATTAAAAAACCGGCTTACAGCCAAAAGACTTGCCAGCTCAATATTTCTGTAGATAATTGAATCTTTTGTATGTATTTCATATAACGAAAACATAAAACATTTTTATGACTATCTGTCCTTTGGGTACGGAACCGTAAAAAAAAATCTTTTTGTACAGGCTCAATTTTTGGAAGAAGAGAATCAATTTTAAAAATTCTTTCACGAATACAGCCGCTTGATCACTACATAGTATGAGCAGTCGCTGTCCGCTTTTTGTCTGTCCCTATGTATGCTTAGACCTTTAAAACTACGCAACGGATTTTGATGCGGTTTATTTTAATAGAGTGATTCAAGAGGAAAGTTTATAATGTATAATACATGCACAATTTAGTGGAGAAACACTGTTTGCACACGTGCGAAGCCGGGGCAGATCGCCAGTATTTCTATAAGATAATGTACTAGCGATACTAATATGCCGATAATGCCGAACTTCAGCCAATCTTAATGGCGCAATTATACTGCGTAAGAGTCATAGAGTAGACAATCAAATAAAGAGGAAATGTCATATACATTAGATAAAATTAAGCCAAGCCGAAATTGGCAATTACTGCATCTGATTGGCCAGTCGAATGTCAAGTAGGTCACTAGAGTTGAGCAAGTAGCTATTATGATCAATTATGGATATTTAATGTTTAGTCATTGTGTACCAAATTGCAGACATTTTGAAAAAAGCTCAGATCAAGAGTTACCAAAACCAAAGAGCATGTATGAAGTGGATGAAGCGAAAGAGGTATGTCAGGATCGTAGCAAGTGGAACAAAGTGGTCTCTGCCTACCCCTGTGGGAAAGAGGCGTGACGGTATGTATGTATGTCGTGGTGTTAGCATGGTGAGTGAAACTCGATTAATTTTAGTAAAAACCAGAAAGTAGACATTATGATCAAAATTATAAATACTTAACTCGAATAACTTTGTTCTGTGTAGAAAATAAAATAAAAACAATCGCGTAAATAAGTCTCAAAGTATGTGTTGGAAAAGTCATATTTTTTTTGTATGAATAGGAAGGCAAACGAGCAAGTGGGTCACCTGATGGTAAGTGATCACCACGGCCCATAGACACCCGCAACCCCGGAGGGATTGCAGATGCGTTGCCAACCTAGAGGACTAAGATGCAATGCCTCTTGTGCCCGTAATTTCCCCGGCTGTCTTACTCTCCACACCGGAACACAGCAGTGCAAGCAATGCTACTTAGCGGCAGGATTAGCGAGTAAGATGGTGGTAGCGATCCGGACGGACCTTGCACAAGGCCCTACCACCCGCAAAATATATAATAATATATATATCATATGTGTTGCCAACATTTTATAGCCCTTATAACCAACTCTAATTGTTATTTTCGTCTATGGTAACAGCATACGTTTTAGTGTATCATCGTCTATTCTGTTGGCCGACATTGGCCCAACATCTAGAAACAGATAAACTTACCAACAACTGTTAGATGCACTCTCCTCACGAGCGGCGGATGTGTCGATATCTGACATTCGTAGAATCCCTCGTCCCTTTCACTAACGTACTGAATGAGCAAGCGCCAGTCATTTGGATGTTCGAAGGCGAGTGAGTATCGCGAATCCGCTGAGTAGGTGTGGCGACCGAAGGAGAGAAGATGGAGCTCATCATCACGACGTTTGACCCAGGATATCTGGAAAGAGAGAGGAGATAAGTTTGTTGCCTTGGAAGGAAATTTTAGGCCGACGGGTGGCCGTTTCTCATACATACATACCGTCACGCCTCTTTCCCATAGCGGTAGGCAGACTCATTTCTTTCAGACTCACTACTTTGTTCCACTTGTTACGATCCTGACATACCTCTTCATACAAACATGCTCGCATTGACAGCCATGACCTGACCTTTTTTCAAAATGTCCCCTATTTGGTCCCGGGACGTCCATCTAGGCCTTCCCCTCTCAACGCAACCATTCACATTCCTCGTAATTGTAAATCCCCGTATAGATCATCGTTCGTCCGTCGTCCGTGGAAGTTTCTCCATAGATGAAAAAATAATAAAAATAGTAATGGGTTGTTTCTAAGATTTTCGCCAATTTCCTCGAGGGGCTTTTGCCATCTGCGCGAAAAGAGAAGCATCTGATACATTCTATGTTTTTCCCTAGCTCCCAGACCAGGTAAGGATAAAGATTGCTGATACTGAAACTTACGGTCTTCTCCCCCAAATCGTGCACCCTGCAGTGCAGATGTACGCGACTGCCAAGTTGCGCTGTCACGTTGTTGGTAGACGCATCATCCTCGAAAATGGGCAGAGGATCCGTCGTGGTAGTGGAGATATCCTCATCTGTCTCCTCGTATTCCACCGTAAATGCTTCATGCCAGAACGGGGCGTTGATGATTTTCTTATCTGGGTTGAAATCTGTTGACAAAAACACTAATTTAAGACAAGTTTTCTGTAGATATCAGATGTACCATACCACGATTTGTATTGAGCGCGCCGACTTTACCACTTACTGTGACGCCACAACAGAAATTTGGTGACAGAGAATCCAAACCGATTCAAAAACACCGATGCCCCTCCGCCACGCTACGACTCAATTGGATTCGCTGCACTTCTAAATGCCCTCGAATTTTCAAAACTTATGAAACAAACCTTGGCGCTTGGTCGAAATTCAAACACGCGAAGTATTTGCGTGATCCATGGTATATTCATATAGAAGTCTGTTGGTTTTTCCAATCTACAGACCAGAAACATTTGAAGACACCCCGAGATATTCTCGTACTCGGTACTGGGTGGACAATGGGATGGACAGACGGTCTGGTGAATGTCGTGGGAAGTCAGGACTGCGTGGAGATGCTTTCAGAAGGCCTATATTGATCAGACGAGACGATGAATGAGTGTGGACTAAAATCGTTGTTGCTTTATCTGAACCGTTGTATCACGAAGACTAATTAATTTCTGTAATTGTGTAAAATTACACAAACGCCAGTTAGATACAAAATAAAATGAGTAATTCATAATTACAGTTTCAAGTTTGATTAATGTGTTGATTGAACTCAAATGAAGCGTGGCGCAGTTAATTTGTGTTCAAATGATTTTTGCGTTCATTAAATACGCTCCAATATGTACTCATGTTTCGGAATACCTAAGTAGCTATATGAAATTAAATGTCAATATTAATTTGTTTTTTTTATTAAAACGTATTTTATCACTCTCCACTGTCTTCCATGCTGGTCTGGGAGCAAAGAAAAAACATAGAATGTACCAGTTGCTTCTCTACCCGTGCAGGTAAAAGCCCATCGGGGAATGGGCGATTGTAAAGGAACCATGTTATAGGCGATGCGACTAGCAACCCATCACTATGTTACATTGCTCCTAGGGCAAACTTCAAATTATTAACTACGGTTCAATAAGTTAGGAACAAAATTTCATTCTCACATGATTTACGCGCGTATAAAATTTACATACTGTATATTTACAACCAATTATAGTTTCATGTACAGTATACGTATATGTATACGTATGATTTGCGGAAAACATACATACATACATACATACTTACTTACATACATATTTTATTAGAATTAGTGAATATGCAGGATCGTGTAATAATTTTTAAAACGGATAGGAAAAGCGTGAAGGATTTACGATGATAATCTTATCATTCCATACTGTACATGAAACTATAATTGGTTGTAAATATACAGTATGTAAATTTCATACGCGCGTAAATCATGTCTTTACATGAATCACGTCTTTATCCCTTACGGGGTAGACAGAGCCTAAGGTAACAAGACCTAAAGGCCACGTTTAGCATGATTGTGGGCGTATAGGTGGAAAGGGGAATCAAAATAGCGATGGGTTGCTAGCCGCATCGCCTATAACATGATTCCTATTTTCGTCCATTCCCTCGATGGGCTTTTACCATCTGCGCGGCAAGAGAAGCAACTGGTACATTCTACGTTTTCCATTTTGCTCCCAGACCACCATGGAAGACCGCAAATCAAAGCCATCATTATATACCAAATTCATGTCATAATTATTATTACACTGTATTGTAATTATTATAGGTACATTTCAAATTCACAGTTTGTACAATCCGAATTAAAATATCATGCTAAGAAGCGACACAGACACAGAATATTATCAGCATATTTCTTGACTAGCAAAATTTACAGCGAGTTCACATACATTTTTCACAACTCAATGGCGGCTGAGAATTCAATAAAATTGGAATGCGGTATATTAAATCAAGTTTAAGTGACGAAAGTAGGTATCTACAGCATTTACGAGGAATAAGAAGCTTGGAAGCAAAATCGTCCACTGCTGGATATAACATCTCTACGAAGATCGATTTTGTGCTGCCTATAGCCAAAGACTTCGCGAGATCTTTACTAGATCGTCCGTCCATCTTGCGGGAGGCCTTCCCACACTCGTATTCCGGTACGCAGTCTCCGCTCCAGATCACATTCAGATCAGATCAGTTCCACTAGCAAGTGCCACTTAATAGACACTATTAAAGCGTATTAGTAACAGCGTGTGAGGTATAACCCGTATAACTATAACTAGATAGGGAAGTGAGGGGCAGAGCCGTATCCTAAAAACGGCAATTTGCAGGCCTCAATCTGTCGCTCAAGTGTGCCGGCCTGACTACCAAGGTCCTACGTAAAGACTACACTTTCAAAACAGATCAACATTCGGAGTCGGAAGCCGTTAACGCCGTATAAGTGAAGATCCATGGAACAGTTCGTTTAAAACACAATCCCTCATAATAAATAAAATCTTCACGGTAATAAAACAGCCTTTAGCCAAGTTCGATCTTAAATCGAGAGAAATCAAAGACGGATTTATGTTCTGCGCCGGATTACCGTAGAAGCATCGGAAATTCCGATATGTGAGCATTAGAGGAGTGGGATTTATAAAGCGAACGGTCGAAACAAGAGCTCGGCTCTTACAGACTCGGGCTTATAGGGACGGATGACAAAATAATGGCTTTTAGAATACCGTAGCAGTACCAGAAACGTCGAGCACCCATGAGAACTATTATTATATCCTTGGAAGTTGAGGTATTATTTAACCATTTTTCGGTAATTAGCCGTAATTATCAAAACTAAGATACGGCGTGGCTGACCAATCAGAGCACTGCAATAGTTCTGCAATAGCATTGTAGGCTCTGCTTTGTAATAGTCAAGCGTGTAACAACTAATTCTACGCAAACGGCGGCCCGTGTTAGGGTTGCGCCGGTGACAGCAAAGCTATTTAATTCGCCTTGGAATCATCAGATAGGTATACTCCAATAATTTAGGATCAAATTGGTTGTTACAAGTAAATTTATCTAGACATTAAGGAAACTTTTTAGATAGAATAAGAAATATTCTGAATTTGTCTGCTTTACGTTTTCAGCAAATTCAGGAATATAATATTTTGCATGCTTATTAGAGCAGAGTATGGTAGAATAGCAATAATATTTATAAAATCTCATGTTACCCATATTCAGCAAATAAACCATTTCATTTCATTTCATTTCAGATAATTTACGCCAAAAGTGAAAACTGGACTACTGTGATTTTTTAGCACTCTCCATAAGAAAAAACACATTTTCTAAGCCTCATTTTGGTCGGAATCTGCGATGTTTTTCTATGAGCATATTCTATGTGGTGGTGGTGGTTTTGATTGTCATTTCGGTCACTTTTTCGTTGATTATTCTTTTGTGTTGTTGGTCTTTTTCTCGAACATCGACTGTACGCATAGGATTCAAGGAGAGCGTGGTTGTTTCGCATGACTTGGCCTTACTATATCGCGGAGTAGCGAAATAAAGTTATGGTATATAAAGATCCTCGTGAGCAGCGAGCTAAAGACCAGCAGCCTAGCTGGCGTCAGGTGTCAGCCTCGCGACTCCATAAACTCATCTGTTCAGCCCTCGGTAGGAAGTCTCACCTGTTATCTGCGGCGCGATGACGCACAAGGTCCTCGTGAGCAGCGAGCTAAAGACCAGCAGCCCAGCTGGCGTCAGGTGTCAGCCTCGCGACTCCATAAACTCATCTGTTCAGCCCTCGGTAGGAAGCCTCACCTGTTATCTGCGGCGCGATGACGCACAAGGTCCTCGTGAGCAGCGAGCTAAAGACCAGCAGCCCAGCTGGCGTCATGGTGTCAGCCTCTCGACTCCATAGACTCATCTGTTCAGCCCTCGGTCCTGGAACAAGGCAGGTGAAACTTAAGAACCTTTTCATTAAACTGACTGACTGGGATGGTGGGATCTCATGCAAGGACCGTCCAGTTGCGAACGTCTTACTCGCTAATCCTGCATGCATACATACATAAATAAATCATATCATTTCCCCTAACGGGGTAGACAGAACTTTGGGTAACAGGACCCGAAGGCCACGCTTAGCATGAGTTGGAAAGAGGAACCCAAATGATGGTGGCTTTCTAGCCGCATTGCACATGATTCCTAAGATTTTCATTAATTCCCTCAATGGGCTTTTACCATTTGCGCGGGAAGAGAAGCAACTGGTATATTCTATGTTTTTTCTTTGCTCCCAGACCAGCATGGAAGTTAAGTTGGCGAAACTTAAGAAACCTTTTATTAAACAGATTGACAGCCAAGCCAGTGGGAGCCAGTGAATTACTGGGACATGTGGTTTTCCATGTTAGCCCTCTAGGTTGGCAACTAGAATGGTGCTTACCATCAGGTAACCCACAGGCTCGTTTGCCCTCCTTGTCGAAAACAAAACGAGTCCAAGAACAGTGGCGTAGCTAAGAACGTATTTAACGTCTTATCTTAACTATTAAAAGAACAATCCTGACTGATTGACTCATCGGTGCCCTTCATTTTATATTGATGATTTAACACCATTTCTCTCTGCTGCTATGCAGTGCTTGCATGTCACGTTCTGGCATCGAGAGTAATACGATCAGGAATGACTGACACGAGAACAAAAGAAAAATAAAATTACAGTTTTACGTAGTTACGTAAATTCGCTTCATATTTCGAAAAGGCAAGTTTCGGCATGCCCGGCTCGGAGTCCGCATAAATTTTCATATTTTAATCTAATCTAAATTCAGATTGAAACTAGTCCAATCAAGTTATATCAAAATGGACGGCACCTATATTTGTATTAGAATGTTTGCAGTTAAACTTTTCTCACTTCGGTACGTTGGTAGCTGCCGGTAATTTAATATGAACCGCTGGCTTATTACTTTCTACAGAGTTTGTGTTTCGATTTGTAATGTGTATTTAGAAGTTTTTGAAGAGATACTTAGTGTGATGATTCATAGAATAACTATAGTAAATTAAAACATTTAAAAACCCACGCATAATCCATTCATCACACGTTAAAAAAATATGCCAAAAATGCCTTGCATCATTTTGTAAAAGAGCTGACACTCTTCAAACTGCTAAACCGATTTTAACCAAAGATATCTAAGAACTACAGGAAGAAAACTGGCTTTCGAATGAAAACCGCATCCAAATCAGTTTATCCGTTTGAAAGCTACAATACCACAGACACACAGACATCGACATCAAACTTATATCACCCCTTTTTTGCGTCGAGGGTTAAAAAATAGCAGCTATATAAAAGGTTGGATTTCTTCGCGATCGATGTTTGTTCGGGACTTTATTTCATTTGACACGTTATCAAATCATCTCATCTCATTTATTCGGCCTATATACCACTGCCACTGCTGGGCACAACCTACCAGAATGAGAATTTGGGCTCAAGTTCCCACGCGAGCCCAGTGCGGATTGGGAACTTCACGCGCACCACTGAATTGCTTCGCAGGTGTGCGCGGTTTCCTTAAGATATTTCACCGAAAAGCTCATAGTATATTTCGAATATAAAATCGCACATAAATTCCGAAAAACCCACGACCTTCAGCCTGAGCGGCCACGGGTTAGGTACCATGGCTTATGCGTTATTAAATTCGATTAAATAATAAAATAATCGATTGAAATACAACGCGGTAACACATACAGCCATAATCTAGGTGAAATGTGACTAAGCCAAAAACAAAACGATGAAGACACAAAGTCAAAATTATACGTACACACATACATACTGTAGGAACTTGAGTTTGTTTGTACAAAGGTTCGTACAAACAAACCAGCGTGCTGGCAGGTAATGCAATTATTTGTAATTTCAGTTTAGAATTTTAATGGAATAAAGAAACAAAGTGTTTCTTCAGGGCATTACCTGGACAGCTGCCTCCGAAGGCATGTCTGTTGTGTTATAAATATTTTAAGTTCCTAAATCTGAATATACGGTTAAACCTTAACGTTTTATTAATTACGCGCTGCGTGGAATTCCCGTACTCACGCTTAAATCCAGGAGTTCCCTTTTAAGTTAGTGTAGACCTGGCTACAGCCCTCACAATACATACCGTTACGCCCCTTTCCCACAGGGGTAGGCAAAGACTACTTTGTTCCACTTGCTACGATCCTGACATACTTCTTTCGCTTCATCCACATTCATCAATCTCTTCATACATGCTCGTCGGTTACTATACGTACCTACCTACATAATTAAGCGATCGGGTTAAGCAGTAAGCCGATACGTTACAAGAATTATTTTTAATTCAAATAAAATACTAAATAGTAATTCGATCATGACACCACCACATAAATTGATGCTTAAATCTCGTACGAGCACAAAATTACCTCCTGTCAGAATTAACGCTAGTTTTCCAATAATTGTTCACCGTGCTTCATTTCATACGTGTCCATTTGTAGCCAACTTATGGCGTGCTAGCATTTTAACTGTATGTGAGAAGATACGTGTTTTATCGGGGGAATTTGAAATCGCCGACAGTGAATTGGCTTCATACGTATTTTCTGGGCTGATTGCAATGCTTTGGAAAAAAACGTGGGACTAGTTCCGAAGACTCTGATTATAACACAAAAGTACGTTATAAAGACAGGTAAGATAGGTGCTTTATAACTTGTTTCCTGATTCAGGGATTACAACCATTTATTTTAATGGAAAAGAAAAACAAATCATAATAATAACAGTCAAAACTTAAATCTAGCTAAAACTATTATTAAATTAATAATAAAAAAAATCTCCCATATCGCCGCCAATGGGGAGAGTGCCTAGAAGGCTAGCAGCATTGCCACGTTGTATGGCGATGCTTATTCGCTGAGCGAAATATTGGCCAGCCCTCTGGTCACGGGAGGCCTCCATAAGGCGCTCCGAGATATCTTTGTACACACGGCGCGCGCTTGGCCCCCATAGCCCCAGAGTTTCGACTCCAAACGCCTCAAATATATAACTGCCTCCAAGCGAGCTATACTTTCGGCGTTTAAAGTCCTCCGCTGAGGCCACAGCAGAGCCAGCACGATTTTGGGTCCTTGAAAGATGGGTCTGAGGATGGGGTTGGGTGGGGGGATCGAGGGAATGGGCGTAATTCTTAGGAATTATATTATAGGCAATGCTGCTAGCAACCCATCACTATTCTGATTCCTTTTTCCACCTATGCGCCCACAATCTTGCTAAACGTGGCCTGTAGATCTTGTTACCTTGGGCTCTGTCTACCCCGTAAGGGATAAAGACGTGATTTGTGTATGTATGAAAGATGGGTCGGAGCAAGAGTATCAACACAACAACACACATTTATTTTAAAGTGGACCTTAGTGAAGTAACGCTTTAGTCAATCAAGCAGGTCTTTGAGTACCAAAGTCAGGTTACCCAGATACTGACACGGAGTGCTCCCGTAACGCCTCACATACGACTGAATAGGGAATCCGTGTGGTTTTTAGTGGGTATGCCTGCCGTCGCGGGAGAGCCCCACATACCCCCGGTAAACCCGTACCGGGCGGATGCATAAGGCGCATTTTCCACACCATAAAAAAAAAGCTTACCCAGATACTCCCTTGCGTTTACGCGATACGTTTCTTGCGGCTATTTCTAGATACTCCGAAGCTCAGCGAGTTTGCAAACACGGAAATTTAATCGGAAAGTTTCAACAACATCAAGCATCTGTAACTTGTTAGATAAACTAATCTCAAAAGTTTGCGGGGCAAAGAAACGTTACATGTGAGGAGGGTCGTTTGAAGTTTGTCAGTTTTTTGAGAAATTTGGGGCTGGGGTGAGATTAACAAATAAATACTCTATCTTAATAGATAGAGTTTATTTTGTAGCGACCCTAGCGCCACTAAGTCGATACAAATAGCTAGCGTCGATGACGTCACAATGTTCTACATCGCATGTTCTATATGCATAAATACAACTTCCAACTCTCATCCTTCTTCTTCTGTTTTTCCTTCTCCTTCCAAATCTGTATGTTGTGACACTCTCCACATTTTAATAGATAAGTAAAGCCACCACCAGCCATATTTCTATTTTCTACACTT
This sequence comes from Pandemis corylana, assembly GCA_949127965.1. Taxonomy (NCBI): domain Eukaryota; kingdom Metazoa; phylum Arthropoda; class Insecta; order Lepidoptera; family Tortricidae; genus Pandemis; species Pandemis corylana. The sequence continues at coordinate 7,870,502 of OX421873.1, forward strand.
AGTTTCATTTATTGTGCCTAAAAAATTACAATAAAACAAGAGTTTGGTGAAAGAAGAATTCTATAACACGGAAACTAAATCTGGATTCCGATGGAACCTTGTGGCTACGATCTCTAAAACTGGCACAGCGCAATGTTTGCTTAGTAAACAAGCCAGAATTATCCCTCCCCAACATCGCCTTTTAATACATCTCGCAGATAAATTACCTCATTGATTTTGTGAACACGCCTCGAGCCAGCACAGCCATGAAAAGATTCGGAAAAAATAACAAGAGCAGAAGGAAGATTAACAAGCTTCATTAATTATCAAGAGACATTCCAATTTACGCAGAATTAAGATAAAATAACGTAGGTATTAAGTATATTTTGTTTTACGGACCCTGGGAGTCGTGAATGTTATATGGGCCTTAAATTGAGTTTTAAATTTGTTTAAATGAAATTTGGCGAACCTACGGTCATTTCACAGACAAAATGCCCAAGATTAAGGGGGTAAGTCGTTTATGAAGAACTAGCGACCCGCCCCAGCTTCGCACGGTATATTATGCATGTATTATACACAAACATAAACCTTCCTCTTGAAACACTCTATCTATTAAAAAAACCCGCATCAAAATCCGTTGTGTAGTTTTAAAGATATAAGCATACAAACGGACTTTGGGGACAGAAAAAGCGACTTTGTTTTATACTATGTAGTGATTAAACGCGTTTCTTGTATTTCGTCCGACTTAAGTCTGTACGTAGCATAAAAATATATATATTAAAGAAGAATAAAAACTCTGTAAAAATGGTCATCGCTCAGCAACCTAGTCGAGATACAGTTGACTGTAAACAGTTTTATATCCTCAAACGAAGAAGGGTGCTAAAAGAAACAACAAAATATCTACCGACTTTAGTTTCTCATCTAAATGAGACCAGCTCTTGCCCGTGACTACGTCTGCAAAGAATTAATTTATCGCTTCCTGCGGGAACCACGCAATTTTATCTATATGTTTCTGTGTCAAATAAGATCCGGATCTGTCCAGGGTGAGAGAGTTATAAACATCCAACCATCCATATTCACAAACTTTCGCATTTATATATCCTAAGATTATTGAGATTATTGAGATTATAATCTATCAAGATTATTATTGAACGTCACAGAAAGACAAGACAAGATACAGTGTGTAAATTTCATACTGACGTAATAGTTTATCGAGATGTAGTTGACGAGAATGTTATTTTATTAGTACCTTTTTCTATTGAAGCGTAATAGTTTATTTAAAGTTTGTCTTAGAAGCAATTTCATTTGACAAAAGTGTTATGACGTTTACGTAGGTCGGTACGTTAATTTAATCGACACATTGTGCGATACAGTGCTTGCTAAACTAATTAGTAAAAAAAATTAAGGATTGCACTCCGGGAGTGCTGGCAGAAGTGAAAATTACACACATGCACACGTGCGCAAAAAAAAACAAAAAAGTGCACAACGCACTTCAAAGAGAAAAAGAAATAAAAACTTTTTCTACACGAGATTCGAACCGCTGTCACCGGAACTAACGCACTGTTTCACACCTTATACCACAAAGCCAAACGTAATGAGTGAGAGACCAAATCAACATACGTATTATCCTTCGTCTTACTTGACGGGAATTTAACATTTTTTACCCATCCCAATAGAGCTCAACGCCACTAAAGAAGTCATCACTAAAACAAAAAATGAACGCGACTCTAGCTTCATTCGTATTTCAAAATAGGCTCTTATAGGACCTGCGGCTGCGATCCTGGTATTTTATCTCTCCCTCTATCTTTCCTTACGCGAGTATAACATCCCAAAAAATGCTTAACGCCGCTAAAAAGTTTTCACTTCAAAAATTGAAGTAATGTTGCTGTAACACAATGTATTTACGTTAATTAATATATAATTATTAGTTGTTAAAATATATACCCATATGGAACTTACGCTATATATTTTTATATAAGTATATTTAATTTAATCGAGTCATCGAAAATCTTAGGAATAGTTTTATAAGCGTTGCGGCTGGCAACCCATCACTATTTTGATTCCGCTTTCCACCTACACGCCCACAATCATGCTAAACGTGGCCTTTGGGTCTTGTTACCTCGGGCTCTGTCTACCCCGTAAGGGATAAAGACGTGATTCATGTATGTATGTAAATTTACACACTGTATGATGACCGAAAGAAATTTGATTTAGATTCCGGGTATAATTATAGCCAGTAAAAAAAAAACCCTTTTTGTATCCCACAGGGATACAAAAAGACAGTCGTCAGATAAAATAAGATATTATTTTGAAATGTGTATGACTTCTTCTAAAATTATTTTCAAAAGGGTTCGGAAAAATTAATTCACTGTGCCACATCCCTCTGCGTTCGAACCAAAGTTTGTTAGAAAGAGATCGCTATTAAGCGATAAGAACACCGCCGCCAGTATTTTACTCCGTTTTCATGAGATTATTTCACATAAGTCAAGTGAAATTTCACCTAATTCCAGTGGTTGGTATGACTTGGAATTCGGTAAAATGTAAATTACGTAGATTGCAGAACAATATACAAATACAACCGAAAAAAGCAGAAAATCGAGTTTTTTATTTTTATTTACTTAGATAGAGGCCTCGTAAGTAGTACGATACACATAATAGCGAGATAAGTAGGTAGGACAGGACTCTTACCAAATTTAGACAAATGACCTGTGTCTCACATTTTCTGGATTTTTCGATTTTTAAATTTAACTCTTCTTTTAGGCTGTCTTCTTAAGGAATAAAATTAGTTGCCATTTTTTTCTTAGGTCATTTTTTCTATTTGGCACATGACCAGCCTACTTGTCTCCCCCATAAGTTTGTCGTACTACTTGCGGGACCTGTATCTAAGTGAATAAAAAAAGAAAAATCTCTATTTCTGTTTTTTCTGTAGTGTACATTTTACCAAATTTCATGTCATACAAAGATAGATATCGCACCTCTATTGCAACAACGACGTAAATGCAAGTTTTGTGTTTTTTGAGAAAATGCATTTAAAAATTTTATTTCACTGTAATCACTGTAATTTTTTTTCGTTAGGTGTTTAGTAATAGTTTGAATCATAAAATAGTACATTATCATATAAGCCTTTTTTATAGTTTTATTTTATTTTTTTAAATCTTTTATTTTTTTTGGTTATTGCCATTTTATTTTGAAGGTACCTACATTTAAGTCGTTGTTCATCGAACATATTTAAAAATATTTAACTTTTGGCAAGCAATAACGACATAAATGCTTAACATTTATTATTAACTAAAATCAAAAATTAAACCAGCATTGTAATAAAATTGTTTAAATAAATATGCAGTTAAAATATAACGTAAGAAACATATTTTTATTATAAGCAGCAGTATTACCAACTAATTATAAGCAAAACAACCCAACGATAAATTCATAGAGAAATAAAACTTCAGTTCTGCATCAATATTCTTTATTTATTTTAAAACGAACAATCATCATAAGGAACACTTTTAATTGGCATATCAAAGTAACTATCTAAATAGTAGATTTCAAAAAATAAAGTGTAACAAAATAACAAAACAGCCACAATATTATTTGGGAACAACGTCGATATTACACTAAATATTTGATCTCAATTTTATGTCAGTATAATGTAAAAGTGACGTTTAACACAGATAAGTCAATATCGTATTGATAAACATACATTACTTGGGAACAACAATGACTTATTGCTACAAACGTCGATATTACGCTAAATATTTGATCTAATTTTTTATGTTAGTAAAATGAAAAAATGACGTATAACACAATTAAGTCAATGTCGTATTAATAAAGATCAATTTTACTTGGGAACAACAATGACTTAATTGTGACAAACGTCAATATTGCAAAGAATAATTTTATCTAAATATACATCAGTGACACGCTAAAAATGACGTATAAGACCTTTATGTCAATGTTGTTCTTTAAATCGCAAAAAAGTGAGGCGTAATTACCTTTGCGTCGATGTACAGCTGCGGGACAACTGACTTTCTCCACTCCCCGCGAACAACTGACCAATCAGTCATTGTTGGTTTCAATAGCCGCTCAAAACAATAATGACGCAACGCCCTCTGGTGGTATTTTGCGGGAAAAACTTAAAAGTCAATGTAGTACCAAAAAGTTCGATCGATTTCGGACCGTTTCCTATCATTAAGTCATTTATTGAAAATTTTGCATTTACGTCGTTGTTGCAATAGAGGTGCGATATCTCCCGACTAAGTTAGTTGTGCTACTTATAGTACACCCAGTATATTTTTCGTTTTATGACATTTAGGCGACTCAAGTATCTCAATATTAATATTTCAGCGGCTTAACTCGATCTGAACTCTTTTAACCCCAACGTCTGCGAGTAAATCACAACCAATTAATGTCAAAAGAAACAGTAACACTGCGGACTAGCAAAAAGTCGAAACAATAAACTCGATATTGCCCGGGATAAATATTCCCCGGGGCAAAAACTGTCCCGGTTTGGACACTTTCCAAATATCAGGGCCTGCCCCTACGGTGCCGGAATGCTAATGTAGCCCGGTTTTTCATTAATTTTATTGCATTCACGAGATTAGATTGAGCAGACGTTTGCGTTAAAATTGGAGACAGTTATTATTTATGGGCCCTGATCTCACTGGAATTTTGAGATGAATTAATTCTAGTTTGATGACAAGCACTAACACTTTGGAAAATGAGAAATGTAGAATTGATGGTAATTTAATAGCAAATTATTAACTATCCTTAGTGCTGCCTAGTCCCGTTTATCTTCTTAACCAGCTGCCCTTTTGTGCCCGTTTACTTTGGCATCTTAGCTTTTCTTTTAAAGCTTCCATAATAAGAATTTTTACAGCGCTAAAAATACGTGATATAAAATTTGAAAATTACTACTTACTTATTATTAATTATTATTACTTTTACTACTAATTGACATTTTTATATACCTCATTACACTAGCGCCTCTATCGGTGAATTCATACGTAGCCCACAATCTATAGTGTTATAGGTATCCAAGTAAAACTGGTTTACGAGATATGGCACCCTAAAACTACCTTCATATTTTATTGTAATATGACAATGGCAGCCGAATTTCATTGAAGACAAAGTGTAAAGAACTGCGGAAACTCATTTCCACAGTTAATGCGATTTTAATGTTTATGGCCTCATACATTATGTAAAGACGAGAAAATAGTTCTTCGAAGTCGCTGGCGACTTATAACGCTATAATAATATAACTATTATAATATTAAACTTTACGGAGGTATCCAGTCAAACTGACGAATGTCATCAGCAGGGCTACTGGCTTGCCTATTTTAAGGCAGTTGGGCACTTTATTGTGCAGAATTAGAGGAAAAGGCTACTTAAATTCCCTTCGGCTTGCCTTCTGATATAGTTGACGCCACTGCACTGATGGCTAGTACGAGAATACGCAAGAGGAGTGTCGCGCACGTGATAGACTACCCGTCTTTGTCATACTGTTTGCTCTCATCATCATCACGTTCTCATTGATAGCGCCTCCAAACTCATGCCGAGAACCCCCGAGAACACCCGAGAAGCGTGAATGTGATCGCTTTCTCGCCGTCTCGTTCTCGCGCTCGGCCGTTCTCCGATCGGTGTCGGTATTTTTGCCCGCTTCAAAGGGTTTCTCGGGCGAGAAAAGAGAACGGTATCACATTCTTGTTTGGTCTCAGTGCGACCGTGGCATTGACACGGTACTGTCGTCCATTCCGGATAATAAGAATGCGAATGAGAAGGTCGCATGAGTATAGATGCCTTCTCGGTTCTCGCGTAATTTCTCGGCAAGAGACTTCTCGGCGAGACTTCTCGCGTGAGTCTTTAGCCGCTATGATGTATCTGTCAACGGCGAACCCTGCTAGCTCTAGAGGTGAGAACCAGAAAGGCTGGCGAAACCAAATTTGGTTTTAAAGGTGCGTCACGGCTAGGGTTGCCATCTCTAAAATTTGGAAAACAGGACAAGACGCGTGAAAACCCCGGATTTTAGAGTCCGAAAGCCGGACATGTCAACAATATCGTGACGGGAGGGGTGGGGGAACGGTGAAATAGTGCGTGTCTCGCGGGCGGCCCAAATTTTTTTTTTTTTTAAAACCCGGTCTACAAATGAAACCTTCCTCGGACGCCCTCTAAACTGGGACAAATCCGGGGAAACCCGGACGGATGGCAACCCTAGTCACGGCGCACAGTACAATTGACCCACGGAGTTGTAGGTGCACGTGTAGCTAGCTGTTCGTTCTAGAAATAGACAGGTGGACTACCTCGCGCGCACAGCCTGTCGTGCTAGCCGTGCTGTTGTTAGTATTCCTGGCTAAATTTAAGACACCTAGGGTACTTTATAAATAACATAAATACTTACTAACCTCCTTATGTATAAAGTACGTATACCAGGCTGATTGCAGCTAAACGATGTTTTGTCTGTGTCTTACAAAGGTTTATGTCAAAATTCCATATAAAGACAAATGACTGTATATCATTTCTATGGCTAAGAGGAATAGTTTAAAATCAAAACTTACCATGATGTGCTGCTCTATGTTTGTTATCTGCAAAAAAAAGAAAACGTTAGAAGCTATTGAAATAATTGACAAAACATATTTTACCTTGCTACTCCGCTACTCACGTGTAAGATAGCCAAGCCTGTGTGAAATATACATGTTTTTATGCAATCTCTCCCTCCGCTACATGCATTTTTGCATGAAAAACATATATATTTCACACAGGCTTGGTTATCTTGCACGTGAGTAGCGGAGTAGCAAGGTAAATAGTTTTTGTTCATTGAAATGGAGCTCTGCAAATTAACGCCTCATTCAATAAAACATTGAGATAATGGCAATAAAAACGACAAATCCTCATAATATTTAATGATCTACGAGTTATGAGTTAAATAATTCTGAAGATATTTTTAAACGTTAACGGAAATCTTAAGTTAATCATCTATTGTATTTACGTGTAGATAAATATATAATTTATGTCTGTGGCGATAAGGTTGACGTATAAAATATAAACGCAACATGTGTGCTGGCCACAGGTAACCCTAGCTGGCGCTTACCTCTCTCAAAGGTTAGGAGAGTTCAGAGAGGCAATGCGGCCAGCGTCTTGGGGTCGATGCCCGTGCCGGAATATTTTGACGACATATTTACTTTATAGTTTTATAATTAGTAGTAGTTTTAGTATTAGTCGGTTTAAAATCTTGCTTTGTATCATTATTTTTATTTTTATTATTTAAATAAATTTTACAGTTGTTTTTACAGTTAAGTTTTAGTTTAATTAATTTGTCTTGTACATTTATATTTATCAATAGTCTTTTGAGTGTCATGTTAATGTCTTTATCTGTAAATACTTTGTGTAAATTAAACTGCCACATCTAAAAGGTGATTTTTTATCATTTTTTTAAATTAAAGCAAATGTACTAGTTGTTTTTGGCAACATTGCGTGAAATCAATATTTAGGAATATAATTAATTAAAACTAAAGACTTAACCAAAAAAAAATTGACAATTTACAAAACAAGTTAGGCAATTTTGCAAACGAATGACAAAATATTCCTATAAGTAGGTTGATAACTGTTAGGTACATTTTTATTATGGCTCCCTTAAAAATATCGCCACCGATATAGACACACACACAAATCACGTCTTTATCCCTTACGGAGTAGACGGAGCCTTAGGTAACAAGAGCTACAAGCCACCTTTCGCAAGACTGTGGGCGTATATTAGGTGCAATGGAAACGGGAATCATAATAGTGATGAGTCGCTAGCCGCATCGCGTGACATTCCTATGATTTTCGCCCATTCCCTCAAAGGGCTTATATAAGTATAGACAGCCCGTCAAAATGTCCTCCCTCAGCCAAACTTCGCGCAACCAAAGCAAAATAACTGGCCAATGCATAAACACCGTCGAAAGCGCTTTCAGCGAATAATATATTTTCGCAAAACGCCAACTTTGCCCGCCATGCATTATTTGGAGGCGGTATTATTGAAAGCGAACTTTTAGTTGCGCGCCTCGTAGCGTGATTTTTAGTTTTGCATGAATGGTTGAATGTGTTCGTGCGGGGTTTTAGATGCATTAGTTTAGTAATACTCTACTATCCTACTAATATTATAAACGCGAAAGTTTGTAAGTATGGATGGACGGATGTTTGTTACTCTATCACGTAAAAACTTCTGAATGGATTTGGATAAAATTTGGAACGGAGATAGCTGATTAACATTATAGGCTATTTTTTGAAAAATTGCACAGTTCCCGCGGGATAGCGAAAAACTAATTTTATGCAGACGAAGTCGCAGACAGCTGTTAGTAGACTAATATAATGTAAGGCTCGGGGACCTTACACATCCCTTTTATAATTGTACCTATTTAATTTAAGTAGAATTTAAGTATTGTAGTAGTATTTCCATACATATATCACGTATTTATCCCTTACGGTGTGGAGCCTAAGGTAACAAAACCTTAAGGTCACGTTTAGCGTAATTCTGGGCGTATAGGTGAAAAGTGGAATCAAAATAGTGATGGGTCGCCTTTAACATGATTCCTAAGATTTTCGCCCGTTCCTTGATGGGTTTTTACCACCTGCGCGGGAAGAGAAGCAACTGGTACATTTAATACCTATTTTTCTTTGTTCCCGGACCAGTATGGAAGGATTTGAGTATAAGAGCAGCTTAATGTATTTTATTTTGAAAAAATTACGTTCTGCCAAGTTCCTTGCGGCGCATTCTTCTTGGCAATGATGGTCTTTCCGAATGCGCTGGTGGTTTCTAAAGAGACATGTCCGACAGAGCCCGCTGGCGGGCATTTGCTAAAATAAATTTTGAAGTTTGAATTTTGAATACTATGAGTTAGAGTTGCCGCCAAATTAATTATTGTTTTAATCGAAAAATGCCTGCTAGTCTATTATTTTATATTATATTATATTAATAAACGGAGGACGTCCACCCACGAGGTGGACGGATGACCTGGTTAAAGTCGCGGGTTCACGGTGGGTGCAAGCCGCTTCCGACCGAGGCAACTGGAGGTCTATTGGGGCTTATGTCCAACAGTGGACGGTATGTATGTAGGTTGGAGATAAAAATAGAGTTGCAAGATTTTATTCCATATAAAGTAAATTTAATCTACCTAAGGGCTTTAAAAACAATGGACAATCAGAAGTTGTTTTTTAACAAAGCCCTAACTTTGCCTAAGAACCTTTTTCCAGGCCTCCAATATCCAGTTAATTACGTTTCCGCAGAAAAAGAAAAACTCAGCAAGAATAAACCCAACGCTTTGCACTTAATTTAACTTTGGTAACAAACCATATTTACTTAGACTTTTATTTTTATGAAAAGACTGTAGCAAAAACGCTTGTGGCAGTGTTATGTCCTTTTTACAGGCGAAGGCGTGTCCTTCGACAGCAATACAAGTGGAAAGGGAAATTAAAATGGTGACGGGTTGCTAGCCGCATCGCCTGCAACATGATTCCTAAGATTTTCGCCCATTTCATGATGAGCTTTACCCATTTGCGCGAGACGAGAAGCAACTGGTACATTCTACTTATTTTTTGAGCATGGAAATTAGTAAATTGTAATCGAAACTTTTACAATTTTTTTTTTTTTTTGTTCGCATTATATTCAAACAACTTAGCATTTTAGTATTAGCATGCGTAAAGGCACAGAGTTAGCAAAATGATAAAATCTTAATCCTTTCGCCGTTTTACCTAATCTCTGTTTTCTTTCGCGAAACTAATCTAAGAATAACCTTTTCTACGAAACTGTTGACAACTTTGCCCCGTGCAAGTTTAGCCGTTGTTTGTACAGAAAGCGTATTACTTATTTTTGAGAGAAAAAAGATGAAGAAAAAGTTAATTTGCGACAATACAAAGTAGTTACAAGCAAGAAAAACTTAGGAAAAAAACTCAGCAAATTTTGGCTGGGGTCTTGGAAATGTAATTAACAGTTACAATGGCAACATTGTTAGTTATTAGCTGCTCCTCGAGCTCCACTCACGTTCCATTTTTTTATTGGATTTTATGTTTTTTTCTCCTTAAAAGCATTCCGTGGAACTGACATATATTATGACACATGAAAAAAAAATAGAAAGAAAGAAAAAAGTTTATTTATGACAATCACAAACCATCAAATAAAATAAATTAAACAAAATAAATTATCACAAAAAAATAAATTGTCACAAAATGATCCCAACTCAGCATTAGCTCAGTATTAGCAATAGCCGAATTGATTCAGCCGTTCTCGGCTTTTGCGCAAATCACTAGACGGATCGCCCTGAAATTCGAAATCCAGAATTATGACGTAGGCGTCCGTTATGAAGGGATTTTGCGACAGGGCCGGATTAAGGTGGTTTTAGGGCTCTCGCCAGTTTGTATGAAAGTCCTTGGTTTTTCGAACTAGAAACCTGAAATTTGAGCAGAAAGTAGATTATAGACCGAGACACGTCATTTTTTTCAACAGGGCCGGATCAAGGTGGTGTAAGGGCTTACGCATTTTAATAAGGCCCTTGTTTTTTGAACAAGAGACCTGAAGTTTCACTTTTGCGAAGACACACACAACGCTGATGATCAATTTTTTGTGTCAGTATTTTTTGTTTATTTTCTATAAAATTGTGTGTATGCTCTTATATTTATGTGTCTTGCAAAAACGAATAAATGCCTTTTTTCTTTCTTTATTTAAATTTATGGAGGAGGTAGTTTATAGAAGACGTCACTTTAGAAGAGATTTTTGCACAGAGCCACTTAGGAGGTTTTAGATTTAAATTGCAAAGTTGTTTGCCGATCATCGAAGTCTACGCGAACAAAGTCGTGGGCAAAAACTAGTTTATTTATAACAGTAACACGCTCCACCCCATCATGCTAATTTTGCTCCTAACAAAACACATTCACCGAGCTCATCCCATACAAAATCCCGGCATTACCTTTAATTTCCTTAAATAAAGTTTCCATAGTCAACAGAATTTAAACTCCCAAGAATTTCCACTGTTTACGCACAGTTCGGGTGGAAACGGACCGGGCATTTCTACAAAACGACCGTGGAAGTTTTTAAAGTTGTTAAGTGACGAAAGAATTTCAAGTTTGCCAGGGTTCCGTTTTGTGTTGAACTTAGTTATTTCGGTATTTAACCTTTAGCGATGGTATTGGGGCGCCGTAGAATGACCAATCTGTACTAATACCTAATTGCAAGAAATTGGGAGGTAAATTTGGCGTCTTTATTGTTTAGATATAGAAGGTAATCTGTGGATTTACGGTACTGTAAAGGAACGTAATTAAAAAAAAAGTAAAATATTTTTAATGTTGGTAACATTGGAGATCATGGCACTCTTCCATTTCTAACTCTCTCTAACGAAACCTCTGAAGACCAAGAACTATTTTTTAATACCAAATAATACAGGTACTTAGTCTTAAAATTGTTTTATAGGAACACTAGCGACCCGCCCCAGCTTCGCACGGTATATTATGCATGTATTATACATATAAACCTTTCTCTTGAATCACTCTATCTATTAAAAAAACCGCATGAAAATCCGTTGTGTAGTTTTGAAGATATAAGCATACATCGGGACATGAGGACAGAAAAAGCGACTTTATTTTATACTATGTAGTGATACAGTATTCCTTATTAAGTTTCTCTCATTTTTATTACGGGAAGAGTGCAAAGTTCCCGTGGGAAGCCGTTCAAGTCACGGCAGCTATCACTTGACAGTCAAATTTAAGAGGTTTCCTTCCATTTCCTCTTCACTATTTTTACCGTACCGGTGTTTTTATAGAAAATCTCATGACGATTTTAAATCTGCATCGTGACTAGAGTTTCTATTTTAAACATTTATATTCATGTCATTTCTTCCATGCTGGTCTGGGAGCAAAGAAAAAACAGAATGTAGGTACCAGTTGCTTCTCTTCCCGCGCAGATGGTTTTTACCGCCATCAAACCTATAACATATATCACGTCTTTATCCCTTACGGGGTAGACAGAGCCTGAAGTAACAAAACCTTAAGGCCACGTTTAGCATGATTAAGGGCGTATAGGTAAGGGAAATCAAAATAGCGATGGGTTGCTAGCCGCATCGCCTATAACATGATTCCTAAGACTTTCGCCTATTCCCTCGATGGGCTTTTACCATGGAAGAGCAACTGGTAAATTCTATGTTTTTTCTTTACTCTCAGACCAGCATGGAAGACTGCATCGGGGTTTAAAATCTGCTAAAACAGCATGCAACGAAAAGCAAAGCGAGAGCGGGATCATTCATCTCGCATGAAAGAACTAGTCTCGCCAGTTCGCCTTTGTGCATATATTTAAGGTCTTTTTTGTGTCTTCTTTATACTTGTACAATAAAGCATTTACTTACTTACAGTCAAAGCTCCACGTAACCCTAAAAAACCACGCTCTCTGCATGATACCGCAATGCGTACGCATACGAAACGCTATATATATTATCGTTATCTCCCTCGCGGGACGCTCGCGGTACGCGGAAGCACTATTGGCCGCTGAATTATCGCGAGCGGTTCCGCCAACTAATTTAGACAAGATGGAGATTTTGGGAAAAAGTCAGATGTCTTAAGGGGCCTCGGGGCCAGATGTTTATGGCCTAAGGTCCAACTAGAGATGACAACGCTAAGAAATTATAATATACTAGCTGTTGAAAGAGTTTGTTCACCGGTATCCCGCGGGAAGTATGCAATTTTCCGGGATAAAAAGTAACCTATGTTTTGAGTTAGGGTACCAGCTATCTCCGCTCCAAATTTGATCCAAAACTGTCCAGTCGTCTCGGCGTGAAGCAGGAACAAACATACTCACTCAGTCACAAACTTTCGCATTCATAATATTAGCAGATACAATAGGATATGTCATGTTCGTGTCATGTAATGTTATAGGCGATGCGGCTAGCAACCCATTACTAATTTTATTTCCCTTTCCACTTACACGCCCACAATCATGCTAGACACGGCGTTGAAGTCTTTTTACCCTAGGATCTGTCTACCCCGTAAAGAACACAGACGTGATATATGTATATATCATGTGAATATATAATGGTGGTTGCGTGAATGTTTTCGCCAAGGTCGCCGTAAAACTACAATACCTACTATCTGTATATTCTTTGCATCAAACAATGTTCATAAAATATGTCCGCGTCTCTTGATAATGCAAGAAAATATTTGTATTTTAATAAAAATAACAACACCCTACTTTACTACGCTAGAATATTCATGAAACTTTATTACGAAGAAACACTACCACCCTTTATACCCCAAAGGATTGCAAATGCAAATGCTTTGCCAGTCTAAAGAACTAAGATAGATCTCATTACTCCGGAACACAGGAGCGCAAGCTCTGCTGCTTGTTGGCAGGATCCGGAAATGATGGTAGCGATACTAACGATCCGGATAGACCTTGCGCAAAGTCTAACTACACCTATTACAGTACTGTCCGTGAGCTCTTGAGTACCATTCTGCTTGTTTTGCTATCTCCCTCTCTCGGTTCAAACCTAGAAGAGTACCTAAGTGAGACAGCAAGACTATCCCGAATGGCCTTCTAATAGCGGCTACAGACTCACGCGAGAATTCTCGCCGAGAAGTCTTGCCGAGAAATTACGCGAGAACCGAGAAGGCAAGCGACCTTCCCATAGAAACCCCGAGAAACCCTTTGAAGCGGGCGAACATACCGACTAAGGTCGGAGAACAGGCGAGCGCGAGAACGAGACGGCGAGAAAGCGATCACATTCACGCTTCTCGGGTGTTCTCGGGGGTTCTCGGCGTGAGTTTGGAGGCGCTATAAGATCTCCCGGACTGTACCAAATTACTTACTGAAATACAGTACCGTACCTGGCTATAAAGCTCACATCGGTCTTCTCGGTTAATTTTGGCTTCGTAGAGCGTCGTCTCGCTTACGTGATGCCATTTGTCTCCGTAGAAATAGTTTGTAAGGCATTAGTTCACCTATATCACAACAGATGGCGCTGTTTCGTGCGAGCGACCACCCTGCATCGCGCTGTTAAGATTTTTTAGCGAAAGTATAAAGTCTCGCCAGTTTGAAGTTATTATTGAAGATTAAACAACACCTTAAAACATTGTGTTTGATTTATTCCATCTCTTTCCAAATACCGAAGATAAATCTTTATGGCCGGGTACTGTAAGCTTATTGATTTACCGGCTACCCTCTAAACATTTATTTTCTGTCGATTCCACTTACAATTCCTCTAGGTTGGCAACGCATCTGCAATCCCTCCGGGGTTGCGGGTGTCTATGGGCAGCGGTGATCACTTACCATCAGGTGACCCACTTGCTCGTTTGCCTTCCTATTCACATAAAAAAAAAAAAAAAAAAAAAAAAAAATTTCTCAACCTCTTTATCCTTATTGTTAAACCGTACAAAAACATGGTTAGCATTTATTTCCGCAATCACGACATTTTCGTATATTTAGCAATACGGAAACGATCCATCATTATATTTTTCTCCGCCGCACACATTTTAAGGGACGAACCATATTGAACAAAGATCGATGCGAACCCGACACCGAGGCACTTAAAAACATCGATATCTCGATATTTACGTAACAAATTAAAACATAATTGGACATTTTTCCATTAATTGGAAAATCGCTGTCCCATGCAAATGTATAACAAAAATGTGTTCAATTTTCTTAGGACTACTAGTAACATTTGTTTGGGATACCTTTGTATGGGGCAGTTACTAATTAGGTACTGGAGAAATGCCTAATTATTAAAATGATAATGTATTTTTACTATCTGTTAAGTAATTAACTGTCTCTACCGCACACGTGCATTCAAATTACTGTAAAATGATGACAGGCACTGAACCGGAGTCACGAAAACGCATAATATGCGTTGCTGGTGTTGCAAGTCAAAGACGGCGAATTGACTTAAAATTAAGTACGGGTATAGTCAGGCTTTGTTAATGTGTCCCTGTCTTGCAGTCTTGCAGGTGTCCCTGAGCGATGGTGATTACTTTCCATCAGGTGACCCGTCTGCTCGTTTGCCCCCTCTTATATAAAAAAAAGTTGAGCACTTTATGACTGGAAATTAAATTACAAATAAGACAGATATTTACACGACTAATTCCCTCAAATCATTTCAATTTAAGCCATCACAGTGATACAGTAACTACAATACAATATGTTATGAATTGTGCACTTTCGTCTACATAAAGTTATGCGAACCGATCATTCGGTCAAGAGGTACACGTCAATGTAAACCGTTTCAAGCGCCATATCGAGCAACATGACATGAGACAGATCTAATCGATAGCTCCCTAAATCTAATAAAACATCGATGATTATGGGGCATCCCTATGTCTTTCCCTGTTGAGTGCACACGCGTGGCCATTTTGTGGATAATTCGAACACGCCATTTTATAAATTAGACATTTTATTGTTTGCTTCCGCTTTGCGAGCGTATACATTATTTTGTTATTTGATACGTACAAGGCTCGGCATTTTGTTGTAGATTAGTATTTTTGATGAATAGGGTATATGCGTGTGTTTTTTATCAAAATATGAGAATATCATAAAAGAGATGACGAAAAATGGAATTAAAAGTAATGTCGGGCAAGAAATACGGAAAATATAAAGAAAGAAAGAAAGAAAGAAAGAAGACTTTTATTCCTTTTTGCAAGACACACAAATAAAAGAGAATATACACAATTTTATAGAAAGTAATCAAGATAAGAAAAATAGATCATGAGCGTTGTGTGTGTGCGTATAAGAGTTTTAAGAACGCGACGAAATTAAATTTCTATACGACACTGAATATTAGAACACAGAAAAATCCGAAAAGTAAAGCTATGGCCGGAAATCGAACCCGGATCCTCTTCATTCCGTGACGCGTGCTAAACGCGACCCCACTTATTATGCGGACCGTTAATTAATTAATAAGTTTGTCCGAGAAAATTTAAGTTTGGTACGAAGGTAGCTCTGTAGCTCAGACTGTCTAGTTTATTGCACTGATTTTAATATTAATGAAAAGACCTTGTTAAAAGTAAATTTAATTTTAATTGGAAAGAATGTGTACAGAGAGCATGGCGGAGCAAGAAGAAGGGAAGAGGGCGCTAATGTCGCCGCTCTTTTAACTTACATTTCTTAAATTTCTAAATGTCACTTTCAACATGATGATTCCTTTACGGAGTGACGTGATCAGTGTTGTGTGCTGCCCTACATTTGACAGTAATAAAAATGACGATGAAAACGAGGGTAGTTGTGCGCCGCTGTCAGTTGCGTCGAGCAGCCGCGCGAACAGAGCGCTGGCGCGCAGTGTTCGTTTCGCTGCCGCCGGGGCGAGCGCTCCAGGAAGAAGGACTACGAAATAGTCCGAAACATGTCGAGCATCACTCGACTTTTTATACGTGAGTTATCCGTTTATGTGTAATAATTTCTAAATGTCAGTGAAAATTAGAAGTAAAGCTATGGCCGGGAATCGAACCCAGATCCTCGTCATTCCGTGACGCGTGCTATACCCCTACACCACCCATAGCAGGTGGGTAGTCTCCGAATTTTTCTACCTGTTACTAACTGTCACGTGACCTACCACCACCACGTTACTATGCGAATTTTTGTCGCTAAGCGTCATCTGTTTGAATAATGTGTCTGTACGACACAATTACAAACTCCCATGGAACATCTACTGCCCACCAGGGACGAGAGAAGGCGCTGTTTTTCAAATGATATACTATCAAATGAATCAAGAAATTTTATTTCTTGATTTTTATGTTTTACTTTTTCGGTTTTGCCGTTAGAAATTAAATTTCTAAATGTCAGTGAAAAATAGGACACATAGAAAAATCCGAAAAGTAAAGCTATCTTACATTTCTTGTTGGTGTTGCTAGCAATCTCCTCAGTCCCCGCGTATAGAAAGTTACTATGTCAAAAGTAAAACGTAGTACTCTAGGTCTTAGGAGGAGCACAATTATGTAATCAGTATAAAATGAGCTCACCCTGCCTATATTTTGGTCGGAAGCAAGGCTCCGCTAACACTTTTTGAATTTACTTGCAGAATTTATACGAATCCCTTGTTGTGCGTGTTCAATTCGCACTTGGCTGGTTTTAGGGTTCCGTACCTAAACGGGAAAAACGGGACCCTATTACTAGAATTCTCTGTCCGTTCTGTCTGTCTGTCACCAGTTCCAACTCACGAACGGTGATAGCTAGACAGTTGAAAATTTCACATACAAACACTGAAAACAGAATCCTACTAATATTATAAACACGAAAGTTTGTAAGTATGGATGGATGGATGTTTGTTACTCTTTCACGCCAGAACGGCTGGACAGAGCTGGATGAAACATAGATAAATTATAGTCTGGAATAACACATAGGCTACTTTTTATCACGGTGTTGAGGATTGGGGAACTGCAAATCACACGACCCAAGTTGCTGACATATCTCAAATTTATTCAATTGTTACAAAAGCTTTTTTAAAAGGTTTATAAAAGACAGTAAAAAAAAAGGTTATTAAAAAGAGTCTTCAACATCGCCGCCCACGTGTAGAAAACTACACAATTTGCTCATCTAATAGAGCTAGCTTCCTTATGGGTCTCTTTAGGAAGCCTCCCTTTGTAGCCACCTCAGCGACGCGCACGACTCCGTCTTGTCCCGGATAAACTGTAGTAACTCTACCCATGGGCCACACCCCCCTTGGTAAGTTGGGATCCACGACGACAACTACATCATCAACCTTCATGTTCTGGTAATTGCCTTGACTTTTCTTTGGCCTTAAGCTGGGCAGATATTCTTTGAGCCACCTCGTCCAAAAGTGCTCTGAGAGGCGCAATACCTTCTGCCATTCCTTCCTCAGCGAGAAGACTTTATCATCAAGGCGAGCTGGTAACTGTTGGTTGGAAGACGAGCCAATCAGGAAGTGAAAAGGTGTGATACTCTGGCATTCACTGTTCTGGGCAACATACGTTAAAGGCCTTGAGTTGACCAACGCCTCAGCTTCCAAAAGAAGAGTATGAAGCAGCTCCTCTCTAGGAGCTCTCTCTTTCAGTGTTGCCATAAGAGCTGTCTTAACCGTGCGCACGAGTCGCTCCCAGCAACCGCCCATGAAAGGCGACGCAGGCGGTATAAAACTCCACTCGGTTTTATTGTTGGCAGCGAAATCTTGCACCGGCTGACTATAGAACTCGACCAAGTGTCGGTTGGCTCCAATAAACGATGTGCCGTTATCTGACAAGATCTTCCTCGGGATACCTCTGCGTGCCATGAAACGTCGAAGACATGAAATAGCAGAATCGGCTGTAAGACTTGCGACAATTTCCAAGTGAACTGCGCGTATGGTCATGCAGGTGAAAAGGGCTATCCAACGCTTCTCTCTGCGCCGTCCAATTGAAATGTCTACAGGCCCGAAGTAGTCCAAGCCTACATTAGTGAATGGACGGACATGGTGCTCTAGTCGGACTTCTGGCAAGTTGCTCAACGGTGGAATCTGTGGCGTTGCTCTGCGCTTGGTACACAACATGCATTGCCTGGCGACCGTACGTACTGCGCTGCGGCATCGCAGTATCCAGTATCGCTGCTTCAACTCGTTACAAACTAGTTCGTTAAATCTGTGTGCAGCTTTTACGTGGTAATGACGTATAAGAAGACGAACGGCGGGGTGGCGGCCATCAAGAATGACGGGTGACGCGGTGTCGAAATCAATGTTTCTCATAAACTTAATACGGCTGTCCAGCCTGAGCAAACCGCATTGATCGAGAACCGGGGACAAGGAAAATAACTTGCTTGACTTGGGTAAAGGTTTGGAGTCGTGCGTGAGAGCGAGTTCTTCGCTAAAACTGTCCATCTGTGACTTTCTGAGGATAGCATTTTCCGCTTCTTGGATGTCTAATGCAGTAAGAGGAGGAAGCTTTGGGAAAGAAATATTAGTAGGTGATTTGGAATTTGAATCTTTAAAACGTGCTAAAAGAGACCGAAACTTGTACGCGCATTGGTAAACGCGCGCGGTCGCACGCACCAAACGAAACCAATCGCTGAAACGCGATAGATCTGGTACAACCGATGAAGGTTGCTCAGAAATCGTTAAGCCTACCTGCGCCTTTAGAGGTTTTAGCTCTTCAAAGGCCGGTAAGTCGCGAGACGATGGTTCTTCAGGCCAGTCTGTAAACGGTAATAATAAAAAAGCAGGTCCAGAAAACCATCGTTTTAAATCTATATCACGGTCTACTAATCTTGTAGCATCGTCAGCAACATTTAAACCACCTGGTACATATTTCCAATTTGAGACGTCTGAAATTTCGGTGATTTCTCCAACGCGGTTCGCAACAAACGGTTTAAATGCTCGTGCATCACTGCGAATCCAACTTAATACCGTGGTCGAATCAGACCAAAAATAAGTTGCATTCGGTTGAATTTTGTGGCCAGCACAAATAGTACTAGCAAACCGAGCTGCGATCAGAGCTGCCTGGAGCTCGAGTCGAGGGATGGACGTGGGTTTCAAAGGAGCTAGGCGCGCTTTACTTCCAATAAGAGACAGCTTGACGGAGCCGTCCGCGAACGTAAATCGCCAATACGCAACACAAGAGTACGCTTGCTCACTAGCGTCAGCTAACACGTGAAGCTGCCGGTCACTGATGTCCTTACCTTGGAACCCACATCGATACCATCGGGGAATTTTAAAATCAGAAATTCCAGCTAGCTTTCTAGACCACGACAGCCATCTACGAACAGAGTCTGGTTGTAGCTCTGTGTCCCAATCAACACCAGTTCTCCACGTTTGTTGAAAAAGGATACGGCCCTGTATAATTAGAGGCGTAAGAAAGCCCAAAGGGTCGTATAGACACATTAAAAGAGACAATACTTTCCTTTTAGTCAGCTTCTCAGTTTCAGGTATTTGTATTGAAAAGCTGGCCAAACGGAAAGCATCGGGCTGTGGATGCCAAACAAGACCTAACGTTCTGATAAATGTTTCAGGGCCTACATGAACATCCAGAGGTGCCGCGCGTAGGTCTTCAGGAACAGACGATAGTGCAGCAGGCACATTCGAGACCCAGCCACGCATTTCCATTCCTGCCTGTTTGTGTACAGTAACAATATCAGCCGCGAGTTGCGTAGCTTCCTTTTCGTCGTCTATGCTGCCTAAATAATCATCCATATAGTGATCATTTATAATAGCCTTTGCCGCAGCAGGATATGACTCCTGAAATTCTTGGGCATTTTTATTTTTAATGTACAAAGCAGTACATGGACTACAGACGGCACCAAAAATGACAGAAGTCATTCTATATTCTTTTATCTCCAAGCTACAATCGTTTCTCCAAATAAACCGTAAAGCATCACGATCCTCAGTTCTTATTCTAATCTGAGGGAACATTTCCCTGACGTCAGCTGTCAGCGCGATACGACCTTCGCGAAAACGAAATAGAATGTGTAGCAAAGATTGTAGCATGTCAGGACCTGGTAGCAGAAGAGAATTCAAACTTATACCGGAAGTCTTAGCAGCTGCATCATGAACAACCCTAAGTTTATTTTTCTGAGGATGTACCACAGAAAAGTGAGGCAAGTACCAACGAATTGTTGGTTGTGACAACAAGTCGATAGCATCGTGGTATGTACCTCTAGGACACTCCTCAGCGTAACCCTTATCAATCATATTATTAATAAAAGTACAGTAGCCCTTTTTTAACTCTGCATCTCGCTTCATACGCCTTTCTAAACCGAGAAATCTTGAAAACGCCTGTTGGTAACTGTCCGGTAACTTTGGAATGTCCTTTCGCCACAACAAACCAACCTCGAACCTCGAAGAAGGCAACCGCTTAGCTGTAGATTCTAAAATCTCCATGGCACATCTTTCCTGTTCTGAACACAAGTCTTGGTCTGGCTTAGCAATTCCTATGGAGTCCAGTAGAAAATAATCTTTAATTTGCTCGTCCATAGAACGATCTATACGTTCAAAACAAGAAACGTGGCCGTGGTTAACGAAGTGGACAGGTTTTGTCCAGCTACTGGATTTGCCATGCAATACCCAACCTAAAACTGTGCGGGTAGCAATGGGTTGATTTTTGGAACCTTCTCTGACTTCCCGACTGACAGTTAAAAACCAGTGCTCAGCACCGAGCAGAATCTTGGGTTTTGCATCGACCAATGTCAGCTCGTCAATCAAATCGGTGAGGTGCGAGTATTGATCCACTTCGTTGCGGCTGACAGTTTGCGTGAACAGTGACAATGTGTCTATAGCTTTAGCGTTACTGACAGAAAATGCCTCAGTACAATGTTTGCCTCTGATTGAAAAGCTTACATGCTGAACAGACTTGCACGCCGACATGCCAGCGACACCGTCGACCTTGATCGAATCAGTAGGGCCTGAAGCACCGATGAGGCGAGCTACTTCGGAGTCGATCAAGGTTGCCGTGGAGCCGTCGTCAAGCAAGGCGAAGGTATTATACTTTCCTTTAGGTCCGCTCACTTCCACAGGAACAATTTTCAGGAATACACGAGTACAGTCAGCTGCATTTAAATCGTTCGATTCGCATTGGGTTACATTAGATATAGTCACAGTTTTATTTTTATTATCAGAATCAGTAACAACATTGTAAGATGAAGACGGCGACTCGTCGACAATGTGTGGCTCGTGCGGTGTCGACGCTGAGTGTAACATCGGATTATGAAAGCGTTGACAACCGTCGATGCCGCAACGGTCAATCTTACAAGTCTTCCATCGATGCGATTTAGATTTAAGGCATTTATAGCAGATCCTAGCCTCACGCAGCCAACACCACTTATCGTCCAAACTGAGCGCCTTAAAGTCCTTACAATCTGTCAAACCATGTTTATTTTTGCAGTAACGACACGACTCGTTATTGGATCGCATAGACGCCACGTTGACGTTTTCACGGCGACTCGAGCTATGAAATGGCAGATTGCAAGGTCGCTTAGCAAAGTCTGGGATCAAACCATACTTGTTGTGCTTATCTGCTTCAATATTCAAAAATTCGGATAAAAGCTGCAGTTTCGATAAAGACTGCTTGTTACTATAAGCGAAATCTTTCCACTGACTGTACAATATAGGTGTCAATTTGCTTAGAACACTGTGAAAAATTTCTATTGAGAATAAGTATTCTTTCTGGTCTAAGCTATTGATGACAGCTATACTGTTACGCAATCTACAGGCAAATAAGTTTAGTTCCTTTAGATCATAGCTTATCTTAGGCAAATCTCGCACGAGAGCGATCTCATGCTGCGCGATGACCTCGGGCCGCGCGAACGCCTGCTCCAGCGTGGCCAGCACCGCACCGGGCTGCTCCGCGGTGTACAGCAGCGCCGACACGCTCTCGATGGCGCGGCCGCGCAGTGCGCCCCGTAGGCGGGCTAAATTCTCTGCGGGCGTAAATAAATGTTTGGTATCCTCATACGTGCGCTTAAACATAAGCCACTCTGTGGGTTTTCCACTAAATGTCATCAAATCGATGTATTTATTCGAAAATTGCCTTACAAAATTCGGGTAAGTCGGTTCTGGTTTAGAATGATCAGTTTTTAAAGGAAATGAGTCCATGGGCTCTTTTTTGACATAAACCGTCGGCTGTTTGCAATATGTATTATTCGGCGCCGTATGCACAAAATCGCGCTGTGACGTTGCTGGAATCGCATTGTCGCGCATTACTTCTTTAACGGCCTCGTGTCTGGCCAAGTTAAAATGCGAGACGGGTTCATAAAAAACGTCATTCCTTGGCTCGAGCTTTATTTTGGGCTCGTTATTCTGAACGTCACTTACCCAGGATGCGACACGAGATGCCGCAGTAAGTGAAGCACGCGAACGTTCCTCATCCTCCCGAGCCGCGAGGCTGGCCTCCATCTCGAGCTGCTCCACCTGCTTCACCTGTTGCATGTAGTGGAGTTCGCGCTCCAGGTGCCGTCGCGCTAGCTGTGCCTCCGCAGCCAACCTGTGCGCCCGCACTGTGGACGCTGACCGCGAGGACAAGCGCGACCTAGAAATGACACTAGGATCGCAACTCGGGGGATTATTGTGAGTCGAAGCCATCGGAGGCGACCCGGAGCCGCGGTCGTCCGCGGGCGTATCAGTGGCGTCGGTCAAGACGTGGTCCAGTTCTGAGGACCTACCTAGCCCACCCGCGGGCGGCCCCGACTCCGAACGCGCCTCGAAAAATTCCTGTGGCTGAGGCAGCAACTTGGTCCTTGACCTGGTGATCATTTTCACTGTTCAAATAAGGCTCGTAGGACCAAAAAATGTTGAGGATTGGGGAACTGCAAATCACACGACCCAAGTTGCTGACATATCTCAAATTTATTCAATTGTTACAAAAGCTTTTTTAAAAGGTTTATAAAAGACAGTAAAAAAAAAGGTTATTAAAAAGAGTCTTCAACACACGGATACCACTTTTAACGGTCGTATTGTCATGAAAATTTACAGCAACATGTAATTTCTTTCAAGAGATCAAAGCTGCAATCACAAGCTAGTAACTTGTACAGTAAATGAAGTCCCTTCATCTCCTTGAACGCACAAGAGCTTGTAATCTAACTTGTTCCGTTTCCTAATTATTAACAAAGTAAACATCCTGCCGTAATTAATTAATTTCAAGCGAAATTTTGTTAATATAATTAATTAATGTAAGTCACTTCTAGTGGGGTGGAGTTTGTCGAGGGGAATGTTTGATTCAGATTCGGTTAATTTATTTTCTTAATTTACCGTTCCATTTAAATTGCCATACAAAATATCATTATAAATCAAGTCTTTTTCTGTAATGTGTTGGACAGAGCCTAAATGTCATTTGTACTGAGTGGGTATGTCAAACATACAAAATAATTATAAGCAAAGTCTTTCGGGTCGGTCGGTCTGTCTTACTATCTGTGTATGTCTGTTCGATATAAACTCAAAAGCACTAAACTATCATGCAGTTTTCACTCATTGATAGCGTGATTCACAAAGGTTTTGTGTGAATTGGTTGAAATATAATGACAATTGTTCGAAATGTCGGGAAAATCAGATTGCCTGGAATACCAATTTTAATTCTGTGCGGGTGAAGTCGCGGGCAATAGCTAGTTAAAACAAACTAAATGCATTATTTTTTTCTCATACATGCAATAAAATATTGATGTAATGTTTATTATAATAGGCCGCGAAGTTGACTAGTAACTAGACAAGAAGTATTTAATGGGATTTCATACAACATTGCAGGCCAAGGCCGGAAATACGCTCACTAATTTCCGTTCTACACATTATATTTTGTGGCACAGCATAGAGACAGCACAGCAAGACTATCAGCATTTGCTTTCTGTCGTTATGACAAGCTTTCTGTCGTTATGACAATGTTTGTTACATTTTGCTATTTTAATTTTGTCGTTTACTATTAGAAAAAATAAAACTTGAATTTTTTGAGGTTTTTAATTGTCCATTGCATGTTTGAGAAAAGTTTCTTCCATGCTGGTTTGGGAGCAGAGAAAAAACATAGAATATACCAGTTGCTTCTCTACCCGCGCAGGTGGTAAAAGCCCATCGAGGGAATGAACGAAAATCATAGGAATCGTGTTATAGGCGATGAGGCAAGCAACCCATCACTATTTTGATTCCATTTTCCTGCCCACAATCTTGCTAAATGTGGCCTGTAGGTATCTGTTACCTTGGGCTCTGTCTAAACCGTAAGGGATAAAGACGTGATTTGTGTATGTGTATGTATGTTTGAGAAAACTACGTATACAAACCTTGGCCACGAACGGATTGTTGGCTTCGTATCTCTAGATGGCCTCGTTAACACTCGGCCATCTATAAATACTCGCCCGGCAATAATATTATAATCACCCGTCCTGCCTAATATTACCAATTAAAATATCAAACTCGAACGCTGCTATTTTTATTTAACGCCTCTATTTCAGGGAGTAGCAAAGTAGGTTACCTACTAAGTTAGTTTAACATGAACTTCCGTAAAATAACGCCTGAACCCACACAGTACATTATAATTTTAAATATAAACAATATAATTAACGCAAAACAACGAATTATTCACGTCTCGTAAACTATATTTCTGTTCTAAGCTACTTACATGAATACTCCACGTATGAAGTTGTATATAAGTACCTAAGTTAATGCTTCATTGTTCAAAAATACAATTGTCAAAAAATAATATACACATTCAGTAGTAATTACAAGGGCGACCCTGTCCCTATAAGGGATCTCTTCATATCTACCATCCAGTTAGTTTTTATGTACATATGTCAAATGTCAAATTCATATGTCAAAGTGTCAAAAAAAAACATTTTTTCCAGAATCATTTAAGATTTACATCATTTTGGAAAAAAGCTGACGTTCTTTAAACTGCTGAACCGATTTTTACCAAACATGGCTAAGAACCACTTTAAGGAAACTGGCTTTCAAATGAAAAAAACTGCGTTGAATAAAGTTCATCCGTTTGGGAGCTACAATGCCACAAACAGACGCAGAAATCGACGTCAAACTTGTAACACTCCTGGAGTTAATGAGTCAAGTTTGTCAAATAGTACGGTATAATGAAATAGTACTGTACGTACAAAAGTTAATTAGGGTTACTGCTAAATAAAATAGCTACTTACGAAGCTCAATAGATACTTACACATAAACGGATAACTCACGTATAAAAAGTCGAGAAGATGGACTACGATATAGTCCGAAACATGTCGAGCATCACTTGACTTTTTATACGTGAGTTATCCGTTTATGTGTAACTAGCTGTTGCCCGCAACTTCGTCTGCATAGAGTTCGTTTATCGCAATCCCGCAGAAATTACGCAATCCGTTCTTAGAGGATGCCTACGTCATAGTAGCTTTATGCATGCAAAGTCTCAGCCCGATAGGTTTAAAATTGGCAAAGTTTCATACAAACTTTCATCCCCTATTTTATCCCCTTGGGGGTAGAATTGATCAAAATCCTTTCTTAGCGGATGCCTACGTCATAACATCTACCTGCATGCCAAATTTCAGCCCGATCCGTCCAGTGGTTTGGGCTGTGCGTTGATAGATCACTATGTCAGTCAGTGAGTCTAGTCACCTTTGAGTTATATATATTTAGATTATGATTAAGTCTCAATAGATCCCTCAATTTTCGATGTTCAAATCAAAACGGAAGCATAATTTCAAGAGCACTGATACTCAGTTCTTTTTTTTAGTAGCCTGGTGTCTCTCTGTTGGGCAAAGGCCTTCCCTCTCTTTCCACCAGTCTCTCTGTTGCAAGGCTTCCCCAGTCCGGTTCAAGACTCCAAATCGTCCCGCCATCTTTTTTTGGTCTGCCTCTACTCCGGTGCCCGTCGCATGGAACACACCCCGTGGTAGGTTTGTCCAGCGATTCGGATGCTTTCGGCAGACATGTCCCGTCCACTCCCACTTGAGTCTTGCGGCTTTCACCCCTACATCGGCAATTCGAGTCATGGTGCGCAGCGTGTTTCTGACTCAGTTCTTATTCGGGTCAAACAAAATTATACAAAGTAGACAGTTAATTAAAATGACGGTCGAAATTTAATTTTAAGCGTTCAAGAACTTTTACTTACCTATCTGCCCTTATATTCCCAAATTAGAAATTTGCAAATTTATGTCATGTCATCTCTGTTACGCTAATAGAGTTTAATAGGATAATGAGAGGGCGGCAAGATTCTAACTTCTTCATTCAGTGGTTTTAATTTATATAGTTTAGCATTGTTACAGTTCTTAGCTTATTAAGATTGTTAGGTCCGTTTGGATCACTACCACGATCTTACTAATCCTGCCGTCAAGCAGCAGTGCTTGCGCTGCTGTGTTCCGGCGGGGAGAGTAGGATAACAGATGAAATGGCTTATGAGGTAACCTATTCTGTAATTTTTCTGTTATTAAGATTTTATGTATGCGTATGTGTGGGTCTTCCATGCTGGTCTGGGAGCAAAGAAAAAACATAGAATGTACCAGTTACTTCTCTACCCGCGCAGATGGTAAACGCCCATCGAGGGTTAGGGCGATTATAATAGGAATCATGTTATAGGCGATGAGGCTAGCAACCCATCACTGTTTTGATTCAATTTTCCACCTATACGCCCACAATCTTGCTAAATGTGGCCTGTAGGTACCTGTTACCTTAGGCTCTGTCTACCCCGTAAGGGGTGAAGACGTGATTTGTGTGTGTGTGTGTGTGATGTACGCGTGTATCTTAAAGTACGCTTATTTCCTTGTTCTTCGGTATGTGGGATAAAAAACAGAATAAAGGGACGGTCGTAATTAACAAAGGGAATAAAGTTTGGCAGCTTTTATTTCCTGTGCCGTAAAGTTTGAATGTGACTGACGAATTAAACGTCAGTCAAGGAAGACGGAAAAGGGACTCAGGTGACCCGCCGAAGGACTGTCAATGTAAGTGACGAAAGTAAATTCAGATACCTATTTTCCAATTTACATTTTACTGGAAATCCATTTAGACAAAACATGCTTTCATAATTGAGTTTAGCTTCACCTGAGAACATAATTGTTTGACGTACACAATCACTATTATATAAATAAATATTTTAACTGTCAAATAAACAGAAAAAAAACAGAGAATTTACCAGTTGCTTCTCTCCCCGCGCAGATGGTAAAAGCCCATCAAGGGAATGGGTGAAAATCTTAGGAATCATGTTATAAGAAAGAAAGAAAGGAAGAAGGCATTTATTTCTTTTCGCTAAAAACACAAATATAAGAGAATATACAAAATTTTATAGAAAAGAAACAAGAAAAAAAATACAGACATTAAAAATAGATCATCAGCGCTGTGTTAGTCTCCGCAAAAGTGAAACGGTCGCTGGCTCAGCATTACGCCGAGGCGTTAGACACCTGCAGCACTGATTTTCAGCCAGAATCTTAACGCCCAAGATGAAAATAATTTTGCTCCCCAGTGGCTCATGAATACAACTTTTCACACCGTGTAAGGGTGGCGACCCTTAGATTATACTCGTAACGCGCGACGAACCGATTCGCTACGAGCGCCCTTCTTAGTTAGTATAAATGTAGGAAGAAAATGTTATTTTGTAGTTTAAAATGTTTATTGAAATGTAAAATATTATAATAAAATAAATGTTATGTTAAACTGTTGTTAGGTTGAATCACTAAAAGTAACTGACTAAATTATAGCTAAATATTTCTCAATAGAGAGAGAAGTTGCTATGCGCTGACAGCAATATTTACTAATTTGGGTTACACGCGCAGAGCGCCTAGAATTAATGTACGCTGACCGTACACACCGAACATCAAAAAACTTGAAAAAAGAATTCTAAATATACCTACTTAAACAGCTACCAGCATAGAAAATGGCGTGGTTTTACGTTTATCAACTTCAAAAAATTCATTTGCAAAAAACACTTAGAAAAGCCTAGTACAGAAAAGTTGCACTTTGATCCCTCTCGACTGAGAGCAAAACTTACTTTTCTGAATGAGGTGTGAAAAATATATTCTCGATTAATACCTCTACAGACTATGAGACCCTGCGTCAATAAATTGTCTAATCAAATAAGTTCCCGGAACAAGGGGTTCTATTACGTTATCTCGGTTCCTGTCCTAGATTACTAGGCTATTGACATTGGTCCGAGGCTTTGCTAATCGGATTTCAGCATTGAGTGTTCCTCGAAAATTAGAACGGGGTAGACTGGGGGCGGCCACGTGACGACAGTTAAACAGTTGACCTAGTCCCTGTTTTCGTACAAAAAGTTAACCAAGAAGCTTCTTCCGTAATATAAGGTATGTAAATAAATAAAATAAATAAATAAATATCTTGGGACAAATTACACCAATTGACCTAGCCCCAAACTAAGCAAAGCTTGTACTATGGGTACCAGGCAACGGATAAACATACTTATATAATGTAGTTTTTTTTTTTATATGATTAGGAAGGCAAACGAGCAAGTGGGTCACCTGGTGGTAAGTGATCACCTCTGCCCATAGACACCCGCAACCCCGGAGGGATTGCAGATGCGTTGCCAACCTAGAGGACTAAGATGAAATGCCTCTTGTGCCCGTAATTTCCCCGGCTGTCTTACTCTCCGCACCGGAACACAGCAGTGCAAGCACTGCTACTTAGCGGCAGGATTAGCGAATAAGATGGTAAATATATAATTAAATACGCACAACATCCATGACTCGGGCACAAACATTAATGTGGTAATGTTAATCTATTTGTTATTATTAGTACACGGATGATCGAGTTTTTACTCTCACACGTCACACATTTAAGTTTTTTTTTTTTTTTTTTTTTTTTTTTTATATGAATAGGAAGGAAAACGAGCAAGTGGGTCACCTGATGGTAAGTAATCACCACTGCCCATAGACACCCGCAACCCCGGAGGGATTGCAGATGCGTTGCCAACCTAGAGGACTAAGATGCAATGCCTCTTGTGCCCGTAATTTCCCCGGCTGTCTTACTCTCCACACCGGAACACAGCAGTGCAAGCACTGCTACTTAGCGGCAGGATTAGCGAGTAAGATGGTGGTAGCGATCCGGACGGACCTTGCACAAGGCCCTACCACCCGCAAACCCCCGCGGTTCGATTCCCAGACAAGTAACTTTTAGAATATCTTTGAGTGCAGTATTACTAACTTTTAAAAATAACATAAAGTCTTCTTTCAGCAAAATATCCTAGTTTCCCTTCATATCTCATAGTCTTGGGACGACCTGTATAATATATCTATACATTATAATAAATCAGTAGAAAGTTCGAGTCCGTACATTAAATAAATTCATCAAAAATAGAGTGCTAACGATCAGGGAAGAAGCAATAAAACACAAAAAAGTAGATTTTATAATTTATGTCTGTCTGTATGTATGTATGTATGGATGTATTCATTAATGTCTGTATTCGCTAATCTCCAAAACTACGTGACAGATTTTATTGCGGTTTTCACAAATATTTAAAACGTACATTAGGTCATATAATAAGCTTTATTTTAATGAAATGCAATGTCAGCAAAAAAGTTAACGTAATTTAAAATTTAAAGTGTTAAACGCCTGTTTAAATATGCACAGCATTATGTGATTTCCAGTGACATTTTGATCTTTTGAATCACAATAAAAAATAAATAGAAAAAAAAATACACAATACAAAACAAACAATAAACAAATCACGTCTTTATCCCTTACAAGGTAGACAGAGAGCCTAAGGTAACAAAACCAAGGCCACGTTTAGCATGATGGCGAAACCAGGTTACTTATAAAGTTCAGAAGCTACTTGTATGATTTAATACCTTTTGCTGTCTATCCATCCGTAGGGGCTTATCTTCGAACCGTAATATCCAGTCTACACTCGAAATATTTAGCCTCTAGTTTCAGTAGTTCGGCTGATTAGTTAGGAGCCGAGCTATTTGGCTCACTTTTAATCTCATTAGTTCTGCTATGATGTAAAAACGAACTGTTGAGATGAGTTTTAGTTCGGAAAATTATACTGTAATTACACAAAAACGTATAACTCACGTATAAAAGTCCTTCCTTCCTTCCGAGCACTCGCCCCAGCGTTTTCGTTTCGGCCTTAGCAAGATTGTGGGGCTAGGTATAGATGGAAAATGGAATAAAAATAGTAATGGATTGCTGGCCACATCGCCTATAACAGGATTCCTATGATTTTCGCCCATTCCCTCGATGGGCTTTTACCATCTGCCCGGGAAGAGAAGCAACTGGTACATTCTATGGTTTTTTTTGCTCCGAGACCAGCATGGAAGTTACAAGGTATTTACAGTGTTTAATTAAGTAAACTTAACCACGCAAACATTCTCTTAGAATAATATAAATAAATAAAAAAAGCCTTTTATTCCATGCATTATAATTATAGCTTATGAAAATATTTGTCAATTTTGTTCACTGAAACAGACCTCCTTCCGGTCGTACCTAAAATATGACACTTCACAGCCTAATAAGGAACACACCATCAATATTTCATTCCATATTTCGGGTTAAAGATACTTTATTCTCAAAAGAATTACAGAAATTCACTTAAATGAGAATATTTAAAGATTTACAATTAATTTAAAGCATGCAGTACATGGTAACAAATACTTAATCACCTAATCAATTACATCCGAAACAAATAACAAAATCCAAAACAAGTGCAAACCAAAGTGTATAAAGAGGGTATATTTCTACACCATCCCAATGCAGCAAGTACAGCGGTTGCCGCATCCAGCGCCGCGCGCCACTCGCAGGTGGGTAGTTATTGGCGTACAGTGAAGTGAGATGAGATGGATGCGGCATATTAGGTGAAATGTTTTGAAGTTGGCTGGATTACAACAAACGCATTAAGAGGTGTTGTATTAAATATATATATGAGTTTCACGTGCGTACCTAGATTATGCAAGTTTAAGTATTATTTATTATATATAGTATATGTACCATTCAAAAAGTATATATGTAATAGTTTGACTTGACACACTGTATTTTACATGATTTCTTTCGTATATTTATGTACACAATAAACATGAAAGCCAATCGCATCAAATAAAACTATTATGGACCTATATTATGGCAACATTATTTTTGATAAATTCATTACATTTATTTTTAAATACATTCAATGACTGAATATTTCTTATATCTAAAGGCAGGCTATTATACAACTTGGCCCCCTCAGATGTTATATTTCGTCGTCCGTAGTTAGTTCTTGACCTGGCTGTGATTAAGTTTTCGGCATTTCTATTACGATAGTTTTGAAGTTCTTTTTTTTTAGTAAATTTCAATTTAGAATGTATATCTTTGTGTAATATTTTTCTTATAAGTAAACAAGTATTGAAGGTATACAACTGTTTTACTGACAAAAGTTTGGTTTCGCTATAAATTGTTACGGTGGGAGTCAAGTAATCGTAATGGAACAACGTTTTAATTATTTTGTTTTGTATGCGTTGCAGTTCTTTTAGGTTAGTGCAGGCCGTACTGCCCCACAGTTCAATCAGATACTGGAGGTGAGGTTTAGCCAATGAGTTGTATATCATGAAAGCAACTCGACGAGGGAAACACTGAACTGAGCCTCGCAAAGATCCCAATAAACACGACAATTTGTTTTTTATCTTTTGAATGTGTGCCTTCCAAGTCAAACCGCTGTCAAGAATTAATCCTAGATATTTTTCTTCGGTACTCATTTTTATTATTTCACCGTTTATAGTAAGGGGCGTAAAGTCTGGAATAACTTTGTTTTTAGGTTTAAAGATTAAAAAAGACGTCTTAGATGGATTTATGGTTAATAAATTGTACTGAAACCAATCGTATAATATGTCAAGATCTTCCTGAGCCATGGTCAATACTTCTTGGATAGAATGTCCGAAATAAAATAAGCACGTGTCATCAGCATAGAGTGTTAGATCACCATGGAGTGGCACTTCCTGTATGTTATTGATATAGATTAAGAATAGCAGAGGTCCTAAGATAGATCCTTGGGGAACCCCGTAACTAACAGGATGAGGATTGCTCTGATATTCATCAATTTTTACCACTTGAACCCTGTTTCTCAAATAAGACTCGAATATTTCGTAAGCTTTATCAGTCACACCAATACTCTCAAGTTTTTTCAAAAGCAAAGTGTGACTGACCGTGTCAAAAGCCTTTTTCAGGTCAATAAACACTCCCAAGGCTATATATTTTTTATCCATGTTAGCTTTTATAGTAGTAATTAGATCCACCGTGGCCGAAAGTGTGTTCGACTTCGATCTGAATCCATATTGGCGGTCAGAAAGAAACTCGAGTGATGTCACGTGCCTATTGAGACGATCATAAAGAACCTTTTCAAAAATTTTAGATGGTATAGGTAATACTGATATAGGGCGGTAATTATTTACATCACACTTAGTTCCTGATTTAAAAATCGGAGTCACTTTGGCAATTTTAAGATTATCAGGAAATATGCCATCACTCAAGCACTTATTTATGCAGTGAGATAATTCATGTGATATAGCGTTTTTTAAACATTTAAGAGCCTTGGTACTAATTCCATCTATCCCCGTACTTGTATTGGAGTCTAGGCTATCAATATATTTTACAATTTCCTCTGGGGTACATGGGTCCAGCTTAGATAGTAATACATTTTTTACATTTTTTTTTGGAATAGTATGAGTGAGATTGTGATAATATTTTGGAGGTATTTTATCCGCCAAGGTAATACCCACATTTGAGACAAAAAACTTACTCTAAGCGCTTTGCTCCCACTGTGACTCACACACACATTGGCAGATGCACAGACATCATAATGTTCATATTATGTAAGTGTAGTACTTCCAGGAAGTATTTAGTACGGAGTGTCTGCTGACTGCCAAAACCATAAACTGTCTAAAGTTATGTTCAGACTACAAACTTTTGCACATTAGCACAGACTTCCGCGTCGACATTTTCGCTATTTTTAGCAAACTTAAGAAAATAGGTGATTCTAAATTACACAGTCTTTTTTAAGGTTCCGGGTACTTATTTCTGTCTTATTGGTTGTCTGGTAGAAATCGCTACTAAGCGATAAGACTGCCTATTGTCTACTTTGTTCTTTGTTTATGTATTGTTTTGTACTGATTTGTGGTGTTTAATAAAAAGTATTTGTATTGTTCCATGCCCAAAGGGTAACAACGGACCCTATTACAAAGACTTCGCTGATCGTCAGCGTGTCTGTTTGTCCGTCTATCACCAGGTTGTATCTGTTATCATGCTAAACATGGCCTTAAGGTCTTGTTACCTCAGGCTCAGTCTACCCCGTCTTCCCAAACCTGCATTGCACAGGTGCCGCGAAGAGGGAACCCCATCCCGGGGTGGTCGTGGGGCGTCGCGGTGACACCGAGTGCTCCCGTAACGCCTCACATACGACTGAATAGGGAATCCGTGTGGTTTTTAGTGGCCTGCCGTCGCAGGAGAGCGCCACATAGTACCCCCGGTAATCCCGTACCGGGCCGGATGCATAAGGCGCATTTCCCACACCATAAAAAAAAATGGTCGGTCTACCCCGTAAGGGATATAGACGTGATTTGTGTATGTGTGTGTATGTATGTAACTATTATTTCATTACAGAAATACATTTGAAAATAATTAACAAAGGAACGGTGTCAGCACTTGGGCCTTGAAAATAATTGCCTCCGTTTACTGAAAATAATATCCGACTCGTTTTTAGCGTTAAGAACACTTAAATTACGAGTATTTGAAAATAAGTCACGCGAACCAATTATAATATGTTTTGCTTAGCTTTGTTTCTATGGGACATCGTTATAGTGTTTCCGAGAAATCGACGTTTTGTTCTTAAAGAGCAAAGTCTACATAGATAACGCAGTTTCGGGGAATCGAATGTTCGGGGAATCGGTAATTCTAAGAACCCCACAGTTTGATAAGGTTTATTTTTAAAAGCCTGTCAAGAACAGAAAATGATCAAAGCATTTCAATTTAGTACCGTT
Organism: Pandemis corylana; assembly: GCA_949127965.1. Lineage (NCBI taxonomy): Eukaryota > Metazoa > Arthropoda > Insecta > Lepidoptera > Tortricidae > Pandemis > Pandemis corylana. Next base: position 7,904,811 of record OX421873.1, read on the forward strand.
CAACTAATTGTATTATGTATTTGTAAATATCTTTCCAAACTATGCCATTCGGTCATTTAATTAACTATCCCTTCTAATATAATAAATGCGAAAGTAACGCTGTCTGTCTGTTACGCTTTCACGCCTAAACCGCTCCGATTTAAATGAAATTTGGTACATAGATAGTTTTAGATCCAGGGAAGGGCATAAGAGGGTTTTTATCCCGGAAAATTGCATAGTTCCTGCGGGATAGCGATAAGCGAGTTCTGCGCAGACGGAGTCGCAAGCATATTTCTTAGATTTTTTCGAAATATGCACAGGACATGGAACTGGTCCATTTTTTTCTTTCACTCGGTCGAAGCTATGGGCATAATCTAGTTTTGAAAAAACCTAACCTTAAAATTTCATTTTAGATAGAAGGTTTTTTGCTGATTGTAATTGCATTGTCATCCGTCCTACATAATGTGAACCAAATTTGAAGTCAATCGGACCAACCATTGAAGAGTTCCCTCCTGCGGAGACGGTTCTAGCTGGACCACCAAAATTCTACTACCAGATTATTAGATACTAATCGGATGAATCTGCTTTAAAATTGAGTCGCAAGATTCCACCCGGACAAACATACATACGTTGTAATTTAGCAACGCGTTTGAAACCCTCTGGTATTAAATTTCTTTTTGATACTGAAAACTAGAACACAGCAAAATACGAAAAGTAAAGCTATGGCCGGGAATCGCACCCAGATCCTCATCATAACGGGTAAAACCTAAAAAAAATCTTGATTCAATTGATAGTACATACCTCTGGTATTGCTAGGGTCGCCGTGTACAATAAAGTCGGTTTGCTTTCCTTACAAAAACCTTTCTACCTTAAAAGGGTTGAAGGTATGTGTAATCCTTTTTATTATGCCTTTATTTGGGCAGGTTTTGGATCAGCCTAGATTCCAGCCCAAATGTAATTTAGTGGCCGAGGCTGCGGAAAATAAGGTAAGCCTAAAATAAAATTGCTTTTTTAGATTTATAGTGTTGACATGTTCTTCCTAATTGGTTCCAAAAAATACAAAATGTATTTCGGGAAAGATATATATACATACATATACATACCGTCACGCCTCTTTCCCACAGGGGTAGGCAGAGACTACTTTGTTCCACTTGCTACGATCCTGACATATTTCTTTCGCTTCATCCACAGTCATCAATCTCTTCATACATGCTCGGCGGTTTTAGGTACTCCTGGCCTGACCTTTTTGCAAAACAAGAAAGGGAAAGAGGCGTGACGTATATGTATGTAATTTTCAGTGTCGATTAGAAATTTAATTTGAATTTTGTTTGTTCACTTCTCAAAGTATTATTAGGTTTCTACACGTCTAGCCAGAAAGCGCACAAGAATCGCGTCGCGCGCGAGATACATTGCCTCTCTTTTTACTGTTCGCTCCAGTAAGAGACGGGTAGTCCATATACGTGGGTAACGCGCTCTCGTGCTAGCTGGTCTAGGACATCTTGTACAAAGCAAAACCTATCTTCTAATGAGATCAAAAATGACAGTTCCTAATGAAGAACCACGGAATTTTACAAGGTCTAGAAGCCTTTGTAAATTGCTAAATTTCCATATTAATAACGTGAATTATAAAATACGAGCGCACAATTTGCTCTAAATAGAGAGACAAGATCTAAATTGCGATACTCCAACATTTTCCAGAACCGAATGTTTTTTTATCATGACATTAGGGGAATACAAAAAAAATGGAGTAGATAAAATGTCGCTTTGCATGTTAATACGTCTCGTGAGCTCAGTGTGTGCACGTTGCCCTGGCTGGCTGATTTTAGGGTTCGTTAAAAAACATGACATTTGAATAAAGGGGAATTCCAAAATAAAGTTCAGCTATAGACCGACTCCTTTTCCACCTATACGCCCTTAATCATGCTAAACGTGGCCTTAAGGTTTAGTTACCTCTGTCTACCCCGTATGGGATAGCGACATGATATACGTATGTATGTATTTATTATTATTTTATCAAGCACTTATGCCGCCGTAGAAGTAAATTAACTAATTACGCTAAAGCTCCAACACAGTGATTTTCCACTTAAGGCTTCCACGGAACCCTCGGGCATATATCACTCATGATATATGTCACAAAGTTAAGCATAAATGGACCCTTAGTACTTGGAGTGTCCCTTCTGGTGATAACTTACATGTGTTACAAAACGCCCTAATAAGTTGTCCTGTGCAAACAGATGGTGCAAGGGAGACGGTTACAGCAGGCCGGGTGGAGGAAAGGTTTCTGGGAACGAGTTTTAATCAATCGGAACCGGTTTTGAAATACTAATATCGTTCAGAAAACCGATATAATTACGTTAATTGGATTAACCGGTTAACGGAGGGAACTAAACTAAAAGTATTAAAATAATTTCGGTAACCGGTTAATACGAAAAACGAAATTTTGGAGCTCGCGCTTATCGATACGAAACAGGATTTACTCAAAGCAACGCCGTCCCCACCGCGCCGAGTCACGGCGCGATGCTTTTTCTTCCTCTTTCCTACATGCGCTGGCTACAAGGAAATTTTGGAGAGATGACAAGAAATGGCGTTTTAGCCTAGAATTAGGGCAAAGAACGGTTTCTTTAATAACCGGTTAAAAAGCCGGTAACTAAATCGTAAACTGCCCCAATCTGGTTAATTTCAAAAACCGGTTTTAATGAGACAAATTCGTTGAATCAGGCGGTACTTTGCTGAGTTCTAGGCAGCGGCAGATACGTGAAATATACAAAAGTGGCCAAATTACCTAGATAATCAGCTTTTCTTTCATTTATATTGACAATTTCGTCTCTAAAAATGACAATCACTTACTTATAAGCAAAGCACAATTAAGCGCTTTCTTATGATAATCTGGCACCAAAGGGGCAACTTATTGCAAGCTTTTACTTACGGGGTAGACAGAGCCTAAGGTAACACCTAACGGCCACTTTAGCATGATTGTGGTCGTAACAGGTGGAAAGGGGAATCAAAATCAATGATATCTAAGATTTCTGCACATTCCCTCGATGGGCTTGTACCATTCTTGTGAACCTTCCTTGTGAATCACTCTTCGCGAAAATTGCATGAAAACTTTACAGAAGTTTTTGAGTCCATCGCGAAGAGCCAGACGCGGCGGATAACTTTCTTTTATAATGCAGCTCTACCATGACTTTTGGGGAAATACATATAAAATAGGTAGCTACTCGCATTGTAACTCCGGTAGGTACTGTTATAAATTTATAAAGTCTTATAATTGATTATAATCTAAGATTCAATACTACTAATTATAAAACAAATTGTCATCATCACTACATCTAGATACTAATAATATTATAAAGAGGAAAGATTTGTACCTATTTTTGTATGTTTGTATGTTTGTAATGAATAGGCTCAAAAAGTACTGGGCCGATCTGGATGAAATTTGGAACATAGATAGATTATAGTCTGGAATAACACATAGGCTACTTTTTATCCCGGAAAATTGCGTGATTCCCGCGGGATAGCGATAAACGAATTCTACGCAGACGAAGTTGCGGGCAACTGCTAGTAGTATAAATCAAACAAAGTCGCTTTCTCTGTCCCTATGTCCCTGTGTATGCTTATATCTTCAAAACTACACAACGGATTTTGATGCGGTTTTTTTAATAGATAGAGTGATTCAAGAAGAAGGTTTTTATGTATAATTCAACGCAGACAAAGTCGCGGGCAGAAGCTAGTAAAACTATAAATAAAAAAGTTGCCCTAAATCATTGCCCGGTGGCATGGTGCCCAGAAAGCTGGCAGCATTGCCGCGTTGTATGGCAATGCTGACCCTTTGTGCTAAAAAAAAACCAGCCCTCTTGTCACCCGAAGCTTCTTTCATCTTTTATCTTATCTTATCTTATCTTTCAGCTTTGATTTTATAATGATGTAGTAATTTATAGGAACCATCCGACCCTACTGTTTTTTTCTCAGTTCACCGTGGCCTCAGTAAATTACAGCCAGACAGACAATTAACTCGCTCCCACTTGTTTTTGATTAACTATGTACGCTAATGTTAACGGAACAGTTAATAAACGATGAAATGTTGCGTTATGAACTCATTGTCTCGTGAAATATAATGATAATGATATCGGTAATGAAACAAAAGGTATGTTACGAAATTGTTTGCCTAAATAAACGTTCCTATGTTTTTTGCCAGAAGGCTTTATCTTTGCTTTATTTTTTTCTTCCATGCTGGTCTGGGAGCAAAGAAAAACATAGAATGAACAATTTGCTTCTCTTCCCTCGTAGATCGTAAAAGCCCACCAAAGCGGATCATGTTATACAGGATGTCCCTGGCCTCTGGACAAATACGAATACTACTGGTTCAGTAGGATATTTAAAACTAGACTGCAAAGTATCATAACGATTGGTCCAGTATTTATCGAATAACTAAAGGTTTTCAATTTATCACTTTGGAGCAGCCTGTATGTAGTTGCATGGTCTCAGAAAGTATCGAGAAGACGGCAAACTCTTTTAAATTGCATTAGAACTAATTAGGCGATGTGGCTAGCAACCCACTATTTTGATTCCCCTTTCCATTCATACGCCTATAATCATGCTAAACGTGGTCTTTAGGTCTTGTTACGTGTGGGTGTGGGAGTTTAAGATTGCGGGTGTATAAGTGGAAAGAAGTTCAAAATAGTGATAGCTTATAACATGACTCCTAAGATTTTCGCCCATCCCTCGATGGAGTTTTACAATCTGCGCGGGAAGAGAAGTCATATTATTGTTATTATTTTTTATTAAAATACAACTTCCATCCTTTTCGATTACTTTTTCAACAAAATGTCTAGTGTAAAAATTCGCAAACTTTGTTATACTTAATACTACATTTTTATCAATAAATTATCGTGTGTGACAACGCATAAATTAAACAGACATAGACAGACGGCTGTCCCGTACAAATTCATATAACAGCACATGAAATAATAACTCCCACCTGTTTCGGAAGCCTCGAATACATTTCCAAAGCTAACGCTATCAAATTTGATACCCAGCATTATTTAATTACAATGCATTTATTACTTCCATCTCAGTGAGCTGCATTTCACCTAGCACAAAAGGAAAACTCGCATTACACAAAGCAAATTGCAGCTCTTGCGTAAAATACAAATGAACAAAATAGTTACCGTGCTACATAGAGTAAATAACCAATTAGAATGGTAATACGAGCTATCTAATAGTGGCAACACATCAGTCTTTTTCGACGTACACCATACCAACACATTTTGTTTTACGATTGTTTTTGGGTACAATCCCATTTAAGTAATTAGGATTTTGATTATAATATTTACTTTTTAAATTTCTGAACGACGCTGAAAAGTAGAACACAGAAAAATCCGAAAAGTAAAGCTGTAGCCGGGAATCCCACAATCACGGTAAACGTGGCCTTCAGGTCTTGTTATCAGGTAATGCGATATGCCAACATATAGCATCACCGGCCCATCTACCGTTACCCTACGTTACTACTCTAAATAGTTCCGTAATTACAATACAATACAATAACTCTTTATTGAACACCACATATAACAACCAAAAGAGAGAAAAAGGTATACAGAATATTACAAGGTAACAAAAGTTAATTAGGTCACAGCTATTTTTGTTTGCTACCGTTATAAATCGATTAATTAACAGAGGAAATACAAAATTCACAATATGTAAATAGTGACTGGTTTCCCTATTAGGGGTTTATTACTCATGCAAATTGGCACCCGTGTCGACGTGATTAATGTTCACACTTTATGGTTGCGCGATACGTAGGTATACGTAAAACTGATACGTTTAAATTTTCATTGATGTTTCAGTTTTTCATTTCATTTGACGGTGGACGCGCACACCACTTTACGTAGATGATTTTATTGTTTCGACCACTTAACAGAGTAGACTATATTATACATTTCTGAAACGTAAAACCCTTTGGACTATAATATATGTTATTCTATAAAATAGATCGCAGATCTATACGGGGAGTGTGAATGGTAACGTCGGGAGGGGAAGGCCTAGACGGACGTTTCGAGACCAAATAGGAGACGTTTTGGAAAAAGGTTAGGTCCGGAGTACCCGAAACCGACGAGCATGTATGAAGAGATTGATGAATGTGGATGAAGCGAAAGAAGTATGTCAGGATCGTAGCAGGCGGAACAAAGTAGTCTCTGCCTACCCCCGTGGGAAAGAGGCCTAACGGTATGTATGTATGTATAAAATAGATGTTCTCAATCTCAGTGATCTCTGGAGTATTGTTGCGAACACGGTACACAATAAATAAATAATAATGTTTATATTACAATGAATTAACCGAATAATTTGTATCCTAAATCATTTCACTAATCCTGCTAATTTAATCATCCCTTCATTTCCACCTCTCACGGGATAAAGACATGATTAATTATTTGCATGTATTATTTATGTATGTATGCATATTACATTGAGTTTTCACGACTGCTTCCTACCGTATTATTGGTAAGGAAAAAACACTGCAAAAAATTTAATGAAGTCAAATCCCGCCGCATGCTGTGTATTCGAAATGAATGGAATACAAAAAATCTGAGTTGTACTGCAGGAGAATAAATCTAAATAAATGAGCAACTCAATTCCTATGGAAATTTAAATGGAATGGATGGAATGGATTATTCCACTTCAAACACAGGTATTTAAGGTTATTGAGGCGTTTTCAAAGGAAATTATTTCTGTGAAAAATTATAAATTACAATGAAGCTGTTGTAAAGAAATAATGTAGGTCCAAAAGTGCTTTAGTTGAATAAACTTGCACAAAATATTTATGAAAAAAGCAAAAAGAGATTAGATGCAATGTATTTGGTTCTACGATATTTATTTGTTTACTGAAGACCAAATAATGCTCTGCCCTCTTCGAAGAGTTTAATATTTAGCTTTTTCGGAGAAAGCAAGTGAATAAAATATAAAAGAATTGTTGTCAATTTTTTTCTATTACTTTTGACTAATAAAATCCTATATTTTAATCCTGCCGCTAAGTAGCAGAGCTTGCACTGCTGTGTTCCGGTGTGGAGAGTAAGACAGCCGGGGAAATTACGGGCACAAGAGGCATTTCATCTTAGTCCTCTAGGTTGGCAACGCATCTGCAATCCCCCCGGGGTTGCGGGTGTCTATGGGCAGTGGTGATCACTTACCATCAGGTGACCCACTTGCTCGTTTGCCTTCCTATTCACATAAAAAAAAAAAAAAAAAAAAAAAAACTTGAAATAATTTTCATTCAGGATCTGATCAAACAGAATGTGACCTTGGCTACCACTTTGACAGTCGACTACGCCAAAGCCTTACGAATTTTGAAATCGAAACGCTTCGGAGCGTATCTCGCCTAAATAGTTACTGTTTTATAGGTAGGTATATATATACCATGTTGCCCATTTGCTCCATTACCTCTCGTAGTACAATAGAAACTATTTATAAGTGCCTTCTACCGTTGACCGACTTTACTCACAATCCAACGATAATTAGGTCAAGGGAAATAGGTACATTATTAAAATAAACCTTGTTATTAAACTATATTGAGAGGAATCGCAATCACACTATTTATCACTAATTTAATCCACATACATACATACATACATATATCACGTCTTTATCCCTTACGGGGTAGACAGAGCCTAAGGTAACAAAACCTTAAGGCCACGTTTAGCATGATTGTGGTCGTATAGGTGGAAAGGGGAATCAAAATAGTGATGGGTTGCTAGCCTCATCGTCTATAACGTGATTCCTATTATAATCGCCCATTCCCTCGATGAGCTTTTACCATCCGCGCGGGTAGAAAAGCAACTACATTCTATGTTTTTTCATTGAACTTTGTACGAAAAGTGACCTTATTTTTGCTTGTCAGTGTAGTCAAATAAAACCTATATTTTTGGGACCTAACAGGCGCAAACAAGTCCTCGTTTGACAGTTGTCACGTATGCGTTTAATCTCACGGTTTATAGCCGAAGCAGACAGCTGCCAAAGATCGTAAAGTGCTTAAACCGCGTATGAGTGCTGAGGATTAGGGCTAAGGGCCTGACAGGGAGGAAGCGGAGCGTGTAGTGGAAGGTAAGGCTGTGGCGTGAGCTGGAAACGGGAGAAGGGATAGTGGCTGTATGCGACGGAAACAAAAGGTAAGGGAACTGGTAAGTACTTGTTATGCAAATCGATCATTGGAGTCGTTTTATTTTGTAAATTGCCTTGTTAAATGGAATCGGTCTAAGATTTTGTGTAAGAGTGAACTCCACCAATCAGATGATAGGATGAAATCTATTTCATATCAAAGAAAATGTGTTTTAATTAGAACTAAGTTGCCTAATAATACATACATACATAAATCACGTCTTTATCCCTTACGGGGTAGACAGAGCCTAAGGTGACAAGACCTAAAGACCACGTTTAGCATGATTTTGGGCGTATGGATGCAAAGGGGAATCAAAACAGTGATGGGTTGCTAGCCACATCGCCTATATAACATGATCCCTAAGATTTTCGTCCAATCCCTTGATGGGATTTTACCATCTACGCGGGAAGAGAAGCGACTGGTTTTTTTTTTTTTTTTTGTATGAATAGGAAGGCAAACGAGCAAGTGGGTCACCTGATGGTAAGTGATCACCACTGCCCATAGACACCCGTACATTCTATGTTTTTTCTTTGCTCCCAGAACAGCATGGAAGAATAATACAATACAATACGATACAAATATTCTTCATTGAACACCACGAATCAATATAATAGCATTTAAAAAACCGGCCAAGTGCGAGTCGAACACGCGCACCGAGAGTTCCGTACAAATTAGCGAAATTAATATAAAATCCAGTGTTAGCAGAGCCCTGCTCCCAAGCAAAATGTTTGCATTATGAGGTTATTTACATAGGCAGACAGACATAAAAACATTATATTCTTAGTATTTGTTGTTATAACGGCTTCAGATATAATACATCATCTGTGAAAATGGTCACAGACGGACAGACAGACAGACGGATGCAGAGCGAAGTCTTCGTTATAGGGTCCCGTTTTTACCATTTAACCTTTTCAACGCCAACGACACAAATCAGCACCGCAGGTTCAACGCCAACGACCTATACATACGTCCATTACTTCAATGCAAAAGCAACCTTCGTTCAATCGGGTTTAGGTTCAACTTAAGGCATCGCAATAAAGAGGTCTGGCGTATAGGTGACGTTGACGTCTCTTGTATTTGACGTGGCGGTGAAAAGGTTAAATACGAAACCCTAAAAAATAATAGGACAAGGTAGACTAGTAGTAGTAGTACTCTACTTAGCCTTAACTCTTAAATGTAATTTTCAACATGAAACTACCGTGAGACTTAATCATTATTACACATAAACGGATAACTCACGTATAAAAAGTCGAGTGATGCTCGACATGTTTCGGACTATTTCGTAGTCCTTCTTCTTTCGTAGTTCTTTATTTCGTAGTTCTTTTAAAATGACGATGAAAACGAGGGTAGTTGTGCGCCGCTGTCAGTTGCGTCGAGCAGCCGCGCGAACAGAGCGCTGGCGCGCAGTGTTCGTTTCGCTGCCGCCGGGGCGAGCGCTCCAGGATGAAGGACTACGAAATAGTCCGAAGCATGTCGAGCATCACTCGACTTTTTATACGTGAGTTATCCGTTTATGTGTAATAATGTCTTAAATGTAATCTCTACCAGACAGCCATTTAGATATAGATGTCGATTTAAAACCTTTTACTTTCCAATGTCTTCCATGCTGGTCTGGGAGCAAAGGAAAAACATAGAATGTACCAGTTGCTTCTCTACCCGCGCAGATGGTAAAAGCCCATCGAGGGAATGGGCGAAAATAATAGGAATCATGTTTAGGCGATGAGGCTAGCAACCCATCACTATTTTGATTCCATTTTCCACCTATACGCCCACAATCTTGCTAAATGTGGCCTGTAGGTACCTGTTGCCTTAGGCCCTGTCTACCCCGTAAGGGATAAAGACGTGTGTATGTATGGAAAGTATTAAGTATACATTTATCTGCTAGAGTTATCAACTATTTAGCCACGCGAGTTTAAGCGAATATTCCTTATTCAATAAAATTAATCTTATGAATGCCGTGCCACAAATACAGCCACAGTTCCTAATGACCGACATGCCTTCGTCTCACTGACTGGGGCGAATTGAAATCCAAGTTTCCGATTTAACTGCCGCCCTGCGCCCATAAAACAATGCACCCTTACATTTTCAATGACGACAACCGTGGTTAATGGTCCTTTTTCTGACTAATATATTCGTCATTAATCGCTAGATTGCTCGTAAAAGCTGAGATTGGAGTCGAATAAAAGCTCAAAGCTTCATCAAGTGCCCATTGAGCGTTTACGGAGCTTTCCCTTCACAGTTTTCCTGTTTTTGAGGCTAAATAATTGATGGGAAAAAGATAGGCGTTTGTTTTCGTCGGGCTGCTGGAATCGATGGCGATGCATTCGGTAGGGTAGAAAGCAAGATTTTGTTGACAGAGTGACAAAGTGATTGTGAATCAAAAAATCAGCTTCCATGCCGGTCTGGGAGCAAAGGAAAAACATAGAATGTACCAGTTGCTTCTCGTCCCGCGCAGATGGTAAAAGCCCATCGAGGGAATGGGCGAAATTCTTAGGAATCATCTTATAGGCGATGCGGCTAGCAACCCATCACTATTTTGATTCCTTTTTCCACCTATACGGCTGAAATCATGCTAAACGTGGCCTTTAGATTTTGTTACCTCAGGCTCTGTCTACCCCGTAAGGGATATAGACGTGATTTGTGTATGTGTATGTAATCGATAAAATCATGAGACTCGAATCAACTCGTATTCAAATTAGTCCTGAATTACGGAATAAGGAACCTTGTATGATTACAATTCGGTACAAAATTTGTGGCTCATCTGTATCTGAGTTTGTTTTTTGAAATTTTTTCGGGATGGCTTTTACCTACGTTTTCATTTCCCATGGCACCGCCATTTTGAATGCAACAAATCTGCTCAGAGCTTTTCACGAGAATCAATCAAGAAATGTGACCGTGGGACCAATTTTTGAGAGCATATTACTCGAAACAACTTTTCGAAATTAACTTTGTCCCTTTCGGTGTTGAGACCCTTGGTCCGTGGGGTCCTAGCGCTATTAGCCTCTTCATTAAAATTTCGAAGAGGCTAATAGACGCTACGGGTGACCGCAGAGCTGGCAGCTTCCTTGGACAGCGTATTAGTATCGCTGTCCAAAGGGGGAATGCTGCCAGCGTCTATGGAACTATGCCACGGGGGCCCCTCCTTTTTTAATTATTTTATTTTAAGATTCGTTTTAGTTTAGTTTTTAATTCGTTTTTAATTTAATAGTTTAATTTGTTCTAATTCCCCTTGCAAACGAAATAAAGAGTATACATAATTCGAAATTGGAAAAATTTATAGCGCTAAAAAGCTACAGCTCAAATTGTTGACCAGTTAAATACAGCTCTAAGTGTATGCCAATAAACAACTTTTACCACTTCCAAGTAGTATTTTCACATTTGTGCTTCCAAAAACCGGGTCGGTATAAAGAACAAACAGCACATACGAAAGTATTTCTACGCAGCAGTATGCTTTAAAATGATTGCGTTAAAATGACAAATTCTATGAGAACAGTTTGTTGCCGTTTTGATCCGCAAGTGGCGCTGCCAATTATACCATAGTAATTGAAACGTTTACGTGAACGCGTTCAAGACGTTTTTATATGCGAAGACTTACACTAGACTAGAGGCTCAGTTTGTTGCTGTTTCAATCCGCAAGTGGCGCTGCCAATTATTCCATAGTAATTGACACGTTTACGTGAACGCGTTCAAGACGTTTTTGTATGCGAAAAGTTACACTAGAAGCTCTGAAACCGAGTCGCTTCGCTCGTGCTTTGCTCATGCTTCGCTCGCCTTCCGCCCTCTCTCGATATAAGCTAGTTACAAACGGAGGCTGTCAATATTGAACTCCACAAAGTAACGACAGAATTAATAATTAAGTCTTGCTACAAAGTCAATGAGCGGATTGCGATGCGACAAAGTTAAAAAGAAATTTCCAGTGAGTCGGAAACGTTTAACGAGATTTGTTTAATGAAGCCAATCCATGACTGGAACTAAAGTACTAGGTCAGTTTTTATGTCTAATAGATTATCAGGTCTTTAATACACAGGTCAAAAGTGATTATGCAAATATTAATAGGATACAACATGGAATTAAAACAAATGAAACTATTAAATTAAAAACTAATTGAAAACTAATCTTAAAATAAAATAATAAAAAAAGGAGGGGCCCCCGTGGCATAGTTCCACAGACGCTGGCAGCGTTCCCCCTTTGGACAGCGATACTAATACGCTGTCCAAGGAAGCTGCCAGCTCTGCGGTCACCCGTAGCGTCTATTAGCCTCTTCGAAATATCTTTGAAGAGGCTAATAGCGCTAGGACCCCACGGACCAAGATAATTATGTTAATAATTTGACACACATTAGACACTGCATAGACTTATACGCTTTTAATACTTGAAAAAGAAATATTGATAGTTGCCCGTCGAGGGAATGGGCGAAAATCTTAGGACTCATGTTGGCGATGCGGCTAACAACCCATCACTATTTTGATTCTCCTTTCCACCAATACGCCCACGATTATGCTAAACGTGGCCTTAAGATCTTGTTACCTTAGGCTCTGTCTACCCCGTAAGGGATAAGGACGTGATTTATGAATATAAATATAAATATTAGGCACCAATTCCCACAAATTGACCTAGTCCCAAAGTAAGCTATAGTAAGGCTTGTGTTATGGGTACTAGATAACGATATACATCCTACTTATCCTTCTAATATTACGGGTATAAACGCGAAAGCTTGTTAGTACGGATGGATGGATGTTTGTTACTCTTTCACGTAAAAACTACGGAATGGATTTGGATAAAATGTGGAACGGAAAATCTAAGAACCTTGCAGACTGTCTTTATCAAAAGACACAGTTCAAACCCTTAGACTTAGAAAGCTACAATTTGAAGCAAAAAACGTTTTGATGACGATTGAAATCGATACACGCCACCGGCGTTTTCTGATCATCGCTCGTTATAAGTATTACACCAAATTGTGTGTACAATAACAATTTGTTTCAATTGTAGCCAGCTTAACGACGACAATGTCTGTGGCGAAACCTATCAAATCACGCAAAGAAATATCGACGAAGACAATAAAAGGGAATCGTCAGAGCGCGCCAAATTTATTCCACCGCCGCCTCCCGCTTACCCTCCACATATTTCACGAACACATGTAGAATAAACCGTATTACAAATAAGATTCTGCGTTTGTCTGTAGCCTGAAAAACGCGCTTTCCTCAAACTGTGAATTTATTCATGAAACTCTGTTGTTGCGATTTGTCCGCGGTTAGAGTAGAGAATGCGAATTGTTGCAGAAGCGACAAGCACGTTTCACCGTTCCTTCGTCTACAGAAGTATCTCGAAACATTGCTCTAGCAGTATGAATATAAACTTTCTAGCAGCCGTGTTACGCATACACATAATTTACGAACAAAACAAATAAATGACAGTTGGCAGTCCACAAACGTTCGTTTCTCGCGGAACTTTTTGACACGCATCACGGAATCAGTTGGTGGGTCCAGTTTTTCTAGACAGCTACAACTTAGGGTCTTCAAAAACGAGTCTTTTCTTTACTTAAAGGGCCGGCAACGCATACATAATCCCCTGACATTATGGGTATCCAAGGGCTGCGGTGATTGCTTTCATTGGTCACAAGTCACTCCATATTTTTTTAAGTTGGTTAGAAAACAATTATCTGCCTACTTAAACAATAATTGACATGAAAAATAACTGCAAAGTTGAGCGACTCAAAATAATATGCTAACCAATCACAATCTATACGGCCATCTTTTTTTCTCGAACTTCACAGTGCCTTTAGCAGTCTTGGATCCCATAATCTTTGTCTCTAGCCTTGTAATGAAAATAAAAAGAAAATGTTTAATCAGAATGTCGTGTTAGTTCTGTGCCAGTAAATCTTGAGGTCGAGATTGTTGTCGCGTCGGAAATAGTCCGGCCAGTGACTGTTCGGAGGTCAGTTGGTGGATAGACCAATAAAGTATTGAAAAATGTACTATTATTAACCTAGTGTACACAAATTGACTTCGATAAACGAGTACCACTGCGTCTGTACCAAACGTACGTTATATAATTTATAGGCTCTCTTTGCGCAAAGTAACGACAAATTTAATAATAATACCAATACTTTTGAAGTGAATTTGTATTCTTTTGAGAAATAAAGATCTTTAAACCGAATACTTTTCCGTATATGTGGTGTTCAATAAAGAGTTATTGCACTGTAGCTGCGCATACCATTCATCTCGCCGCCAACCTGTGCGGCCAACAACTCCAGCGTTACTGAGAGCGCGCGCGGACGCGAGCCAGTATTTACGTGCGCAGAGTTGAGACAGCATAAGTCTTTCGCCCCGTCTCTTTCTCGCACGCGCTTAGTCTAGAGCGTTATCTGATTGGCTATTACTCCCTGCTTTCTATTGGATTATTGTTATTTTGGTTTTAAGATTTTAGGTATAAATATAGCCGGCTAGTCTCAAATAAATTCATTCCTACTTCGAACTGCGACTTTTAATCATCTCTCTAAAGAACCCTAAAGTGGTGACCCCGACGTGATAAGCTACACCTACATCATGCAGAACAACGATGGAGCCACCGGGACTACACCCCAAGAAAACACCCAGCAAAGCTCCGCCAGAACCGACCGGCCCGCGCAAGAAGTTGGAGGCATCTCGCTGTCGCTTCGTGTGCCACCGTTTTGGCGCGACCGTCCCAGGCTGTGGTTCATCAGTTTCGAAGCCGCCACGCACGACCTGAAGAGGAGTCAGTCACAACTGTCGCAGATGGTCATCGCACAACTAGACAAGCAAGACGTGGAGCAAATATCCGACCTGCTGTACAACCCGCCGGCCGAAGCTCAGTACAATATACTGAAGGAGCGACTCATCAGCGTCTATGAAGAAAGCGAAGGGCGTCAGTTCCAGAAGCTTCTTCAAGAAATGGAATTAGGCGAACAGAAACCTACCCAGCTGCTGCGCCGCATGCGTAACCTGGCCCGCGATAAAGTCCCAGACTCCACACTACGACTAATGTGGATGAATCACCTGCCGCCGCACGTCCGCTCCGTTCTCGTCGTCAGTGACACCATCAGCAAGACCGCCGCACTCGACGAACTCGCACTCCTAGCCGACAAAATGCTAGAACAGAACCAAGAAATCTCCGCCGTGTCTTCAATACAGCCATCACCGTCCGCAGCACCCAGCACGTCTCATCAAATCGTTAACTCACAGTACCTGGTTGAAGAAATAAGAAAATTGAGTCTGGAAATCGCCGAAATTAAATCATCGTGCTTCAACTACAGCGATCGCCGTGCGCCGGCGCCCTTTGATCGTTCCCGCCGCCGCCGTTTCAGTTCGCGCGAAGGGCATCGCGCTCCGTCTCGCTCCCACTCACGCAGGCGGCGTGATTCCCTCTCGCCGCACTGCTACTACCATCGCCGCTTCGGAATCGACGCAAGAAGATGCACCGCGCCGTGCACATTTAAAGAGGAAAATGCGAAGAAATCGGAAAACTAAATTATACGCTGGCTGCGGCGGACTCTAGCGTATCCAGTCAATCTTACCGCCTATTTATTCGAGATAACAACACAAGACTAACATTTTTGGTGGATACGGGCGCAAATATCAGCGTCATACCAAAAATTAAAGGAACGGTCGCACAACCACTGCCGTTCAACCTGTACGCCGCCAACAACACATCTATAGCCACGTACGGTGAAAAAACACTGGAACTTGACTTCAACCTGCGAAGACCATACAAATGGAAATTCATCGTTGCAGCCGTAAACAAACCGATCCTGGGTGCAGATTTCCTCAATCATCACAATTTAATCGTGGATTTGAAGAACCGCCGACTTATCGACAACGTCACAAATCTCGCAATCAACGCACCGGCCCGCAAAATGGATGTGCCTACAGTCAGAAGCATCGACCAACGACAATCGTATCACGACATCCTGGCCGACTTCCCCGGCACCACACGCATCACCGCGATGAAGCTTAACACGAAGCACAACGTCGAGCACGTGATCGAGACGTCCGGCCAGCCTATCTACGCCCGCGCGAGGCCATTACCGCCGCATAGATACACCGAGGTCAAGCGCGAATTTGAAAATATGATGCAGCAGGGACTATGTCGACCGAGCAAGAGTCCGTGGGCCAGCCCGTTACATGTCGTGCCGAAGAAAAACGGGGACTTACGCGTCTGTGGGGATTACCGCCGACTCAATGCGATCACCACGCCAGACCGCTACCCCGTACCGCGACTACGCGACTTCACACATCAGCTGTCATCCAAGAACATATTTTCAACCCTCGACCTCAACCGAGCTTACCAGCAGATCCAGGTCGCCGCCAACGACGTCGAAAAAACTGCAATCATAACGCCGTTCGGCCTATACGAATTTCCGCGCATGTGCCCGGGATTACGAAACGCGGGCCAGACCTTCCAGCGCTTTATCCATGAAGTTCTCAGAGGTCTGGAGTTCGCATTCCCATTCATGGACGACGTCATCATCGCCTCAGAAGACGAAGAACAACACCGTCACCACCTACGTCAAACGCTACAACGATTCGAAGAATACGGCGTAACAATCAATCCTTCGAAATGTGTATTCGGCCAGCTGGAAGTCAAATTTCTAGGATACACCGTGTCGAAAACCGGTATCAAGCCCCCAGAAGACAAAATAAAAGCCATCGTCGACTACCCCAAGCCCGCTACAATAGAACAACTTCGACGTTTTCTCGGCATGATAAATTATTACCGAGAAAACGTACCGAACGCCGCGTCCATACAAACGCCACTCAACGCCTATTTACATAACAGCAAGAAAAAAGACAAAACGGAAATAATTTGGAGCGACGAAGCAACGCAAGCTTTTATCAATTGCAAGAAAGGTATTCAAGACGCCGCCACCTTAGCGCACCCACACCACTCTGTCCCGCTCGCACTTATGTGCGACGCGTCGAACTTTTGCGCTGGCGCCGTACTTCAACAACACATCGACAACGCATGGCAACCGCTCGGATACTTCTCGAAGAAATTCTCAGACACGCAAGTAAAATACAGCGCTTACGATCGCGAGCTTTTAGCGATCTACATGGCTGTAAAACACTTCCGGAAAACATTTGAGGGCCGCCAGCTGATCGTTTACACAGACCACAAGCCGCTCACCTACGCATTTACAAAGATCAACAGCAACAATGAAACACCGAGAAGAACCCGCCAAATCACATTCATCAGCGAATTTACAACCGATATTCGTCACATTAGTGGAGTTGATAACGTCGTTGCCGACGCGTTATCACGAATCGACGAAATTACCTGCCCCACCACGCTCGATTATGAGCAACTCGCCGACGCGCAAGACAAGGACAGCGCTATACAAACTTTACTGAAACAACAAAATCTACTCATGAAGAAAGTAACACTGCCTACCTCCAGCAAACAAATATACTGCGAATGTTCAACGCCTCGCATTCGTCCATACATACCGGAAGCACTCCGCTACAACGCATTCAACGCAGTACACGGACTTAGCCACCCCGGTATTCGAACGACACGCAAGCTTATTCAAGATCGTTACTTCTGGCCGACGATGAACTCCGACGTCGGAAAATGGGCGAAAACATGCGTGTCATGTCAAAAGGCGAAAATTCAGCGACATACAAACAGCTCTATAGCTATGTTCCCGCCAACAGCTGACCGATTTGCACACACGCACATCGACATCGTCGGACCCCTCCCCACCTCAACGCAAGATCACCGCTACCTTGTCACAATAATCGACCGCGTAACAAGATGGCCTGAAGCGATTCCAACACAAGATATCTCAGCAGCAACAGTAGCAAAGATATTGTACGAAAACTGGATTTCCCGTTTCGGATGCCCCGCGAAAATTACTACAGATCAAGGAAGGCAATTCGAGAGTCAGCTATTCATTGCTCTTACACATTTACTAGGCGCCAAAAAAATACGAACCTCGCCGTATCACGCGCAAAGCAACGGGGTTATTGAACGCTGGCACCGATCAATGAAGTCTGCATTGAAAGCGCGTTTGTTAGATAACAAACACTGGACCGAAGAGCTGCCCACCATCATGTTAGGGTTACGCGCTGCACTGCGCAGCGACACGCAAGTTAGCGCCGCCGAACTAACTTACGGCCAGAGCCTGCGATTGCCGAGCGACTTTTTCGTCGAAAACCATACCACCACACCGATGGATCAAAACTTCGTGTCAAATCTTCGCCAGACCATCAGCAACCTCAAGCCCGTTCCCGATAAACCTCACAGCAACAAGCGCGTAACATTTGTGCACCCAGACTTACAACAGTGCAAGCACGTATTTGTTCGCGTTGACGCAGTAAAGAAGCCTTTGCAAGCTCCGTACGACGGTCCGTACCCGGTGCTAAAAAGAGGTGCGAAAACATTTACAATCCAATTGCCAAACCGAGAGAGCGTTATATCAATTGACCGCCTGAAACCAGCTTACACCCTAAACGACAATGAAGATGCTACAGAAGAGTGCCAAGTGAAGCAAACAAGATTGGGCCGAGCTGTGAAGCTTCCTGTACGCTTCGCTTGAAGGGGAGCCCTGTAGCTGCGCATACCATTCATCTCGCCGCCAACCTGTGCGGCCAACAACTCCAGCGTTACTGAGAGCGCGCGCGGACGCGAGCCAGTATTTACGTGCGCAGAGTTGAGACAGCATAAGTCTTTCGCCCCGTCTCTTTCTCGCACGCGCTTAGTCTAGAGCGTTATCTGATTGGCTATTACTCCCTGCTTTCTATTGGATTATTGTTATTTTGGTTTTAAGATTTTAGGTATAAATATAGCCGGCTAGTCTCAAATAAATTCATTCCTACTTCGAACTGCGACTTTTAATCATCTCTCTAAAGAACCCTAAAGCACTTTTGTTATGAAATCCATTAAAATAAACAGAGTTTCTTAAAATGGACATGTCAAATGTTGTTGCGTTGTCATTGTCATGTTATAGGCGATGCGGCTAGCAACCTGTCAATAAATTAACATCAGAGCCATCTGTCTTCAGACTCGGAAATACTCTTAGTCTATACCTTTATGATAGCTCTGTCCCTTACGCTAAATAGAACTTGGCACGCATTAAGCGAATGTGGTAACCCCCTGAACAACGAGTAGCAAAATGGCCGATATGCTAAAAACCAGCAGTTCATTCTCTTGTGATTTTCTTACGTAACACATTACACAGTATAATTCGCATTACATAATAGAGTTATATACGTAAATCAGTAGACAGGACATTTTCGCAGGGCACGATAAACTTTTCCGATTTTCTGCTCAAATCTTTTGCTACTTCGATAGCTATTAGCCTTCCAGGTTATGTTTAATATGATGGGCGGGGCTTTTCAAGAACAGATGGCAGTCTCGCGAATGTTCTCGAATTTTCTGGTGAAATCTTTGAGCTTGTGCTTATGTAATTGTTCGGATCGCTAATATCTAACTCGTTTATCTTATCGTCAAGGAGCGCTAATGTTGCTTTTTATGCTCTGGCATCGAGTACGAGACAGTTGGGAAAAAGAAGACAATTACTGGCACGAAAGACATCCAATCATTTTCTAAGGGCCATACTTAGGTTTGTAGCTCGTGCCCTCGGAGGTACTGTAAGCACAAGCTAAGGCGTATTTTAAAACGGCCTCACCTCACCATTTGCAGTACTATCTTGACTTTTTACTTGGTCTGAATCTTTTCTTGCTGCGAAAGCGTCAAAGCAAATCACCGAACTTTGTTCTTATGCAGCTATTTACGAGAATTAGGTAACTAAATAATGTAACTTTGCTAACGTAAAGGCCTGTTTCGGCGCACTCTGGTAGATTCCTGATCTCTTTTTGCATCTAAGGAATAGACAGAGATGGCATCACATCTGTTACTTTAGGTATCAGGAACGTAACAAAAAGTCGTGAAACAGCATAATGTTAAATCAACAAGCAGCGACACTGGTTCTTTTAAAGCTGTTCTATATGTGGTTTTCATTTGGGCCAAAGTTATCCTCCTTTACGGTATGGGGAACTTTCCTTTCTTTTCCTTCTATTTTTTTTTCTCTTCTCATTTGAGAACAGCATCGCCAGATTTAGATGGGCATCTTGAGAAGGGTCAAGCATCTGATTTTCTGCAAGAATCATTTTAATCGTCAAACGGAACAATATAATTAGAACAAGAATTGATCATAAAGCGTTTCAAGAGGATCTCTAAGTAACGAAATTGGGTTGCGGAAAGGTCTGAACGTGGATAAGGCCGAATTTTTAACGATGGGGGATTTTTTTTACAATTACGCAGGAAAATATTTAAAAAAACTTAATGCTATATTCTTTTAAGCCATGCTTCAAAAGAAAAAGATGGAGCTAATACCACCTTTTGACCGCGTGTTCGCTCGGCCCATGAAACGAGTGTCCTATCAATTCCCAGTTCTTCATCAGGATTTCTTGGCTTATGTGTCAGGCATTTGCCACAGTCTCGGGTTGCCCTACGTTCAAGCCTATAGCCGGCTAACACTCAAGTGTTAGACACTTTGTAAGGATGTAAGGTGTTTATTATCCAAAACAAATAGTAGTTGTAATATAAAGGGTTCGGTACAAGAAAACAGTTACAAGACAAGTTAAAAGTTCAATAAAATGAGCGCCGCGGTTCGGCGCGCGTGCGGCTCGATCGGATGCCGGTAGCGAGAGAGCGAGAGATACCGAGCGAGCGAGAAGGTCGGCGGGTTGCGTTCAGAAACGTATCTATGTATTAAGCCCGCGCTACAAACTCCCCCTCTAGCACGAATGAACGCCCCCGTATTCGTGGTAGTCAACATAAATAAAGCGCGGATATCTTAATCTAAGTAGCGTCTAGGTCTACCGCGTTTACGTTTCTCGCGTACGGCGGGCTGGACATCGCCAACAAACGGAGTGAGTTGCGAGGTGTGATACTTCCCCAG
Source organism: Pandemis corylana (assembly GCA_949127965.1). Classification (NCBI taxonomy): domain Eukaryota; kingdom Metazoa; phylum Arthropoda; class Insecta; order Lepidoptera; family Tortricidae; genus Pandemis; species Pandemis corylana. The sequence continues at coordinate 7,925,861 of OX421873.1, forward strand.
AAGCACCCCGTCGCTTACGCGTTCAAGCAAATAAGTAGTAGGACCGACAGCCTCCCGCACTCGATAGGGGCCGTCCCTTCGGGGGATAAACTTGGCCGTCTGTCCTGTACCTGTGTCGTTGGGGCCTTGCGTCTGCAGCAAGACCAGAGTACCCGGGTCGTAGTCCGGCGCCGGGCGGCGATGCTGGTCGGCGTACGCCTTCTGCCGCGCCTGCGCACGCTCGTGCACGTCGCGCGCGTGCAGCAGCGCGCCTCCCAGTCGCCGCAGGTACGGCGTCACGCCGCATACGGCCGTGTCGCGCTCCATGATCGTTCGCATGTCGCATGCGGCATCGTGCGGCGCGCGAAGCTCTCTGCCAAAGGTTAAAAAGGCGGGTGAATGGCCTGTGCTGGCGGTGATCGCCGAATTCATGGCGAATCGTATGGCCGGCAAGTGAGCGTCCCAAGTGTCGTGATCTCGGCCTACGAGAATCGCCAGTTGTGGCTTGAGGTCTCTATTTTTGCGTTCGATTGGATTCGCAGCCGGATGGTAGAAAGAAGTCAAGGATTGCTCGATACCCATGGCATGGCAGACTTGCTGCATGATTTCGCTAACGAATTGGACACCGTTGTCGCTGACCAAGCGACGCGCTACTCCGTAGCGTAGGAATACCTCCGACGTGAGCGTCTTAGCGCATTCTAGGCTAGTAGCTTAGCGAAGGGCGAATAGCTCTACCCAACGCGTGCACACGTCCTCTACGATGAGTATCCATTTGTGTCCGTCAGCGGTCTCGGGTAAAGGTCCGAATAAGTCCACAGATACGACCTCGAATCTCCTGGCTGGGGCGGGCGTCTGCAAGAGCCCCGTCGGCTTCCTGTTGTCTGCCTTGTAGCGCTGGCAAGCGACACAGCGCTTGACGTAGTCGGCGACGAACGTGCGCATGCCGGGCCAGTACAGCCTGGCGGCGACGCGCTGCAGCGTGCGCTCGGCGCCGAGGTGTCCGGCGGTGGGCGCGTCGTGGTGCTGCGCCATGGCCGGCGCGCGCTCGTGCTGCGGCACCACGAGGCGGGCGTCGTCGTCGTCGTCGCAGTCCGGCGTGTAGCGGTATAGGATACCGTCGGAAAGTACGTAACCTCGGTCCGCCCACTGTCTCCCCCTAAACGGAGCGTCGTCGGACTCTAGGTCGTCGATTATTTTGCGTACCTCCGGATCTTTCAGTTGATTGTCGCGTATGTCCATGGGCGTGCGCGCTGGAAAATCAACGACGGCAGAGCATAGCTCGCAGCTGCTCTGTGATTCTAGCGAGCACGGCGGGCGAGAGAGCGTATCTGCGATCACATTAGTTTTACCTGGCGTGTATTCGATGCGCAGGTTGAACTCTTGCAGAGTGAGCGCCCACCTTGCCAGTCGGCCGCTGGGTGACTTGGTGTTCATCAGCCATCTGAGGGGTTGGTGATCGGTCTTGACGATGACTTGCGCGCCCTCGATGTACCCCCTGAACTTATTGACGGCCCACACGACGGCGAGGGCCTCGCGCTCCGTGGTGGTGTAGTTGCGCTCGGCGGCGATCAGCTGGCGGCTCGCGTATTCGATGGGGCGCTCGTCATGCCCCTCCCCCTGCATTAAAACAGCTCCGAGACAATACCCGCTACTGTCCGTGCGCAGCACGAACGGCTGCGCCTCGTCGGCTTGCCGCAGGATCGGCGCCGTCGTCAGCAGCGTCTTGATCGCGTCGAACGCTCGCTGCTGTGGCTCACCCCAGCACCACACGCTGTCCTTCTTCAGTAGGTTCGTGAGCGGCCGGGCGACGTCCGCGTAGCCGGGAATGAATCTCCGGAACCAACTGGAAGTTTGCAAGAAACATTTCAAGTGTTTGGTGTTTTGAGGTGGGGCCATGGCAGTTATGGCAGAGGTCTTGCTGGGGTCCATATGGATGCCGCCAGGGACGATAACGTGTCCTAAAAACTTGACAGATTGGCAAGCGAAGCAGCTTTTGCTTCGATTCACTCGCAGGTTGAACTTTGCCAATCTGGTGAAAACAATTTGTAGGTCCTTCAGATGTGTTTGAAAATCTGGTGATAAAATAATAATATCGTCTAGGTATGCTAGTACTGTACTATTTTGTAGGTCCAGATTCGATTTAAATCTGTCAATGAGTCTCTGGAAAGTGGCTCCCGAGTTGCGCAGACCCATTGGCATGCGAATAAACCTGTATGTGCCCATCGGTGTAATAAAGCATGTTTTGTCACGGTCAGCAGGGTCTACGTTGACTTGAAAGTAGCCGGACCGGAGGTCAAGGGTGGTCATGTAGTTGCTAGTTTTAGCCGCATGTAGTATGTCTTCGATCCTTGGCAATGGGTACCTATCAGGCTCGGTCACCTCATTGAGTTTCCTATAATCGATACAAAGACGCATACCTCCATCCTTCTTCGGTACCATGACTACGTTCGCAGCCCATGGTGATTCACACTCTTCTATTACACCAGCAGCAAGCAGTTTGTTCAGTTCATCCTTCAGGGCTTCTCTCCTGCTCTGGGACATCCTGAAGGGCTGGCAGGCAATAGGTTGCTGGTCCTCGCTGACTTTGATGCGGTGAGTGGCAAAGTCAGTGGCCGGACCGTCCGTTGCAAACCGCTCCTCGCTGTTACAAATTAAGTTGTTAAGCTCTGATCTTTCACCAGCTGATAAAGTGTGACCTTCGTCACCTCTCAACATCATAGAGTTGGTATCAGTTTGCATCAAATCAGAATAATAGGATGTTAAGTGGAAAGATTCCACAAAAGTAAATATTTGTTGTGGAGCATCTTGAAAACTAAAACAACACTGAGGTATATTTAGAATTATACCTGCACTTAGAATAAAGTCGCGGCCTAGTAATGTTTGACCATGGCTTTCAGGAAACACAAGAAATTGTACCAAAGCCTCACGGCCTCCAACAGTGACTGGGACTAGGGCAGTAAGAATGTCACGTACCTTATTAGATCCATCGGCCAGGCCTACGGTCCTCCGCGACGGCGTGAACTCGACACCTGAGTTTACCAGAATTTTGTGCAGAGCTGGGCTGGCCACGCTCTGAGTAGCGCCTGTGTCCAAGATAGCGACACCTTTGCGCCCCGCGATGACAACATTCACTAAAGGGCGCGAGCTGTCGCGCTCCACAGTGCTTAAAGACTGGAAATCAGTTGTTACTGCGGTAGGCTTTTTACTATTGCAAGTATCACACCTCGATCTCACAACACCTGGCTGGTTACAGCCGTAACATTTGATAGACGTACCGCTATTAGACCTAGAATCGCTACTGTCGTTTGACGTTTTACCCATTTCTTTAGCCTGAATTTTACGACATTCGTCAACACAATGACCGAAAGATTTGCAATAACTACAACGCGGACGAGAAGTTTTAAATTTACGCTCGTTCGAATTCGTACTAGAGGAGGCGCTCGGTTGACAGCTAGCGGTGATAAGAGCGGCAACGTCGCGCTCACGCGGTTTGACAGTTGTGTCGCGGGCGGGTTGCGCGGGGATTTGAAATCGGCTGTTATCACTGATACTAGGAATGCTAGCAGACCCTACCTCGATTCTCGCTTCCTCCGCATCTCTCGCTTTCACTAACAAAGATTCGACGTCGTTTACAGATTCTCGCGGCACACTTTTACGCACTTTACGATTTAATAGTCCATACACAATATCTAACTGCAAAGTCGTATCTAATTCGTAAGGGAATATCGCGAAAATGGCTCGTAAACGGGAGATAAACGTTTCAACACGTTCGTCGTTTTGTTCTGTAGCGAAGATGTCACGTAGTAACTTGTATGCTGGGCGCGGGGCTCCATACATCCCTCGCATGCGGGTCGTAGCCTCCGTCCATGTCTTCACGTTCTTCTTTACGCCGCGCCACCAAGTAGCGGCGTCGTCAGTGAATAGCATTGTCAGCCCCCGCAGGGCGTGATCTTCACTGATGTTCATGCATTCAATGAACATTTCTACTGCATCAATGAATGACTCGATCCTGTCTGCGTTGGCGGCGCCGCGGCCATCGAAGCGCGCTGTGCATTTTGCCATGTTGCCCGTAGATCCGGCGAAGGAGGGCGAGGGCGCCGGAGGCGTCGCTTCGCGGTCCGAGGTAGGCGCGGGACCTGGGTTGATGGTGGCTGCGTGCTGCATCGCGCTGCGCATAACGTTTGATAACAGGCTCGATAGTTGCTCTTCGGTAATCCCAATCATATTAGATTCATTGCTCGCGTGCGCGCGCGAGTTCGAGGGAGCGGGCGCGGGCGCGGTCGCGCCGCCGACGCGCGAATTCCCGTTGTTATCTTCTCCGGAATGTAAATCTTCGGAATCATCGCCCTCACGCTGATGTTGACCACCTTCCAGGCGTTGCTGTCTAGTCTTCATCGCGGTTAAATGTGGCGGTTAGGTACTTAATACCGATATTCCGAAAACTCGGGAAGATGGCGTCGCGACGACTCAACTTTCTTGTCGTGAAAACTTTTCTTGGCCCCACGTTGGGCGCCAGTGTAAGGATGTAAGGTGTTTATTATCCAAAACAAATAGTAGTTGTAATATAAAGGGTTCGGTACAAGAAAACAGTTACAAGACAAGTTAAAAGTTCAATAAAATGAGCGCCGCGGTTCGGCGCGCGTGCGGCTCGATCGGATGCCGGTAGCGAGAGAGCGAGAGATACCGAGCGAGCGAGAAGGTCGGCGGGTTGCGTTCAGAAACGTATCTATGTATTAAGCCCGCGCTACAACTTTATTTTTTCTTTTTTTTTCTTTTTTATTTTGTTGTTTTGACTAGTAGAGACTTTGTACATCTCTACTATAGATTAATATAATTTAAGGCTCGGAGACCTTATACATCCCTTTTATAAATGTATTTAATTTAAGTAGAATTTAAGTATTCTTACTGTATTTTATTTTGAAAAAATGACTTTCTGCCAAGTTTCTTGCGGCGCATTCTTCTTGGCAATGATGGTCTTTCCGAATGCGCTGGTAGTTCCAAAAAGACTTGTAAAACAGCCCTTGGCGGCCAATTTGCAAAAATAAAATTTTCATTTTCATTTTCAGTGTAGTTTTGACGCGCTGTTGGCCTAGTTGGTATGTTTATATAAGCGTCCCGGGTTCGAATCTTGGTGATGAGCACGATTATTTGTTCCTGAGTCATGGATGTTTTTATCTGTTTATGTATGCATTTCTCTATATGTATCGTTGTCTAGTACCCATAACACAAGACTTACTAGCGCTTACTTTGGGACTAGGTCAGTTTGTGTGAATTGTTCCCTAATATTTATATTGTTTATTTTTAATTTGTATCCGGCTTAGTTTCTCTTGAAATAAAATACATATTTGGTTTTTGAGTATTTTTTAGTTCAGCTAACCCTTGTTGGCCTTGTTTGCGGGCGCAGAACTTTCTCGAAATCTTTCCGCAATCAAGTTACAATCCTAGACCCGACTCCCGTTCTTTATTGCCTCTAAGCATGTCTAATGTATTCATGAGGACACTCGCCTTATTTGGGACCCTCGTTTAGCTAGGTATTTCGTGAATAACTCTCCTTTGTAGTACCAATGTTTGTTCCAATAAAACTATTTCAACTAACCACAAATTCACTCCCGCTTTCTTTTATATGTCATTCATCAAGAGGTCCATGCTGGTCTGGGAGCAAAGAAAAAACATGGAATGTACCAGTTGCTTCTTATCCCGTGCAGATGGTAAAAGCCCATCGAGGAAATGGACGAAAATAGGAATCATGTTATAGGCGATGCGGCTAGCAACCCATCACTATTTTGATTTCTGTTTCCACCTATACGCCCACAATCACGCTAAACGAGGCCTTAAGTTTAAAAAAAAAATAGAATGTACCAGTTGCTTCTCTTCCCGCGCAGACGGTAAAAGCCCACCGAGGGAGTGGACGAAAATCTTTGGATCATGTTTAGACGATGTGGCTTGCTAGCCATTACTATTTAGATTCCCTTTTCCACCTATACGCCCACAATCATGCTAAACGTGGCCTTTAGGTCTTGTTACCTTGCTCTGTTTACCCCGTTAGGGATAAAGACGTGTTTGTGTGCGTAAGTATGTACTATCAACATCAGTTTTTAAGTCTAATTCTACGCGGACGAAGTCGCGGGCAGTAGCTAGTTGTCTATAAAACAAAAGCGCAACTCATCGAAATGAACTGCGACCGTAATATTCCCAACGCATTAATCAAATATGATCGTTAATTTTATCATCACGGCAGCAATGGTCATCATTTCAAGCGGATTTACGGGTACAGTAAATTGATTGAGAACGCCGGTGATGTTTTGTTCGCCCACTCAAGAACGCGAATGTGCAAGCAACTTTTTATTCCACATAACATTTAAATAGTCCTGAGCTCGCAAAGAGTGTTTTACCAGTGAAGGTGCTTCCATGTTGGTCTGGGAGTAAAGTTCTTCCCCGTCGAAATGTTTTGCACATTCCGAAATACTCGACCTCATGACCATCTGCTTAAGAGGCTACTAGTCAAACCACTGGACTACCACGGATATTAAATAAAAGTTATTCATTATTGCCGTAGGCGTCTTAGGTCTTGTCTACCCCGTAAGGCAGAAAGACGTGATTTATGTATGTATATATTGACCCCAGAGCTGGCGCTTACCTCTCCCAGCGAATTTCTCTGGCTGTACAGAGAGGTAATGCCGCCAGTGTGTTGGGGTCTATGCCGCAGGAGGGCCTTTTAGATGGTGTTTTCTTTTTATAGTCAGGTATATTTATTTAGTTTTAAGTTTTGTATATTTAGTTAACTTTTAGATTTTATAATAGTTTAATTTTTTTGTAATTCCCCTCTTATATCAACTAATAAATAAATGTATATATTTATTATTGTAAGAAGTAAGAATTCCAACGTGTTTTTCTCAGGAGATGGTGTTTGTTCACGTGTCTGAACATGTTATTACGGTGTAAGGAATCCTAGACGACGATTTTTATTATTTACGCACGAAAATTTCCTTTGTCGGTTGAAATAAAAAGGCCTAGACTTTGTGCAGTTTATTTTCTTAGGTTTATTCTTTCATTTTATTGTCTTGTGGTTCTGAGTACTAAAGAAAAGAAGGTGTGTATAAAACATCATCATGTCAGCTATAAGACGTCCACTGTTGGAAATTGGCCTCCCCCATATCTAGACCTCCAGTTGCCTCGGTTGGAAACGGCTTGCTTCCACCGTACCCGCGACTTTAACCAGGTCTTCCGTCCTCGTTGGTGGACGACCTACGCTGCGTTAAGTTGATTACATTATCGTCTAATCCAAAAGTAAACTTATCCATTGTGTTGATGCTAACATGAATGTCCAGCATATAGACATAATTTCTAACCCGAAAACCCAACTTTACAAGTCTGTCAAGAAATCCCTGGCCAGTAGGCTTATTACCTAACTCGCTCGCGGTCGCCATCGTGTTCATTTTGACAGCTCTTGTATGAATGTGACAGCTAGCTGATTCTGATGCCAATTGTCAGCCCATACATGAACTGTCAAAATGAACACGATGGCGATCGCGAGCGAGTTAGGTAATAAGCCTACTGGTAATAGGCTACTTTTTACCATCGAGAATTGCATAGTTCCCGCGGGATACCGTTAATATGGCAATCGCTGATTCTACGCGGACAAAGTCGCGGGCAGAAGCGATTTTAAATAATTTGAAGGGACCTTAGGCTTGAGAGGATGATGTTTCAGGCAAGGTACTCTGAGAGATTGGTAAACTTGAAAGGAACCCAGTACCCCACACATTTTCCATTTGAACGACGAACCAACAGTCTGAACAATATTCTGTTACCCGTTGCAGAGACTCAGGAATGTTCACCGAGGCGATTCGGGTGGTTTCCAGGCGATAATCCATAAGAAAATCGCTTTTTTTACGGCGCATGCATGACTCTAACAATGGCATGCGGAATATGGTGTCTAGTGAAATTGATCGCCAAATTTTTACCTACGTATACTTGGAGCACAAAATTTGGGCCTCCATACAAAATTACTTTTTTTTGTCGTTGAGTATATCACTGAATTGTATACGAGGTGCCTTCAAATTATTCCAGGATATTTTCAGCAAGCAGGATAGTTTCTTCCATGCTGTTCCGGGAGTAAAGAAAAAACAGAATGTACGAGTTGGTTCTATTCCCGCGCAGATAGTAAAAGCCCATCGAGGGTGCCAGACCAGCATGAAAGCAAGAAAATATACCGTCATTAGAAGGCTAATACGTTCAAAATTTGATACTACCCTAAAAGTTCAGTCCAAAGGACAAAGTTGCGGTTGCCCGCTTGTTTAATACAGACACGTTATTTAATCCGTATAATACCTACGACGACAATCTACATAATATACAATAAAATGAACACAGTATAGGGTATTATTTAAATTTAGTTAAGCCCTAACATAGAGCAAACTGCGCCCTGCGGCTTGTAGCTTCAAATAAAAAAAAAACATTTTAATTCAGTGAACTAAAAATATTTACCTTGCTACTCCGCTTTTACCGTGCAAGATAACCAAGCCTGCGTGAAATATTTATATTTTGCATGAAAAACATATTTATTTCACACAGGCTTGGTTATCTTGCACGTGAATAGCGGAGTAGCAAGGTAAATATTTTTTGTTTACTGAATGGACCTCCGCAAAGTAACGCCTGATTCAATTTTTTTTTTTAATTCAGTTTGAAGTCCTCTGATTCCAAATCTATTTGATAAAGCAATAGCTCCCGTCCGAGCTCTGACGCGTACCAAGGAATGTGCCGATGGTTAGCTCATAAGATTTTATTCCAAACAGTACTTCTCTACGTGAGGCGGGTGTTAAGAGGGCTACCCTTTTCCACGGACTTGGGCACATGAGGAATATATTCGTTGACGTCCTTTGACGTACTTACGGTTATACGGGCTGTGGGATCGAAAGCCGAATTTCGGCCAAACGGTTTCGGCTAGCGCTGTGGTTTTGCCGAAACCAAAAATTTTAGATCGTTGGCATGTTTTTTACGTAAACTTAATCTCTTCGTTTGTAAAAGTTACTAACCTAATTCAGCCTAAACATGTTCCTCCGAAATTAAACGTTATCTTCTCGGCAGTCGTGGTCTTTCCAAAAGCACCGGTAGTATCAAAATTGCATGTTAAAAAACCTTGGCGGCTTATTCGCCGAATTATTGATTTTGAATGTTTAACGGCTTCTCTTGTTAACTCTGTGTAGATTCAGGCGTTACTTTGCGGAAGTGCATATTAAACTAACTTGATATTCTTTTAAGTACAAAGCAGAACATTGTCTTAATATTTCAATTAGTTTGGTACTTTTGCTTTTGGCGCTTGAAACTCGCAAACGGACTAGATAGCGGTCCTATGGGTTCTTTTTTGTTTTTCCCTATTGAAATACAGATCCCTAATAAGTATATAATAATGTTTAATTTTTCTGTAAATGTATATTTCACCCGTCACTTAAAGTGGTTAAAAAATAGTAGGTACTACAGACTTAAGAGCAATTTCAATCCAAATTTTACGCAGTAAATTCGGCCAAAACCAAAACCAAAAATATTCATTCAGCCATTCCCTACAGCTGTAGCGACGAATATTCGCATTCGTACACGGACCTCTTAAATATTTGACGACGTTTGACGTTATTTCGACCTATTTCTCCTTTCGCACTGTCGTATTTTTCCCAATCGTGTTTACAAAAACAGCCTTAGCTGTTGTAAATAAGGTTTACTTTGAGCAATTAATCGATTCCAGGTAGAAATATGAAACCCGCGCATTAAGCGAGAGCGGTTAGCAACACTTAAATACTTAGAGGAAAGGTAAAAGCGGTTAAAGGGATCAAAATAGGTATTTATTGCCTACCTACCTTATAATACAGTCACGTACGGTATAAAACTCGTAAGATTGAAAGAGACAGCAATACAGAACAGAACTTCTTTTTAAATACTATCGCACTGTACGATGTTCCCATCACTGTACAGCCAAATTAAACTATCTCACCAAATCGACTAAGTAGGTACCTAAATCAATCGCGGTGGTGGAAAATAACTGCATACATACACAGATCACGTCTTTATCCCTTACGGGGTAGACAGAGCCTAAGGTGGCAAAACCTAGGCCACGATTAGCAAGATCGTGGGCGTATAGATGGCAAAAAAATGAAATCAAATTGTGATGGGTTGCTGGCCGCATCGCCTATAACATGATTCTTATGATTTTCGCCCATTCCCTCGATGGGCTTTTACCATCAGCGCGGGAAGAGAAGCAACTGGTACATTCTGTTTTTTTGCTTGCTCCCAGACCAGCATGGAAGTAAGTACACGGTCACTTCTCCAGCCGTCCCTTACTGTCCTAAGTACCAAGGTTCTACGAATAACTCTCCTTTTATTTATATGATTAACTCAAAAACGACGGGATTGATTTTCATGTGGTTTTCACCAATAGGTAGAGTGATTCACGGGGAAGGTTTAAATGTATGTGTCAAGAATTTTATTGTGAATTTGTATCAAAATTGTATCCGTGCGAAGCTGGGGTCGGGTCGGATACCTAGTTGCTTCAACAAAAATATCCATTCTACGGTGAACAGTACCGAGGCGATACGTGAATTTGGGAGCAAAATTAATGTGTATTTATCATACTATCTAAAACATACTACCATCTTCATGTATAACAAACTCGTTTCAAATGCTTCCACGGCCGATTTAAATTAGCCTTCCTCCGCCGAGCAAACGTTGTTCGATATAAAACTCCGCATCAGAAGCTTAGCTAAATTGCGAAGAGAAATCTGTTCCAAGCTAATGCGAATAAAATTGCTTATCACTAAAAGGCCGTTAAATGGCCAGATTGATGATGATGGAAGCGGTCAGGATGTATTTGGGTGCGTAAACGTTCGCGCACACGCAGGCACACATTCGTCCTCCCCCTTCTCGATTCAGTGGAACGGGAAACCACTACGACTGAAGAAGGGGTCAGATGTGTCTGGCGGGCAGCATCTATATGCCCTCTACTGTCGCCCTAGGCCATTCACCTTGCCCGAGGGCAAGGTTATGGTTATTACGTAACTACGAGTAAGACTAAAGCATGGAGAGCCTTGAGGTAGAGCTATGTTCAGCTCATTACCTACCTGCATTGCAGCGTCTCATCGTTAAGGGAAGACGGCCCCAACGTACGGGCCCTCCCCTTCTTAGCGCGGTCCTGGCGGAAGCCGGGGCCACCGGGGGGGGGCGTTTGTGGTGAAACCCTAGTGGCATCCCACTGACTGCGTCCCCATCACACCGGATTGAGGCAACGCCGGAGAGTTTTTAGTTTGGGTATACCCCATCAGGGGAGAGTCCCACGTAACCCTAGGCATCCATAAAGATTTTCTTTCCGTTAAAAAACAAGTCCTATGTCCAGCAGTCGTCTTTCGGATGACATGATGACGATGATGATGAATAAGACTGAAGTGGAAACTCTTATACAGGCTTAAGAGCCTTATGTAGTCTTAAGTAATTAAACGAGACTTGATGATTGCAAGCTTACGACCAGTGAATAGAAATTTAAATCTCAGCCCGATTTCGTAGCCTCTAAGGACCCCGGCCTTTGAGGTCTGGAATTAATGACATAATGGATTCTAGAAATTTGGTTCTGACATAGAATTCAGCATGTTGAGGCTTTTCATGTATATTGGTGAGATGGTCAAGATAGAAAGTGGAGGGAATGGAATCTATAATAAAGGGGCAACCACACCCGATTTCAATCGGAACGAGTGTCGCTTCTCGTTGGTATCATTACACTTCATTTGCTTCCGAAATTATCTTAGTAATTACGTCTTAGCTTTACTAGAACGAGGCTGTTATTTATTCTCAAGCCGCAACTTAGCATGTGCGGGTATGTGAGACATCGCTTGTATATTTACGATGCAGCCAGCGTGCACATAGTGAATTCGCACAAAAAAGCCTTTATTCTTAACAAAATATGAAAAATTATTTGAGTCAGCTGAAGATTCACCATGGTACGTGGAACTCTTCAAGTAATGTTATATTTATCGAGGTCTCTTCAAACTGTTACAGAATCCTGCAAATGCTTTTCCAGATTTTTGAATCATAGTCGACAAATCTTTCCATACATTGATCAGTTCAAAGTGAACCCCCTTCCCCTTTCCGTCACCGAAAGACTAGGCGCGACAAACAGGTACACCCTTATGTTGTAGACATTCCTCCATTACGCACGAAGCGGTTTGCCTTCTTTCATTATGCGAACGGCTAAGGAACTCTCGGCCGAGGTCAGTTTTTCCGGAACGCTATAATCTGGACATCTTTAAGGCCAAAGTGAACAGACACCTTCTAGGCAAGCGTGTACCACGTTAGCCCTCATTTTCGCCTTCCATCAAGCGAGATTGAAGTCGAACGTTTATGTAAAAAACAAAAAAGAAGCGCGTCTAAGGCGGAACAATATTTTGAATCAAAAATTTAAATGAAAAATCTTTGTAGGAGGTTCAGTCGAACCACCTGCTGAAATGCTCTGGAACACTTTTTAAGAGACCCTTATACCTATTAACCTAATCTAAAAATGACACTTAAGATACAAGCTTTTTGTGAATGTACTTTTTGTTGACTGTATTCGGATTGTCATCCGTCCTACATACCTATGTGTACCAAATTTCGAGTTAATCACACCAACCGTTGAAGAGTTCCCTCCTGCGTAGACGATCCTGGCTAGGTCACCAGAACTCTATTACCCAATTATTGTATTGTCATTTGATTTACACGAGTATGCAAAATTTCAGGTCAATCGGATGAAGATATCTGCTTCAAAATTGAATCCCAAGATTCCACCCGGACAAGCATACGTTGCAAGTATAAAGCTTAAAAAATGGAAAGGAGCAAGCTTCTGAAAGCTCAAATCCATGTCAATTGTGGGGAAAGAAACGTTAAGAACATCGTAGTCTTATTTGACTTCGAAATAAACCCTCCTTAACCAAACATTACAAAGCAATTAGTCTCATTGTTGTAGGAGCCCTGTAGCGACCCTTCAGATTATCGCAAGACATAAAGAATACTTAACAGCCAATCCGGGCCGAAATTACAAGTTGTTTACCAGAAACTCAGGGTTGTGTAAAGATATGAACGGAATCTTACCTACAAAAGACTACCTTTGGATATTTGGATAGTAAAAATGCAAATACTAGGCAATGTCGCACAAAGACTCGCAATTGCGATACAACGCGGGAATGCTGCCTGCCCTACCTAAGGGTCCAAATTTATTTAAATTTAAATATTTAACCTAAGTTTTTTTTTATTAAGTTATGTTTAAGGTAGCCTTAGTTTATAGTTTAAATAACGACCCGCCCCGGCTTCGCACGGTATAATTATTCATGTATTATACATATAAACATTCGTCTTGAATTACTCTATCTATTGAAAAAACCGCATCAAATTCCGTTGCGTAGTTTTAAAGGTATAAGCATACATAGGGACGGACAGACAGCAGGCGACTTTGTTTTATACTATGTAGTGATGATTTATACTTTTGTAATCATTTACAAAATAAAATACAATTTTAAGGCAAAGTCGAGAATATGGAGACTGAAACTATAAAAACAAACAGCGCTTTAATTTAAAATGTTGCAAAACCATTTGCCATAACTCTTCAAATTCAAACTATTTATTGCATAAAAATGTTGACAAATTTGAAATGATGCTCTAGAACTCTACAGGTTAGGTTAGTTTGATACTGAACAACCAACAGTTTAAGAGAAAAACTTATCACATGATCATTAAGGCGCACAGAACATTTATGGCGTATGAAATTATGGTAAACAACAACAAACCAAAACAAACCATAGACTTTCTGGCGGATGAAAAACAAAACGAGTTTTTCAAAGAAACTGAACATAGTCGTAATTGGTTTACGGAAAATCTTTAATCACAGGAAGGTGGGTAGTATCCTGATAGAATCTTGTGCAGGGGTTGCCATGACGTCTTAATACGATTCAGTTTAGGTTCAATTCAGATCCATACTAAAAATGACAGCTAAAACCTAAACTGAGTCGGGATTGTAACGCATTAACGTCGTGATGGTCTCAGGGTTAGTCCAGATCGCTACTAACATCTTACTTACCGATCCTGACGCTACAGCGGATACTGGCACTGTTGTGTTCCAGTACGCAGAATAAGACAGCCGAGGAATTCATGGGTGCGCTTGACCTTTTTTTATCTTGTCAAGCCCAAACTTAAAAAAAACGGAGATAAAGCCTAAGCCGAAGCTAGTGGCATATAAAAGTTATTTATGCATTGTATCCGCAACAAGCATCGCAGTCCCAGCGACGCCATTTTAGTTGGATGGTCGTCAACAAAAACCTCTGCGTAGGAGCGTATTAACATAATCTCAAGAATAATTTGATTTCCGGACGAGGGAATGTAATTCCTTGTTTTGTTTGCGCCGAAGATGCTTGTTCTACGGGCTGGAGGAAAGCCTTAATGATCTGCATGGTTCTTTGTAATTTCCTTGGGGATTTAGTTAGGTAAGTACTGTTTTGAGGTTCCGTGCCTACCTTAAAGGGAAAGAAAACCCTTTTAAAAAAGAAAGAAGACATTTACTCCTTTTTGCAAGACACACAAATATAAGAGAATATACACAATTTTATAGAAAAAAACCACAGACATGAAAAATAGATCATCAGCGTTTAGGTTCACTTCGATGTCTAGCTTTTGTTCTGTCAAGAATATTTTCAGGTATACGTAGAGGTATCAAGTTAAAATTAAAATATACTAGCTTCTGCCCGCGACTTCGTCTGCGTAGAATTATACATAAAAACCTTCCTCTTGAATAACTCTATCTATTAAAAAAAACCGCATCAAAATCCGTTGTGTAGTTTTGAAGATATAAGCATACATAGGGACATAGGGACAGAGGAAGCGACTTTGTTTTATTGGACCTTTGCAAAGTAACAACTATTTCCATCAATCAAATACAGAAAAGGTACATAGAGAAAAACTACAAAAATTAAACTGTCTAGCTATCACGGTTCATGACATGAGATACAGCCTAGTTAGTGACAGATAAACAGACCGACAGAGAACAGACAGTTAAATCTTAGTAATAGGGTTCCCCTTTGAGAAGACACACAACGCTGAGCATCTATTTTTATTGTCTGTGTATTTTTTCTTGTTTTTTTTTTGCTATAAAGTTGTGTATATTCTCTTATATTTGTGTGTCTTGCAAAAAAGAATAAGCGTCTTCTTTCTTTCTTTATTTTACCCTTTGGGTACGGGACCTTGAAACAGTCCTATACCAAAACCCAATTCCGTTTCCACAGGAACCTAGCCACTATATCACCATATCGATAATAGTCTGTGACAAGTGACAACTCTGTTTGCATTACAAACACTACAAGAAACGCCGATTGCCTTCATATTGACCACGCATCGCAATTCGAATTGTCACTTTGTCGAGTTGTTGGAATAGATAGAATAGTTGTAATGTTATCCCAATTATTGGTTTAGATTTAGATTTATTTTTTTGCTTAGCATAATACGTCACTACATGGTATAAAACAAAGTCGCTTTCCCTGTCCCTATATCCCTATGTATGCTTAAATCATTAAAACTACGCAACGGATTTGGACGCGGTTTTTATTAATAGATAGAGTGATTCAAGAGGAAGGTTTACATGTATAATACATGCATAATATACCGTGCGAAGCCGGGGCGGGTCGCTAGTTATAAATAAAAATAGAACAGTTTTAAACAATAAACATTCCTTATTTCTAATTATGAAATCACGGTAATTGCTTTAGAATTGGCAACACTGATTGGAACTTAACATAGCCTGTCGAGTAAACGCGCTCGATGAGTTCCGCGTTAACGTATTCGAAGGTGAGCGCGTTCACGAAAACTTATACTCGCAGTCTTTGTTGTGCAAACTTTCCGCTGGTGGCGCTGTTCACGTTTTCAATGTAATTGCTATTTTAACGCAAACGCGTTCGAGACGTATTTTGTGACTGAAAACTTACACTAAGCATACTGATATTGTTATCGCTACGGCACATACGCGTTGAGTAAACAATCCTAACGACTTTTCTGTCTCATAAATCCACGCGTTGGTTTTGTTTAATGTGGTGGTGGATTTTAGTTAAATCTAGCTAGCGTTATGAATGGTGATGCCACGGTTTATCGCGAAATCTTCAAGGGTCACGTGCCAATTTGTTCGATGCACGTTGCAAGGTGTAAAGCCCAATTCACACAAGAATAATAACAATAAATTTAAAAAATTAACCCGTCAAGCGTCCAAGCGACTAGTCCCTAACTTTTTCGGGCTTTTTTTAGGGACTGCATAATGCATCCCGCCCGAAAAAGTTAGGGACTACTGTAGTCGCTTGGACGCTTCCGCGCATTAATCGAGTCTGTTACTTCGAAACTGACAGAGACGTCATCATAGATAACCTGACACTTAGATAAATGGAACTGAACAGAGTTGTAAAATAAGCCCTTAGTGAAACAAATTGTCCAACTGTTAACACGAAAACCAGAATCTCGTAACAGTTTCAGGCAGAAAACCTCAATTTGGCCGGCACCGCAATCCAGTTCTCTTTCACCTGCCTCCCCTTGGTAATTCTCGCGTGTAAAAATAAACGGGGTGGCCAGGGTTAAAATCATTATACACTTAACCCGCTAGGGGTGGCGGCAATATTGTCCGGCTGGCAATATAATACATACACAAGGCACGTCTTTGTCCCTTACAGCGTAGACAGAGCCTAAGGTAACAAGACCTGAAGGCCACGTTTAGCAAGATTATGGGCGAATAGGCGGAAAAGGGATTCAAAATAGTGATGGGTTGCTAGCCGCATCCCCTATAACGTGATCCTGTAATGTAGGTAGCTTTATATAACTGTTAACTAGCAATGTGCGGGTAGGGCGTTTACGTCAGTCTGGAATAAATCGTGGAATCACCAGTACGTGTTTTATTGCTTGCCTGGGATAAGCCCTAATCTAGACCGCCTGCATCCAGATATCACAGTGGCGACGGGATCCCTAGATGTTTGTTTTGTGTGGCTAAGATTTTCGCCCATTCCCTCCATGGGCTTTTACCATTGCCCGGGAAGAGAAGCAACTGGTACATTCTACGTTTTTTCTTTGCTTCCAAACAGCATGGAGCCGCGTACATGTTTGTTTTAATTTAGAAATAGTCTTTATTTTACCTTAGAATAATCCTGGTAATATAAAATAGTTATGTATGGGGAACAAGCGGGATTTTTATTATAACAGTAGGATCTCTCTGTTTTTAGATAGTAAGATAATCGCGTAATACCTCACCTATTACATACATGCATAAATCACGTCTTTATCCCTTACGGGGTAGACAGTGCCTAAGGTAACAAAACCTAAAGACCACGTTCAGCATGATTGTGGGCGTATGGATGGAAAAGGGAATCAAAACAGTGATGGGTTGCTAGCCACATCGCCTATATATCCCTAAGATTTTCGCCCAATCCCTCGATGGCCTTTTAAACCGCCTATTAAATCAAATTTTGATTGGTTGTCAATATTTTTCAACTGATCACCGAATGTGGCAATATAGCTGACGGCGGCACATCACTAGTGGCTATTGAGGGCCTCGTTAACGCCACGGCTGCCACTTTAAGCATTCATAACTGTATTTGGGACCGCTCCAAATGGCCCCCAGAATTAGGACGGTAGTGAAGAATTAATTTTTCATTATGAATATTGTTTGTGTGGCCAGAGGATTGCATTCTTATAGATTAGTTTGATAGATATAGTTTGCGGGTGGTAGGGCCTTGTGCAAGGTCCGTCCGGATCGCTACCACCATCTTACTCGCTAATCCTGCCGCTAAGTAGCAGTGCTTGCACTGCTGTGTTCCGGTGTGGAGAGTAAGACAGCCGGGGAAATGACGGGCACAAGAGGCATTTCATCTTAGTCCTCTAGGTTGGCAACGTATCTGCAATCCCTCCGGGGTTGCGGGTGTCTATGGGCAGTAGTGATCACTTACCATCAGGTGACACTTGCTCGTTTGCCTTCCTATTCATATAAAAAAAAGATTAGATTAGATTAGATTTATTTATCACCCTTTTAAAAGTACAATTAAATGTCAAACATAAATAATTCACAAATAGTAATAATAATAATAACCAACTGACCACCGGTAGCTTAGGCCTCGCCTCGCTGCCGGCGGCACCCTAGGTTAGGTTTATATTATGTTTTTATATTTTGTATTAATATTGTTTTATTACTTTTTATATAAATTTTGTAAAAACCTAACTTAAGAGAAAAAGAAATATACAGAATTATAATAATAACTGAAATCAAATGAGAACAAAACAACAACAAACAAAAATAAAGCTTAATCAAATGTCAATGTAGATTCACAAAAAGATCGTCATGGGTACATAAAAAGAGAAAATAATAATAATTTAAATAAAACCTATTTTAAAAGCAATTTAAAATGACAAATAGTAAATATAAAACCACAAAATGTGAAAATATTGTCAGAACATAACTAAATAACAAAAATATAATATATTCAAATCAATCTATCTATTAAAAAAACCGCATCCAAATCCGTTGCGTAGTTTTAAAGATCTAAGCATACATAGGGACAGACATAGACAGCGGAAAGAAAGAAAGAAAGAAGACATTTATTCCTTTTTGCAAGACACACAAATATAAGAGAATTATACACAATTTTATAGAAAATAATCAAGAAAAACAAAACAGATCATCAGCGTTGTGTGCGTCTTCGCAAAAGTGAAAGCTACTTTGTTTCATACTTGTGTAGTGATGATAGTGAAGATCTGCATGGTTGTCGGGTAGAAATCGCTTCTAAGCGACAAAACTGCCCATCTATTTTGAAATTTTGTACAAAGACAGAGATTTTAGTGTAGAGATAGTTTCGAATCAGCCCCGCGTCTTTCATTGAAAGACATAGGATTATTTTTATCGGTGTCGCGGGCAAGAGCTAATTAAGAAAATTTGTATAGTATTTGTATTGTTTTCATCAGGTTATAAGTTCAGTGAAGTTCGCTCTTAGAAAATTGTCTCAAGATCTTAGACTAATATGAAACATCACATCACATACACCAAAGAAATAAAACCCACCGCTCATTAAGTATCTTCAAAAGGCATTCCTTTCAAATAAGATACATTTGTAACGTGTGTGACATTCTTGATGAAAGTAAAGCGTAGGATCTCCTTAAGAACACTCTACCTTAATTGTATGAAACCGCATATATCGCTATGTTTCTTCATCTCAGAGGTTTTCCTTTGAACTACTCGGAATTTCAGTATGAATTAATTAAACAAGTTTTACAGACGTCGAAATATCTACATGGTGTTTGGTCTTTCAAAGAAGTGTCGTTTTATATAGTTACTAGCCTTCCGTCCGCAGCTTCGCCCGCGATAAATTAATTTTCCCGTAGGAAAAGGTATTTTACCGCGGTAAAAAGTAGCCTATGTCACTCAGTGATAATGTAGCTTTCTAACGGCAAAATATTTTTTGAAATTGGTCCAGTAGTTTCGGAGCCTATTCAATTCAAACAAACAAACAATCAAATCTTTCCTCTTTATAATATTAGTATAGATAAACAATATAATGTAACTGACAAAATATTAAACCTGGGACTTCGATGGACCTGCGATTTAGTCTAACTTAAAGAGGTATTTATTCCACTTACCCAGTGTCTCAGATAGCCAGGTATAAATAAATATCTGTTCATTTACAGAGGCTCCCATTATGTTCCGTTATGAAACAATTATTTGATTTATAGTCAGAATCACAAGTCATAATTTAAAAACAATGTTATTTAAACCCTCCTGATCGGATTTGAAAAGTAGTTTAACTAAAAATTAATTGGCTTACTAGTCTAATGATCAGTCGGATCGTTTCCAAATTATAATCTTGGTTAAAGCTCATTGATTTTTAGAATAATACAAAGTAAGAGGGTCGTAAAAGTTTTTTATTCTGTTATAGTTTATATAAACCAAAATGAATAGCTATTGTGTTGCTAACCGCCAAACTCGAGAGCGGTTGGACAAGTTCAGTTTTTTATCTTATTATTATTTTTTTAAGTCTGAGGAATATCTTTTTCGTGAAGTTATTTTTTTTATATAATAAATAATCATTTATTTGCATTTTTTTTTTAATAGTGACGATTTATTTGCATTAAATGTGGTTAGCAAAAGTTCTAATGCAATATTTTTTTCGTGTAGGGACCTAGCAGAAGCAGTGTGTCTTCCATGCTGGTCTGGGAGCAAAGAAAAAACATAGAATGTACCAGTTGCTTCTCTACCCGCGCAGATGGCAAAAGCCCATCGAGGGAATGGACGAAAATAATAGGAATCATGTTATAGGCGATGAGGCTAGCAACCCATCACTATTTTGATTCCATTTTCCACCTACACGCCCACAATCTTGCTAAATGTGGCATGTAGGTATCTGTTACCTTAGGCTCTGTCTACTCCGTAAGGGACAAAGACGTGATTTGTGCATGTGCATGTGCAACAATATGTAATATATACATATATATATATATGAGGGACCTGGCAGAAACACCTAGAAACTCTTCTATTTTCAGCAAAGATGAGTTATTTAAATCTGACTAGGGTTATCAGAGTAAAATAATAAAAAACTTTAGCGCTATAACAAAAGCCATACTTCATGAAATAAAGTAATACCCAAGCTTCTTCTTAAAAACGAATAAGGTCTGTACTTAAAGGTGGCAGTAATTATGCTCGCCAGACTTTTTAATAGCGTCCTGTCATTTTATGCCGTAAGTCGTAAAACGGCAACGGTAATTTTTAACGGTAATTATATTAGGACACCCTGTACTTATTTTTTTATATGAGAATGAAGATCATGATTTGTATCTTTATACCATTGGCTTACTGCATACTTTGTTATAGGTAAAAAGGATTGTATTTAATTTAATTACTAGAATAACAGAGTATTTAAATAATTAATAATAATCTAGGACTAGATTACCTATTGCCACCTGCTGTTGTGTATAGTTTTGTGTAATTGTGTTATGTACATATATTGTTGTTTTTTGTTTTTTTCAAAATTATTATTGTGCGCATCTTTTGGATAAATGTGTATCATGTCTTTTTTGCGTTGTGGCAATAAAAATCTTTATTATTATTAAATCTCGGCAAGTTACTTACTTTTTCACGAAGCCGAGAGCCGTGGCTTCGAATCCCAAGCTCGCATCTCTGAGTTTTTCGGAATGTATGTGCGATATTACATTTATAATTTACCATGAGCGTTTCAGTGAATGAAAACATCGTGAAGAAACATCTGCGAAGCAATTCAATGGTGTGTGTGAAGTTCCTAATCCGCACTATGCACGCGTGGGTACCATAGGCCAAGCCCTCTCATTCTGAGAGGAGGCCTATACTTAACAGTGGGAGATGATAACGACGACTTACTTGCCAGTACTGGTTTATTCATTTCCAAGTGAAAACTAAAATTATTAACTAAAGCCAAACATCAGTGATTAGTGACTTACCCCCTTATTCATAAACGCTCTATAGGCTTCTGCTTACTTAGCAATCGTTTGTCCTTATCAGTCACTTCGACATTTACCTTTCACAAATAAGGACAAACGATTTCTAAGTTATCAGAAGCCTATAGAGCGTTTATGAATAAGGGGGTTATACTGTACTGCTTTTCACTATAATATTTCTTAATCCCTTAAATGCAACAATGCCATTTTAGTTATTATTATGGTTTTGTAAGTATATAATGTTTTTCATATAAAACATACATACATACATACACATATCACGTCTTCATCCTTTACGGGGTAGACATACCCATATAAATTCTTTGATCGGATATCAATTCAAAGCACCCTTTAGAAAGTTGGTGAAAATTTTGCTAATTTTGAAATATATACAAAAGAAAATTGACGCTCTTGCTAGTCTACTACTAAAAATTACTAAGAAGGTGTAGTTTTCTAGACACAGATTTTAACTACCTTCGAATGGTACCTTTTGGAACTGACAGCAAAGTAAAAAAAAACAAATAAATCATTGTCAAATTAAGAAAGTTACACCGCTACAAATTATAAGGAGGGTGGCGCGACTGGCGCAAAGCACATTTTGTCGTTTTTTCAACACTTCATAATTAATTTAAGGATTGAAGGAGAAACAAAGTGCCGTTATGGAATACAAAATGGCGAGTTCTTTTAACTTATCGGGCAAATAATTTTGTTAAAAGCATTCTTTAAAACGAGGCCTTTAGGTCTTGTTACCTCAGGCTCTGTCTACCCCGTAAGGAATATAGACGTGATTTGTGTTTGTGTGTGTGTGTGTGTGTGTATTCTTTACAAGTATTTAAGTTTTTGCTGTTTCGAAATTGGAACTGACGACGAATATTTTACGGTCGCGATTTGATTCAAAATTGATGAATCAAATTGATTTTGATTGAATTGAATGAACGGTAAAACCGTAAAAGTAAACATAAAAAATCAAGAAGTAAAAATTCTTGATTCATTTGATAGTACCTATCATTTGAAAAACAGCGCCTTCTCTCGTCTCTGGTGAGCAGTAGATGTTCCACGGGAGTTTGCAATTCGGGTTAAAGATACTTTATTCTCAAAAGAATTACAGAAATTCACTTAAATGAGAATATTTAAAGATTTACAATTAATTTAAAGCATGCAGTACATGGTAACAAATACTTAATCACCTAATTAATTACATCCGAAAACAAATAACAAAATCCAAAACAAGTGCAAACCAAAGTGTATAAAGAGGGTATATTTCTACACCATCCCAATGCAGCAAGTACAGCGGTTGCCGCATCCAGCGCCGCGCGCCACTCGCAGGTGGGTAGTTATTGGCGTACAGTGAAGTGAGATGAGATGGATGCGGCATATTAGGTGAAATGTTTTGAAATTGGCTGGATTACAACAAACGCATTAAGAGGTGTTGTATTAAATATATATATGAGTTTCACGTGCGTACCTAGATTATGCAAGTTTAAGTATTATTTATTATATATAGTATATGTACCATTCAAAAAGTATATATGTAATAGTTTGACTTGACACACTGTATTTTACATGATTTCTTTCGTATATTTATGTACACAATAAACATGAAAGCCAATCGCATCAAATAAAACTATTATGGACTTATATTATGGCAACATTATTTTTGATAAATTCATTACATTTATTTTTAAATACATTCAATGACTGAATATTTCTTATATCTAAAGGCAGGCTATTATACAACTTGGCCCCCTCAGATGTTATATTTCGTCGTCCGTAGTTAGTTCTTGACCTGGCTGTGATTAAGTTTTCGGCATTTCTATTACGATAGTTTTGAAGTTCTTTTTTTTTAGTAAATTTCAATTTAGAATGTATATCTTTGTGTAATATTTTTCTTATAAGTAAACAAGTATTGAAGGTATACAACTGTTTTACTGACAAAAGTTTGGTTTCGCTATAAATTGTTACGGTGGGAGTCAAGTAATCGTAATGGAACAACGTTTTAATTATTTTGTTTTGTATGCGTTGCAGTTCTTTTAGGTTAGTGCAGGCCGTACTGCCCCACAGTTCAATCAGATACTGGAGGTGAGGTTTAGCCAATGAGTTGTATATCATGAAAGCAACTCGACGAGGGAAACACTGAACTGAGCCTCGCAAAGATCCCAATAAACACGACAATTTGTTTTTTATCTTTTGAATGTGTGCCTTCCAAGTCAAACCGCTGTCAAGAATTAATCCTAGATATTTTTCTTCGGTACTCATTTTTATTATTTCACCGTTTATAGTAAGGGGCGTAAAGTCTGGAATAACTTTGTTTTTAGGTTTAAAGATTAAAAAAGACGTCTTAGATGGATTTATGGTTAATAAATTGTACTGAAACCAATCGTATAATATGTCAAGATCTTCCTGAGCCATGGTCAATACTTCTTGGATAGAATGTCCGAAATAAAATAAGCACGTGTCATCAGCATAGAGTGTTAGATCACCATGGAGTGGCACTTCCTGTATGTTATTGATATAGATTAAGAATAGCAGAGGTCCTAAGATAGATCCTTGGGGAACCCCGTAACTAACAGGATGAGGATTGCTCTGATATTCATCAATTTTTACCACTTGAACCCTGTTTCTCAAATAAGACTCGAATATTTCGTAAGCTTTATCAGTCACACCAATACTCTCAAGTTTTTTCAAAAGCAAAGTGTGACTGACCGTGTCAAAAGCCTTTTTCAGGTCAATAAACACTCCCAAGGCTATATATTTTTTATCCATGTTAGCTTTTATAGTAGTAATTAGATCCACCGTGGCCGAAAGTGTGTTCGACTTCGATCTGAATCCATATTGGCGGTCAGAAAGAAACTCGAGTGATGTCACGTGCCTATTGAGACGATCATAAAGAACCTTTTCAAAAATTTTAGATGGTATAGGTAATACTGATATAGGGCGGTAATTATTTACATCACACTTAGTTCCTGATTTAAAAATCGGAGTCACTTTGGCAATTTTAAGATTATCAGGAAATATGCCATCACTCAAGCACTTATTTATGCAGTGAGATAATTCATGTGATATAGCGTTTTTTAAACATTTAAGAGCCTTGGTACTAATTCCATCTATCCCCGTACTTGTATTGGAGTCTAGGCTATCAATATATTTTACAATTTCCTCTGGGGTACATGGGTCCAGCTTAGATAGTAATACATTTTTTACATTTTTTTTTGGAATAGTATGAGTGAGATTGTGATAATATTTTGGAGGTATTTTATCCGCCAAGGTAATACCCACATTTGAGACAAAAAACTTACTCTAAGCGCTTTGCTCCCACTGTGACTCACACACACATTGGCAGATGCACAGACATCATAATGTTCATATTATGTAAGTGTAGTACTTCCAGGAAGTATTTAGTACGGAGTGTCTGCTGACTGCCAAAACCATAAACTGTCTAAAGTTATGTTCAGACTACAAACTTTTGCACATTAGCACAGACTTCCGCGTCGACATTTTCGCTATTTTTAGCAAACTTAAGAAAATAGGTGATTCTAAATTACACAGTCTTTTTTAAGGTTCCGGGTACTTATTTCTGTCTTATTGGTTGTCTGGTAGAAATCGCTACTAAGCGATAAGACTGCCTATTGTCTACTTTGTTCTTTGTTTATGTATTGTTTTGTACTGATTTGTGGTGTTTAATAAAAAGTATTTGTATTGTTCCATGCCCAAAGGGTAACAACGGACCCTATTACAAAGACTTCGCTGATCGTCAGCGTGTCTGTTTGTCCGTCTATCACCAGGTTGTATCTGTTATCATGCTAAACATGGCCTTAAGGTCTTGTTACCTCAGGCTCAGTCTACCCCGTCTTCCCAAACCTGCATTGCACAGGTGCCGCGAAGAGGGAACCCCATCCCGGGGTGGTCGTGGGGCGTCGCGGTGACACCGAGTGCTCCCGTAACGCCTCACATACGACTGAATAGGGAATCCGTGTGGTTTTTAGTGGCCTGCCGTCGCAGGAGAGCGCCACATAGTACCCCCGGTAATCCCGTACCGGGCCGGATGCATAAGGCGCATTTCCCACACCATAAAAAAAAATGGTCGGTCTACCCCGTAAGGGATATAGACGTGATTTGTGTATGTGTGTGTATGTATGTAACTATTATTTCATTACAGAAATACATTTGAAAATAATTAACAAAGGAACGGTGTCAGCACTTGGGCCTTGAAAATAATTGCCTCCGTTTACTGAAAATAATATCCGACTCGTTTTTAGCGTTAAGAACACTTAAATTACGAGTATTTGAAAATAAGTCACGCGAACCAATTATAATATGTTTTGCTTAGCTTTGTTTCTATGGGACATCGTTATAGTGTTTCCGAGAAATCGACGTTTTGTTCTTAAAGAGCAAAGTCTACATAGATAACGCAGTTTCGGGGAATCGAATGTTCGGGGAATCGGTAATTCTAAGAACCCCACAGTTTGATAAGGTTTATTTTTAAAAGCCTGTCAAGAACAGAAAATGATCAAAGCATTTCAATTTAGTACCGTTCAACTAATTGTATTATGTATTTGTAAATATCTTTCCAAACTATGCCATTCGGTCATTTAATTAACTATCCCTTCTAATATAATAAATGCGAAAGTAACGCTGTCTGTCTGTTACGCTTTCACGCCTAAACCGCTCCGATTTAAATGAAATTTGGTACATAGATAGTTTTAGATCCAGGGAAGGGCATAAGAGGGTTTTTATCCCGGAAAATTGCATAGTTCCTGCGGGATAGCGATAAGCGAGTTCTGCGCAGACGGAGTCGCAAGCATATTTCTTAGATTTTTTCGAAATATGCACAGGACATGGAACTGGTCCATTTTTTTCTTTCACTCGGTCGAAGCTATGGGCATAATCTAGTTTTGAAAAAACCTAACCTTAAAATTTCATTTTAGATAGAAGGTTTTTTGCTGATTGTAATTGCATTGTCATCCGTCCTACATAATGTGAACCAAATTTGAAGTCAATCGGACCAACCATTGAAGAGTTCCCTCCTGCGGAGACGGTTCTAGCTGGACCACCAAAATTCTACTACCAGATTATTAGATACTAATCGGATGAATCTGCTTTAAAATTGAGTCGCAAGATTCCACCCGGACAAACATACATACGTTGTAATTTAGCAACGCGTTTGAAACCCTCTGGTATTAAATTTCTTTTCGATACTGAAAACTAGAACACAGCAAAATACGAAAAGTAAAGCTATGGCCGGGAATCGCACCCAGATCCTCATCATAACGGGTAAAACCTAAAAAAAATCTTGATTCAATTGATAGTACATACCTCTGGTATTGCTAGGGTCGCCGTGTACAATAAAGTCGGTTTGCTTTCCTTACAAAAACCTTTCTACCTTAAAAGGGTTGAAGGTATGTGTAATCCTTTTTATTATGCCTTTATTTGGGCAGGTTTTGGATCAGCCTAGATTCCAGCCCAAATGTAATTTAGTGGCCGAGGCTGCGGAAAATAAGGTAAGCCTAAAATAAAATTGCTTTTTTAGATTTATAGTGTTGACATGTTCTTCCTAATTGGTTCCAAAAAATACAAAATGTATTTCGGGAAAGATATATATACATACATATACATACCGTCACGCCTCTTTCCCACAGGGGTAGGCAGAGACTACTTTGTTCCACTTGCTACGATCCTGACATATTTCTTTCGCTTCATCCACAGTCATCAATCTCTTCATACATGCTCGGCGGTTTTAGGTACTCCTGGCCTGACCTTTTTGCAAAACAAGAAAGGGAAAGAGGCGTGACGTATATGTATGTAATTTTCAGTGTCGATTAGAAATTTAATTTGAATTTTGTTTGTTCACTTCTCAAAGTATTATTAGGTTTCTACACGTCTAGCCAGAAAGCGCACAAGAATCGCGTCGCGCGCGAGATACATTGCCTCTCTTTTTACTGTTCGCTCCAGTAAGAGACGGGTAGTCCATATACGTGGGTAACGCGCTCTCGTGCTAGCTGGTCTAGGACATCTTGTACAAAGCAAAACCTATCTTCTAATGAGATCAAAAATGACAGTTCCTAATGAAGAACCACGGAATTTTACAAGGTCTAGAAGCCTTTGTAAATTGCTAAATTTCCATACTAATAACGTGAATTATAAAATACGAGCGCACAATTTGCTCTAAATAGAGAGACAAGATCTAAATTGCGATACTCCAACATTTTCCAGAACCGAATGTTTTTTTATCATGACATTAGGGGAATACAAAAAAAATGGAGTAGATAAAATGTCGCTTTGCATGTTAATACGTCTCGTGAGCTCAAAGTGTGTGCACGTTGCCCTGGCTGGCTGATTTTAGGGTTCGTTAAAAAACATGACATTTGAATAAAGGGGAATTCCAAAATAAAGTTCAGCTATAGACCGACTCCTTTTCCACCTATACGCCCTTAATCATGCTAAACGTGGCCTTAAGGTTTAGTTACCTCTGTCTACCCCGTATGGGATAGCGACATGATATACGTATGTATGTATTTATTATTATTTTATCAAGCACTTATGCCGCCGTAGAAGTAAATTAACTAATTACGCTAAAGCTCCAACACAGTGATTTTCCACTTAAGGCTTCCACGGAACCCTCGGGCATATATCACTCATGATATATGTCACAAAGTTAAGCATAAATGGACCCTTAGTACTTGGAGTGTCCCTTCTGGTGATAACTTACATGTGTTACAAAACGCCCTAATAAGTTGTCCTGTGCAAACAGATGGTGCAAGGGAGACGGTTACAGCAGGCCGGGTGGAGGAAAGGTTTCTGGGAACGAGTTTTAATCAATCGGAACCGGTTTTGAAATACTAATATCGTTCAGAAAACCGATATAATTACGTTAATTGGATTAACCGGTTAACGGAGGGAACTAAACTAAAAGTATTAAAATAATTTCGGTAACCGGTTAATACGAAAAACGAAATTTTGGAGCTCGCGCTTATCGATACGAAACAGGATTTACTCAAAGCAACGCCGTCCCCACCGCGCCGAGTCACGGCGCGATGCTTTTTCTTCCTCTTTCCTACATGCGCTGGCTACAAGGAAATTTTGGAGAGATGACAAGAAATGGCGTTTTAGCCTAGAATTAGGGCAAAGAACGGTTTCTTTAATAACCGGTTAAAAAGCCGGTAACTAAATCGTAAACTGCCCCAATCTGGTTAATTTCAAAAACCGGTTTTAATGAGACAAATTCGTTGAATCAGGCGGTACTTTGCTGAGTTCTAGGCAGCGGCAGATACGTGAAATATACAAAAGTGGCCAAATTACCTAGATAATCAGCTTTTCTTTCATTTATATTGACAATTTCGTCTCTAAAAATGACAATCACTTACTTATAAGCAAAGCACAATTAAGCGCTTTCTTATGATAATCTGGCACCAAAGGGGCAACTTATTGCAAGCTTTTACTTACGGGGTAGACAGAGCCTAAGGTAACACCTAACGGCCACTTTAGCATGATTGTGGTCGTAACAGGTGGAAAGGGGAATCAAAATCAATGATATCTAAGATTTCTGCACATTCCCTCGATGGGCTTGTACCATTCTTGTGAACCTTCCTTGTGAATCACTCTTCGCGAAAATTGCATGAAAACTTTACAGAAGTTTTTGAGTCCATCGCGAAGAGCCAGACGCGGCGGATAACTTTCTTTTATAATGCAGCTCTACCATGACTTTTGGGGAAATACATATAAAATAGGTAGCTACTCGCATTGTAACTCCGGTAGGTACTGTTATAAATTTATAAAGTCTTATAATTGATTATAATCTAAGATTCAATACTACTAATTATAAAACAAATTGTCATCATCACTACATCTAGATACTAATAATATTATAAAGAGGAAAGATTTGTACCTATTTTTGTATGTTTGTATGTTTGTAATGAATAGGCTCAAAAAGTACTGGGCCGATCTGGATGAAATTTGGAACATAGATAGATTATAGTCTGGAATAACACATAGGCTACTTTTTATCCCGGAAAATTGCGTGATTCCCGCGGGATAGCGATAAACGAATTCTACGCAGACGAAGTTGCGGGCAACTGCTAGTAGTATAAATCAAACAAAGTCGCTTTCTCTGTCCCTATGTCCCTGTGTATGCTTATATCTTCAAAACTACACAACGGATTTTGATGCGGTTTTTTTAATAGATAGAGTGATTCAAGAAGAAGGTTTTTATGTATAATTCAACGCAGACAAAGTCGCGGGCAGAAGCTAGTAAAACTATAAATAAAAAAGTTGCCCTAAATCATTGCCCGGTGGCATGGTGCCCAGAAAGCTGGCAGCATTGCCGCGTTGTATGGCAATGCTGACCCTTTGTGCTAAAAAAAAACCAGCCCTCTTGTCACCCGAAGCTTCTTTCATCTTTTATCTTATCTTATCTTATCTTTCAGCTTTGATTTTATAATGATGTAGTAATTTATAGGAACCATCCGACCCTACTGTTTTTTTCTCAGTTCACCGTGGCCTCAGTAAATTACAGCCAGACAGACAATTAACTCGCTCCCACTTGTTTTTGATTAACTATGTACGCTAATGTTAACGGAACAGTTAATAAACGATGAAATGTTGCGTTATGAACTCATTGTCTCGTGAAATATAATGATAATGATATCGGTAATGAAACAAAAGGTATGTTACGAAATTGTTTGCCTAAATAAACGTTCCTATGTTTTTTGCCAGAAGGCTTTATCTTTGCTTTATTTTTTTCTTCCATGCTGGTCTGGGAGCAAAGAAAAACATAGAATGAACAATTTGCTTCTCTTCCCTCGTAGATCGTAAAAGCCCACCAAAGCGGATCATGTTATACAGGATGTCCCTGGCCTCTGGACAAATACGAATACTACTGGTTCAGTAGGATATTTAAAACTAGACTGCAAAGTATCATAACGATTGGTCCAGTATTTATCGAATAACTAAAGGTTTTCAATTTATCACTTTGGAGCAGCCTGTATGTAGTTGCATGGTCTCAGAAAGTATCGAGAAGACGGCAAACTCTTTTAAATTGCATTAGAACTAATTAGGCGATGTGGCTAGCAACCCACTATTTTGATTCCCCTTTCCATTCATACGCCTATAATCATGCTAAACGTGGTCTTTAGGTCTTGTTACGTGTGGGTGTGGGAGTTTAAGATTGCGGGTGTATAAGTGGAAAGAAGTTCAAAATAGTGATAGCTTATAACATGACTCCTAAGATTTTCGCCCATCCCTCGATGGAGTTTTACAATCTGCGCGGGAAGAGAAGTCATATTATTGTTATTATTTTTTATTAAAATACAACTTCCATCCTTTTCGATTACTTTTTCAACAAAATGTCTAGTGTAAAAATTCGCAAACTTTGTTATACTTAATACTACATTTTTATCAATAAATTATCGTGTGTGACAACGCATAAATTAAACAGACATAGACAGACGGCTGTCCCGTACAAATTCATATAACAGCACATGAAATAATAACTCCCACCTGTTTCGGAAGCCTCGAATACATTTCCAAAGCTAACGCTATCAAATTTGATACCCAGCATTATTTAATTACAATGCATTTATTACTTCCATCTCAGTGAGCTGCATTTCACCTAGCACAAAAGGAAAACTCGCATTACACAAAGCAAATTGCAGCTCTTGCGTAAAATACAAATGAACAAAATAGTTACCGTGCTACATAGAGTAAATAACCAATTAGAATGGTAATACGAGCTATCTAATAGTGGCAACACATCAGTCTTTTTCGACGTACACCATACCAACACATTTTGTTTTACGATTGTTTTTGGGTACAATCCCATTTAAGTAATTAGGATTTTGATTATAATATTTACTTTTTAAATTTCTGAACGACGCTGAAAAGTAGAACACAGAAAAATCCGAAAAGTAAAGCTGTAGCCGGGAATCCCACAATCACGGTAAACGTGGCCTTCAGGTCTTGTTATCAGGTAATGCGATATGCCAACATATAGCATCACCGGCCCATCTACCGTTACCCTACGTTACTACTCTAAATAGTTCCGTAATTACAATACAATACAATAACTCTTTATTGAACACCACATATAACAACCAAAAGAGAGAAAAAGGTATACAGAATATTACAAGGTAACAAAAGTTAATTAGGTCACAGCTATTTTTGTTTGCTACCGTTATAAATCGATTAATTAACAGAGGAAATACAAAATTCACAATATGTAAATAGTGACTGGTTTCCCTATTAGGGGTTTATTACTCATGCAAATTGGCACCCGTGTCGACGTGATTAATGTTCACACTTTATGGTTGCGCGATACGTAGGTATACGTAAAACTGATACGTTTAAATTTTCATTGATGTTTCAGTTTTTCATTTCATTTGACGGTGGACGCGCACACCACTTTACGTAGATGATTTTATTGTTTCGACCACTTAACAGAGTAGACTATATTATACATTTCTGAAACGTAAAACCCTTTGGACTATAATATATGTTATTCTATAAAATAGATCGCAGATCTATACGGGGAGTGTGAATGGTAACGTCGGGAGGGGAAGGCCTAGACGGACGTTTCGAGACCAAATAGGAGACGTTTTGGAAAAAGGTTAGGTCCGGAGTACCCGAAACCGACGAGCATGTATGAAGAGATTGATGAATGTGGATGAAGCGAAAGAAGTATGTCAGGATCGTAGCAGGCGGAACAAAGTAGTCTCTGCCTACCCCCGTGGGAAAGAGGCCTAACGGTATGTATGTATGTATAAAATAGATGTTCTCAATCTCAGTGATCTCTGGAGTATTGTTGCGAACACGGTACACAATAAATAAATAATAATGTTTATATTACAATGAATTAACCGAATAATTTGTATCCTAAATCATTTCACTAATCCTGCTAATTTAATCATCCCTTCATTTCCACCTCTCACGGGATAAAGACATGATTAATTATTTGCATGTATTATTTATGTATGTATGCATATTACATTGAGTTTTCACGACTGCTTCCTACCGTATTATTGGTAAGGAAAAAACACTGCAAAAAATTTAATGAAGTCAAATCCCGCCGCATGCTGTGTATTCGAAATGAATGGAATACAAAAAATCTGAGTTGTACTGCAGGAGAATAAATCTAAATAAATGAGCAACTCAATTCCTATGGAAATTTAAATGGAATGGATGGAATGGATTATTCCACTTCAAACACAGGTATTTAAGGTTATTGAGGCGTTTTCAAAGGAAATTATTTCTGTGAAAAATTATAAATTACAATGAAGCTGTTGTAAAGAAATAATGTAGGTCCAAAAGTGCTTTAGTTGAATAAACTTGCACAAAATATTTATGAAAAAAGCAAAAAGAGATTAGATGCAATGTATTTGGTTCTACGATATTTATTTGTTTACTGAAGACCAAATAATGCTCTGCCCTCTTCGAAGAGTTTAATATTTAGCTTTTTCGGAGAAAGCAAGTGAATAAAATATAAAAGAATTGTTGTCAATTTTTTTCTATTACTTTTGACTAATAAAATCCTATATTTTAATTCTGCCGCTAAGTAGCAGAGCTTGCACTGCTGTGTTCCGGTGTGGAGAGTAAGACAGCCGGGGAAATTACGGGCACAAGAGGCATTTCATCTTAGTCCTCTAGGTTGGCAACGCATCTGCAATCCCCCCGGGGTTGCGGGTGTCTATGGGCAGTGGTGATCACTTACCATCAGGTGACCCACTTGCTCGTTTGCCTTCCTATTCACATAAAAAAAAAAAAAAAAAAAAAAAAACTTGAAATAATTTTCATTCAGGATCTGATCAAACAGAATGTGACCTTGGCTACCACTTTGACAGTCGACTACGCCAAAGCCTTACGAATTTTGAAATCGAAACGCTTCGGAGCGTATCTCGCCTAAATAGTTACTGTTTTATAGGTAGGTATATATATACCATGTTGCCCATTTGCTCCATTACCTCTCGTAGTACAATAGAAACTATTTATAAGTGCCTTCTACCGTTGACCGACTTTACTCACAATCCAACGATAATTAGGTCAAGGGAAATAGGTACATTATTAAAATAAACCTTGTTATTAAACTATATTGAGAGGAATCGCAATCACACTATTTATCACTAATTTAATCCACATACATACATACATACATATATCACGTCTTTATCCCTTACGGGGTAGACAGAGCCTAAGGTAACAAAACCTTAAGGCCACGTTTAGCATGATTGTGGTCGTATAGGTGGAAAGGGGAATCAAAATAGTGATGGGTTGCTAGCCTCATCGTCTATAACGTGATTCCTATTATAATCGCCCATTCCCTCGATGAGCTTTTACCATCCGCGCGGGTAGAAAAGCAACTACATTCTATGTTTTTTCATTGAACTTTGTACGAAAAGTGACCTTATTTTTGCTTGTCAGTGTAGTCAAATAAAACCTATATTTTTGGGACCTAACAGGCGCAAACAAGTCCTCGTTTGACAGTTGTCACGTATGCGTTTAATCTCACGGTTTATAGCCGAAGCAGACAGCTGCCAAAGATCGTAAAGTGCTTAAACCGCGTATGAGTGCTGAGGATTAGGGCTAAGGGCCTGACAGGGAGGAAGCGGAGCGTGTAGTGGAAGGTAAGGCTGTGGCGTGAGCTGGAAACGGGAGAAGGGATAGTGGCTGTATGCGACGGAAACAAAAGGTAAGGGAACTGGTAAGTACTTGTTATGCAAATCGATCATTGGAGTCGTTTTATTTTGTAAATTGCCTTGTTAAATGGAATCGGTCTAAGATTTTGTGTAAGAGTGAACTCCACCAATCAGATGATAGGATGAAATCTATTTCATATCAAAGAAAATGTGTTTTAATTAGAACTAAGTTGCCTAATAATACATACATACATAAATCACGTCTTTATCCCTTACGGGGTAGACAGAGCCTAAGGTGACAAGACCTAAAGACCACGTTTAGCATGATTTTGGGCGTATGGATGCAAAGGGGAATCAAAACAGTGATGGGTTGCTAGCCACATCGCCTATATAACATGATCCCTAAGATTTTCGTCCAATCCCTTGATGGGATTTTACCATCTACGCGGGAAGAGAAGCGACTGGTTTTTTTTTTTTTTTTTTGTATGAATAGGAAGGCAAACGAGCAAGTGGGTCACCTGATGGTAAGTGATCACCACTGCCCATAGACACCCGTACATTCTATGTTTTTTCTTTGCTCCCAGAACAGCATGGAAGAATAATACAATACAATACGATACAAATATTCTTCATTGAACACCACGAATCAATATAATAGCATTTAAAAAACCGGCCAAGTGCGAGTCGAACACGCGCACCGAGAGTTCCGTACAAATTAGCGAAATTAATATAAAATCCAGTGTTAGCAGAGCCCTGCTCCCAAGCAAAATGTTTGCATTATGAGGTTATTTACATAGGCAGACAGACATAAAAACATTATATTCTTAGTATTTGTTGTTATAACGGCTTCAGATATAATACATCATCTGTGAAAATGGTCACAGACGGACAGACAGACAGACGGATGCAGAGCGAAGTCTTCGTTATAGGGTCCCGTTTTTACCATTTAACCTTTTCAACGCCAACGACACAAATCAGCACCGCAGGTTCAACGCCAACGACCTATACATACGTCCATTACTTCAATGCAAAAGCAACCTTCGTTCAATCGGGTTTAGGTTCAACTTAAGGCATCGCAATAAAGAGGTCTGGCGTATAGGTGACGTTGACGTCTCTTGTATTTGACGTGGCGGTGAAAAGGTTAAATACGAAACCCTAAAAAATAATAGGACAAGGTAGACTAGTAGTAGTAGTACTCTACTTAGCCTTAACTCTTAAATGTAATTTTCAACATGAAACTACCGTGAGACTTAATCATTATTACACATAAACGGATAACTCACGTATAAAAAGTCGAGTGATGCTCGACATGTTTCGGACTATTTCGTAGTCCTTCTTCTTTCGTAGTTCTTTATTTCGTAGTTCTTTTAAAATGACGATGAAAACGAGGGTAGTTGTGCGCCGCTGTCAGTTGCGTCGAGCAGCCGCGCGAACAGAGCGCTGGCGCGCAGTGTTCGTTTCGCTGCCGCCGGGGCGAGCGCTCCAGGAAGAAGGACTACGAAATAGTCCGAAACATGTCGAGCATCACTCGACTTTTTATACGTGAGTAATCCGTTTATGTGTAATAAATAATGTCTTAAATGTAATCTCTACCAGACAGCCATTTAGATATAGATGTCGATTTAAAACCAAACCGAATACCAATAATCGCGACTGAAACCTTTTACTTTCCAATGTCTTCCATGCTGGTCTGGGAGCAAAGGAAAAACATAGAATGTTCCAGTTGCTTCTCTACCCGCGCAGATGGTAAAAGCCCATCGAGGGAATAGACGAAAATAATAGGAATCATGTTTAGGCGATGAGGCTAGCAACCCATCACTATTTTGATTCCATTTTCCACCTATACGCCCACAATCTTGCTAAATGTGGCCTGTAGGTACCTGTTGCCTTAGGCCCTGTCTACCCCGTAAGGGATAAAGACGTGATTTGTGTATGTGTATTGACTTGCCTTCCGAACTTTTTAGCTTGCAATGGAAAGTATATTAAGTACACATTTATCTGCAATTTTATGTGCAATAAAGAGTTTACATACATACATACATACATCTGCTAGAGTTATCAACTATTTAGCCACGCGAGTTTAAGCGAATATTCCTTATTCAATAAAATTAATCTTGTGAATGCCGTGCCACAAATACAGCCACAGTTCCTAATGACCGACATGCCTTCGTCTCACTGACTGGGGCGAATTGAAATCCAAGTTTCCGATTTAACTGCCGCCCTGCGCCCATAAAACAATGCACCCTTACATTTTCAATGACGACAACCGTGGTTAATGGTCCTTTTTCTGACTAATATATTCGTCATTAATCGCTAGATTGCTCGTAAAAGCTGAGATTGGAGTCGAATAAAAGCTCAAAGCTTCATCAAGTGCCCATTGAGCGTTTACGGAGCTTTCCCTTTACAGTTTTCCTGTTTTTGAGGCTAAATAATTGATGGGAAAAAGATAGGCGTTTGTTTTCGTCGGGCTGCTGGAATCGATGGCGATGCATTCGGTAGGGTAGAAAGCAATATTTTGTTGACAGAGTGACAAAGTGATTGTGAATAAAAAAATCAGCTTCCATGCCGGTCTGGGAGCAAAGGAAAAACATAGAATGTACCAGTTGCTTCTCGTCCCGCGCAGATGGTAAAAGCCCATCGAGGGAATGGGCGAAATTCTTAGGAATCATCTTATAGGCGATGCGGCTAGCAACCCATC
Organism: Pandemis corylana; assembly: GCA_949127965.1. Lineage (NCBI taxonomy): Eukaryota > Metazoa > Arthropoda > Insecta > Lepidoptera > Tortricidae > Pandemis > Pandemis corylana. The sequence continues at coordinate 7,962,638 of OX421873.1, forward strand.
ACTATTTTGATTCCTTTTTCCACCTATACGGCTGAAATCATGCTAAACGTGGCCTTTAGGTTTTGTTACCTCAGGCTCTGTCTACCCCGTAAGGGATATAGACGTGATTTGTGTATGTGTACGTATGTAATCGATAAAATCATGAGACTCGAATACACTTCGTGTTAAAATTAATCCTGAATTACGGAATAAGGAACCTCGTATGATTAAAATTAGGTGCTAAAATTTTTGGCTCTTCTGTTATCGGAGTTTGTTTTTTGATTTTTTTTCGGGATGGCTTTTACCTACGTTTTCATTTCCCATGGCACCGCCATTTTGAATGCAACAAATCTGCTCAGAGCTTTTTACGAGAATCAATCAAGAAATGTGACCGTGGGACCAATTTTTGAGAGCACATTACTCGAAACAACTTTTCGAAATTAACTTGGTCCCTTTCGGTGTTGAGACCCTTGGTCCGTGGGGTCCTAGCGCTATTAGCCTCTTCATTAAAATTTCGAAGAGGCTAATAGACGCTACGGGTGACCGCAGAGCTGGCAGCTTCCTTGGACAGCGTATTAATATCTTTGTTCAAAGGGGGAATGCTGCCAGCGTCTGTGGAACTATGCCACGGGGGCCCTCCTTTTTTAATTATTTTATTTTAAGATTCGTTTTGGTTTAGTTTTTAATTCTTTTTTAATTTAATAGTTTAATTTGTTCTAATTCCCCTTGCATACGAAATAAAGAATATATGTAATTCGAAATTGGAAAAATTTGATAGCGCTAAAAAGCTACAGTATACATTTTTGACCAGTTAATTAGGGCTCTAAGTATCTGCCAATCAACAACTTTTTACCCCTTCCAAGTAGTATTTTCACATTGGTTCCAAAAACCGGGTCGATGTAGAGAACAAACAGCACATACGAAAGTATTTCTACGCAAGCAGTATGCTTAGTGTAGGTTTTCGTTCACAAAATACGTCTCGAATGCGATTGCGTTAAAATGACAAATTCTTTGAGAACAGTTTGTTGCCGTTTTGATCCGCAAGTGGCGCTGCCAATTATTCCATAGTAATTGAAACGTTTACGTGAACGCGTTCGAGACGTTTTTATATGCGAAAAGTTACACTAGAAGCTCTGAAACCGAATCGCTTCGCTCGTGCTTTGCTCATGCTTCGCTCGCGTTTCGCGCTCTCTCGATATAAGGTAGTTACAAACGGAGGCTGTCAATATTGAACTCCACAAAGTAACGACAGAATTAATAATTAAGTCTTGCTACAAAGTCAATGAGCGGATTGCGATGCGACAAAGTTAAAAAGAAATTTCCAGTGAGTCGGAAACGTTTAACGAGATTTGTTTAATGGAGCCAATCCATGACTGGAACTAAAGTACTAGGTCAGTTTTTATGTTTAACAGATAATCGGGTCTTCTATAATACACAGGTCAAAAGTGATTATGCAAATATTAATAGGATACAAAATGGAATTAAAACAAATGAAACTATTAAATTAAAAACTAATTGAAAACTAATCTTAAAATAAAATAATTAAAAAAGGAGGGGCCCCCGTGGCATAGTTCCACAGACGCTGGCAGCATTCCCCCTTTGGACAGCGATACTAATACGCTGTCCAAGGAAGCTGCCAGCTCTGCGGTCACCCGTAGCGTCTATTAGCCTCTTCGAAATATCTTTGAAGAGGCTAATAGCGCTAGGACCCCACGGACCAAGATAATTATGTTAATAATTTGACACACAAATAGACACTGCACAGACTTATACGCTTTTAATACTTGAAAAAGAAATATTGATAGTTGCCCGTCGAGGGAATGGGCGAAAATCTTAGGACTCATGTTGGCGATGCGGCTAACAACCCATCACTATTTTGATTCTCCTTTCCACCAATACGCCCACGATTATGCTAAACGTGGCCTTAAGGTCTTGTTACCTTAGGCTCTGTCTACCCCGTAAGGGATAAGGACGTGATTTATGAATATAAATATAAATATTAGGCACCAATTCCCACAAATTGACCTAGTCCCAAAGTAAGCTATAGTAAGGCTTGTGTTATGGGTACTAGATAACGATATACATCCTACTTATCCTTCTAATATTACGGGTATAAACGCGAAAGCTTGTAAGTACGGATGGATGGATGTTTGTTACTCTTTCACGTAAAAACTACGGAATGGATTTGGATAAAATGTGGAACGGAAAATCTAAGAACCTTGCAGACTGTCTTTATCAAAAGACACAGTTCAAACCCTTAGACTTTGAAAGCTACAATTTGAAGCAAAAAAACGTTTTGATGACGATTGAAATCGATACACGCCACCGGCGTTTTCTGATCATCGCTCGTTAGAAGTATTACACCAAATTGTGTGTACAATAACAATTTGTTTCAATTGTAGCCAGCTTAACGACGACAATGTCTGTGGCGAAACCTATCAAATCACGCAAAGAAATATCGACGAAGACAATAAAAGGGAATCGTCAGAGCGCGCCAAATTTATTCCACCGCCGCCTCTCGCTTACCCTCCACATATTTCACGAACACATGTAGAATAAACCGTATTACAAATAAGATTCTGCGTTTGTCTGTAGCCTGAAAAACGCGCTTTCCTCAAACTGTGAATTTATTCATGAAACTCTGTTGTTGCGATTTGTCCGCGGTTAGAGTAGAGAATGCGAATTGTTGCAGAAGCGACAAGCACGTTTCACCGTTCCTTCGTCTACAGAAGTACCTATCTCGAAACATTGCTCTAGCAGTATGAATATAAACTTTCTAGCAGCCGTGTTACGCATACACATAATCCACGAGCAAAACAAATAAATGACTAACTTTTTGACACGCATCACGGAATCAGTTGGTGGGACCAGTTTTTCTAGACAGCTACAACTTAGGGTCTTCAAAAACGAGTCTATTCTTGTCTTAAAGGGCCGGCAACGCATCCATAATCCCCCTGTGTTATGGGTGTCCAAGGGCTGCGGTGATTGCTTTCATTGGTCACAAACAGTCAAAATATTAACTGATTTATATTAAAAAAACAGACCAAGTTACTCCATATTTCTTAAAGTTGCAAACAATGATCTGCCTACTTAAACATTAATTGACATGAAAAATAACTGCAAAGTTGAGCGACTCAAAATAATATCCATAATAACCAATCACAATCCATGCGGCCATCTTTTTTTCTCGAACTTCACAGCGCCTTTAGCAGTCTTGGATCCCATAATCTTTGTCTCTAGCCTTGTAATGAAAATAAAAAGAAAATGTTTAATCAGAATGTCGTGTTAGTTCTGTGCCAGTAAATCTTGAGGTCGAGATTGTTGTCGCGTCGGAAATAGTCCGGCCAGTGACTGTTCGGAGGTCAGTTGGTGGATAGACCAATAAAGTATCGAAAAATGTCCTATTATTAACCTAGTGTACACAAATTGACTTCGATAAACGAGTACCACCGCGTCTGTACCAAACGTACGTTACATAATTTATAGGCTCTCTCTGCGCAAAGTAACGACGAATTTAATAATAATACCAATACTTTTGAAGTGAATTTGTATTCTTTTGAGAAATAAAGATCTTTAAACCAAATACTTTTCCGTATATGTGGTGTTCAATTAAGGGTTATTGTATTGTATTGCACTTTTGTTATGAGATAGGTACATTACAATAAACAGAGTTTCTTAAAATTGACATGTCAAAAATGTTGTTGTGTTGCCATTGTTATGTTATAGAATTAACATCAGAGCCATGTCTTGGGACTCGGTAATACTCTTAGTCTATAGTCTATAGCTTTATGATAGCTCTGTCCCTAACGCTAAATAGAACTTGGCACGCATTAAGCGAATGTGGTAACCCCCTGAACTAGCAAAATGGCCGATAATGCTAAAAACCAGCAGTTCATTCTCTTGTGATTTTCTTACGTAACACATTACACAGTATAATTCGCATTACATAAAAGAGTTATATATACGTAAATCAGTAGACAGGACATTTTCGCAGCTACGATAAACTTTTCCGATTTTCTGCTCAAATCTTTTGCTACTTCGATAGCTATTAGCCTTCCAGGTTATGTTTAATATGATGGGCGGGGCTTTTCAAGAACAGATGGCAGTCTCGGAGCGAATGTTCTCGAATTTTCTGGTGAAATCTTTGAGCTTGTGCTTATGTAATTGTTCGGATCGCTAATATCTAACTCGTTTATCTTATCGTCAAGGAGCGCTAATGTTGCTTTTTATGCTCTGGCATCGAGTACGAGACAGTTGGGAAAAAGAAGACAATTACTGGCACGAAAGACATCCAATCATTTTCTAAGGACCATACTTAGGTTTGTAGCTCGTGCCCTCGGAGGTACTGTAAGCACAAGCTAAGGCGTATTTTAAAACGGCCTCACCTCACCATTTGCAGTACTATCTTGACTTTTTACTTGGTCTGAATCTTTTCTTGCTGCGAAAGCGACAAAGCCAATCACCGAACTTTATTCTTATGCAGCTATTTACGAGAATTATGTAACTAAATAATGTAACTTTGCTAACGTAAAGGCCTGTTTCGGCGGACTCTGATAGATTCCTGATCTCTTTTTGCATCTAAGGAATAGACAGAGATGGCATCACATCTGTTACTTTAGGTATCAGGAACGTAACAAAAAGTCGTGAAACAGCATAATGTTAAATCAACAAGCAGCGACACTGGTTCTTTTAAAGCTGTTCTATATGTGGTTTTCATTTGGGCCAAAGTTATCCTCCTTTACGGTATGGGGAACTTTCCTTTCTTTTCCTTCTATTTTTTTTATTTTCTTTTCTCATTTGAGAACAGCATCGCCAGATTTAGATGGGCATCTTGAGAAGGGTCAAGCATCTGATTTTCTGCAAGAATCATTTTAATCGTCAAACGGAACAATATAATTAGAACAAGAATTGATCATAAAGCGTTTCAAGAGGATCTCTAAGTAACGAAATTGGGTTGCGGAAAGGTCTGAACGTGGATAAGGCCGAATTTTTAACGATGGGGGATTTTTTTTACAATTACGCAGGAAAATATTTTAAAAAAACTTAATGCTATATTCTTTTAAGCCATGCTTCAAAAGAAAAAGATGGAGCTAATACCACCTTTTGACCGCGAGTTCGCTCGGCCCATGAAACGAGTGTCCTATCAAGTCCAGTTCTTCATCAGGATTTCTTGGCTTATGTGTCAGGCATTTACCACAGTCTCGGGTTGCCCTACGTTCAAGCCTATAGCCGGCTAACACTCAAGTGTTACACACTCAAGTGTTAGACACTTTTTTTTTTTTTTTTTTGTTTTGACTAGTAGAGACTTTATACATCTCTACTATAGATTAATATAATTTAAGACTCGGAGACCTTATACATCCCTTTTATAAATGTGTATTCTTACTGTATTTTATTTTGAAAAAATGACTTTCTGCCAAGTTTCTTGCGGCGCATTCTTCTTGGCAATGATGGTCTTTCCGAATGCGCTGGTAGTTTCAAAAAGACATGTAAAAGAGCCCTTGGCGGCCAATTTGCAAAAATAAAATTTTCATTTTCATTTTCAGTGTAGTTTTGACGACGCGGTTGGCCTAGTTGGTATGTGTATAAGCGTCCCGGGTTCGAATCTTGGTGATGAGCACGATTATTTGTTCCTGAGTCATGGATGTTTTTATCTGTTTATGTATGCATTTCTCTATATGTATCGTTGTCTAGTACCCATAACACAAGACTTACTAGCGCTTACTTTGGGACTAGGTCAGTTTGAGTGAATTGTTCCCTAATATTTACATCGTTTATTTTTAATTTGTATCCGGCTTAGTTCATCTTGAAATAAAATACATATTTGGTTTTTGGAGTATTGTTTAGTTCAGCTAACCCTTGTTGGCCTTGTTTGCGGGCGCAGAACTTTCTCGAAATCTTTCCGCAATCAAGTTACAATCCTAGACCCGACTCCCGTTCTTTATTGCCTCTAAGCATGTCTAATGTATTCATGAGGACACTCGCCTTATTTGGGACCCTCGTTTAGCTAGGTATTTCGTGAATAACTCTCCTTTGTAGTACCAATGTTTGTTCCAATAAAACTATTTCAGCTAACCACAAATTCACTCCCGCTTTCTTTTATATGTCATTCATCAAGAGGTCCATGCTGGTCTGGGAGCAAAGAAAAAACATGGAATGTACCAGTTGCTTCTTATCCCGTGCAGATGGTAAAAGTCCATCGAGGAAATGGACGAAAATAGGAATCATGTTATAGGCGATGCGGCTAGCAACCCATCACTATTTTGATTTCTGTTTCCACCTATACGCCCACAATCATGCTAAACGTGGCCTTTAGGTCTTGTTACCTTAGGCTCTGTCTACCCCGTAAGGGATAAAGACGCGATTTATGTATGTATGTACAATATAATTTCAACATGAAACTACCGTGAGACTCAATCATACATACATACATACCGTCACGCCTCTTTCCCACAGGGGTAGGCAGAGATTACTTTGTTCCAGTTGCCACGATCCTGACACTTCTTTCGCTTCATCAACATTCATCAATATCTTCATACATGCTCAATACTCAATCATAATTACGCAAAAACTGATAACTCACGTATAAGGTCGAGTGACGCTCGACATGTTTCGGACTAGTTCGTGTCCTTCCTCTTGGAGCGCTGGTCCCGTCGGCAGCGAAATGAACACGCTGGGGGAGTGCTCGGAAGGAAGGAAGGACTTTTATACGTGAGTTATCCATTTTTGTGTAATTACAGTATAATTTGCCGAACTAAAACTCATCTCAACAGTTCGTCTTTACATCATAGCAGAACTAATGAGATTAAAAGTGAGCCAAATAGCTCGGCTCCTAACTAATCAGCCGAACTACTGAAACTAGAGGCTAAATATTTTGAGTGTCTAGCCTGGATATTACAGTTCGAAGATAAGCCCCTACGGATGGATAGACAGCAAAAGCTATTTATTAGTATGATTTCATACAAGTAGCTTCTGAACTTTCTAAATAACCTGGATTTATCGAACAAAAAATTTGACGTACGTACATACATATATCACCTCTTTGTCCATTAGGGGGTAGACAGAGCCTAAGGTAACTAAACCTTATGGCCACGTTTACCATGATTGCGGGCTTATAGGTGGAAAGGTGAATCAAAGTAGTGATGGGTTGCTAGCCGCATCGCCTATAACATGATTCCTAAGACTCGCCCATTCCCTCGATGGGCTTTTACCATTAGCGCGGGAAGAGAAGCAACTGGTAAATCCTATGTTTTTTCTTTACTCCCAGACCAGCATTGAAGATTTTTTTATTCCACATAACATTTAAATAGTTCTGAGCCCGCAAATATTTTTTTTACCGGTGAAGGTGGTGGGGGGACCCTTCCATGCTGGTCTGGAAGTAAAGAAAAACATTGACACACACTCCATCTTGTAATTTCGGATTAATGTAAGATAGGAGCTATTGGTTCTCTCAATAGAATTCAAACTACAATCATTAAAATTTGTAAGATAGGAGATTTAGTTCTTCCCTGTCGAAATGTAATTTCGCACATTCCGAAATACTCGAACTCATGACCCTCTGCTTGAGAGGCTAGTAGTCAAACCACTGGACTACCACGGATATTAAATAAAAGTTATTCATTATTGTCTTAGGTCTTAGGTCTTGTCTACCCCGTAAGGCAGAAAGACGTGATTTATGTATGTATATATTCATTATTGTAAGAAGTAAGAATTCCAACGTGTTTTTCTCAGGAGATGGTGTTTGTTCACGTGTCTGAACCTGTTATTACGGTATAAGGAATCCTAGACGACGATTTTTATTATTTACGCACGAAAATTTCCTTTGTCGGTTGAAATAAAAAGGCCTAGACTTTGTGCAGTTTATTTTCTTAGGTTTATTCTTTCATTTTATTGTCTTGTGGTTCTGAGTACGAAAGAAAAGAAGGTGCGTATAAACATCGACATATTTATCAGCCATAGGACATCCAATGTTGGAAATTGGCCTCCCCCATAGACCTCCAGTTGCCTCGGTTGGAAGCGGCTTGCTTCCACCGTACCCGCGACTTTAACCAGGTCTCCCGTCATCGTTGGTGGACGACCTACGCTGCTTTTTTTTATTTTAGTTGATTACATTATCCTCTAATCCAAAAGTAAACTTATCCATTGTGTTGATGCTAACATGAAAGTCCAGCATATAGACATAATTTCTAACCCGAAAACCCAACTTTACAAATCTGTCAAGAAATCCCCGGCCAGAAGGCTTATTACCTAACTCGCTCGCGGTCGCCATCGTGTTCATTTTGACAGCTCTTGTATGAATGTGACAGCTAGCTGATTCTGATGCCAACTGTCAGCCCATACATGAACTGTCAAAATGAACACGATGGCGATCGCGAGCGAGTTAGGTAATAAGCCTACTGGCAATAGGCTACTTTTTACCATCGAGAATTGCATAGTTCCCGCGGGATACCGTAAACATGGCAATCGCTGATTCTACGCGGACGAAGTCGCGGACAGAAGCTATTCTAAATAATTTGAAGGGACCTATAGGCTTGAGAGGATGATGTTTCAGGCAAGGTACTCTGAGAGAATGGTAAACTTGAAGGGAACCCAGTACCCCACACATTTTCCATTTGAACGACGAACCAACAGTCTGAACAATATTCTGTTACCCGTTGCAGAGACTCAGGAATGTTCACCGAGGCGATTCGGGTGGTTTCTAGGCGATAATCCATAAGAAAATTGCTTTTTTTACGGCGCATGCATGACTCTAACAATGGCATGCGGAATATGGTGTCTAGTGAAATTGATCGCCAAATTTTTACCTACGTATACTTGGAGCACAAAATTTGGGTCTCCATACAAAATTACTTTTTTTTGTCGTTGAGTATATCACTGAATTGTATACGAGGTGCCTTTGAATTATTCCAGGATATTTTCAGCAAGCAGGATAGTTTCTTCCGTGCTGTTCTGGGAGTAAAGAAAAAACATGGAATGTACGAGTTGCTTCTCTTCCCGCGCAGATGGTAAAAGCCCATCGAGGGTGCCAGACCAGCATGGAAGCAAGAAAATATACCGTCATTAAAAGGCTAATACGTTCAAAATTTGATACTACCCTAAAAGTTCAGTCCAAAGGACAAAGTTGCGGTTGCCCGCTTGTTTAATACAGACACGATATTTAATCCGTATAATACCTACGACGACAATCTACATAATATACAATAAAATGAACACAGTATAGGGATAGGGTACTATTTTTTTTTTTTTTATATGAATAGGAAGGCAAACGAGCAAGTGGGTCACCTGATGGTAAGTGATCACCACGGCCCATAGACACCCGCAACCCCGGAGGGATTGCAGATGCGTTGCCAACCTAGAGGACTAAGATGCAATGCCTCTTGTGCCCGTAATTTCCCCGGCTGTCTTGCTCTCCACACCGGAACACAGCAGTGCAAGCACTGCTACTTAGCGGCAGGATTAGCGAGTAAGATGGTGGTAGCGATCCGGACGGACCTTGCACAAGGCCCTACCACCCGCAAATTTAGATTTAATTAAGCCCTAACATAGATCAAACTGCGCCCTGCGGCTTGTAGCTTTAAATAAAGAAAACATTTTAATTCAGTAAACTAAAAACATTTACCTTGCTACTCCGCTTCTACCGTGCAAGATAACCAAGCCTGTGTGAAATATTATATATTTATAAATTTTACGTGAAAAACATATGTATTTCAGACAGGCTTGGTTATCTAGCACGGTAGAAGCGGAGTAGCAAGGTAAATATTTTTTGTTCATTGAAATGGACCTCCGCAAAGTAACGCCTGATTCAATCTTTTTTTTTTAATTCAGTTTGAAGTCCTCTGACTCCAAATCTATTTGATAAAGCAATAGCTCCAGTCCGAGTTCTGACGCGTACCAAGGAATGTGCCGATGGTTAGCTCATAAGATTTTATTCCAAACAGTACTTCTCTACGTGAGGCGGGTGTTAAGAGGGCTACCCTTTTCCACGGACTTGGGCACATGAGGAATATATTCGTTGACGTCCTTTGACGTACTTACGGTTATACGGGCTGTGGGATCGAAAGCCGAATTTCGGCCAAACGGTTTCGGCTAGCGCTGTGGTTCTGCCGAAACCAAAAATTTTAGATCGTTGGCATGTTTTTTACGTAAACTAAATCTCTTCGTTTGTGAAAGTTACTAACCTAATTCAGCCTAAACATGTTCCTCCGATATTAAACGTTATCTTCTCGGCAGTCGTGGTCTTTGCAAAAGCACCGGTAGTATCAAAATTGCTTGTTAAAAAAAACCTTGGCGGCTTATTCGCCGAATTATTGATTTTGAATGTTTAACGGCTTCTCTTGTTAACTCTGTGTAGATTCAGGCGTTACTTTGCGGAAGTGCATATTAAACTAACTTGATATTCTTTTAAGTACAAAGCAGAACATTGTCTTAATATTTCAATTAGTTTGGTACTTTTGCTTTTGGCGCTTGAAACTCGCAAACGGACTAGATAGCGGTCCTATGGGTTCTTTTTTGTTTTTCCCTATTGAAATACAGATCCCTAATAAGTATATAATAATGTTTAATTTTTCTGTAAATGTATATTTCACCCGTCACTTAAAGTGGTTAAAAAATAGTAGGTACTACAGACTTAAGAGCAATTTCAATCCAAATTTTACGCAGTAAATTCGGCCAAAACCAAAACCAAAAATACGCCATTCCCTACAGCTGTAGCGACGAATATTCGCATTCGTACACGGACCTCTTAAATATTTGACGACGTTTGACGTTATTTCGACCTATTTCTCCTTTCGCACTGTCGTATTTTTCCCAATCGTGTTTACAAAAACAGCCTTAGCTGTTGTAAATAAGGTTTACTTTGGGCAATTAATCGATTCCAGGTAGAAATATGAAACCCGCGCATTAAGCGAGAGCGGTTAGCAACACTTAAATACTTAGAGGAAAGGTAAAAGCGGTTAAAGGGATCAAAATAGGTATTTATTGCCTACCTACCTTATAATACAGTCACGTACGGTATAAAACTCGTAAGATTGAAAGAGACAGCAATACAGAACAGAACTTCTTTTTAAATACTATCGCACTGTACGATGTTCCCATCACTGTACAGCCAAATTAAACTATCTCACCAAATCGACTAAGTAGGTACCTAAATCAATCGCGGTGGTGGAAAATAACTGCATACATACACAGATCACGTCTTTATCCCTTACGGGGTAGACAGAGCCTAAGGTGGCAAAACCTAGGCCACGATTAGCAAGATCGTGGGTGTATAGATGGTAAAAAAATGAAATCAAAATAGTGATGGGTTGCTAGCCGCATCGCCTATAACACGACTGAAGAAGGGGTCAGATGTGTCTGGCGAACAGCATCTATATGCCCTCTACTGTCGCCCTAGGCCATTCACCTTGCCCGAGGGCAAGGTTATGGTTATTACGTAGCTACGAGTAAGACTAATGCATGGAGAGCCTTGGGGTAGAGCTATGTTCAGCTCATTACCTACCTGCATTGCAGGGTCTCATCGTCAAGGGAAGACGGGCCCAGCGTAGCCCTCCCCTTCTTAGCGCGGTCCTGGCGGAAGCCGGGGCCACCGGGGGGGCGTTTGTGGTGAAACCCTAGTGGCATTCCACTGTGTCCTCATCACACCGGATTCAGGCAACGCCGGAGAGTTTTTAGTTTGAGTATAAGTATACCCCTTCGGGGGGGGGGGGAGTCCCACATAACCCTAGGCATCCCCGTGCCTAGGGCATCCATAAAGATTTCCTGTCCGTTAAAAAACAAGTCCTATGTCCAGCAGTCGTCTTTCGGCTGACATGATGACGATGATGATGAATAAGACTGAAGTGGAAACTCTTATACAGGCTTAAGAGCCTTATGTAGTCTTAAGTAATTAAACGAGACTTGATGATTGCAAGCTTACGACCAGTGAATAGAAATTTAAATCTCAGCCCGATTTCGTAGCCTCTAAGGACCCCAAGGCCTTTGAGGTCTGGAATTAATGACATAATGGATTCTAGAAATTTGGTTCTGATATAGAACTCAGCATTATGTTGAGGCTTTTCATGTATATTGGTGAGATGGTCAAGATAGAAAGTGGAGGGAATGGAATCTATAATAAAGGGGCAACCACACCCGATTTCAATCGGAACGAGTGTCGCTTCTCGTTGGTATCATTACACTTCATTTGCTTCCGAAATTATCTTAGTAATTACGTCTTAGCTTTACTAGAACGAGGCTGTTATTTATTCTCAAGCCGCAACTTAGCATGTGCGGGTATGTGAGACATCGCTTATATATTTACGATGCAGCCAGCGTGCACATAGTGAATTCGCACAAAATAGCCTTTATTCTTAACAAAATATGATTTATTTTTGAGTCAGCTGAAGATCCACCATAGTACGTGGAACTCTTCAAGTAATGTTATATTTATCAAGGTCTCTTCAAACTGTTACAGAATCCTGCAAATGCTTTTCCAGATTTTTGAATCATAATCGACAAAATCATTCCATACGTTGATCAGTTCAAAGTGAACCCCCTTCCCCTTTCCGTCACCGAAAGACTAGGCGCGGCAAGCAGGTACACCCTTATGTTGTAGACATTCCTCCATTACGCACGAAGCGGTTTGCCTTCATTCATTATGCGAACGGCTAAGGAACTCTCTGCCGAGGTCAGTTTTTCCGGAACGCTATAATCTGGACATCTTTAAGGCCAAAGTGAACAGACACCTTCTAGGCAAGCGTGTACCACGTTAGCCCTCATCTTCGCCTTCTATCAAGCGAGATTGAAGTCGAACGTTTATGTAAAAAACAAAAAAGAAGCGCGTCAAAAGCGGGACTATATCTTGAATCAAAAATTTAAATGAAAAATCTATGTAGGAGGTTCAGTCGAACCACCTGATGGAATATTCTGGAACACTTTTCAAAAGACCTTCTATAGGTATAACCTAACCTAAAAATTTCATTTTAGATACAAGCTTTTTTGCTGAATGTACTTTTTGCTGACTGTATATGCATTGTCATCCGTCCTACAACATGTGTACCAAATTTCGAGTTAATCAGACCAACCGTTGAAGAGTCCCCTACTGCGTAGACGATCCTGGCTACCTAGAAGTCTATTACCCAATTATTGTATTTGTCATCTGACTTACACAAGTATGCAAAATTTCAGCTCAATCGGATGAAGATATCTGCTTCAGAATTAATTCCCAAGATTCCACCCGGACAAACATACGTTGCAAGTATAAAGCTTAAAAAATGGAAAGGAGCAAGCTTCTGAAAGCTCAAATCCATGTCAATTGTGGGGAAAGAAACGTTAAGAACATCGTAATCTTATTTGACTTCGAAATAAACCCTCCTTAACCAAACATTACAAGGCAATTAGTCTCATTGTTGTAGGAGCCCTGTAGCGACCCTTCAGATTATCGCAAGACATAAAGAATACTTAACAGCCAATCCGGGCCGAAATTACAAGTTGTTTACCAGAAACTCAGGGTTGTGTAAAGATATGAACGGAATCTTACCTACAAAAGACTACCTTTGGATATTTGGATAGTAAAAATGCAAATACTAGGCAATGTCGCACAAAGACTCGCAATTGCGATACAACGCGGGAATGCTGCCTGCCCTACCTAAGGGTCCAAATTTATTTAAATTTAAATATTTAACCTAAGTTTTATTTTATTAAGTTATGTTTAAGGTAGCCTTAGTTTATAGTTTAAATAACGACCCGCCCCGGCTTCGCACGGTATAATTATTCATGTATTATACATATAAACATTCGTCTTGAATTACTCTATCTATTGAAAAAACCGCATCAAATTCCGTTGCGTAGTTTTAAAGGTATAAGCATACATAGGGACGGACAGACAGCAGGCGACTTTGTTTTATACTATGTAGTGATGATTAATACTTTTGTAATCAATTTTAAGGCTAAGTCGAGAATATGGAGACTGAAACTATAAAAACAAACAGCGCTTTAATTTAAAATGTTGCAAAACCATTTGCCATAACTCTTCAAATTCAAACTATTTATTGCATAAAAATGTTGACAAATTTGAAATGATCATGCTCTAGAACTCTACAGGTTAGGTTAGTTTGATACTGAACAACCAACAGTTTAAGAGAAAAACTTATCACGTGATCATTAAGGCGCACAGAACATTTATGGCGTATGAAATTATGGTAAACAACAACGAACCAAAACAAACCATAGACTTTCTGGCGGATGAAAAACAAAACGAGTTTTTCAAAAAAACTGAACATAGTCGTAATTGGTTTACGGAAAATCTTTAATCACAGGAAGGTGGGTAGTATCCTGATAGAATCTTGTGCAGGGGTTGCCATGACATCTTAATGCGATTCAGTTTAGGTTCAATTCAGATCCATACTAAAAATGACAGCTAAAACCTAAACTGAGTCGGGATTGAAACGCATTAACGTCATGATGGTCTCAGGGTTAGTCCAGATCGCTACTAATATCTTACTTACCGATCCTGACGCTACAGCGGATACTGGCACTGTTGTGTTCCAGTACGCAGAATAAGACAGCCGAGGAATTCATGGGTGCGCTTGACCTTTTTTTATCTTGTCAAGCCCAAACTTAAAAAAAACGGAGATAAAGCCTAAGCCGAAGCTAGTGGCATATAAAAGTTATTTATGCATTGTATTCGCAACAAGCATCGCAGTCCCAGCGACGCCATTTTAGTTGGATGGTCGTCAACAAAAACCTCTGCGTAGGAGCGTATTAACATAATCTCAAGAATAATTTGATTTCCGGACGAGGGAATGTAATTCCTTGTTTTGTTTGCGCTGAAGATGCTTGTTCTACGGGCTGGAGGAAAGCCTTAATGATCTGCATGGTTCTTTGTAATTTCCTTGGGGATTTAGTTAGGTAAGTACTGTTTTGAGGTTCCGTACCTACCTTAAAGGGAAAGAAAACCCTTTTAAAAAAAGAAAGAAGACATTTACTCATTTTGGCAAGACACATAAATATAAGAGAATATACACAATTTTATAGAAAAAAAACCACAGACATGAAAAATAGATCATCAGCGTTTAGACTTCGATGTCTAGCTTTTGTTCTGTCAAGAATATTTTCAGGTATACGTAGAGGTATCAAGTTAAAATTAAAATATACTAGCTTCTGCCCGCGACTTCGTCTGCGTAGAATTATACATAAAAACCTTCCTCTTGAATAACTCTATCTATTAAAAAAAACCGCATCAAAATCCGTTGTGTAGTTTTGAAGATATAAGCATACATAGGGACATAGGGACAGAGGAAGCGACTTTGTTTTATACTAAGTAGTGATAAAACATTATGGACCTTTGGAAAGTAACAACTATTTCCATCAATCAAATTTAATACAGAAAAGGTATATAGAGAAAAACTACAAAAATTAAACTGTCTAGCTATCACGGTTCATGACATGAGATACAGCCTAGTTAGTGACAGATAAACAGACCGACAGAGAACAGACAGTTAAATCTTAGTAATAGGGTTCCCCTTTGCGAAGACACACACAACGCTGTGCATCTATTTTTAATGTCTGTGTATTTTTTCTTGTTTTTTTGTTGCTATAAAGTTGTGTATATTCTCTTATATTTGTGTGTCTTGCAAAAAGGAATAAACGTCTTCTTTCTTTCTTTCTTTGTTTCTTTTACCCTTTGAGTACGGAACCTTGAAACAGTCCTACAAAGTTTTACGGTTTTTGCAATCCCTAACTCAAACCCAATTCCGTTTCCACAGGAACCTAGCCCCTACACCAGGGGTGGCCAACAGGTCGATCGCGACTGTTAGTCCAGTCGATCGTGGCAAGGCAAAAAATATAAATACGTAGACCAGACTGCGCAACGTAATCACCAACTGCTGATTTAAGGTTTCATGAAGTATGTAATTGGTAGATCGCACAGGGTTTCGTTAGTAAACAGGAGATCTTGGGTCTGATCAAGTTGGCCACCCCTGCCCTACACCATCTCGATAATAGTCTGTGACAAGTGACAACTCTGTTTACATTACAAACTCTACAAGAAACGCCGATTGCCTTCATATAGACCACGCATCGCAATTCGAATTGTCACTTGTCACAGACAAATTGTCACAGTTGGTGAAATAGGGGGCCTGATATTGTTATCGCTCTTACGGCACATACTGCGTTGAGTAAACAATCCTAACGACTGTTTTGTCTCATAAATTCACGCGTTGGTTTTGTTTAATGTGGTGGTGGGTTTTAGTTAAATCTAGCACATAAATACTGTGCTAGCTAGCGTTATGGATGGTGATAGAAGAAAGAAAGAAAGAAAAACATTTATTTACACACATTCGATACACGTTGATATAAAACACGGAGAAAATACAATATACTAAGGAATAGTACCGATATGGTGTAAACTGGACCCCACTCAGCATAACGTTGCGGCAAGCCGCAACGCTGTTTTTCAGTGGGACCCAGATAAAATTATAAAACTAAACACAAAAAACACATACACTTTGGCGACACGAACGCCAGTGGAAAGCACTTCACAAACAAGCTGACAAATACACGGAAGTATGTACGGAAGTATGTGTGATGCCACAGGTTTATCGCGAAATCTTCAAGGGTCACGTGCCAAATGTTTGTTCGATGCACGTTGTAAGGTGTAATAGACTACAAGCCCATGGACAAAAAAAACATGTGAAATGAACCAGCGTGAAACACGCTTAGAAGGCTGTTACTATATCATAAAATAACTCTGAGCGCTATGCCGTCTTTTCTGAACGGTACACATATTTTCCCATACATTGAAAAAAAAAAATTGCACTAACTTCCGGCACCACCACTTTTAAGCGGCACTAGGTCTTGCGACATTTATTTTAAATAATCTATAAAGCTAACTAAATAATAATATATAAATAATAATAATAAAGCTAATCTATAAAGATAAGCTATAAAAACGCCGTAAATTAATAATTAGTGTAATTCCTCACTTGTGCCTGAGAAATTCCATAAATGTACCGCTCAGAAAAGACGGCATAGCGCTCAGAGTTATTTTATGATATAGTAACAGCCTTCTAAGCGTGTTTCACGCTGGTTCATTTCACATGTTTTTTTGTCTATGGGCTTGTACTCTATAAAGCCCAATTCACACAAGAATAATAACAATAAATTAAAAAAAATAAAAACCCCACGCATTAATCGAGTCTATTACTTCGAAACTGACAGAGACGTCATCATAGGTAACTGACACTTAGATAACTGGAACTTAACAGAGTTGTAAAATAAGCCCTTAGTGAAACAAATTGTCCAACTGTTAACACGAAAACCAGAATCTCGTAACAGTTTCAGGCAGAAAAACCTCAATTTGGCCGGCACCGCAATCCAGTTCTCTTTCACCTGCCTCCCCTTGGTAATTCTCGCGTGTAAAAATAAACGGGGTGGCCAGGGTTAAAATCATTATACACTTAACCCGCTAGGGGTGGCGGCAATATTGTCCGGCTGGCAATATAATACATACACAAGGCACGTCTTTGTCCCTTACAGCGTAGACAGAGCCTAAGGTAACAAGACCTAAAGACCACGTTTAGCAAGATTATGGGCGAATAGGCGGAAAAGGGATTCAAAATAGTGATGGGTTGCTAGCCGCATCCCCTATAACGTGATCCTGTAATGTAGGTAGCTTTATATAACTGTTAACTAGCAATGTGCGGGTAGGGCGTTTACGTCAGTCTGGAATAAATCGTGGAATCACCAGTACGTGTTTCATTGCTTGCCTGGGATAAGCCCTAATCTAGACCGCCTGCATCCAGATATCACAGTGGCGACGGGATCCCTAGATGTTTGTTTTGTGTGGCTAAGATTTTCGCCCATTCCCTCCATGGGCTTTTACCATTGCCCGGGAAGAGAAGCAACTGGTACATTCTACGTTTGTTCTTTGCTTCCAAACAGCATGGAGCCGCGTACATGTTTGTTTTAATTTAGAAATAGTCTTTATTTTACCTTAGAATAATCCTGGTAATATAAAATAGTTATGTATGGGGAACAAGCGGGATTTTTATTATAACAGTAGGATCTCTCTGTTTTTAGATAGTGAGATCGCGTAAGACCTCACCTATTAAATTAAATTTTGATTGGTTGTCAATATTTTTCAACTGATCACCAAATGTGGCAATATAGCTGACGGCGGCACATCACTAGTGCTATTGAGGGCCTCGTTAACGCCACGGCTGCCACTTTAAGCATTCATAACTGTATTTGGGACCGCTCCAAATGGCCCCCAGAATTAGGACGGTAGTGAAGAATTAATTTTTCATTATGAATATTGTTGGTGTGGCCAGAGGATTGCATTCTTATAGATTAGATTAGATTAGATTTATTTATCACCCCTTTAAAAGTACAATTAAATGTCAAACACAAGTAATTCACAACTAGTAACAAATAGTAATAATAATACATAACCACCTGACCACCGGTAGCTTAGGCCTCGCCTCGCTGCCGGCGGCACCCTAGGTTTGGTTTATATTATGTTTTTATATTTTGTATTAATATTGTTTTATTACTTTTTATATAAATTTTGTAAAAACCTAACTTCAGACAAAAAGAAATATACAGAATAATAATAATAACTGAAATCAAATTAAAACAAAACAACAACAAACAAAAATAAAGCTTAATGAAATGTCAATGTAGATTCACAAAAAGATCGTCATGGGTACATAAAAAGAGAAAATAATAATAATTTAAATAAAACGTATTTTAAAAGCAATTTAAAATGTCAAGTACTAAATATATAAAACCACAAAATGTGAATGTATTGTCAGAACATAACTAAAGAACAAAAATATATAACTAAATAACAAAAATATGATATGTTCAAATCACTCTATCTATTAAAAAAAACCGCATCAAAATCCGTTGCGTAGTTTTAAAGATCTAAGCATACATAGGGGCAGACATAGACAGCGGAAAGAAAGAAAGAAAGAAGACATATATTCCTTTTGCAAGACACACAAATACCCCTCTTCAATAGCCTTAATAGTTCTTATTAGTCCTTTAATAGTTCGCCTTTGTATTATTTTCTCTGTATTTCTGTATTTTTAAAATTTTTTGTGCAACAAAGATTTTACATACATACATACAGACATATAAGAGAATATACACAATTTTATAGAAAATAATCAAGAAAAAAAAACAGATATGAAAAATAGATCATCAGCGTTATGTGTCTTCGCAAAAGTGAAAGCGACTTTGTTTCATACTTATGTAGTGATGATAGTGAAGATCTGCATGGTTGTCGGGTAGAAATCGCTTCTAAGCGACAAAACTGCCCATCTATTTTAAAATGTTATACAAAGACATAGAGATTTTAGTATAGAGATAGTTTCGAATCAGCCCCGCGTCTTTCATTGAAAGACATAGGATTATTTTTATCGGAGTCGCGGGCAAGAGCTAATTAAGAAAATTTGTATAGTATTGTATTGCTTTCATCAGATTATAAGTTCAGTGAAGTTCGTGCTTAGAAAATTGTCTCAAGATCTTAGACTAATATGAAACATCACATCACATACACCAAAGAAATAAAACCCACCGCTCATTAAGTATCTTCAAAAGGCATTCCTTTCAAATAAGATACATTTGTAACGTGTGTGACATTCTTGATGAAAGTAAAGCGTAGGATCTCCTTAAGAACACTCTACCTTAATTGTATGAAACCGCATATATCGCTATGTTTCTTCATCTCAGAGGTTTTCCTTTGAACTACTCGGAATTTCAGTATGAATTAATTAAACAAGTTTTACAGACGTCGAAATATCTACATGGTGTTTGGTCTTTCAAAGAAGTGTCGTTTTATATAGTTATAAACAATATGTAACTGACAAAATATTAAACCTGGGACTTCAATGGACCTGCGATTTAGTCTCACTTAAAGAGGTATTCCACTTACCCAGTGTCTCAGATAGCCAGGTATAAATAAATATCTGTCTCATTTACAGAGGCTCCCATTAATAGAGGTTATTTCGGTTAATAGAGGTGCCGTTATGAAACAATTATTAGATTTATAGTGACAAAATCACAAGTCATAATTTAAAAACAATGTTATTTAAACCCTCCTGATCGGATTTGAAAAGTATTTTAACTAAAAATTAATTGGCTTACTAGTCTAATGATCAGTCGGATCGTTTCCAAATTACAATCTTGGTTAAAACTCATTGATTCTTAGAATAATACAAACTTAGAGGGTCGTAAAAGTTTTTTATTCTGTTATAGTTTTTATAAACCAAAATGAATAGAATAATGTTGCTAACCGCCAAACTCGAGAGCGGTTGGACAAGTTCAGTTTTTTATCTTATTATTATTTTTTTAAGTCTGAGGAATATCTTTTTCGTGAAAATATTATATAATAATAATAATCATTTATTTGCATTAAATATGGTTAGCAAAAGTTCTTAAGCAATATTTTTTTCGTGTAGGGACCTAGCAGAAACAACTAGAAACTCTTATATTTTCAGCAAAGATGAGTTATTTAAATCAGACTAGGGTTATCAGAGTAAAATTATAAAAAACTTTAGCGCTATAACAAAAGCCATACTTCATGAAATAAAGTAATACCCAAGCTTCTTCTTAAAAACGAATAAGGTCTGTACTTAAAGGTGGCAGTAATTATGCTCGCCAGACTTTTTAATGGCGTCCTGTCATTTTATGCCGTAAGTCGTAAAACGGCAACGGTAATTTTTAACGGTAATTATATTAGGACACCCTGTACTTATTTTTTTATATGAGAATGAAGATCATGATTTGTATCTTTATACCATTGGCTTACTGCATACTTTGTTATAGGTAAAAAGGATTGTATTTAATTTAATTACTAGAATAACAGAGTATTTAAATAATTAATAATAATCTAGGACTAGATTACCTATTGCCACCTGCTGTTGTGTATAGTTTTGTGTAATTGTGTTATGTACATATATTGTTGTTTTTTGTTTTTTTCTAAATTATTATTGTGCGCATCTTTTGGATAAATGTGTATCATGTCTTTTTTGCGTTGTGGCAATAAAAATCTTTATTATTATTATTAAATCTCGGCAAGTTACTTACTTTTTCACGAAGCCGAGAGCCGTGGCTTCGAATCCCAAGCTCGCATCTCTGAGTTTTTCGGAATGTATGTGCGATATTACATTTATAATTTACCATGAGCGTTTCAGTGAATGAAAACATCGTGAAGAAACATCTGCGAAGCAATTCAATGGTGTGTGTGAAGTTCCTAATCCGCACTATGCACGCGTGGGTACCATAGGCCAAGCCCTCTCATTCTGAGAGGAGGCCTATACTTAACAGTGGGAGATGATAACGACGACTTACTTGCCAGTACTGGTTTATTCATTTCCAAGTGAAAACTAAAATTATTAACTAAAGATCAGTGATTAGTGACTGACCCCCTTATTCATAAACGCTCTATAGGCTTCTGCTAACTTAGCAATCGTTTGTCCTTATCAGTCACTTCGACATTTACCTTTCACAAATAAGGACAAACGATTTCTAAGTTATCAAAAGCCTATAGAGCGTTTATGAATAAGGGGGTTATACTGTACTGCTTTTCACTATAATATTTCTTAATCCCTTAAATGCAACAATGCCATTTTAGTTATTATTATGGTTTTGTAAGTATATAATGTTTTTCATATAAAACATACATACATACATACACATATCACGTCTTCATCCTTTACGGGGTAGACATACCCATATAAAATCTTTGATCGGACATCAATTTAAAGCATCCTTTAGAAAGTTGGTGAAAAAATTTGCTAATTTTGAAATATATACAAAAAAAAATTTACGCTCTTGCTAGTCAAAAATTATTAAGGTGTAGTTTTCTAGACACAGATTTTAACTACCTTCGAATGGTACCTTTTGGAACTGACAGCAAAGTAAAAAAAAAACAAATAAATCATTGTCAAATTAAGAAAGTTACACCGCTACAAATTATAAGGAGGGTGGCGCGACTGGCGCAAAGCACATTTTGTCGTTTTTTCAACACTTCATAATTAATTTAAGGATTGAAGGAGAAACAAAGTGCCGTTATGGAATACAAAATGGCGAGTTCTTTTAACTTATCGGGCAAATAATTTTGTTAAAAGCATTCTTTAAAACGAGGCCTTTAGGTCTTGTTACCTCAGGCTCTGTCTACCCCGTAAGGAATATAGACGTGATTTGTGTTTGTGTGTGTGTGTGTGTATTCTTTACAAGTATTTAAGTTTTTGCTGTTTCGAAATTGGAACTGACGACGAATATTTTACGGTCGCGATTTGATTCAAAATTGATGAATCAAATTGATTTTGATTGAATTGAATGAACGGTAAAACCGTAAAAGTAAACATAAAAAATCAAGAAGTAAAAATTCTTGATTCATTTGATAGTACCTATCATTTGAAAAACAGCGCCTTCTCTCGTCTCTGGTGAGCAGTAGATGTTCCACGGGAGTTTGCAATTAGACATCATTCAAACAGATGACAATACAATACAATACAATAAGTCTTTATTGATGACCCTTGGCGACAAAAATTCGCATAGTAACAAAGTCACGACACAGCTAGTAACAGATAGAAAAATTCGAAGGCTTACCCACCTGCTATGGGTGGTGTAGGGGTATAGCACGCGTCACGGAATGACGAGGATCCGGGTTCGATTCCCGGCCATAGCTTTACTTTTCGGATTTTTCTGTGTTCTAATTTTCAGTGTCATTTGCAAATTCAAAATTGATGGCAAATTAGCAAGAACTATTGAATTTATTACTTGAGAGCTTGGGCTATCAATGATCTTAGATACTCAAACGTTCTCCGTACTTCGCATTCCGACATATCCGGTTATTCTCCGCACTATTCACCCATGTGGAAACAGATAGCGCTGTCTCGATTAGATGAACACAACCTCCAAAATAGTAATAATATTATGGAAAGCAAACTATAAACAAGTGACATAATATGCAAGTGCGCACGAGCTATATGGGTCGTTGTCGGCAAAGTGAAATGAAGCTTCGGGTGACCAGATGGCTGGTTTTTTTTAGCACAAAGGATAAGCATTGCCATACAACTTTTTTTATTAATAGTTTTTTAGTAATACTTCCATGCTGGTCTGGGAGCAAAGGAAAAACATAGAATGTACCAGTTGCTTCTCGTCCCGCGCAGATGGTAAAAGCCCATCGAGGGAATGGGCGAGTCTTAGGAATCATGTTATAGGCGATGCGGCTAGCAACCCATCACTATTTTGATTCCCCTTTCCACCTATACGCCTACAATCATGCTAAACGTGGCCATTAGGTCTTGTTACCTCAGGCTCTGTCTACCCCGTAAGGGATAAAGACGTGTTTTTTGTATGTATGTGTATTACTATTAATGCCGTCAGTTGCATCATCATCATCATCTCCAGCCTATATATGTCCCACTTTTAGGCACAGGCCTCCTCTAAGAATGAAAGTGCTTGGGCTATAGTTCCCACGCGGGCCGTCACGTCACAATACTGTTCTCTACCTGACAGACAGAATAAGTTTCTGTCAAAAACTACATTTTGAATACGAACTGTTTTGCTAACTGTACTTGCATTGCCATTCGTCCTACATGCGTACCAAATTTCAAGTCAATCGGACCAACCGTTGAAGAGTTCCTTACGGCGGAGACGGTCCTGACCGCGCCACCAGAACCCCACTAACAGATTATTGTATTGTCATCCGATTTACTTAAGTATGAAAATTTGAGCTCATTCGGTCGAAGAAATCTGCTTCAAAATTGAGTTGCAAGATTCCACCCGGACAAACATACATAGCTACATACACATACTTACATACAAACATTGTAAGTTAAATGAAAGCTTGTAAAAAAGCCATTATCTTATGTGCGATGTGTTTTTGTCACTTGTATTTTTAATCCCAACTTTGTACCACGCAACCGCCGCGTAAGCGAGAGACATTTCAAATTTTGATAAACAAGGAAAGAATAGACAAACAACAGTAATTCTCGCCAACTGTGTAAAAGAATAAACACCCTGTTGACTTTTAATTTCGCTTTGGCGTTTTTCGTTTTCGTTAACTTTTGACGCGCGTTAATTTTTTCTGAGACGTTTTAGTGATGTAACTGTATATATTTAGGTTTGCCGGCACTGATACCGGATTTTATAGTCAAGTATTGGCGGTTCCAGTATCAATTACTGACAAGTGTTGCCGATTGATATCGCTAATAAAAACAGTTTCAGTTTATTCCAGATTTTCGAAATAATTAATGCGTTCATATCCTACTGATATTATATTTGTGAAAGTTTGTGAGTATGGATGTTTATTACTGTTCCAAGTCAAAATGGCTGAACAGATTTGACTGAAATTCGGTACAAGAATAGACTGGAATAATAGGTTACTTTTTATCCTTCAAAATTGCGTAGTACTTTCGGGATAGCGATAAACGAATTCTTTTCAGACGAAGTCACGGGTGACAGCTAGTAAAATGCAAAATTTTGGGGAACTGTGTGTATGAAAGTTAGATATTTGCAATTTTTTTATGAAATGAGTTTTAGGATGAAATTTGGCAAAGAAACTGAACTTATAACGCAATCTAAAGCCAAGGTTAGTTTAGCGAATTACTAATTCCATGCGAACAAAGTAGCGGTCTCACTAGCCATTCCAAATACTGATTGACTAATTGAATGAGTGATATTCAATTTCTGCTCTTAATAATAACGTATCGGTATTTCGTTGTATCCATTGCAGTATCACACATCCCTAGTTCAGTTTCTTTGATAAAAAAAAATGGCACGACATGCCTTGGGAGCGTGAATTCGTAATGAAAAACACCCTTTTCGGTCGCAGCTACGAAAGTTTACAAAACTGTTTTGTTTTGCTTCGCTACTTCGTAAATAAATTCCTTAACTAACGTTTTGCGTTTCAAGGCTTCTATTGTAATATTTAAAGGAAAAATATTAATCACAACTAAAGTTTAATTATTATGTTATTTTTTTTGTGAATTGTATAATTATGTTTTGTATTTGTACAATAAATAAACTATATTTACTTACTGCGTGCGTAGACACGTTAGCCTCGTCCCACCTTCGCGGAACCACGAGTAGAGCAGGCACGGCTGCAGAAGCGGCCGAATTAGGCAAGATAAATATAACTTTGTCCCTTTCGGTGTTGAGGCCCTCGGTCCATGGGGTCCTAGCGCTATTAGCCTCGTCAAAGACATTTCGAAGAGGCTAATAGACGCTACGGGTGACCGCAGAGCTGACAGCTTCCTTGCACAGCGTGTTAGTATCGCTGTCCAAAGGGGGAATGCTGCCAGCGTCTGTAGTACTATGCCACTGGGGGCCCCTCCTTTTTTCATTATTTTATTTTAAGATTAGTTTTAGTTTAGTTTTTAATTTGTTTTTAATTCCCCTTTTGTATTTTTTTCATTAATAAAACGTGTTATTTGAGAACCCAGTTTAGTAACAAATTATATATAAAAAAATAAAATTTGTTCTTTACTTACTTACTAACTTTAATGTTGTTTCCATATTTGCTTCCATACCTGCTGGTCTGGGAGCTAAGAAAAACATAGAATGTACCAGTTGCTTCTCGTCCCGCGTATATGGTAAAAGACCATCGAGGGAATGGGCGAAATTCTTAGGAATGAAGTTATAGGCGATGCGGCCAACAACCCATCGTTATATTGATTCCTTTTTCCACCTATACGCCCACAATCATACTAAACGCCGCCTTTAGGTTTTGTTACCTCAGGCACTATTTACCCCGTAAGGGAGACGTGAAGTGTAATTGTAAGTAACGGTTTATCGGAGAAGGAATTCCATAGAGTTAGATGAACAGCTTTGATCAGCAATGTTAGCCAACGTGTCTCAACATGCCCTTTTTAAATTTAAAGCGTGTCGTAACGAATAATTAATCTAACCATTCAGAGTCGTAGTCTAGTTTTAATACGAGTGCCTTTGTCCCTAAATTGCTTAGTATTTAGGCGTTTCATTACGAGTAATCTCCGGGAAGCCAGCCTGGGGGCCAGGGAACAATGTGAGGGGCTTGTATGAGGTTATTAAATGAGATTCTAGGGGGCCAGAGAGCTTAGCCTGCTTAAGTTGTGGTTGAACGCGGGTAGAAAATAACATTTAAATAAAATAAAAAATAAAAAATATGCCAGAAATGCCTTTCATCATTTTGGAAACTGATTTTTACAAAACATGTCTAAGAACCGTCGCAAAGTAACTGGCTCTCGAATGAAAAACGGCAACGCATCGGTCAGTCCGCTTGAGAGCTACCATACCACAGACAGGCACACATACATTGACTTTGAACTTATAACCCCCCTCTCTTTGCGTCGGGGGTTAAAAAATAAAGAGTGTGGACAAGGTGAAGCTCAGACTAAAGCAGCTGCAAGAGGCGTGAATGAAACAAAACGTGTACAAATGTATGTGATTGAAAAAGACAAGGCTCAAATCGAACTCAAAATCACCTCGTGAGGCGGCTTGCTTAGTAGGAACCCGGCTAACAAAGCATATTATTTAAATAAAAATACATGATGAACAAAAGGATGATTCAAGAGGAGGGTTTAGACGTATAGTTGATATTATTATGATTAACTGGGGCGGGTCAATTAGATTACATAGATTTAGATTACAATAAACGTGCTTGTTTAATTAGACAAAAGGGCTCTTCTTTCTGGGCGGCACGCTAGTAACGATGTTCAGTTTTTGCGATTGTGCTGGCAACATTATTCTGCGTCATTATGTACAAGCGAATTTACATAATATAGTCGTCGCAGTCTAAATATAAAGGAAGAATTCTCACTATTTTTTTTTGTTATACTTTATTATAACTATTTAGCACAGAGCCTACACTGAAGGTCCTTAGGTATGTATTGTATGTATTTAAAATATAATATTATAAAGAGGAAAAATTTGTTTGTTTGTTTGCATTGAATAGGCTCCGAAACTACTGGACCGATTTCAAAAATTCTTTTGCCGTTACTAAGCTACATTATCACTGATTGACATAGGCTACTTTTTACCGCGGGAAAATACCTTTTCCTACATGAAAATTAATTTATCGCGGGCGAAGCTGCGGACGGAAGGCTAGTGTAAAATAAAATGGTTCGCCTGGAGCCGCGGGTAAAAACTAGCTCTTTAATAAAATCCACCGCGATCTCGGTAAAATATCCATACGACCTTTCATCGGAATCCCCAGGAGAATGTTAAACAGATACCTTTGTACCTGACCCATATACAAGCACCGACTTCAGCTATTCATACAAAATTTATTTTGCCATATACTTCGTTACAATGGAACCCAGAATTCATTACCGTAAATCTATTGGGAGGCGTAGAAATTGAACGTATTCTCAATACTTGTTTTTCGAAGCGATTTCAGATAATTTTGCAGAGTTACGCAACTAGTACTTTTTGGGATGGTATGGACTGGCTGGTATGCTCTGTATGAATTGGTTTGCTTTGTATGTATGTAACGGCATGCATGTCCGAGAGAATTGACAGAATTATATTTCAATGGTTTTTAGAATTTTCGTCACTTTGCACTTATGTCGAAATTTTTTGAAATAATTATCTTAAATTCTTGTTTTCTTTTAGTAGTAGCAGCAGCAGCACTGCAGTAGTAGTAATAGTAGTAGTAGTAGTAGCATCAGTAGTAGTAGTTGTTGTAGTAAAAGTAGTAATAGTAGTAGTATTAGTCAGTAATTGTATTACGTAGTAGGCACGAGTAGGTGCCTACCTATATAAAGATTATATCTAATACTTTGTCATAAAATATTATGTAGAAGATGAAACTGAAATTGCCCATATTTATACAAAATTTAACCTAACAAGTTTATGCTTTTAACTAAACCAACTTACCAGTGCAGTCGGGAGGGGCGCGGCTGCCTGTATTCTCCGATTACTTCAGTATGCGGTGATCTTAGTTCCGATTTTGTCTACCTGCAAATAAAGTTGGTAAGTTATTTTAATGCTAGACTTACTGAAAATTCAGCCATAATAAACCAGCACCAACCTAATGATTAGCTAATGTTTTTGTTTCCTACGTATTCTTCCGTGCTGGTCTGGGAGTAAAGAAAAAACATAGAATTTATCAGTTGCTTCTCTTCCCGCGCAGATGGTAAAAGCCCATCGAGGGAATGGGCGAAAGTCTTTGGAATAATGTTATAGGCGATGCGGCTAGCAACCCATCACTATTTTGATTTTCCTTTCCACCTATTCGCCCTTAATCGTGCTAAACGTGCTCTTAAGGTTTTGTTACCTTAGGCTTTGTCTACCCCGTAACGGATAAAGACGTGATATATGTATATAATGTATGTATTTATTTATTTCCTACGTAATGAAATAAAATTTGAAATATAGGTACAACATGGTAATCTTTTGAACAGACTTCAATCTTTTGCTTTTTTTTGGCTCCAATTTTGGTTAGATGTTTGTTACTAATTCATGCTGAACAGCTGAACAGTTCGAACGACTTCTTTTTGTCATGTTCACTGATAATGATAAATTTACTCCCATCATCCCATATATATTCTTCTTTTTAAAATTCAGTCCCTATGTATATTATTTGATTTGTTAATGCTTTGCTTACTGTTTTGTACAGCCTCTCACGCAAGAACATACCTCCATTTGCCCAGGCAGAAGTATCATACAGTGATCTATCCTCCAACCACTTTGATCCATGAAATCCCTCCGATTGTGCTAAATTCTCTATCATTAATGTTTGTAGCCAGTCATCCATTGACCGTTCCTAGACTCAGTTAAGGATAAACGTCCGTTTCTGAGTGCGAAAAACTTCAATTTAACGTCCCTTTGGTAGTCTAGAGCTCTCAATGGAATCTTGAGATCCACATAAAGTATTCTTTGTACGTATCTGGGTTCGAAGCCTTGGAATAGTGACGTGCGCTGATGTGAAATTGATACCCGTTTATACCAGAACCGATTAGATTGAGAACTTTGTTAAAGACGTATCTTATAGGTATATTGCGTTGGGGTAAATTCGTAAATGGGGGAATTTCGAAACTCGTGGATATCCACTAAACGGGGAACAATTACATAATCTAGCAACGCTTACCTAGAAACTCCAATGTCTTTGGCTTCTAGATAAGTGTTGCCAGATTATGGAATTGTACCCCGTTTAGTGGATGTCCACGATTTTCGAAATTCCCCCAATTTCGATTTTACCCCGATGCACCTAAAGTCCTTTTAAACGTTTATACTACTGGCTCCCACTAGGTGGACCGACGACTGAAGACCGATGGATGAAGGTGGTGACTTGTCGTTCTTTGTGGCGTTCTAAGTGCGAGTCCTATGTTCAACAGTGGACGTTTTCTGGCTAATGATGATGATGACTACTGGCTAATTAGCCTTTTCGGGTATGTCTTTTAAGCATTGTTCAAAATATTTCATTGACGTTTGAGTCATGTAAATATTTGCAAGAGATTGCGATAATCTTACAAATCGTTTTATAGATTGCCATCTTAAATATATTTATCTACTTCTACTTTTTTATTGTTGACTTGGTATTTTCGTAAGGGTTTCACAACGTTTCGAAATCACAGTGCGATTTTGGGTAATTTGTCAATTTTATTTAAAATAATACTTGTGAAGCAAAGAACCTAATAAGTACAGGATAGGTAGGTACAGCTGCATACTTTTAGTTCAGTTTGGAACTTTTTTGGTTTTTAATGATTTTTATTTGAGTTCTGTTAAGAATTAACAAATTATCGTGGTCGCTAAGCCAGTTTTTAACTCGATTGCCTGTCATAACGATATGACCTAATTATTTGTCAAAGGGATGATAACTAGCGCCGACTGTGTTAATTAATGGTTACCGAGCGTGCTCGAGATGCGTGTTGTTAACCAATTTTAAAAAAAGGAGGTCCTATTTCCTCCTGTGCCTAGAAGATTGCTTTGCTAGATAAAAATTAAATTAGAATAAAAAGTATTTCGAGTAATTTCGTAGCATGTAGAACTACGTTACCAATACGTTAAAACATATATACGCCTTTGTCACAAACAATAAGATCGGAAACACATATATTTGACGTGTTAGGCTGTATAGAGGTTTACGCCCACTGTAGATTTTGTATTAAATTATTTGAGCGTTACATTTTCCAACTGTCGAAATCTTTGTTCCCTGTACAGACTGTTTAAATAATTCTATAACTAAATATCTAATATCCTGTACCCCGACAAAGGTCCTATTTGTTAAAGTTGAAGGACCTGCTTCAATGTTTCGTGAACAGTAAATAAGGTATTTGGAATGCCGATTAATAGGTAACCCCTTTTATCGATAGATCGTGTATAATTCCCGTATAAGTTGTGGCCCTTGAAAGGTCTCACGGTCACGCGCACACGCAACTTATTAAAACGTGGCACGCAATAAAACTGGTATCGGTTACCTACTTAATTAAATGATGACGTCACTAATCTAAGTTTAGCGTATAAAATACACTTGTTAGTATAAGCCACAATAGATGCTGTGGTTGGGGACCGAACTCCGAAGGTAGTTAGAAGTAGTATTCTTCTTTTCTCTTAATATGGCCCCATCGATCGATGCGATGATTTTGCCAATGTCAAAGTAATAAATACAGTATTCAAAAATCTTATCACAAAAATATCGGCAACGTTGTACGGTGGAACACGGTCAAAAGACCCCCGCCCCCCTGTCGGGCTCTCAGCCAATGCATACATACATACATACATACAGTCACGCCTCTTTCCCACAGGGGTAGGCAGAGACTACTTTGTTCCACTTGCTACGATCCTGACATACTTCTTTCGCTTCACAGTCATCAATCTCTTCATACATGCTCGTCGGTTTCGGGTACTCCTGACCTGACCTTTATCCAAAACGTCTCCTATTTGGTCTCGGAACGTCCGTCTAGGCCTGCCCCTCTCAGCCAACGGATAATGATAGAATCAGAGACCGCCAGGAAATCATTAACCGATGCCCAGGGTGCACCGGACCAAGCACTGCTCTTCCCCTCGGACGGGTCCAAAAACGAAACGCAGTTCTTGATCACACGCGTAACCCGACTCGCACCCCTGGAAGTTGTATCAAATGCAAAGATATTCCTTGACACTTGGAGCGAGAATGACACTCATAACGACGGTGCCAACAATACGGAGGTTTACCCATTTCAATATCAATTCCTACATTGTCAGAATGTGTGTAATTAATCAAAATATAATCCATCACGCGACTCGCTATATTGCTCTGCTATGCATGCCATGACGTGTCGTAAACTTTCACTAATTTATTAATAATGACATGCTGTTACAAATTAGGTAAACTATACATGTACACTTTTTAATAAATTCAGCCTTCGAGTAGCGTATGTAATTTGGACTTAAAGTCAACGTGTTATGCTACAATTTTGATAGTATTTAATCAAGTAATGGTTTGGTAAAAGGGCACCTGGTTATTGTAAAAGGCGGTAGGTACTTTTTGCCTAAAGCCTTATACTCTTCCAAAAGCCGTGGTAGCCTAGTGGTTTGACCTGTGGCCTCTCAAGCAGAGCGTCGTGGGTTCAAATCCCGGGCGCGCACCTCTAAGTTTTTCGGAATTTATGTGCGAAAATTACATTTGAAATTTGCCATGAGCTTTTCGGTGAAGGAAAACATCGTGAGGAAACCTTGCACACATCTGCGAAGAAATTCAATGGTGTGTGTAAAGTTCCCAATCCGCACTGGGCGCGCGTGGGAACTATAGCCCAAACCCTCCAATACTCGGAGGAGGCCTATGCCATGAGGCACGCCGAATTACGCGACAATTTAATAATAAAACAACAACAACAACAAATGAAATTGTAGCGAATTCGGAATAAAAAGGCTATATTATTATTATTATTATACTCTTCTAATGTCATATAAAAGTGCAGATTTTACGACATGTTCCTATAATAGCCATGAAAGAATTTAACCACCGAACAAAACCAAACCAAGTTTAATAATATTTTTTTTGTTATGTTCTAAATTATCAGAACAAGGTGTGTGAAACATAATGAAAAAAACCTGGTTCAAGAAGCCGCAGGCAGGAGCTAGTTTGTAATAGTTATAAATAAATCACTACATAGTATACGTACCTAAAACAAGTCGCTTTCTCTGTCCCTATATCCCTATGTCCCTGTGTAGATATGCTTATATCTTCAAAACTACACAACGGATTTTGATGCGGTTTTTTTAATAGATAGAGTGATTCAAGAGGAAGGTTTTTATGTATAATTCTACGCAGACGAAGTCGCGGGCAGAAGCTAGTTATAAATAAATCACTACATAGTATAAAACAAAGTCGCTTTCTCTGTCCCTATGTCCCTATGTATGCTTATATCTTCAAAACTACACAACGGATTTTGATGCGGTTTTTTTAATAGATAGAGTGATTCAAGAGGAAGGTTTTTATATATAATACATGCATAATATACCGTGCGAAGCCGGGGCGGGTCACTAGTAAATAAATAAATAAATAGATTTCGTCGTGGCGCCCCCAGATTATACGGTATCGGTATCTGGTATTACGAGTAACACCAGTATGAGGACAGCCCTATCCAAGAAAAAGGGGCGCGGTGAATAGCCCTCGAATGCAGTGCTCGTAAGGGATGCATTCTATTGGTATCCGATAGGGTTTCAAGAAAAAAATCTTGTTCAAGTGCCTCTCCAACTAGTAAAGGTCAGAGATTCGTTTTTGAAATCCTTCTCAATTGCCTGCGAGGCTAAAAAGTTCTGTTGCTGAAGAGATGAGTCGTTTTAAAAAAAAATACATCATTAAGAGCTTAATCACAACAAAAATTAATTGATTCCTTTGTGTTACGACCGTTTCACCTTTATTCCGTTGCAATAAAGATGAAAATATAACACAAAGGAATCAATTAACTTTTGTTTTAATTAAGGCCCTTAACTATGTACATATGTTTGTATGTATGTAAACTCTTTATTGTGCATAATAAACAAGACAAAAACAAATTGACAAACACTGAGATACATGCACAAAGCCGGACTTATCCCTTTAAGGGATCTCTTCCAGTCAACCTTTGAGTGGATGAAAGGAGGATATTATTGCTAACTAATGTAATAAAAACCGTATTTTTTACTTAATGATGGGCAAGATGCCAGGCGAGAGACGAGTGGAACGTAGAAAGAAATCGTGGCTTAGAAATATGCACATACATACATAAATCACGTCTTTATCCCTTACGGGGTAGACAGAGCCCAAGGTAACAAGACCTAAAGGCCACGTTTAGCATGGTTGCGGCTGTATAGGTGGAAAGGAGAATCAAAATAGTGATGGGTTGCTAGCCGCATCGTCTACAAAAGTCACGATTCCTATGCCCATTCCCTAGATCGGCTTTTACCATATGCCCGGGAAGAGAAGCAACTGGTACATTCTATGTTTTTTTTTCACTCCCAAACCTGCATGGAAGCACAAATATCAACATAAGACATTATATATACATATAAGAGAACAAAATAAGAAAACTTGTATACAGGAACAAGCATCACAGATAATACTGAAACTTCTGGAACTAAGTAAGTACGTAGTTCAGCTCCAATATTTTCCTTTTTTTCGCAAACTAAGCAAAGCTTTTAGATGATTCACGGTTCATTACATTACATGTTTTCCACAGAATATAGGTCGCGATTGCGTTTGATTACGTCTGTATCCATTACAGGGTAGACAGAGCCTAAAACAAGACATAAAGGCCACGTTTGGCATGATTGTGGGCTTATAGGTGGGAAGGGGAATCTATAATATGATTCCTAAGATTTTCGCCCATTCCCTCGATGGGATTTTACCATCTGCGCAGGAAGAGAAGCAACTGGTACATTCCAAGTCTTTTCTTTGCTCCCAGACCAGAATAAAAGGCAAAAAGAATAGAAAGGTAAGAAATCCCGGTCTATATTTCTATTAAAGCGCATCTAAGCAAAACTAAACACATTCTATTTGGCTATTGTGCAACAATATCCTCTGCTGCGTTTGTCTGTCTGCTCGCTATAAACTCATAAACTGCTGGAAGGATTTTTATACGGTTTTCGCCGAAACTTCTGCTTGGCAGGAGGCTTAAGTAAGACCCGCAAAACATAAAACATGTTTTTGAATTATAATTAGTTTGGTAAACTAACCCCCCTATTCATAAACGCTCTGTAGACCTCTGCTAACTTAGCAATCGTTTGTCCTTGTCTGTCACTTTGACATTTACCTTTCGCAGATAAGGACAAACGTTGCTAAGTTAGCAGAAGCCTATAGCGTTTATGAATAAGGGGGTTAGTTATAACGTAATTGTTAACATTAACCACGCGTCTACTCAAAGTATAACGAGACAGGCACGGGATGAGATAGCCTTAGGCGAGTTTCAGACTAAAACGTTATTAAATTTCCCTCAGAGCTTGGCGGAGCTACCGCGGTAATGAGAGTCGGGGCAAAAGCACTAACATTATGTCTGACTTGAGGCATAATAACTGCACCGTGCATAACGTTTAACATACATAAATACATAAATCACGTCTTTATCCCTTACGGGGTAGACAGAGCCTAAGGTGACAAGACCTAAAGACCACGTTTAGCATGATTGTGGGCGTATGGATGGAAAAGGGAATCAAAACAGTGATGTGTTGCTAGCCACATCTATACTAATATTATAAAGAGGAAAGATTTGTACCTATTTTTGTATGTTTGTATGTTTGTAATGAATAGGCTCAAAAAGTACTGGGCCGATCTGGATGAAATTTAGAACATAGATAGATTATAGTCTGGAATAACACATAGGTTACTTTTTATCCCGGAAAATTGCGTGATTCCCGCGGGATAGCGATAAACGAATTCTATGCAAACGAAGTTGCGGGCAACGGCTAGTCGCCTATATAACATTATCCTAAGATTTTCACCCAATCCCTCGATGGGCTTACCATCTGCGCGGGAAGAGAAGCAACTGGTACATTCTATGTTTTTTCTTTGCTCCCAGACCAGCTTGGAAGAAACGTAACGCTTAAGTTACTACGAAAGATGGATGATCTGTGGTCTCGAAACTACCAGTTACTATTTTACAAGTTTAAACTAGCAACACTGGGCTAATCAACCAATCAGAGGTCGGGATTTAACCAGTGTTGCTAGTTAACTTGTAAAATTATATTCCGTGATGCGTGCTACACCGCTACATCACCCATAGCGGTGAGTAAGGCTTTCAATTTTTGTGTCTCTATTTTTGTCGCCAAGCGTCATCTGTGTGGATGAACGAAAAAATTCGGTCAGTAAAAAAAGGCACTGACACCTGATACAGATAGAATATAATAGCGCTGTAAATTTTTCCATAGTGCCCAATTGTGACGGTTACGTGAACGCGTTTGAGATTTTTTTTTTGACAGTAATACAATGAATACAATAGTCACTACATAGTATAAAACAAAGTCGCTTTCTTTGTCCCTATGTCCCAATGTCCCTATGTATGCTTATATTTTCAAATCTACGCAACGGACTTTGATACGTTTTTTTAATAGATAGAGTGATTCAAGAGGAAGGTTTTTATGTATAATTCTACGCAGACGAAGTCGCAGGCAGAAGCTAGTATAAAATAAAGTCGCTTTCCGCTGTCTAGCGTCTGTCTATCCCTATGTATGCTTAGATCTTTAAAAGTACGCAACGGATTTTGATGCGGTTTTTCTAATAGATAGAGTGATTCAAGAGGAAGGTTTGTATGTATAATTTTACGCTGACGAAGTCGCGGGCAGAAGCTAGTTTCATACATACCTAGGTTAATCTTTCATCCATCCTCTCTAATAAACTTTGAGATTTGATTTTTTAAATACGCTCATGCTATTCCTTTAGTAGAAACGCTGCTATCTAAAAGACTAACGACTTAATTTAACTGCTTACCGGCTCTCGGTTACGGTCCGGCTCTTAACTCTTACCGGATTTATGACTTAACGAAGACTGATAACTGAGACGATCCACATTTTAAAATGTAAGGGTTTAGGGTTCGTTTTAGTCACGCAGAGCCTTCAAAGTGTCGTGTTACAAATTTGAAGGGTAGGAAGCCAACGTTGCTTAATTCGACGATTAATTACGATTCTTGGCGTGTAATTGATTTGTTTGTTAAGTTGTCTGAATTTTCTGGAGTGAGTGAGTTTTTTTTAAACGGGTTTAAAAAGGTAAAGAGTTCGCAACTCGTCTTTTTTAATCCTCGACGCAAAAAGAGAGGTGTTATGAGTTTGACAACAATATCTGTATGTGTGTGTGTGTGTGTGTGTGTGTGTGTGTGTGTGTGTGTAAAAAAGGTTTGTTTTTAATATTGTTATACATGTCATTTTTATTTATCATGCACATTTGGTTTTTATATTTTTATTGTGTGAGGGGTTTGTGAAATTTTTAATTTAATGTTATTTTTGCACACAGATTTGTTGGTATCTTCGATTATGCCTTAGTGTGGTATACTCGGAAGAAAAAGACCGTGGGCGTATAGGTGGAAAGTGGAATCAAAATAGTGATGGGTTGCTAGCCGCGTCGCCTATAACATGATTCCTATGATTTTAGCCCAAGCATGGAAGAAATTAACGGCAACCTTGTATATTATAAAGATAATAGATATTAATATAACATTTCACTCATAAAAATGACCATGTATCGTCTAGCTGCTAGATAGTACTAGTAATTTTCCGACTAGGACCCGGCACTATCAAAGAGTTTTGAACAGCAGCCAGACTTGCAAATATTTGTCCCCGAAACTCAGAGTCACGAAGCAAAATGCCAAAGTTGGGATTATAAGTTAAGTTACCTAAGTTTACTTGCAAGTCAATTACACCAGAGTTCACTAACAATCTCTTGAGTTAACTTGTGTAAATAATCAGCTTCCGACGAATGTTTTCGTGGCAAAAACAAAACAAGGCGTATTTTTCAAAGATCGCAAAGCGCTCTTTTGCGTGTCGTTTTTAAACCTGCAAGCGCTTTCGGAAAACTATTATTGCCAAGAATGCACCGCAAAAAACTTTTTTATATTATCTACTAGCGACCCGCCGGGACTTCGCACGGTATATTATGAATGTATTATACATAAGAACCTTCCTCTTGAATCACTCTATCTATTAAAAAAAACCGCATCAAAATCCGTTGGGTAGTTTTGAAGATATAAGCGTACAAAGGGACATAGGGACACAGGGACAGAGAAAGCGACTTTTTTTTATACTATGTAGTGATGTATCAAGTTTTTTCCTGGATCATACTATCTACTGATGAAAGCCGCATCAAAATCCGTTGCACATGTGAAGGATAAACTCTTTTTTTACTGCCAAATTGCATTTTATAGCTGGCTGTTGTAAACCTTGTGACAGCAGCATCTCATTTTTCATAACTGATTCAGTTCCTTACGAACCACGGCAGGAGGTGCTGCTGCCACGAGGTCACCAATACTCAGCCAGCAATTGCCTACTTCCTGGCCTAGACATGTAATATTTGTTCATTGAAATGGACCTCCGCAAAGTAACGCCTGATTCAATTGGGACCGAGCGCGACGACAGCGCCACGTGACAGGCGGCCATTATGGACAATATTGTCACCGCTGTCAAACAAGAAGTAAGTAAATATTGTGAAAAATATTAATGAAATCTTGTGTTATTTTACTATATTACACAATTTTGGACAATGGTAGTCAGTAACATTATTGCCAATAATATTAAAATTGTTGTTTTCAGTGAAATTTTAGAGGTTAGGTAACTTACTTTTTTTTTCTTACGGCAAATATCCACTTATTTCTTTGGTCTCGTTTCCACCATGGTCTTGGAAATTGGTAAAATTTACAGTCGCTATTCTTCTTGGTATTATTACAATTCACAACAACACATCTTACCAGGACCATATTTTTATCTGAAAAACGATTAGAAAATGTTTACTGCAATATGGATTTGACAGCTCAAGTCAGCGACAAAAATGACAATTTTAGGCGTAGCGAGCGCTGTGATCGTTTAGGCTACCCCCTCCACCCGCTTTGCACTCTGCCAATATCGCAGAGGAGCGGGAAGTGATTTTGTTTCACACTATGTAAATATACCCACACTGTTGTACAAAACGGAACCACAAATTGACACAGAATAACATCCTTCTCATAATTTATCTCTTTTTAACAGCCATCCGAGGTGACTGTCCCGAAATAATTCACAGGCACGGCCGTCCTAATCTGGAATTGTTTATGCCACAATGAACTTTACGCGCCGGTGGTAAAGTGTAAAATGGTTATTTAGCCATGCTATCCGACAGTCGAAATAATTGAGGCGCGTAAGCGGAACGCGATAAGGCTTGGATATTATTTGAATTGAGGGGCTGCCCGAAAATTCGAAGCTCGTATCATACGTCTCTCTCATTCACCTATAAAATTTAGTGATGTTCCGGATATCCGTATCCGTATCCGCGGATATCTGAGGGAAAAGAAAAATCCGTATCCGTGTCCGTTACTTTTCACGCGGATCTTTTACAGATGATTAGGTAGAATTAAAATAACTATAAAATTCCATTCAGAATATTTTTATTTCTTAAAATCAAATATTTGGCACCTTCATATTGCAAACATTTAACGCAGTAAGTTACCATACCAATACTAGGTACATAACTGAAAGAATCTTTATAATGAAATAACTAAAACATAAATCTTTTTTTTTTATTATTATAGTGAGATCAATATTATAGGAACTTATAACGTCACTTTTATGATAATGAAAAACCTGAATATTTTTTTTATAATTATAATGAGATCATTCAAATATAATAGAAAATCATAAAATAACTTTTTTATAAGTATGAGATAATGAGAAAACCAAAAATTATTTTAATTAAGTGATAATTCTAATAAAGTATACTGCGTGCCATATGAAGATTAAAGATTAACTTACATGAGTAATCACACGCAAAATTAGAGGAGCTTGAAAAAATAAAGATCCGTATCCGTATCCGTATCCGCGGATCTTGACGCTAAATAACCGTAATCAGATCCGTATCCGCGCATACCTATAAATTTACAAACAAGCGTGAGCGAGACGACACGAAATAAACTCCAAATTTTTATCAGGCCTGCAGGGTTGCGAGGTATGGCTTGAAGATTATATTGTGTATGTACAAAATACGTACTTATCAAGATGTAGAGCGCCTTGGGCCGTTTCTCGAAGGTACCAGACAATTTTACAAGTCTAAACCAGCAACGTTGGCCCAACCAACCAATCAGCGGTTGGGATTCGATTGTTAACTAAGTGCTCAGTTTGGTAATGGACAGATAATGTGATATTTTTGCAAAGATAACCATAACAAGAGGCATTTCATCTTAGTCCTCTAGGTTGGCAACGCATCTGCAATCCCTCCGGGGTTGCGGGTGTCTATGGGCAGTGGTGATCACTTACCATCAGGTGACCCACTTGCTCGTTTGCCTTCCTATTCATATTTAAAAAAAAAAAAAAAATTAAAAAACCCCCCACATCAAACTTATAACACCTCTTTTTTTCTTGTTTTCTTTTTTTGTATTTTTATTTTTTTGTGAATTGTATCTGTTTCTTTATATTTTGTACAATAAAGCATTTCCTTACTTACTTTTTGCGTCTGGGGTTTAAAAGCTCGTGTTACCAATCACACATCACGTCTATATCCCTTACGGGGTAGACAGAGCCTATGGTAACAAAATAGTAACATATAGGTGGAAAGGGGAATCATAATAGTGATGGGTTGCTAGGCGCATCGCCTTAACATGATTCCTAAGATTTCCGCCCAATTCCCTCAATGGGCTTTCACCATGCGCGGGCAGAGAAGCAACTGGTACATTCTATGTTACCAATCTCCTGTCATAAATACTTCAAGCACACATTAACGCCTTCCATGCTGGTCTGGGAGCAAAGAAAAAACATAGAATGTACCAGTTGCTTCTCTTCCCGCGCAGATGGTAAAACCCCATCGAGGGATTGGGCGAAAATCTTAGGGATCATGTTATTTAGGCGATGAGGCTAGCAACCCATCACCGTTTTGATTCCCCTTTGCATCCATACGCCCACAATCATGCTAAACGTGGTCTTTAGGTCTTGTCACCTTAGGCTCTGTCTACACCGTAAGGGATAAAGACGTGATTTATGTATGTATGTATGTACACATTGACGGACAAGCATTCCCGACATACCCTCGGGCGCGTAACTATGAGCGATGAAACGTGACCCTTTGGCGCCGAGATGAAAGGTGTTTCCGCGAATGTGGAATATTGAGGCGGTCTAATCGTTCACGTTGAACGTGGAACTATTGCGTGTTAATTCTTAGACAGAGAATAAATTGGTTCCACGGGGTAATATCTCTATGTCAAAGACATACCGTACAATCTCATATTATACCGAGATAATACATACTAATTATCCTACAATCCTACTAATATTATAAATGTGAAGGTTTGTGAGTATGTCTGGATGTTTGTTACTCTTTCACGCCAGAGCGCCTGGATAGATCTTAATGAAATTTGGAACATAGATAGGTTATAGTCTGGAATAACACATAGGCTACTTTTTATCCCGGAAAATTGCGTAATTGCTGCGGGATAGCGATAAACGAATTCTATGCAGACGGAGTTGCGGGCAATAGCTAGTATAAGATAATACAGAGGAATAATGTGATAAGGGAACGGTGTAAAATAAGATACAGTGCAATATAGATACGTTAACATAGTGTTCTTTTTTCAACTGTCAATTATTTCGACTTATTGGGTTTGACCACGCAGCCCTCATGTGTAAGTATGTATTTGTGGCACTACTTACGATTAGAACTCTATAAGCGTGTCGATGAATTATGGTCCCTCGGGCGGCGTGTGTCAGATGTTAATACACTAAACATACCCTACTGGAAGTAAGCTAAATGTATGGAAGTAGCACAATTTAGCTGCGCTCGTAAAACCGGCATTAAATACTATCTCTGTGGCCAGCGTCACGGGAATTGAATTAAATGCACAATTTCTCTGATGTAACACCCTCTATAATTTGACGGAGTTGAGACGACTGTCTCTTCTTAAAAAGTAATTAAGTACATCCTACTAATATTATAAATGTGAAAGTTTGTATGTTTGGATGTTTGTTACCTACTCTTTCACGCCAAAACGGCTAGATAGATCTGGATGAAATTTGGAACATAGATTGATTATGGTCTGGAAATGGCACATAGGCTACTTTTTATCCCGGAAAATTGCGTGATTTCTGCGGGATAGCGATAAATGAATTCTACGCAGACGAAGTTGCGGGAAACAGCTAGTTGTAAGATTAAGCTTAAATAAGTATATTTTTTAAAAACCCCCTCACGCAAAAAAGACTCACCCCCTTATTCATAAACGCTCTATAGGCTTCTGCTAACTTAGCAATCAAATTTACTACCTAAATGCCTGAAAAAATTAAACTAAAATAATCCCCCTGTATCGTATAGTATGACCATTTTTTTTTAAATCGATGGATGCATGAGAGTTTCTCTCTTATTGGTTGTCTGGTAGAGATCGCTAAGCGATAAGACCGCCTATTGTCTACTTTGCTCTTTGTTCTGTATTGTTTTGTACTGATTTGTGGAGTTCAATAAAGTATTGGTATTTTATTGTATTGTACTTTAAAATTTCCCACACAACTGACATGGTAACAACCTTTAAAATGGTAAAAGAATCCCGTCGACTAAAATATATCGCTATTTCATCAAGTTATCACTTCTTAAAATAACACGTCACTTCCAAGGCTATTTCAATTTCGTAAGCCTTTCAAACGCCCCCATTTCACGGATCATCCACTAATTACTCAACACCCTGTATTTCCCACTGAAACAACAAATTGGACCCCATCGGGGTTAATTACCCTGTATATAATAAATGGAGTCATATAGATAATTATTATAGTTTCCCGGGAGCCCGCTCAGTATTCATGTGACCGGAAACTCTGCGATCTGTAACCAAGACCTCTATTCTGTAATTCTGAGTGATATTGAACTAGGGTTGTAACGGAACTTCGCCTCCACCTCCGTTACTGCGGAATTTCCGCAAGACATCGTACCTCCGTCTCCGCCTCCACAATTTTTTTTGCGGAGTTGTAACGGAGGTTTATATACGTCATAAAGCTCTTGACCACGAATAATAATGACGCGCGACCAGCGACGTTAGATGATTACTATTGTCCGGCCGCTTTTGCGCGCGAAATCACGAAATGAACGAGTGCGCGGCGGAAAAACACGACAGGAATCAACCTGTCAAGTTGCTTGAGCGTACGGAGTTGTAATGTAATTGTTTGAACCGCGATCGTTTTGAGCGATTTAGTACAAAGTAATTATTTCTTTCACATTCACTTTCATTTCCGCATCCGCCTCCGTTAACCTCCGCTTCCACGCAGGCGAAACTCATTACGTCCGCATTCGCTGAGAAGGCCCCCGTTACAACCCTATTATTGAACTGTGTGAGACATTCGCTTTCGACAATAGAAAACGGTAAGAGAAGGAGAAATAATGGGATTGAATTAACACAAAAGAGAGAGAGAGAGATAGAGAGAGAGAGGGGAAGAGAGAGAGAGAGAGAGAGAGAGAGAGAGAGAGGTAGAGAGAGAGAGAGAGAGAGGGGAGAGAGAAATATTTATTTACACACATTTGATACACGTAGATATAATAAAAGGAAGAAATGCAATTTCCCATCACATCCACCGGAATGTTGAAGGGTCATTACTTGCTATCTCACGACGTCTAATGCATGTACAGTACCCGGCCCTAAAGATTGCACTTCGCTCTTTGGAAAGAGATAATCGGCGTCACCTAAGTTAGAGGGAGACAATGCTCTACGAAGCCGATATTAGCCGAGAAGGCCGACGTGCAATCTTTATTCCCGGGTACTGAATTGTAATGATAAAAAACGAAAAAGCACATTTTTTATGAGAAATGTTTCACTGTGTGCGTTATTTAGTAAATCAGATTGGTTTTAGTTTCTGTAGCATTGTAACCTTCACGAGCCAAAATAACGGGTTGCTGTAGAACTTTGTATGAAAAGTAACCCGTTATTTTTGCCAGACATAGAATCAGCTCAGATTTAGCTCGATTACGGTGAGGCCCGACGAGCGTAATTTTTTGAATTGTTAGTCGCGTAATTTATGCTGCATACAAAACTCTAACTCATTTTACGTTGCCGTGTGAATGATACAGGAGTTTTGTATTGGCAGAGTGCAAAGCGGGTGGAGGGGGTAGCCTAAACGATCACAGCGCTCGCTATGGCTAAAATTGTCATTTTTGTCGCTGACTTGAGCTGTCAAATCCATATTGCAGTAAACATTTTCTAATCGTTTTTGAGATAAAAATATGGTCCTGGTAAGATGTGTTGTTGTGAATTGTAATAACACCAAGAAGAATAGCGACTGTAAATTTTACCAATTTCCAAGACCATGGTGGAAACGAGACCAAAGAAATAAGTGGATATTTGCCGTAAGAAAAAAAAAGTAAGTTACCTAACCTCTAAAATTTCACTGAAAACAACAATTTTAATATTATTGGCAATAATGTTACTGACTACCACTGTCCAAAATTGTGTAATATAGTAAAATAACACAAGATTTCATTAATATTTTTCACAATATTTACTTACTTCTTGTTTGACAGCGGTGACAAAATTGTACATAATGGCCGCCTATCACGTGGCGCTGTCGTCGCGCACGGTCCCAATAAGGGCATTTTCAAAAAAACATGTAGGTAGGTACGCTTGACTTTTTTTCCAAAATGATGACATTTTGGGTTTTTCTGAATCAGGATTATTAGCACTATTTATTTTTGTAAAGAAAAAAGTGTCCATTGGTTTTTTTGTCAGTTTTGTGACACTATTTTCATACGATTTATATGGGGCGTCACAAAACTGACACGAAAAAGTTGTATTGGAAATTAAGGTAATCTTGTTGGAAAAAGGGTACACGTTTTTTTGAAAATGCCCATAAAACTGAATGTAGCAGAAATTACGCGACCGAATTTACGCGACTCACAACTCAACAAAATACGCGCGTATAGTCTCACCCTTATAGACACCAATACTCGTAATAAATGTAGGACATCATGTTTTTATATCGCTTCTATATCACCTGAAAGTCATAGAATCGGGGCGGGTGGATGTTTCCCGCCGGGATTCGAACCAGGCGCCCTCGCAACAATGTATTTGTCACTGTCTATCTGTCTGTCTGCAACTCGCTTGAGTAATGGGGCGAAACGAGGCTGAAATATATTATAGATCTGTTAAGACGTAATTGTAAAGGACAAAGCGATTTTTTTCATCCATGTGCCCTGGAGGGTCTGTTTTTCGGGAAGTATTTAGAAGAGGGGTCTTACCATGACGTCTTAATGCGATTCAATTCCGACTCACATCAGGTTTTAGCTGTCATTGTTGGCTTGGATCTGACAGCGAATAAACCTAAACTGAATTTGGAGTTAAATCACATTAAGAACCCCAGTGTTTTTCAAACTCTTGGTTTAAAAGTTGGATTCATTTCAACCAACCAAGCCACGTGCTGAAATAACATAACAATTGGCATTGTTATTTTTTTTTAAGCTTTATTTGATGAAATGGACTATTTCAAGCAACTAATTTGAATATTATGTTTTTACGTAGCTTTGTTAATTAATAATAAATATTTTTTCGCTGTTTGATAATTCGTGAATTTAGACAGAATCCCAATCGCCTTCGTTCGGCTGGCTATAAAAAAAACGGCTTTGTCTATGGTTTTGTAGATTTGACAGTGACACGTGACAGTTGCCGTAGCCAAACTTTTTTTTTCATTTTTGTGGCAAACATTCGATGCTGGATTCTGTCTAAAAACCCGGTCGTTCGGTCAAACAAAGGTTCAAAGTACTTTTACAAAAATA
The DNA here is from genome assembly GCA_949127965.1 of Pandemis corylana. Taxonomy (NCBI): domain Eukaryota; kingdom Metazoa; phylum Arthropoda; class Insecta; order Lepidoptera; family Tortricidae; genus Pandemis; species Pandemis corylana. The sequence continues at coordinate 8,007,453 of OX421873.1, forward strand.
TCTGCAATCATAAAGTATTTTTGAAATCGTACAAGATAAATCGGATAATTGATGGTTTTCCTCGAAATGGTTTTCGAATTGGAGCATACTAAAAAAAATGAACAATGCCAATTATAAGATACGTAAGAATTAACACACATTCACATAATAAACATAACCTGTCTGTTTTACCAAGGAAGTTCTGTTTAGCAGCGGAATGAGCGCACATAATTATTGTACACCTGAATGTTAGTATAGTATAACAACTTTCTGTTTGGCCCTGAGATCGTGTCGCTACAAACCGCATACTTATCATGGCAAAAATGTATGTATCTGTGAGTAATGTGTGACGTTTCGAATTAGAAAAATGACTTAAGTACCATATCAGTTCTATACACAACTACATTCAACAGATCATGGTCAGAAAATGTCATCACCGGCCATGTCTACGAACAATTTAGCATTGTTTATTTTATTGGAATATGATACAAAATTCTTTGTCCTTTGGCTGATGTAAATATTGTATAGTTGCAAAGTATTTCATCTGGACTTTGATAATTTTTGTGGCATTTCTGTGGTAAAATCGTTTACAATTGCATAGTGTTTCCATCTTGTTCCATCGGTGACATTCGATGATTTTCAACGTCTTATCAAAGACGCATTGCCAGCCAAAGAACAGTAGGCTTATTACCTAACTCGCTCACAATCGCCGTCGTGTTCATTTTGACAGTTCATGTATGGGCTGACAATTGGCATCGGAATCAGCTAGCTGTCACATTCATACAAGAACTGTCAAAATGAACACGATGGCGATAGCGAGCGAGTTAAGTAATAAGCCTACAGTACCACTGAAACTCCGCAATACGAACGCCAAATAGAAAGTAAGCCTTTACAACCTCTAACTTGTGCCAGTTTAATACCTGCCTTAGCCCTGTATGTGCCAAAGCTTTTAGTTCGCGTGTCCTATATTTTACAACATCAAAATAATTTATGGAGCACCCTCTAACTCGTTGAAATAAAATGCTTTTAGCCGCAGTACAGGCTTTGCGCTTTGAGCTTCATTAGCAGGGCTGTAATTGGTGTGCGAGCGAGTAAGAACATATTCCGAGTACGTTTTTTGAGCGTTAACGTCCTACTTCCTATCAATCCTACTAAACCTACTACCTAAGGTAATAAGACCTATAGACCACGTTTAGCATGATTGTAGGTGTATAGGTGTAAAGGGGAATCAAAATAGTGATGGGTTGCTAGCCGCATCGCCTATAACACGATTCCTCAGATTTTCGCCTATTCCCTCGATGGGCTTTTACCATCTGCGCGGGAAGAGAAGCAACTGGTACATTCTATGTTTTTAGGGTTCCGTACCTCAAAAGGAAAAAACGGAACCCTTATAGGATCACTTTGTTGTCCGTCTGTCCGTCCGTCCGTCCGTCTGTCAAGACCCTTTTTCTCAGGAACGCGTGGAGGTATGAAGCTGAAATTTATATCAATTACTCAGGTCTACTGTCCCTTGAAGCTGTGAAAAAATCAAACTTCTAAGCCAACGCAATCAAAAGATACAGCCGTTTATGCCGCAAATTTCCGCAAATTTTCAACTCTCAAGGGAATCAAAACCTACAAGGTAGTTCCCGTGAACGCAGAATTTTGAAATTTGGTATGAAGGTAGGTCTTATAGCACAGATTAAAGAATAATTGCGAAAACCGTAAATGTGTATGTATGTCTGTATATAGCAGTGACCAATATAAAGTAACCCCACACTGCGTACATTTTGCTTTGGAGCAGGGCTCTGCTTACACTAGTTTTATATATTTATAGATAATGATACGGAACCCTCGGTGCGCGAGTCCGACTCGCACTTGACCGGTTTTTTTTTCTTTACTCCCAGACCTGCATGGAAGCCTACCAAAATTATAAATGCGACAGTTTGTGAGGATGTATAGATGTTTGTCACTCTTTCATGCCATAACGACTTGACGGATCTGGATGAAATTTGGAACAGAGATAGATATACTCTGACTCTGTCTGGAATAACAAAGGCTACTGTTTATCCCGGGAAAATTTCGTAGTTCCCGCGGGATAGCGATAAACGAATTCTTTGCAGACGAAGTCGCGGGCAATAGTTATGAATAAAACGGCAGTTCACATTTCAGTCGAGTTAGTCAACAGTGGCGCCAACTGGTGAGCAAAGAAACGATACCCATTGGAACCTTTTTCAAATAAAATAAGACTCTAAATGGCAGTGATTTATCTTGACACCTGTGCAAAAGAACGACTAGCATGATACATTTCGCCATTATTTTGTGTCCCTTTTTTTGTATCGAAGTGAAAGAGACTGTTTTAGGTTAGATTAAATTATTGTAGAATACAATGTATTAGAATTATCATTTAATTTGTTGGAAAGAAAATTGGTTAAGAAAGCAAGTATATAACTACCGATATCTTCCTAGCGACATAACATTACAATACTATGCCAAAAAATACGCGTTCTATTTTAAATACGTACATCTATATATATAAAACTCAAAGGTGACTGACTGACTGACTGACTGACTGACATAGTGATCTATCAACGCACAGCTCAAACCACTGGACGGATCGGGCTGAAATTTGGCATGCAGGTAGATCTTATGACGTAGGCATCCGCTAAGTAAGGATTTTTGGAAATTCCAACGGGATAAGGAAAAAACGGGAATTATATATTCGATTCCGAGTGACACTATCTCAGTAACTATAATAAGTAGACTCTTCAAATTTGATACAAAAGTAGGTGATTACAAAACTAAGAGACTCATTTCAGGATTTTTGGAAATTCCCACGGGATAAGGAAAAAAACAGGATTTATATATTCAGTTTAACGAAATCCTATGAACTATAATTACTAGACTCTTCAAATTTGGCATAGAAGTAGGTGATTATAATAGTAAAATAATGTTTTAATGCTTTTTGGAAATTCCCACGGGATAAAAACGGGATTTATGTATTCAGTTCTACGGGATCGATTTTTCGTTTTACTGGTTGTATAAAATTGAAATTTGGCCTTCAATTTCCCTTGGGGAGTGTAGGGGAGCGCTACAAAAGGATTTCCCGAAATTCCCACGGGAACGGGAAAAACGGGACTTTTCGTTTTCTGGTTGCAGAAAGCTGAAATTCGGCATGTAGGTTGTTTCGGGAATGTAGAGGAGCATTAAGAGAGTACTTTCCAAAATTCCCACGGGAACGGGAAAAAAACAGGATTTTACGTTTTACTGGTCGTAGAAAGCTGAAATTTGGCAAGTGGGTTCCTTGGGGAGTGTAGGGGAGCATTATGAGATAATTTCCCAAAATTCTTCTTCTTCGTTCCCGTAAGAATTTCGGGAAATGCTTTATTTGGTGAAATTCTTACGGAAACGGGAAAAACGAAAAGCGGGGGAAAGTTGAAATTTGTCACGTAGGTTTATTCGGGAGCGTAGGGGAACACTAAGAAAGGATTTTCCGAAACGCCCACAAGGACGGGAAAAAACCGGATTTTACGTTTCCAGACGAAACAGCGGAAGAAAGAGACTTAACATTTATAACGTGTGTTTCTTTAAAGGCTTTAAGTGTACTCCGAAAGCACTCCCCAAAATTTCCACGGGAACGGGAAAAAACTTATTTTTTCATTTTACATCTTAGCGCGTACGAAGTCGCGGGCAAAAGCTATTTAGGATGTATTTTAGGACAGCCCTATAGGTTAGGTTAGGTTTGTTTTATAAAAATCCTGCAATATTTACAGTTTCAGAAAAATTAAGGCAGCGGGGCAATGCGGGGGCTGGCTTGCATGCTTGCTTGAGTCCTTGCTTTGCATGCTTGATTGCATACTTGCTTTCATGCATGCTTGCTTTCATGCATGCTTGCATGCTTGCTTGCATGGGTGCTTACTTGCATGGGTGCTTACTTGCATGCATGCTTGCTTGCACACTTGCTTGCATGCTTGCTTGCCTGCTTGCATGCCTGCTTGCATGCATGCTTGCTTGCATGGGTGCTTACTTGCATGCATGCTTGCTTGCACGCTTGCTTGCATGCATGCTTGCATGCTTGCTTGCATGGGTCCTTACTTGCATGCATGCTTGCTTGCACACTTGCTTGCATGCTTGCTTGCCTGCTTGCATGCATGCTTGCTTGCATGGGTGCTTACTTGCATGCATACTTGCTTGCACGCTTGCTTGCATGCTTGCTTGCCTGCTTGCATGCCTGCTTGCATGCCTGCTTGCATGCCTGCTTGCATGCCTGCTTGCATGCCTGCTTGCATGCCTGCTTGCATACTTACATGCTTGAAGGCTTGCATGCCTGCTTGCATACTTGCATGTATGCTTGAAAGCTTGCAGGTTTGGTTGCTCGGTTGCTTAATTGCTAGCTTCTTTGAAATGCTCATGGTTCACGCGTGCGAAGCCGCGGGCAAAAGCTAGTACATACATAAATCGCAACTTTAATCCTAACGGGATAGACGGAGCTTAAGGAGACAAGACCTAAAGGCCACGTTTTACATGATTGTGGGCGTATAGGTGGAAAGGGGAATCAAAATAGTGATGGGTTGCTAGCCGCATCGTCTATAACATGATTCCTAAGATGTTCGCCCATTCCCTCGATGGGCTTTTACCATCTGCGCGGGAAGGTAACAACTGGTAGATTCTATGTTTTTTCTTTACTATTTTGATTCCATTTTCCACTTATACGCCCACAATTTTGCTAAATGTGGCCTGTAGGTCTTGTTACCTTAGGCTCTGTCTACCCCGTAAGGGATAAAGACGTGATTTGTGTATGTGTATGTATGTATGTTCTTTACTCCCAGACCAGCATGGAAGAAACAAATACAAAAGGAGACGTTAAAAAAGAACTCACATGTTTTAGCAAAAATACTAAAACCTTGTCACTGTTGTCTTTTTTTAACAAACCCCGAGATATCGGCAGGTTGAAGTGTGTGCTAGCCTTTTTGAAATAGATGCTAGCAGATTGACCCGTACATTTATTTCAGTAAAAATTGAGGCAAAACTGGTGGAAGCCGCAGAGAGGACGTTAAAAAAACAACACCTATATTTCAAACTGAGAGGTTACTGGTAGACCAAGAGCTAGTTATTCAATAGAATCATACATTTTAAAAACATTATATTTAGAAAACATTTTTTACATTGGATTAGATTAGATCATTTTTCATACAAAAAAAATTACATCACAAATTGTACATAATTATTAATTTTACGTTATTTCAACAGTTTTTTTTTAACATTACATCAATAAATCACGTTTAACCTAAGAGTAAGATAATAAGACCTAAACGCCATGCTTAGCATGATTGTGGGCGTATAGGTGGAAAGGGGAATCAAAATAGTGATGTGTTGCTAGCCGCATCACCTATACCATGATTCCTAAGAACGTAATGAAAGAATGTAAACAAACTTTTTAGCTAGAAACTGATATTTCTCCATTAAAATTAACTTTTCAGACACTGCCAAAGCCTACCTACTAATATTACAAACGCGAAAGTTTGTAAGTATGGATGGATGTTTGTTACTCTTTCACGTAAAAACTACTGAATGGATTTGAATAAAATTTGGAACGGAGATAGCTGATACCCTAGATTAACACACAGGATATTTTTTATCCCGAAAAATTGCATAGTTCCCGCGGAATAGCGAAAAACTAATTGCAGACGAAGTCGCTGGCAGGAGCTAGTACTTTATATAAGTGAGTGCCTACAGTATTTTATTCATTCGGTATCTTTAATAACATTTTATCCGTTGCGATATTTTATCAAAAGTTTGTTTAATTAGTTCACGTTTAGCATTATTGTGGGTATATGAATGGACAGGGGAATCAAAATAGTCATGGGTTGCTAGCCACATTGCCTGTAACATGATTCCTAAGATCTCCGCCCATTCCCTCGATCGGCTTTTACCATCTGCGCGGAAAGAGAAGCAACTGGTACATTCTATGTTTTTTCTTTGCTACCAGACCAGCATGGAGGATTCAACTAAACCAGCAAATAATAGAGAAGCAACTTTTATCAATAAGGTACTCCGAGAATAACATCTTCTATTTCAAATTTTAAAGCTACTTAGTTTACACCGCCTATACTAACTTGACGTGTGTAATGTTTGCAGATGATTTTTCCTTGCTGTTGCCATGTAATAATAATAATAATAATAATAATAACAATTATAACAATTATAACAATAATAATAATAATGATAATAATAATAACCTTAACGAAAAATTGCATCACATCGTAACAATTATTGTAAACTGGATGAGAGATCATAATTTAGAAATTAATTTCTCCAAAACAAAAATCATGCAATTCAGACCCTATCAGAAGACGGAATTAGACATTAATTTTTCATTTCATAACATCAAATTAGAATGCGTCTCCTCGTTCTCACTTCTCGGTATCACGATCGACTCTCATGTTAACTGGAAACATCATGTAGAAAAAGTAAAGACAAAACTTAGCCAATTTATATACGCGTTAAGACTGCTAAAAAAGACCACCAATCTACAAACTGCTAGGACTGCTTACTACGCTTTTGCACACGCATGGCTCAGTTATGGGGTATTTCTGTGGGGCAACAGTACTTCGGCACAAGATCTGTTGATTTTGCAAAAGAAATGCATCCGCATATTATCAAACATAAAACAGACCGAAAGCTGTAAGCCTCATTTTAGAGAGCTCAACATCCTAACCCTACCTTGTATTTATATCTTGGAATCATGTAAGTTTGTCAGAACATACCCAGATTTCTACACTAGATTGGGAGACATGCCCCGTCGCTTTGAATCTCGCTCTAAAAATAATTTGCTGCAAGTGACATCAAAATTAATTGCACATAAAAATGGACCCCATCCCATGTCAATAAGGATTTACAACAAACTACCTGACCAAATAAAAAACGAACCAAACATTAACAAATTTACAAAGACATTAAAAATATTTCTTGCAGAAAAAACATACTACACAGTCAATGAATATTTAGACTCCAATAATAACAATTAGATAAGAAACCTACCTACTTAACATTACCGTAAATAAGTGCTTGTCTCTCTGCTACCCTTCGTTTAGAATTGAATTAAGCCTAATAATTTGTATTTCACTGTTTTTAATTAGTCTATTGATAGGGAACCTTATTGTAGTGTATTGCGGTGCCCTCTCAGGGTTGTGTTGAAACATATTTAAAATTAAGACCTTTTGTACACACAAAGCAATCAATAAATGAATATGAATATGAATATGACGAAGTACTTAGTCTGATACCTTTCTAAATGCTAAAGTTTCCTAACATGACTATGTATTCATCACATTACTTCTTCGAACGTGTTATAACATTGTTGAATGTGTGGCAAACTTTGTTTTAAGGCCGCCATTCGATGTTAGAATTAGTATCCAATACACACACTCGCTGACATTTGGATGTTTGAAGCTAGTGACAGTAACACAGTTATTAGTTTGTTTAGTTGAAGTTTTTGAAGCGAAAGAACGTCTCAAAGTAGTGTGCGTTAATGGCCGAATTGGTAGTGCCTAGGCGTGTGTTGACAACAAACTGTCATAGTATTTGGCAATTAGCTAAGTAAAATTTTTTGAAGAGGTGCAAATTCTATTTTGTTTCAACGATCGACGTCTTAATAATGAAGGAACTGCAGCTCTTTTATTTTTATTTCCTACTAGCTGTTGCCCGCAACTTCGTCTGCATAGAATTCGTTTATCGCTATCCCGCAGAAATTACGCAATCCGATCTTAGAGGATGCCTACGTCATAGTAGCTTTATGTATGCAAAGTCTCAGCCCGATCGGTTTAAAATTGACAAAGTTTCATACAAACTTTCATTCCCTATTTTATCTCCTTGGGGGTAGAATTGATCAAAATCCTTTCTTAGAGAGAGAGAGAGAGAGAGAGAGAGAGAGAGAGAGAGAGAAACATTTATTTACACATATTCGATACACGTAGATATATAATAGGAAGAAACACAATATACTTAGGAATAGTACCGATATGGTGTAAAATGGGCCCCACTCAGCATAATGTTGCGGCAAGCCGCAACGCTGTTTTTCGCTTGTTGTTGTTTTTTGCTTAGTGGATGCCTACGTCATAACATCTACCTGCATGCCAAATTTGAGCCCGATCCGTCCAGTGGTTTGGCCTGTGCGTTGATAGATCACTATGTCAGTCAGTCAGTCACCTTTGATTTATATTATTTCCTATTATTAATCAGAGATATTTTATTAAGTGGTCGATATGACATTAATTTTGTGAGATTTACAGGCTGATAAGCTTAGTGCTTATAACTAGCTTAGAACGAGTGAACTATTAAGCCAAGCATCGTGCCATTTTAATGTGATTATATAGAATACACATTTTGTCATTTAAAAAAAAACACAGATATGACACAAAATAATAAACAGAAAACTATAAATATTGCAGAAAGTAAGTAATGGCGGCCTTATTGGTTTTAAATACTCATAATAGGTACGTGAATTATGTTTATATGCACTTGAAAAGTCAATCAAAATAATAACTGGTTACTACACTTACTAAACCCCTATCCAATATTATATGTTATGTCTGACCTCTGTAACATAGTACCAAGTTATCACCAATGCTTCTTTTCATTAATTCTAGTTGAAATATAGACAGCCTTCATTCTTCATCACAAAATGAATCAGAAGATAAAAAGTTTTCATAATGCGCGTTGTTTTTGGTTCCTGACTCTTGTACTACGCGGGTCCGTGTCATTTATTCTCAAAGAAATCAGCGATGTGATTGTTATCTTGACGTGACGAGGGGAAATTAAAGGAAAAGATTTTCATCTATTCAAATTTTGATCGAAAAGGGATTTGGCTCAATACCCATAAGTTAACTCCAGGTTGTGTGCTGATAATGTGTAAACAAAGTGTAGGAAAATGGTGTTTTTATTTAGAATCAAATATGGCTTTTTATATTAGTTTTAGTAAAATTATTTTATCTTGTAATACATTTATATTTTTATATTTAAGTAATTACACATTATATATTTTTATATTTAAGTAATTACACATTTTTATATTTAAGTAATTACACACAAAGCCGTGGTAGCCTAGTGGTTTGACCTGTGGCCTCTCAAGCCAGAGCGTCGTGGGTTCAAATCCCGGGCGCGCACCTCTGAGTTTTTCGGAATTTATGTGCGAAAATTACATTTGAAATTTGCCATGAGCTTTTCGGTGAAGGAAAACATCGTGAGGAAACCTTGCACACATCTGCGAAGAAATTCAATGGTGTGTGCTAAGTTCCCAATCCGCACTGGGCGCGCGTGGGAACTATAGCCCAAACCCTCCAATACACGGAGGAGGCCTATGCCATGAGGCACGCCGAATTACGCGACAATTTAATAATAAAAAAGAAACAACAACAACAACAACAAAAAAAAATGAAATTGTAGCGAATTCGGAATAAAAAGGCTATATAAATAAATAAAAAATAATTACACATTAAACATGAAACTACCGTGAGACTCACTCATAATTACACATAAACGGATAACTCACGTATAAAAAGAAACACGTATAAGAAGGACTACGAAATAGTCCGAAACATGTCAAGCATTAATTACACATTAAGTTTATAAGTATTTTGTAACTAAAAATATATTATTAAGATCCACAGATATCAATGCCAATCGGAACCGAAAGTAAAACAGGCCCTAAAAATGATTTAAAAAAAATTTGACATAATTTACCAACAGTTGAGTTCAAATTAGTACCTATCAATTTTCTTCTGACTAGTGTGTGTGCCTGTGGCATCATAACTCTCAAACCGATGCCATAGCAGTGTTAAGCAGTCGATGTTATCTTTTTGGTTTTTAACTAAAACAATGGCCAGTGTTAATCTAAAGTAATATTAAATACAACAAATAGTAATTAGGTAACGGCCGTAGCTACAGCTTAGTTAAATATTCCCGCCACGAATAGTCAGCTTAGTTCAAAACTGTGGGTAACTTTAGTTAGGTACGGTCAGCAAAATCTACCGGCGAATAAATCCAATACAAGCTAATATTTCAAAGGTTAGTTAGTACAAGACCTAAGAAGTACATACATACATACCGTCACGCCTCTTTCCCACAGGGGTAGACAGAGACTACTTTGTTCCACTTGCTACGATCATTCATCAATCTCTTCATTCATGCTCGTCGGTTTCGTGTGCTCTGACCTTTTTTCCAGAACGTCTACTATTTGGTCTCGGAACGTCCGTCTAAGCCTTCCCCTCTCAACGTAACCATTCACACTCCCCATATAGATCTGTTTAGTGTTTAGTACCTGCAGGGAAAGGTGAGGGCAAGCCTTATTGGACGGGGGCGAAAGTTCACCGTCGGAGCGGTGCGACCTACGGGTTGCGATCGCGGAGCGGCGTGGCTTCGGCCACTGTCGGTCAACACGTAACCCCGGCCCGTAGGCGCCGGGAACGTGGGCCGCTGTCTTTGTCAAGACGGGGGCCACGAGGAGACAACCTCTATAAAAAATCCAAGCGGCACCAGCGGGGGAGGGCAGGAATTCCCAAACATGCATTGCACAGGTGCCGCGAAGAGGAAACCCCATCTCGGGGTGGTCGTGGGGCGCGGTGACACCGAGTGCTCCCGTAACGCCTCACATAGGACTGAATAGGGAATCCGTGTGGTTTTTAGCGGGTATGCCTGCCGTCGCGGGAGAGCCCCACATACTCCCGGTAAACCCGTACCGGGCGGATACTAGGGCGCATTTTCCACTCCATAAAAAAAAGGCTTTGACTACCCGTAATGGATAAAGACGTGATTTATGTACCTATGTATGTTTGTACAAAATAATATTACATAATTAATTTCCTTTGCTGTCCGTACCGCCTTCAATCAAACGAAATTCTCAACAGAGGTTGCATTCAGGTCAAACTGGTGCTTTGAAATGGAATCGAGCAAGCTGATTGCGCTTGCTGTACCAGCTGGACTTGGCAAACTTATCCCTTTACTCAGAAAGGCTCGTTAACTTAAACCAAAATCATCGCATAATAAGGAAAAATATACGGTTCACTGTCCATCTGTACGTCTCTGCGTCAGTCTATTAAAAAATCAAAAGGTTTATTGCAAAAACGCGGTCAAAGGCTCTTATAATGTTCTTTTTTGAAACTGCCAGTGCTTTCGGAATACCGTCATAGCCAAGAAAAATGCTCCGCAAGAAAGTTGACAGACAGATAATTTATTTTTAAAAACAAATATATTCAAACATTGCGTATATTATTATTTATAAATATTTAAATTGTTGATTTATTTTATGTACTTTTATCGTTCGCTGTCTTATTTCGTTGCCATGGACTCAAACTACCTGTATTCCAAATTTCAACTAAATCGGCCTAGCGGTTAAGAGTAAAAAGGTTTATATTTAGTCCCTATAGTTATGCTATGTTTTAGATAAATGATCGGAATGTTGTCTGAAATCATTATTTTTGTATTTTATTTGTTGTAATTTCGAATCTAAGTCAATAAATGTATTAGTTCTTCTTATTCAATGTGTATATTTTTAGATCTTGCTATTGAAAATTGAGGAAGTTCCACCCAATCAAACAATTGTAAAAACTTTACAATTGTTTGTTATGTCTACTTAGTATAGCGTGTAGGTAACCATGCCGTAATAATTTAATGACAAAATGACCAAATCATTGTACGATTTTGAATAATTGAAGGAACGAAATTAAGCTTGTTTTAGTGGCCTAAAACTCAAGTTATTTCATTTGACAAGTTATATATAACTGTAAGAGGTTTCATTACAAATGTCGACATTGGAGACATCTCCAATTAATTTATTTGACGGTGGAGGCGTTTTACACCTCCACTGAACTTATATTTTTTTTGTTGTTTTGACTAGTAGAGACTTTATACATCTCTACTATAGATTAATATAATTTAAGGCTCGGGGACCTTATACATCCCTTTTAGAAATGTATTTAATTTAAGTAGAATTTGTATTCTTACTGTATTTTATTTTGAAAAAATGTCTTTCTGCCAAGTTTCTTGCGGCGCATTCTTCTTGGCAATGATGGTATTTCCGAATGCGCTGGTAGTTTCAAAAAGACGTACGGCATCAGTTTCATACTGTTTCAATACAGCTTCTAATCCATTATTCCGCAACGCCGTACAAAAATCATGCGATAAGGGGAAAAAATCGAGGGTTGCACTTTTGAATTCTCACCAGCACCCAGTTGGACAGCCTACAAGTGACGGCATAGTGCTGAATCTTATTATTTTATGCTCTTATATCGTCCTATATACGTCACCTGGTGGTTCATGTGACCCACATTTTTTGTACGTGGGCCTGTAGTCTATAAGTATGATAAACTAACACACAATAAATAAAATATAAATATAATGGTCTGCCCGTAGCCACTTCATGAGCTAATTCGCTTGTCTATGTCGATGATTGTGTTCTTCTATGTATCTTCTCATTTCTGATTCGATCCCGTAGAGAATCCCCAAGCATAGCTCTCTCCATAGCTTACAGAGCGACTTGTTCATAAGGAATAAACTAAGTACAAATTAAGAATAAAGAAACTAACTTATAAAGTAAATAAAGTCCGCTGTAACAAAATTATCCCGTAATAATGTAAATTTCATATTAAATTCCAGGACTTCATGTTCTCGGGAGATTACTTTGCGATGAAATAGACTCAAATACCAAATTCTGTCTTACATTTTCACTGTACCGAATTAGACCTTATTCCGTTTGCAACAAAATTAAAACTCGGTGACCGTTGAAATTAAACTTGAATCGTTGTCGTACTAAGCTTGCCTGCGTCTACGGTTTTCAAGTTGATTATCTATTCAGACGAAATACTAATGAATACCTTTTTATGACAATACATTAATCGAGATAAATCGTTGTTCACTCAATTAAGAAAAAAGGGAAAGCGAGAAATATAATAAAATAATACCATTTATAATATTCCCTTGCGCTATATTAAGAAAAAACATAGAATTTACCAGATGCTTCCTTTCCCGCGCCCATCGAGGAAATGCGGCTAGCAACCCATCACTACTTTGATTTCCTTTTCCAGCTATACGCCTTTAATCATGCTAAACGTGGCCTTAAGGTTTTGTTACCATGGGCTCTATACCCCGTAAGGGATAAAGACGTGATTTGTGTATGTGTGTGTGTGTATATAATCTAATATTCATTAGATTGTACAGGAAAGAATAAACAAAGATATTCAGTATAATATAATAATAATACCTTAAAGCGCTAATAACAAAACAGAAACTAATTACTTCGGACTTATAATTTCGAGAGCACGCTGTAAGTACTTCAAAATATCAGCTTAATTTAACAATTGGTTTAATTAACTCCATTCTACTTTGAATACAGTATTAGTACAATGACTATTGTGTTTGGTTCGAAAATAACCATACTTAGTTTAGCATTACCTAGCGAGTTAGTATAGTTCTCTCTCTTTTGCACTTTGTAAGCAAATGAAAGAGACAAAAAGTCGTAAACGTTGAAAACACCGAACTCAAGCGTTGTCGCTACGTTTAATTTTACAAAAAGCACTCGAAAAGATACGGAAATCCGGAACACATGAGAAATATCCAAAAAGTAAAGCTGTGGTCGGGAATCGAACTCGGTTCCTCGTCAATCCGTGATGCCCACCCGTAGCGGGTAGGGGTAACAAGACCTAAAGGTCATTTATCATGATCGTAGGCGTATAGGTGGAAAGGGGAATCAAAATAGTGATGGATTTAGCCGCATCGTATATACCTCTATATCTAACATGATTCCTATTTTCGCGCATTCCCTCGATGTGGGTGCTATTTGAGCCATAGTGACCATAAATTTAAAATTAAAAAAACCCTCACGCACAATAGCGGGGCCAGTTTTTACGTAGCTAAGAACCACCGCAAGGGAACTAGCTTTTTAATGCAAAAAGCCGTAATGAAATCGGTCCATCCGCCTGAGAGCTACGATGCCACAGATGTACAGTCAAGGGCATAAATATATATACTTTCCCAAGGCGTCAAAAATACCTGTACAGTTGATTAGCCAGAAATATCTGTACGGTAATCCGGCCAAAAAATATGTGACCATTTAATTTGTCAAAAAGATCTAAACATTTACATGGCCATAAATAAATGTACGATGTCAGTCAAATATATGTAGGCAAATAGGAGGCCATAAATATCTATACACGCAAGTCTCACATACATAAGAACAAAAGCCAAGCCAAAAATATCTATACAATCAAGGGCATTAATATCTACACACTTACACTATCAAAAATATCTATACAACAAACAAACAAGTTTTCTAATTTCGAATTATGACTCACCGAAAAGAGTACCGTTCTGTCATGATCGCTTTGTCCTTTTCATTTTGTACATAGACATTAACGTCAAACTAATAACAGCCCCCTTTCTGCCGTGGGGGTTAAAATACTAAACTGAACAATAACAGTGCAACACTAATCCGCTTATAACCTCGTAAAGGCCATCAATTCTGATAAAACTGCGGCACTGGATCGATGCACCGCACTGAACAAAATGGCCGGATGAAAAATGATCCAGTGATTAAAGTTAGATTTAACACCGTTTGTTACTTATACAAACAATATTATTCAAAAGTTGCGCAATGTTGGAACACGGAACAGCAATTTGCACCATTTTGGTCATATTTAAATGATGACTTCGCATTAAAAAGTGACATGTGCGCCTTTAACCCCCAACGTAAAAAGACTGATATAAGTGTTACGTCGATCTCTGTGTGTGTCTGTGTGGCGTCGTAGCTCTCAAGCGGACGGACCGATTTCAATGCCGTTGTTTTCATTCGAAAGCCAGTTTCCTAGCGGTGGTTTTTAGCTACGTTTGGTGAAAATCGGCCCAACAGTTTCAAGAGTATCAGCTTTTTTCCAAAGTGATGTAAGACTTTTGTTGGGCATAAAATTGTTTTTTTTTTTATTTACGTATGATTACTCGATCGTTACGACGACATTATACCCATGAGCAAAGCCGCGGGAAAAAGCTAGTGATAATATAATATAGTCAGGTTTTCTGATTTAAGTAGTAGTAGGTACAGTACCTACTTGATCGACTGAAAAATACCCTTTACAAGAGAATTTTATTTCTTTGACAATAAGAAGTAACAAAATAACAAAAACTATCTACCTAAAAAGGTTAACGAGAAAAACAACGCGTTGCGATACTCGCGATTCATCCACACAGACGTTATCATGGTATCCTATCATTTGACTGACAAACGTTTGGCAAAAGTATCGTTTGACAATCGTTTCAAACGATGCATTTGTCAATAATTTGGTCAAATATTAGTGAACCCGTTTTGATAATAAAAAATCTTAAATTCTGCATCCACCATCACATTTGGTTATTACAACTAAAAGCTTTTCTAGTGTTACTGGAATCCTTCCAACACTAACAAAGGCGTTAAATTTACAATAAAATTCGTACAAAATTACTGCGGTATTAATAAGCGGTGCAATGGCTGCGGAACTTTTATAAAAAAAAAATCCTGACCACAATAACTAGTAACTGAAAAAAACCAAACCCATAAAATTCTTAAAATATAGCTTCATTTAATTAAAATAGAATGAAATTTAATATTATAGCAAACTGGGACAACTCTAATTTGCATAAAAATAATTGAGCCATTCCATTTAATGCGTCATTCTATGCGTTAACTATAAACTATTTGTGAAAGAGCAAGAACATGCGAAAGTTTGTATGTTTGTTCCTTCTTCTCGCTAAAACGGCTGGACAGATTTGGATGAAATTTGATACGTAGATAACTGGTTGTCTAGAATGCCACTTAGGTTACTTTTTTCTCGATATTCCCACGGGATTAGAAATGTTGTACCAGTAAAGCTACATACTTTAAATTTGGCAGACATATTCCTTGAGTGGCATAAAAGTGCTTACGAAGGAATTTTTAATATTTTCCATGGGATGAAAGGACGGGGTAAAAAATTAAGACTATGTTTAGTAATCCTTTATTCCTGGAGCACCATGTATGTGCTCTAAGAAGGGATTTTTCCGAATTTCCCACGGGATAAAAAAGGGATAGGAAATAGAAACTTAATATAAAATACGTCATGTACGTCATCACTCTGACGCTATCTGCGAGGACGAAGTCGCGGGCAAAAGCTAGGTTATAATATTAATAGAACTTGGTAATTTAGCTTAGTGAGCATTATGAATCCTTAAAAAAAGAGGTTTAACTATGTGACAAAATTAATATTATCTTCCATAACATTATACTCTCATTTTCTGCTCAATAAATCAACTCTAAAGAGATAATTATGAACTTACGTATTGCCACTACATTATGCCGAGAATATTATAGCAAAATAGTATTTTATGCCCCGTTACATAATAAGGGTCCACACTCGTGTTTTAAGGCCTAATTATGTGCAGTTGCATACATTACTTTATCTAAATATATATATATCATAAGTAAGATGGGTCCAAAAGCAATAGGAAAATGACCAGCTTTATTACAACCAATTATACTAGGTTGTGTCTACCCCGTAAGGGATAAAGACGTAAATTTATGTAAGTACTTTCTTGTCTGTGGTAGTAGATAAAATCTGTACTTTACTGTTATTACAGTATAGATTTTTGTAAGGTTATGGTAAAATCTGTACTGTAATAACTTTAGTATATATTTATTTTTAAGGGTGTAATAATACTGGTAATTTCCTTCGGTTTCTGAACGCATTTTAGAGCACTAATGATATGTGCGTAGATAAAGGATGAAACGTATTAGATAAATCTATTTTTGGGAAAGACTGAGTCATGTCTAGGCAATTTGGACTATCGGTTCTTTGCTCACCAGTTGGCGCCACTGTTGACTAAGGTCCAGAGGTATAGCTGTCAAAGGCGACTTTATAAGATCGGCGCCGAAACAAAGTTTTAAAATCTTGAATCTCATAAAGTTTATTAATTATAAGTAACTATCATCATATCGAGTAGCTAAAATCATTTACTATACAATAAGTAAGGCGCCAAGATAACGAAGTGATGACGATATCTACCAATTTTTCAAAACAATATTCAGCTCCCAATTCAATTAAAACTCCTCGGTCCAGTACCAGTAATTACGGATTCCTCTTAACATCAGAAGTTAATAAAATAAATTAATCAATAAACAGAATAAACCATTCCCAATCCGCTTTTATTCAACCACAGAACCTCATACTTTAAAACAGCGTAACAGGCTTACAAATTGCTATTGCCCGGAACCGGTTCCATCAAAGAAAAATCCGCTTTAAACCGGTGAAAACCGACGGCGGCCAGCTCGAACCAATACGAGCCTGTTTACCCGAGACCGCGGTTTCGCGCCTAACCGCCAACAGGGTAAGGCCACACTAAAACGCGACGCGACCCGACGACGAATAAGAGGGGAGCGGGTGCGGGTCTAAGGCATACATAATGTATATCAATCACGTCTTTATCCCTTACGGGGTAGACAGAGCCTAAGGTAACAAGGTATAATTTATAATGCAATTTTCGGTAAAACTAATAGCTGGTTTTAGGGCCGGGGCCTGATTTTTATAACTTAGAATTATATATAAAACTTTCCTCTTGAATCACTGTATGTATCTATTAAAAAAAACCGCATCGAAATCCGTTGCGTAGTTTTAAAAATTTAAGCATACATAGGGATATAGGGACAGAGAAAGCGACTTTGTTTTATACTACCTATGTAGTGATTATTTATTTCTAACCAACAGAGACGTTATCATACATAACTGACACTTAAGATAACTGGAACTTAACAGGGTTGTGAAACAGGCCCTACGTTTTTTGATCACGTAATACAGATTAGGTTGGGCTAAGTTTATGTTTTTAAATTCTGTCAAATTTCCGTTTTCTGAGTAAACGGCACATTTGACCTATTATGCATTTTGAACTTTATGTATTTTAATAAGATGAACACAGAAGAAAGTCGATAACCTAATTGTTATAATATGGTGCAATCGTGTTTATTGTTTAAAGAGTGACCCTGCGTTGCAGTAGCCTAGCGGTTAGTGACCCTGACTACGAAACTAGAGTCCCGGGTTCGAATCCTGGTAAGGGCAGGCACTTTTATGGTCTGTAAGTTTATCTGCTGCCTGGTATCCATAGTACAAGCTATGCTTAGTTTGGAACTATAGACCAACCGCTTAAATGATTCTATTCTCCAGTCCATTATGGTTGCCTGGTAGAGATCGCTCTGTAGCGATAAGGCCGCCTATTGTTACCTTGTAATATTCTGTATACCTTTTTTCTGTTTTGGTTGTTATATGTGGTGTTCAATAAAGAGTTATTGTATTGTATTGTATTGTATGATTCTTCGCCCGCGCAGCACAGGGGCGAGGACTCACTTAGGCGGTCGGTCTATAGATCAATTAGTGTCAATTGTCCCATGACAATATATGATAGGTAGACGAAACCCAGAAGAGAGGAAACACCCGACCATTGTCTTTAAGGGCCTACCACACTCTCAAGTATCACCACAGTTATGACTTCCCAGGTAAAACTCTCGTGAAACTTGCCCTTTAGAGCTGTTGTGTCAAGATCACCGTAATGATCGCCAAAATTTGATATAAGATGGCGCCACTAGAAGAAATCCCACGATATTATTTATACGAATTCGTCGCATTTGGCGTCGAGACACTTGGTCCGTGGGGCAAGGGCGCACGTGGGCTCTACAAAGATCTAAGCAAACGCCTGAGGGAGGCAACCGACGACCCTCGCGCCGGCAGCTTTCTCGCACAAAGACTCGCAATTGCGATACAACGCGGGAATGCTGCCTGCGTGATGGGGACCCTACCTAAGGGTCCAAATTTATTTTAATTTTTAAGTTATTTTAAGTTAGCCTAACTTTATATTTTAATGAGATTTATTTTTAAATCTACTGATATGAAATCACTCGCAATAACCATTCGCTTCATAGCTTATTTTCTTTATCATTTGATCTGAGTAATCGCTCATAAACATAAGACTTCTTCAAACGCTCCCGCTTCGCCTGTCGCTATGGACTGAGCGTTACCCGATTTATTTGCCTCGCCATTGTACATCGATGTTACCCTTTGCGACTAAAGGACATTAATTCGAAAGCTTCGGAGGTGTTTTTGTGTGAAATTGGAATTTTACGCACCGCTGTTTTCTTTATGGTGGCCAGGGCAATAAATTACCGGCCCATTTGACAACCTCTGGTTTGGAAACTCCTTCCATGCTGGTCTGGGAGTAAAGAAAAAACATAGAATGTGCCAGTTGCTTCTCCTCCCGCGTAGATGGTAAAAGCCCATCGAGGGAATGGGCATAGGAATCGTATGTTGTAGACGATGCGGCTGGCAACCCATCACCATTTTGATTCCCCTTTCCACCTATATGCCCACAATCATGCTAAACCTGGCCTCTAGGTCTTGTTACCCTTACATCATCATCTCATAAATGCAACTAATGCGCGTCCCTCTACAGGGCACATCACAGGCCTTCTCTTAGGATGAGAGAACTCTATTCCCGCGCGGGCTGAATACGGATTGGGAACTTCACACTCACATTGAATTGCATCGTTTCTTCAAAACGTTTTCCTTCGCCGAAAAGCTCACGATAAATTCCTAAAAATTCAGGGTGCTTAAAGACCATTGGTCAAACCACTAGGCTGGCTTTTTTGGTCTCTAGAAAAGTGGATAATAAGACAAAGAAATTCACCACGTCTCAATCGAGTCGATAATGCTCTCGACCAGAACTTCCCTGATGGATGGTCGTAATCTTGACACGTCATGATGGATGGGTGCCGTGGTAATTGCCTTCATTTGTTATGCCGTCGAAATGACGGCTGTGTTTTGTTTCACCTTGCATTATGGGATAATTAGGCATGTAAGTTCAATGTTACTAGTATGGTTCTTTTGACGTTTTACGCGGCTACGACAAATATGCAGTGAGCTAAGTTAAAAAGCAATACTTCAATGTTTGAATGGGCATTTCATTTGTTTTATTGAAGTTGGGTGACCAATAGTCAAGTCAGCTCAATAGAGAAAATGCATTAAAAAAAACATATTTCTGAATAAAATATGAGAATATCGAAAAGAGATGACAAATGTCAATAAAATCAAAAGTAATAGCGGTCAAGAAATACAGAAAATATATGAGTTTTAAACTACTAATTATAAGTCAGCGATTAAGAAAGAGAGATCCGATATGACGTGTGACGTCATTAATCACATCGCCCATATAAACTCCATACTAAAATTCAATTTTTCTAGAAAGAGATAGACAAATGTTTGATAGCTCATATCTCGGTATGTATGTAAATACTTTATTGTGCAAAATAAACATAAAACAAATACAATTGACAAACACTGAGATACACGCACACGGACTTATCCTCTTATTTACTACTTAAAGAAGCTTTTAATGTAAGCCATGAAAAAAATCATGAATATTCCCTATTGTTAGTTGTCAGAACTACTATCCGTGGACACGGTGTGAATGACCAGAGTTATCACAACGCCACAGGATTAAAGATCGAGTAGCCTATAGCAGTAGGCTTAATAACTAACTCGCTCGCAATCGCCATCGTGTTCATTTTGACAGTTCATGTATGGGCTGACGATTGGCATCGGAACCAGCTAGCTGTCACATTCATACAAGAACTGTCAAAATGAACACGATGGCGATTGCGAGCGAGTTAGACAAGCCTACAGTTCCATAACTGCGTCGAAATATCAGGACATCATTAGGTGATCGCAGTGCCTCTTGTAGAAAATATTTGAATTCTCCAACTGTCAAGATACCCTCTAATTTGAAGTATTAAAATATGAATGCCGCTGCTTAAAACATATATCCGCCATCCTACTAATATACATACATACATACACAAATCACGTCTTTATCCCTTACGGGGTAGACAGAGCCTAAGGTAACAAGACCTACAGGCCACGTTTAGCAGGACACTGAGGGCGTAGAGGTGGAAAGTGGAATCAAAATAGTGATGGGTTGCTAGCCACATCGCCTATAACATGATTCCTATGATTTTCGCCCATTCCCTCGATGGATTTTTACCATATGCGCGGGAAGAGAAGCAACTGGTACATTCTATGTTTTTTCTTTGCTCCCAGACAAACACACAGTACAGTTTGCTTTGTAATATCCTACTAATATTATAAATGTGAATATGGATGTTTAGATGTTTGTTACTCTTTCACGCCAGAACGGCTGGACAGATCTGGACGAAATTTGGAACATAGATAGATTATAGTCTGGAATAACACATAGGCTACTTTTTATCCCGGAAAATCGCGTAATTCCTGCGGCATAGCGATAAACGAATTCTGTGCAGACGAAGTTGCGGGCAACAGCAAGTTATCTATATTTTTAACCCGAAGGTTCCTCGGCGGGAGAGTCCGAACACCGCTCACAATATTAATTTTCTCATCCTACAAGCTTTCATACCTTGAATGAAAGTAAATATTATCCCTTCCAATATGTTACACAAACATCCTTTTTAAAAATTCCCGTAACACTGCCGTATTTGTGTGAACAGGCCTTTGAGGTTCAAGCATTTGTTTTTTTGGGAACGCAACTTGAAAAGTAACAGGATAAAATGTTTTTCGTTCATTGAAATGGACCTCCGCAAAGTAACACTGATTCAATAAAATTAAATTGAAAATTACAAAACCCCGCACGCATTAATCAAGTAAACACGCGTACATGTGTAGTGGTATAGCACGCGTCACGGAATGACGAGGATCCGGGTTCGATTCCCGGCCATAGCTTTACTTTTCGGATTTTTCTATGTGTTCTGATTTTCACAGACATTTAGAAATTAAGTAAACATACGTAAATAAAAAAAAAAACAATTTTATTGCAAAAATGCTTTACATAACATACATACATACACGTCTTTATCGCTTACGGGATAGACAGAGCCTAAGGTAACAAAACCTTAAGGCCACGTTTAGCATGATTAAGTGCGTATATGTGGAAAGGGAAATCAATAGCCGCATCGCCTATAACATGGTTTCTAAGACTTTCGCCCATTCCCGCGATGGCCTTTTACCATCTGCGCGGGAAGAGGAGCAACTGTTAAATTGTTTTTTCTTTACTCCCAGACCAGCATGAAGAAAATGCGTTATATCATTTTGGAAAAGAGCTAGTCTTCAAACTATAGCAACGATTTTTACCAAACGAGGCTAAGAATCGCCGCTAGGAAACTGTCTTCACTATATAGTATAAAACAAAGTCTACGCAACGGATTTTTATGCAGTTTTTTTTAATAGATAGAGTGGTTCAAGAGGAAGGTTTATATGTACAATTTTATGCAGACGAAGTCGCTGGCAGAAGCTAGTTTGAATATAAAGAAAGAAATAAAGAAAGAAAACATTTATTCCTTTTTGCAAGACACACAATTATAAGAAAACTAGCTGTTGCCCGTGCTATTCCAGACCATAATCTATCTATTTTCCAAATTTCATCCAGATTTATCCAGCCGTTTTGGCGTGAAAGAGTAACAAACATCCAAACATACTCACAAACTTTCACATTTGTAATATTAGTAGGATATACACAATTTTATAGAAGACATGAAAAATAGATCATGAGCGTTGTGTGTGTCTTCGCAAAAGTGAAACGGTCGCTGGCTCAGCATTACGCTGAAGTGTTACACACCTGCAGCACTATTTTCAGCCCGAACCGTCTATGACTCACGAAACGATAACTATATGAAAACATCGCATCCAAATCTTTATACTTATCTAACATTATGTATGCATGACTTTCAAATGATAGAACTTGTTTCCAAAAACCTATAAGAACCCAATAAAAAATACGTCCCGCAAAAAGAACGTTTGCAGGACGTTCCCGGCTCCCTCAAAAATACCTTATTTTTCCCGATAAGTGATTCAATGCGAATTGTTTACCCGGGAGCTGAGAAAGGACAGTATTTTTTTCTATTATTCGCATTAATATAAAAGGTCTTCCTTTATGCTGTGTAGGGACGGGGGGGGGGGGGGGAAGTTTCCAGTTTGATGCTTTTCCGCGTTTTCCGGTTAGTGAGGAGCATCGAGAGATAAGTAATTAGGTACTGGTTTAGAATCGCTGCTCAATACAGAAGGGCATTAAGCATTTTGTCCATTTAGAAGTAAAGTTGGGATATTTTTATAATTTCACTAGCTTCTGCCCGCGACTTCGTCTGCGTAGAATTATACATAAAAACCTTCCTCTTCAATCACTCTATCTATTAACAAAACCGCATCAAAATCCGTTGTGTAGTTTTGAAGATATAAGCATACATAGGGACATAGGGACAGAGAAAGCGACTTTGTTTTATACTATGTAGTGATTATTTATTCTACGGCTCATTAGACGCGGTTGGCCTAGTTGGTAGCGACCCTGCCTGCGAAGCAAGCGTCCCGGGTTCGAATCCTGGTGAGGGCAGGACATATATTTGTGTGATGAGCACGAATATTTGTTCCTGAGTCATGGATGTTTCTATCTTTTTAAGTATGTATTTCTCTATAAGTATGTATATCGTTGTCTAGTACCCATAACACAAGCCTTACTTTGGGACTAGGTCAATTTGTGTGAATTGTTCCCTAATATTTATTTATTTATTTATTTATCTATTTATTTATTCTTCCACGTTGGTCTGGGAGCAAAGAAAAAACAGAATGTACCAGTTGCTTCTCTTCCCGTGCAGATGGTAAAAGCCCATCGAGGGAATGGTCGAAAATCACAGGAATCATGTTATAGGCGATGAGGCTAGCAACCCATCACTATTTTGATTCCACTTTCCACCCACACCCACAGTCTCTTGCTAATCTTGTTACCTTAGGCTCTATCTACCTCGTAAGGGATAAAGACGTGATATGTGTATGTTATGTATGTGAAGAGGTCCCGCTGCTTTCAAATGACTCAAACGACTGCACTAAGGAGCCAGCGACCCATGTCTGTCAGTCTGTCACGGATTGACAACTCCTACCCCATTTAACCCTGCGGAACTGTCAATCTGCATCGGGCAAGACACGTAATGTCGGCCAGATTTGGGTTCATACATGAATTAACTTTAGTTACTGTACGAGTGTTGCTTCCGTATTGGTCTGGGAGTAAAGAACAACAACAACACAAATCACGTCTTTATCCCTTACGGGGTAGACAGAGCCTAAGGTAACAGGTACCTACAGGCCCACATTTAGCATAGAATCATAATAGTGATGGGTTGCTAGCCTCATCGCCTATAACATTATTTCTAATATTTTCGCCCATTCCCTCGATGGGCTTTTACCATCTGCGCGGGTAGAGAAGCAACCGATACATTCTATGTTTCTTCTTTGCTCCCAGACCAGCATGGAAGGTAAAGGTAAAGGGAGTATAGAAAAAACAAAGACTATACCAGTTGCTTCTCTTCCCGCGCAGGTGGTAAAAACTCGTGGAGGGAATGGGCGAAAATCATAGGAATCATGTTATAGGCGATGCGGCTGGCAACCCATCACTATTTGCTTCCACTTTCCACCCTCACCCACAGTTTCTTGTTAATCTTGTTACCTTAGGCTCTGCCCCGTAAGGGATAGACAGAGCCTAAGGTAACAAGACCTAAAGGCTACGTTTAGCATGATTGCGGGTGCATGGATGGAAAGGAGAATCAAAACAGCGATGGGTTGCTAGCAACATCGCCTATAACATGATCCCTAAGATTTTCGCCTATTCACTCGATGGGCTTTTACCACCTGCGCGGGTAGAGAAGCAACTGGTACATTCTATGTTTTTTCTTTACTCCCACACCAGCACGGAAGAATTACGTTTGTATATACAAACTCAAGTTCTTGCAGTACGTAGGTGGTAATGGCTTATTAGGAACCAGCGACCGTAACTAATTTAAATTTGATGGGAACTTCCTATATAATATTACTAGCCTTCCGTCCGCAGCTTCGCCCGCGATAAATTAATTTTCCCGTAGGAATAGGTATTTTCCCGCGGTAAAAAGTAGCCTATGTCACTAAGTGATAATGTAGTTTTCTAACGGCAAAAGAATTTTTAAAATCGGTCCAGTAGTTTCGGAGCCCATTCAATGCAAACAAACAAACAATCAAATTTTTCCTCTTTATAATATTAGTATAGATTAGTATAGACTAGCGACCCGCCCCGGCTTCGCACGGTATATTATGCATGTATTATACATATAAACCTTCCTCTTGAATCACTCTATCTATTAAAAAAACCGCATGAAAATCCATTGTGTAGTTTTGAAGATATAAGCATACATCGGGACATGAGGACAGAAAAAGCGACTTTATTTTATACTATGTAGTGATTACTTATAATGAGCCCTGATACGCAATTTTATATCAGAACACAGCAACATGGTTTAAGCTGTTTCCGTGGCATAAAGAGAACACCGATTTTTGAAGTATATTGATTTTTGACGACCGAATAGCCTAGTGGTTAGTGACTCTGACTATGAAGCTAGAGGTCCTGGGTTCGAATCCCGGTAGGGGCAGACAGTTGTATGATGAATACGAATGTTTGTGCCCGAGTCATGGATGTTGTATGTATTTATCTACATTATAATAAGTATGTTTATCCGTTGCCTGGTACCCATAGTACAAATGCTTAGTTTGAGGCTAGGTCAATTGGTGTAATTTTTCCGAAGATATTTATTATTATTTATTATATTGAGACAAGCCAATAAAGAAATACAAAAGGGGAATTAAAAACAAATTAACACATACATACATACATATCAGAAATCACGACTTTATCCCTGGTGTACTTGTATGAATTCTGCGAAATAAATATGATTTATTACCTCTATTATCAGATAAGTACTATTTTAATTCAATAACTTCCATGCAGGTGTGGGAATAAAGAAAAAACATAGGATGTACCAGTTGCTTCTATTCCCGCGCAGATGGTGAAGTCCATCGAGGGAATGGGCGAAAATCTAAGGAATCGTGTTATAGGCGATGCGGCTAGCAACCCATCACTATTTGATTCCCCTTTCCACCTATACGCCCACAGCATGCTAAACGTGGCCTTTAGGTCTTGTTGCCTTGGGCCTTGTCTACCCCGTAAGGGATAAAGACGTGATTATGTAAGTATTATTCAATAGTGTGCTTAAAATTTTGATACAATAATAATACAAGGTAAAGAAAATATGCCACAAACTAAGAACACGGCAGACGATTCAGCTTTTGATAACAATAAAAAACATACTCTCATTATAAATTCACTGCTGGGCACAGGTTTCCTCTCAGTACGAGACAGCTGAAGCTATAGTACCCACGCGGGCCCAGCGCGGTGAGTGCACAAGTTTCCTCACGATGTTTTTCATGGTAAATTTCAATAATCTCGCAAAGACATTCCGAAAAACTCAGAGGTATGAATCTGGGTTCGAACCAATTACTTTCTGCTTGACAGGCCACAGGTCAAACCACTAAGCTTCTACATGTATAAATCACGTCTTTATCCCATACGGCGTAGACGGAGCCTAAGGTAACAAAACTTTACGGTAACTTAAGTAAATAAACTTATTTTTCAAATATAGTCAAAATAACAATTCCAATTGAAATACTTGTCAACTTTGTTTTGTACCAATTGTTGGTTAAAGGAAAGAAAAACTATTTTTCCCCGAATGCGAATTTGATCCCTGAAAGTGGGTAATTTACCCTAGAATTTGTAACGCAGTGCGCAGTTTAACCTTTGCGAGGCAATTCTTAGAAAGGTTCGCTATTTTGCTTTTTTCTCGAGAAAGTGATAGTTATGCTCGTACCGCTAGAACTAAAGTTCCAATTTAACTATGTTGATAGTTAAAAACTGTACATAAAGTATTTTCAAATTAAAAAAAAACTATAATTCAAATTCTGGAGTAAGTAAATTGAACTGAATTTTTTTTTTTTAGTTTATATTATAGTCATTTCGTTTTAAGCGCTTGAAAGGACAAAAGTTTTCGCATTTGTTCAATTTTTTTTTTCATTTTAAAAGTTAAATGGAATGATTGTCAAAATACTCTATCTAATCGTAACAGTATTAAAAATATACAAATTTATACTAAAACACTAGTTTGCGCCCGTGGCTCCGTCCCTTATCCTGTGCGAATTTCCCAAAACCCGTAATGCTCGCAATAATAAAAGAAAGCTCTGTCAACAATTTTAAGCTAGTACATAAGCTGAGTCTTGATGTATATAATATGTATATTACGTTAAATTTGATAAATTTATTAATCAATTTTTAAAATTTATTCCACTATTATGTCAAACAAATTACCTTAATCGGTAACAATTGGACTGATTAAGGTAATTTCATCGTAACAGTAATTATGCCTTATTTTAATATAACACTATGTAATTATATTATTTTTAACCGATTATAAAAAAAATGTAAGCAATAGAAATTAACGCTCACCATATTAATTTATTAGAAATAAATTTTCTGTAAAATTTCGTTTGTAGTTTTTTAAATTTTATATTCAGTATTTAAACTTTTCTTCATATTACTAATTTACGAGTATTATTTGTAATTTTATACACCTCACAAGATTATTCACAATAACTTAAACTAAGGTTATTATTATCAAAGCAAGTGACAAACTAACTTACCCAACTCCAAACTTCCAAACTCACTAAAAATGTTTCAATTTTCGAATAACACACACAAACTCACAGTGTAGTCGCACAAAATCTATTTTAAACACACACAACACACACACGCGTAGTCATTTAAACTAAACTACAATATTCAATTTTGAAAGCGGCGGGTAAATCACGTGCTACGGCGTAGAGGGGCTACGTGGAGCGGCTACGAGACTCGCGCTACGACTGTGCGTAGAGCCCGCGCTGGCGCCCCCTGTGGGGAACGACAGAACTCTTGCAGAAATTAGGGACAAGACAGTTTTTATCGAACTGCTTTTGCGCGATATATTATTAAAAAATGTTGGACAATTTTTAGAATGCTAATTTGGAAGTTCACGATGAAATTTGAATTTCGGAAGGTATGCTATGCTACTATCTGGCAAAAGTTATCTAAGTGAGATCCATATAAGGTCCGTCCGAATTGCTGCCACCATCTTACTTAATCCTGCCGCCAAGTAGCAGCTCTTGCGCTGCTATGTTTCAATTAGAGCAGGAGTACAACGCATTCATAGCCCACTAAGATGCCTGCGTTTTTTTTCTATTGTTGCGGCTTTTTATGGATAGTGCTGCTTACTTACCATTTTTAGAGTTCCGTACCCGAAGGATAAAAACGGAAACCCTATTCATGGGGCTCCGCTGCCCGTCCGTCTGTCACCAGGCTGTATCACATGAACCGTGACAGTTGAAATTTTCACAGATGATGTATTTCTGTTGCCGCTATAACAACAAATACTAACAAACAGAACAATATATGTTTGTATATATCAGTGACCAATATAAAGTGACCCCACACTGCGTAGATTTTGCTTTGGAGCAGGGCTTTGCTTACCCTGGTTTTTTATTACTAACCAATTTAATTATGCGATCGGACTACTACATACATACATATACCAGGTCTTTATCTCTTACGGGGTAGACAGAGCCTAAGGTAACAACCTTAAGGCCACGTTTAGCATGAAAATAGTGATGGGTTGCTAGCCGCATCGCCTATAACATGATTCCTAAGACTTTCCTAAGACCGGTAGAGATCCCTTATAGGGAAAAGTTCGCCTTTGTGCATATATTAATGTTTTTTTATTTTTTTTTGTAAATTGTATATGTTTCTTTATACATACATACATACATACATATAAATCACGTCTGTATCCCTTACGGGGTAGACATAGCCTGAGGTAACAAGACCTAAGGGTGTGTGTTTCTTTATATTTGTACAGAATAAAGCATTTACTTGCTTACGCTCGCCCATTCCCTCGATGAACTTCTACCATCTGCGCGGGAAGAGAAGCAACTGGTAAATTCTATGTTTTTTCTTTACACCCAGACCAGCATGGAAGCTTACCAGTACTTGACAGTACTTTTAAATCGTTCAAACTCTTAATTTCTTTTAAATTGGAGAAGTAACAGCTGCCTCCGACGGCACTTTCAATGGCAGCTCGTTAAATACGTTTCGACACAAACGTAAAGGCAGAGCCACGGTGCGTAAACAGGCTTTATTCAGGGTTTTTTTTGTTCATTGCTACGAATAATAATAAGTCAAAAAGCGTAATTGGCATTGTTCATTTTTTTTAGTATGCACCAATTCGAAAACCATTTCGAGGAAAACCATCAATTATCCGATTTATCTTGTCCGATTTCAAAAATACTTTATGATTGCAGATATTTTTGTAAAAGTACTTTGAACATTTGTTTGACCGAACGACCGGGTTTTTAGACAGAATCCAGCATCGAATGTTTGCCACAAAAATGAAAAAAAAAGTTTAGCTACGGCGACTGTCACGTGTCACTGTCAAATCTACAAAACCATAGACAAAGCCGTTTTTTTTATAGCCAGCCGAACGAAGGCGATTGGGATTCTGTCTAAATTCACGAATTATCAAACAGCGAAAAAATATTTATTATTAATTGACAAAGCTACGTAAAAGCATAATATTCAAATTAGTTGCTTGAAATAGTCCATTTTATCAAATAAAGGTGTTAAAAGCACAGCTTAAAAAAAATGAACAATGCCAATTCCCTAACAGTTGCCGCTTCGATTGTCATTCCACTTACGCACACAAAGTAAGTAAGTAAGTAAATGCTTTATTGTACAAATATAAAGAAACAGATACAATTCACATTCAGGTTAGCTGGAAGAGATCCCTTCTTAGGGATAAGTTCGCCTTTGTACTATTTTTCTCTGTATTTCTGTATTTTTTAAATTCTTATGTGCAAAGAGTTTACATACATTCACAAAAAAATAAAAATAACATTAATATATGCGCAAAGGCGAACTTATCCCTATAAGGGATCTCTACCAGTTAACCTTTGAGTAGATGAGAGGAGCATTAAACGAGGGACCGACAAAGTGTAAGTTTAAAATTCCAGATAGTGAAAGCCACAATAGAGCGTACATATATCTAAAATAAGTAACATATAAATTAATATGTGTACCTATATCATAAGTAACAGCAATGCAAACGTAACAATCTCACTCCGATAGACAATACTTGCACGCGATTAGTCCGCGCGTCGTGATCGTGTCCGCCCACTTGCGGTAAGGGAAGGGTGCGTGGATCGCATGCACCGGAGTCGTCAAGTATGGTGTCCTAAAATATTTATTTACTTACATATATTATGAAAGATAAGTCCTCTATTTTTCATATCTGAATGGCTTCTACACCACTTCACACAACACGATGGTATATTTTTCTCATGTATTAGCGCAAAAATACAATGATAACGTCACGATAACGGCTCGAGCGCCCGGGCCGAACTAATTCGCCGCGCAGTACATATTTTAAGCCCCACCCCCTGTGGTCCACTTCGCGTGTAGGGGTAGGCAGAGACTACTTTGTTCCACTTGCTACGATCCTGACATACTTCTTTCGCTTCATCCACACTCATCAATCTCTTAATACATGCTCCTCGGTTTCGGGTACCCCTGACCTGACCTTTTTCCTAAACGTCTCCTATTTGGTCTCGGAACCCCCGTCTAGGCCTTCCCCTCCCAACGCAACCATTCACACTCCCCATATAGATCTGTTTAGTTAGTCTACTTTTATCCATCCGCTCAAACCAAATTTTTAATTAAAAATCTTTGTAGAGGTACAAAGATTTTGTTCAGTCTAACAGCCCCAAGGACCTGCTGGAATATTCTGGATCTGGAACTGGAAGCCATACTTAGCTTCCTCAGGGCAGCGATAAACAAATTCTAAGTTAGCAAAGTCGCCGGCAACAGCAAAGCATTTAGTTAAATAAATTCATCACGCTGTTCGCCTAAAACTTAGAAACTCGCTAGTGTAACTGCACCTTTTCCGCAAAGTTAATTCTCTTTCCAAATTGTATTGTTCATTTCCTACCACTTTCCTCTGGAAAGAATCTATTGTGTTTCGCCAGGAGCCGGCAAACTTTGCGGAAAACGTTGTTATCTTCGGTTTGGAGTTACCTTCTAATTTGGAAGTCAAAAATTCGGTGTTTTCCAAAGATAAGTCAGCAAGGAAAAATGTTATGAACGATCAAATGAACTGGGTGAAAAAAACAAGTCTTACAAGAAAAATATTTTGTGTACAAGCAAAAGTTGCGAGCAGGGACAAGGTAAGGGACGCAGAATAAAACTCGACTAAAGCGATTGTGGTAACCCCCCAGGATCTCGTGCAAGGTCCTCGAAGATTACCTTTACTACTAAGCAGCAGTGCTGGCAATGTTTGTGTTCTGTCCTAGAGGATAAGAATCACCATACAGGCATACACGCTTCCTACTTAGCTCTCGAGCTTGGCAACGAATTTGCAATCCCCATCATGTTACGAGTGTCTATATTTTTTATGTGTGTTCAGAATGAGACGGGTATACACTCACGAGCAAAAATAACGGCTCACCTTTCATGTAACTTTGTATGAAAGGCGACCCTTTATTTTTCTCGGCAGTGTAGTTCCTATGCGTACCCAGTACGGCTTGGAAACTTCTCATTCACCGCTGAATTGCTTCACGATGTCTTCCTACACCCTCCTGAGATTTCGCGCATAAATTCCGAATAACTCAAAGGGGCCTGGGATTCGAACCCACGCCCCTGTGCACAGGCCACAGGTTAAACCACTGAGCTGCCACGGCTTTTTTATGTAGACCTTGGTAATTACTTACAGAACTAGTACGAACGCGTGAGAGCTATGTCGTGCTAAATAGCTCTGTCTCTTTCTGTTCGTACAATAAAAAAAGAAGCACTAGCGTCAGCCGTGCACGTGAAACTTTTTCACGTTTATCTCTCTTTCGTACACAAAATTTTATTTATTTAAGCTTAATAACTATCCAATTGTTTGTGCCATGACAAAACGCAGTGGAGTAAACAGGCAAACATATTTACAGTTCAGGCCGTCGGATGCAAATGTTGACTAATAAAATATGGAATTTAATCCGACGAGCGATGGAATATTTGAATTATATTTGTGGACCACTCCAACAAGGAATGGAGCCGAATGAATAAACATTCCGATACTCCTGACACCTCTTTATTGAGTCATTCCGCAGCTTCGCAGAAGTATCCAATTCAGAGAATTTGGGTTTTTGCCTGTTGCCGATTTCCGGAAAGAATAAAAAGATTTTGGCAGCTGGTTTGCGTTAGGGCCCTAACTTCCTACCGTGTGGCGGTCTTATGGTGTGAGATGGGACCATTTCGTGATGTATGTACTATTTTTTTGTTTTTTTTTAATTCTTTTTGTTTTGCAACTATCTATCACGAATAAATGTTTTCTTTCTTTCTTTCTTTCTTTATAATAATAGTAACCATATTCATATAACTAAATGGGCGAAAATAATAGGAATCATTATAGGCGATGAGGCTAGCAACCCATCACTATTTTGATTCTATTTTCCACCTATAAGAATAAGAATAAGAATAAGACTCATTTATTTGCCAGAATACACAATTATAACAATACACGATATTGACGTATTTCAAGTACAGTATTCAGTCGTGAGAGAACGACATGCAAATCTTAATTTTAATTAAATGTCAATTTCATTAAATATAAACAACAACAACAATACTAGGCACATGCAACATTACGACAATACGCCCACAATCTTGCTAAATGTGGCCTGTACCCCGTAAGGGATAAAGACGTGATGTGAAAATGGCTTCAAATTGTCCCAAGATACTTATCACTAATTCATATTTAAATATGGCAAGTTTTTTTACTGTTGGCCATGTGTTTTCAGAAATTTAATTTAAAATTTTCGTTGCTACAACTTTTTAAAAGTTGACACAGAAATGGCTCAGTCAGATGCGCCCAACCTTTTTCAAACCATCAAATATTAAACTCCATGTCCGCGGCGCCACTAATTAGGTTGAATGAATTTTATTCGAACGCAAAGCGGCGCGCGGTCCCGTTTTAGGGCCAACCTTTTTTAACTGCTTTCAACCCTTTTTGTATTAAAGCAAATGGTTGGTAATCCCTGGCGCGGGTGTGTGAATATTCGATATTTAAAGTGCGGTTCTTATGCCTCTGTTACTTAAAAGTAAAGCAGTTAGCGCACAATTTTGGGTACTTATTTGCTGCTGCCAGAGATTAAAACATGTTGAGGAAACCTGCACTAACTTGTCAATAGCTAATTGGGACCGAGCGCGACGACAGCGCCACGTGACAGGCGGCCATTATGGACAATATTGTCACCGCTGTCAAACAAGAAGTAAGTAAATATTGTGAAAAATATTAATGAAATCTTGTGTTATTTTACTATATTACACAATTTTGGACAGTGGTAGTTTGGACATTATTGCCAATAATATTAAAATTGTTGTTTTCAGTGAAATTTTAGAGGTTAGGTAACTTACTTTTTTTTTCTTACGGCAAATATCCACTTATTCCTTTGGTCTCGTTTCCACCATGGTCTTGGAAATTGGTAAAATTTACAGTCGCTATTCTTCTTGGTGTTATTACAATTCACAACAACACATCTTACCTGGACCATATTTTTATCTCAAAAACGATTAGAAAATGTTTACTGCAATATGGATTTGACAGCTCAGGTCAGCGACAAAAATGACAATTTTAGCCGTAGCGAGCGCTGTGATCGTTTAGGCTACCCCCTCCACCCGCTTTGCACTCTGCCAGTATGTGTTCAGTTTCTTTAGGAGAAGTGGGGAGTAAAAGTCACCTTTGACAGTTTAAATATAAACTGGTTTATTTTCTGGGCGAAAGTCTTAGGAATCATGTTATAGGCGATGTGGCTAGCAACCCATCACTATTTTGATTTCCCTTTCCACCTATACGCCCTTAATCATGCTAAATGTGGCCTTAGGATTTTGTTACCTTAGGCTCTGTCTATTCCGTAAGGGATAAAGACGTGATATATGTATGTACGAGTACGTATTTCTTACTAGTACTGCGACTCCGTCTGTGTAGAATGCACATATCGCTATCCCGCGGGAACTTTGCGATTTTCCGGGATAAAATCTATCCTATGCCCTTCACCAGGACTGAAACTACCTTTATACCAAATTTCATTAAAATCGGTTCAGTGATTTAGGTATGAAAGCAGAACAGACAGACAGAGTTACTTTCGTATTTATAATATTAGTTAGGGATTACAAGCTACCAAGGTTTACCTGCTGTGGGTGGTGTCACGCATCACGCAATGATGAGGATCCGGGTTCGATTTCCGGCCATAGCTTTACTTTCGGATTTTTTAGTATCGTTTAAAATAGTTATAATAAATTCGAGGTATCAATCTGAAAGTGTTAAAACTGTCTAAGATTGAGAATTGCTTGTATAGCTTGTCGAAAGTTATTTAGAACTTTCAAAGCTCTAAGTCGAATATAGCTTTTAATATTTAGGACGCTGTTCAGCTTTGAAAGTTGATTTTGACAACAAAAGATTAGGGAATTACGGGATTGTAGAATTTAATCTCCTAAGTTCTTATAACTTTAATAAAGAGCTTCTTACGTTTCTTAAATGCATAACGTGGTCTTTATGTGTTGTTCTTCCTTAGGCTCTGTCTACCCCGTAAGGTATAAAGTCGTGATATATGTACGTATTATTAAATTTCTAAACGATAATCGAATGTATAATCTGTTTTAAAAAAAATGTTTGTTTGAATGTGGTAACCTTAAGACTGACTGATATCTTAATTATTATATTTTTAATTCATTCTGTGTACCTAATATCACTACATAGTATAAAACAAAATCGCTTTCTCTGTCCCTATGTCCCTATATCCCTATTTCCCTATGTCCCTATGTATACTTAGGTATATCTTCAAAACTACATAACGGATTTTGATGCGGTTTTTTTTAATAGATAGAGTGATTCAAGAGGAAGGTTTTTATTACACATAAACGGATAACTCACGTATAAAAAGTCGAGTGATGCTCGACATGTTTCGGACTATTTCGTAGTCCTTTTTCCAAGAGCGAGAGAGAGAGAGAGAGAGAAAAAGGACTACGAAATAGTCCGAAACATGTCGAGCATCACTCGACTTTTTATACGTGAGTTATCCGTTTATGTGTAATAATGATTAATGGTTAAGTCTCACGGTAGTTTCATATTGAAAGAGGAAGGTTTTTATGTATAATTCTACGCAGACAAAGTCGCGGGCATAAGCTAGTTATTAATAAACAGCTATGCTGCGTGCATGTGCAGTCTCTTAATATTTGTATGCCTTATGGCAAGCATAGTGATACAAGATTTATGTAACATCAACATTTACCTATGTTAGCAAATAAATTATTAGATTGATTGATTGACACTGAAAATTAGAACACATAGAAAAATCCGAAAGTAAAACTATGGCCGGGAATCGAACCCGGATCCTCGTCATTCCGTGACTCGTGCTATACCCCTACACCACTCATAGCAGGTGGGTAAGCCTTCGATTTTTTCTATTTGTTACTAACTGTCACGTGACCTTGTTAATATACGCATTTTTGTCGCTAAGCGTCATCTGTTTGAATGATGCGTCTGTACGACACAATTACAAACTCCCGTGGACTCTACTGCTCACCAGGGACGAGAGAAGGCGCTGTTTTTCAAATGATAGGTACTGTAGGAACTAGGTTTTGTTTGTACAAACCTTTGTACAAACAAACCAAGATGCTGGCAGGTAATGCAATTATTTGTAATTTGACTTTGGAATTTTGGTAGAATAAAGAAACAAAGTGTTTCCCCGGGGCATTACCTGGACAGCTGCCTCCGAAGGCATGGACATTTTACTATAATATGTTAAGTCTCTTAACGTGAATAAATCTTCGTAAAGAACTTTGCGGTATCATTTTAATCGACGACGCGAACGTAGATCCCGTACATACTCGTTTACCCAGGAGTTTCCCAAGTTCAGAGTAGACCTGGCTACAACCCTCACGTCTTGCAGTACTATCAAATGAATTTCTACTTCTTGATTTTTTATGTTTACTTTTGGCTCACTTTTTTTATAGCTTTACTTTTTGGATTTTTTTATGTGTTCTAATTATCAGTGTCGTGTAGAAATTTAATTTCTAACAGTAAAACCGTCTTCCATGCTTATCCGGGAGCAAAGAAAAAACATAGAATGTACCAGTTGCTTCTCTACCCGCGCAGATGGTCGCCTATCGAGGAACTGGGCGAAAAGAATAGGAATCATGTTATAGGCGATGAGGCTAGCAACCCATCACTATTTTGATTTCATTTTCCAATACTCCCACAATCTTGCTAAATGTGGCCTGTAGGTACCTATTACCTTAGGCTCTGTCTACCCCGTAAGGGATAAAGACGTGATTTGTGTGTATGTGTATTTAAAACCGTAAAAGTAAACATAAAAAATCGGGAAGTAATAATTCTTGATTCATTCGATAGTACCAGTGGCGTAGCTAGTTAGCTACCTAGGGGCTAGGCGGGGCAGTGCCCCGGGGCCCTCAAGCTCAGAGGGCCCTCGAATCCTTAAAAGAAAACCTCGATTGAACTATTATTATTAAAACTTAACCAGTTTAGATAGTAAGTAAGTAAGTAAAAGCTTTATTGCACAAAAATATAGAGAAGTAGAGACAAATCACAAAAAAAGACCTTAAATATATGCACAAAGGCGAACTTATCCCTATAAGGGATCTCTACCAGTTAACCTTTGAGTAAATGAGAGGAGCATTAAGCGAGAGACCGACAAAGAGCGAGATAGAGATAGTAGTGGGGCCCCATTTTTTTATTTGCACCAGGGCCCTTGGTTAGCTACGCCACTGAATAGTACCTAAAGAGCTTCTTATAACGTTATGCTGTTCTGCTGGCATAATTCATCGTGTGAAGAGGCCCAACTAGCAGGAACGTTCGATGCTTGGAATATCTGCTAGACAAGATAGGAATGTAGACATTCGACACGCACCAAAGTTGATGTTGGGAGAAATGTTGCGAATATACATACACACATATATCGCGTCTTTATCCCTTACGGGGTAGACAGAGCCTAAAGTAACAAAACCTTAAGGTCACGTTTAGCATGATTAAGGGCGTATAGCTGGAAAGGGGAATCAAAATAGTGAGGGGTTGCTAGCCGCATCGCCTATAACATGATTCCTAAGACTTTCGCCCGAAATGTTGCGAAGCTGGTAGGTATTTATTATTTTCAGAAAGAAGTTTAGATTTGCATGCAAGACTAACATTAAACCACGTAGATTTAAATCTAATTTTGATATTCAGCTAATTAACTCTAAGACCTATGTACAATTTAAAAGGAGTATTGCATTTAACGGAATAATAACATACAATTATTTGAATGAAGACATAAAGCAATGTAAATAATGTGTATGAATTTTCTAATAAATTAATATATTTTTCCCTACATAACATAGGCCACGTCTTTATCCCTTACGGGGTAGACAGAGCCTAAGGTAAGGTAACAACCTTAAGGCCACGTTTAGCATGATTAAGGGCGTACATGTGGAAAGCGAAATCAAAATACAATACAATACAATACAATAACTCTTTATTGAACACCACATATAACAACCAAAACAGAAAAAGGTATACAGAATATTACAAGGTAACAATAGGCGGCCTTATCGCTACAGAGCGATCTCTACCAGGCAACCATAAAAATAGTGATGGGTTGCTAGCCGCATCGCCTATAACATGATTCCTATGATTTTCGCCCATTCCCACGATACAAATATACATAAATCACGTCGTAATCTCTTACAGGGTTGACAGCTGAGCCTAACGTAACACGACCTAAAGGCCACATTTAGCATAATTGTGGGCGTATTAGATGGAAATTGGAGTCAAAATAGTAATGGGTTGCTAGCCGCATCGCCAGAAACCGCAAAAATCTTGGGTTTTTTTTTTTTATATATATGAGTAGGAAGGCAAACGAGCAAGTGGGTCACCTGATGGTAAGTGATCACCACTGCCCATAGACACCCGCAACCCCGGAGGGATTGCAGATGCGTTGCCAACCTAGAGGACTAAGATGAAATGCCTCTTGTGCCCGTAATTTCCCCGGCTGTCTTACTCTCCAGACCGGAACACAGCAGTGCTAGCACTGCTACTTAGCGGCAGGATTAGCGAGTAAGATGGTGGTAGCGATCCGGACGGACCTTGCACAAGGCCCTACCACCCGCAAATTCACGTTTCAATCTGTGACTAGAAAAAATCCTTACCAGCCTCCCCTATAATCATGAAGAAACCCCAATCCCAAAGGGCTTATAACGCTAAGCGATATCATTCCAGCCAACGTTCGAGCACCAGTAATTGCCTGGGGAACGTCTTAATTACACATTAAGTTCTGTTAAGGCTCCCTCTACTATTACCACCATCGGGGGAATAGATATAGCGCTCTTGTCACAGCTTAAGTGCTAGGAAGATAGTTCAGTAAAGATTAAAACCGCTATAGGTAAATGCTAGTGTTGGCTACTGGCTGCCAATGTATATACCTCCAGTCAGTCTGCCTTGTGCCACGCACATACACAATAAATCACGTCTATATCCCTTACGGGGTAGACAGAGCAGTAACAAAACCTAAAGGCCAAGTTAAGCGTGATTGTAGGCGTAGGTGGAAAAAGGAATGAAAATAGTGATGGGTTGCTAGCCTCATCGCCTATAACATGATTCCTATAAGTTTCGCCCATTCCGTCGATGGTCTATTTTATCTACATTTACATAAACAGACAAAAATATTCTGTTTTTAATATTTGTTGTTATAATCGGTTAAAATCACCTGTGAAAATTTCAATTGTCACCACGGTTCATGAGATACAGCCTAGAGACAGACCCACAGGCCATCAGACCATCTTACTCGCTAATCCTGCCGCTAAGTAGCAGTGCTTGCACTGCTGTGTCCCGGTGTGGAGAGTAAGACAGCCGGGGAAATTACGGGCACAAGAGGCATTTCATCTTAGTCCTCTAGGTTGGCAACGCATCTGCAATCCCTCCGGGGTTGCGGGTGTCTATGGGCAGTGGTGATCGCTTACCATCAGGTGACCCACTTGCTCATTTGCCTTCCTATTCATATTGTTGCGGACTCTTTGTAGTTTTATAATGAATTTTACTAAACGTCTAATTTTTGAAAGCAAGTTTTGTTTTTCTAATGTCTGTTGGTTAAAAGTCATCTCAAATACAGCAAGCCTAAATTCTTCAAGAGTTTTATTTCCAACAAGTGGCGACCGTGAACATGGATAGATTAAAAAAGGAGAGAACAGTGGCGCGCTGTTTATTTACAAAAGCTAAAAATGTATTGGAAGAAAAACTGCGCGACTGCGACATCGACGACGCGACTTCCGCCTTCGGGCTCCTCGAACATAAAGCAGAACAGCTGTTTGGCGTCGACGAGCGCATTAAAGAACAGTGGCTTAATTCCGAGGATGATATAGACGAAGAAGCATTCTTGCAGGATAGTGCGACTAGTGATAATTACCGCTATGACTGGGAGCGTATGAAAGTAATGTATGATAAAGCTCTCCAGAAGTACGGACACATAAAGAGGTCAAGCGAATCCAACGGAAGCCAAGTGTCAAACGATACGGTGAAATCGCAGCAGCCGGCCAAGTCAACGTGCAGCTCTAACTGTCAGT
The DNA here is from genome assembly GCA_949127965.1 of Pandemis corylana. Taxonomy (NCBI): domain Eukaryota; kingdom Metazoa; phylum Arthropoda; class Insecta; order Lepidoptera; family Tortricidae; genus Pandemis; species Pandemis corylana. The sequence goes on from OX421873.1 coordinate 8,047,053, forward strand.
CAAGGAGATTTCGTTTACCAAAAATTGAATTACGCAAGTTCGATGGAAATTTAAAAAATTGGATCGGTTTTTGGGGGCAGTTTCGAAAAATTGACAGCGACGAGACTATTGACGACGAGGATAAATTCCAATATCTATACCAGTGCACTGTTTCAGAATCTCCAGCTCGAGAACTTATCGATAGCTTCCCTCCCTCAGGGGCTAACTACAGGAAGGCGATCGAACAGTTGAAATCCAGGTTTGCCCGGGATGACTTGCTAATTGAAGTATACGTACGTGAGCTCCTCTCTTTAGTACTTGCTGAAGCTAAAGGTAATACTTTGCATAATCTAGGCCACTTATACGACAAGTTAAATACGCAATTACAAGCGTTACAGAGTTTAGGCGTAACGATGGATAAATACGCAGCTTTACTATTCCCATTAGTTGAGTCCGCCCTGCCCGAATCTGTACTTCGTGCCTGGGAGAGATCTCAAACTCAAGGAGTGAAGACTGAAGACTATCTCAGCCAGCTCATGACGTTTCTGAAATGCGAAGTGGAGACGGAGGAACGTATCCAGCTCGCCCGCAGCGGTTTGTCTTCGGGTGATAATTTAGTTGGTGCTCCTGCTCAACCCACCGCAGCTTGCCTGGTTTCCACAGAAGACCCGGCAGGTAAGAAGTCTTGTATTTGGTGTGATAAAACTACTCATAGCAGTTTGGAATGCTATAAGGCTAATAAAATGTCGTATGAGGAAAGGAAAGAGTTACTAGAGAAGAAAAGAGGTTGCATAATATGTCTAAGGACGGGGCATAATTATAAAATATGTAAGAACTTTTCGAAGTGCCTTATTTGCCATAAACGTCACTCAATTTTAATGTGTCCTGACACTAAGACAAATAAAAGTGAAGAACCTGTCAACGTCAGTTCACCAAAAATAAATAACAATGTGTCACAAAACAAAGGCAATAAAACTACGTTACTCCAAACGGTTATAATAAAAATCGTGAATGGTGATAAATGCGTAAAAATTCGAGCTTTTATAGACACTGGTTCACAGAGGTCATATATACGTCGCGATATAATTAAAGAATTAAGTCTGAAGTCGGTGAGTACTGAATCTTTATCTCATTGTCTTTTTGGTGGCATCGAAACTAAACGGCAGCAATATAAATGCTACGAATTTTGTGTCAGCAGCCTGGATGATGAATTTAAACTAAACATGACGGCTCTCGATAAGACTATAATCTGCGGACATATTCCTCGTGTGCCTAATAACAACAATGCCATTTTGTCGCAGTTGGAGAAGCATAATGTCGCTCTGAGCGACGTCAGCGAGGACGCGACGCCAGAAATTGGACTGTTAATCGGCGCGGACTACGCTGGCTTATTGCTCACAGGGAGTCTCTTACAACTAAACGACAATTTAATTGCGATCAAAACTAAATTCGGATGGACACTCCAAGGACCCGTCATAAACGCATGTAGCACAGTTACGAATGTGGTGTCAGTAAACTTTCAATTGACGGATTTAAAGGATCCAGAGTCAATCGGAACTAAAGACCCAGCCGAAATTGCGAGCAAAACCAAGGCGGACTCTATAATAAACATGGAGGGGCGTCACGAGGTGGAATTACCTTGGAAATCAGTCAAATCCACAATATCCAAATGTATTACCGACAAACGCCAATCAGCAAAGCACGCCGAAGCACCAGCAGCGCCGCTACCTAGAGATAGAGTGAAGTCTGCGACTGCGTACAAAGTCACAAAAACTGACTTAGCTGGGCCGTTATTTTTGCTGTCTGGAGGGAAGGTCTGGATAGTTTTGTTTACCTGTGCGATTTACCAAACCATACATTTGGAACTAAGGTTGGACAGACGGCTAAAATACCTGCACAAGAGGGACAGAGAGATGGGCACTCTTTTAAGGGTAAGCGACGTTGTTACAGTAGAGCGTATTAAGTGGCCTTTAGGATTAATTCTGAAAATTTACTCGGGAAGAAATACTAATCCTCGAGTGGCAAAAGTTCAGACCATGGACAACGCATATACAAGACCGCATCAACGCGTATACCCTAGAGATCGCGACCAGCGCAGCAGTGCACAGTGGTTTGTGGCTTTCGCCCCAAAGGCGGGAGGATGTTGCGGACTCTTTGTAGTTTTATAATTAATTTTACTAAACGTCTAATTTTTGAAAGCAAGTTTTGTTTTTCTAATGTCTGTTGGTTAAAAGTCATCTCAAATACAGCAAGCCTAAATTCTTCAAGAGTTTTATTTCCAACACATATTAAAAAAAAAAAAAAAAAAAAAAAAAAAAAAAGGCAGACGGACGGAATGCGAAGTCTTAGTGGGTCCTATTTTTACTTTTTGGTTTTTAAGCCTAAAAACTATTTTAGTGAAATAGCCAAGCAATAGAGTAGCAGTGGAGTAGCGTCAAGTATATCAGAAGGCAAGATGAAGGGAGTTTACCTAGCCTTTTCCTCTGATTCTGCACAATAAAGTGCCCAACTGCCTTAAAATATGTACTATCAAATGAATCGAGAATTTTTACTTCTTGATTCTTTATGGGTGGTATGGAGTATAATACGCGTCACGGAATGATGAGGATCCGGGTTCGATTCCCGGCCATAGCTTTACTAGTTTTCTTTTGCCTTAAAATAGGCAAGCTGGTGGGAATCGAGTTCTATGAACGCCACGCCACTGTAGAAGTGTGGAGAAAAATGTCTATGCAGCGTTTTTTTCTCATTGCACTGTCTTCAATGCCGATTCTGCCGGTCCAAGTCATTTGTACATCAGGCACATAAATCATTTTCCTCCTGAAAATTGTTTACGCAAAATTTACCACAAGATTGCTGTTGATAACTTACTAGTTCGAGTTGTGTGTGTGCTTAGTTCAAAGGCATGGGCGGAGTGTGTTTGTGAGCGGGAATCCACATAAATGACCTAACCTTTTTGCTTTTTGTTGGTTGTACTTGCATTGTCAATCGTCCTACATTATGTGGGCCAAGTTTCAAGTCAATCGGACAACCATTGCAGAGTTCCCTCCTGCGGAGACGGTCCCGGTCGTGCCACCAGAATTCTGCTACCAAATTATTGTACTGTCATTCTTACACAAGTATGCAAAATTTCAGCTCAATCGGATGAAGATGTCTGCTTCAAAATAGAGTCGCAAGATTCCACCCGGACAAACATACATACATACATACGTTGCGAGTTAATACAAAGCGTGTAAGAACGTGTTAATTTTACTTTTTATTAACTTGCAACGTATAAATGTATGTAGGTACGTAAGTATATGAAAATACGTCTTCTATGCTGGTCTGGGAGCAAAGAAAAAACATAGAATGTACCAATTGCATCTCTTCCCGTGCAAATAGAGCTCATTGAGGGAACGGGCGAAAATCTTAGGAATTGTTATAGGCATCACTATTTTTAATTCCCCTTTCCACTACGCCCGCAATCTTGCTAAACGTGGCCTTTAGGTCTTGTTACCTTACCGTAAGGGTTAAATACGTAATTTATGTGTAAGTAAATGTATGTACAGAACACAGTAGCACCCCACCACAAAACTGTGTACATTACTCCTACATTATAAGTCGGGCATGTCTGTCGTCAAACATCGTGTTTACCGTTACGCGTGCAAATCCAGCGCACATAATATACGGCAGTTTATCCTTTAATTAGTAGCAGCACATAATTAATCAATACGAGAGTCGCGTAATTAGATAACTTTATCACAGGCTTAGAACCATACTGTACAAGTACTTACGGGATCGACCGAGTGGTGGGTTGCTAGCCGCATCGTCTATAACATGATTCCTAAGATTTTCGCCCATTCCCTCGATGGGCTTTTGGCATCAGCGCGGGAAGAGAAGCAACTGGTATATTCTGCTTTTTCTTTACTCCCACTATGACCGATTACCTACCTATGCGCTTGTGCGGTCTAGATGCTAACATCAAAATGACCGCCGGTAATTTAATTTAATTTCATGCAATAAAGTATTTCATGTTATACAAAAATTGTGCTTTTATTAACCTAGAGGAATAATGTTTCGCTTCACAATGAAATAATAAAGGAAAACATAATTATTCAATAGGAAATCCGTCCATGAATACAAATGCGATTTTAAATGAGCATTACATTTATTGTTTGTGGATAGGGATAAGCGTCGAATGTAAATAATATGAAATCATTTCCAAATGAACGCTCCGAAAAACCGGTAACCACGGCAACCATTGAGCGCTACTGTTTTGTTTTTAAAACTTTTAAACAAAGAACTTTCAACACACTGCCAACATTTTTATAGGGTATAATGTTGTTGTCATTGAACCTCATTAACTATACCTACACGCAAAGACTGGCCGAAAAAAAGGTCCGTAAAACTGACAGATGAACTGTTTTTTTTTTATTACAATAATTTATGGCCAGGACTTCAAGTTGTTATTCGATGACTGCAAGTGAGCCAAAGAAATTAGGCTCATAGACACACATTACTGACACGGCATGTTAAAACCTCGTTGTAATAAAATACGTTTTACACCGATAAGCTTAAGTTGTTTGTGCCAAAAGGCAGTAAGGTTGTTGCCCTCAGGCATATTTATGTACAATAATGTACATTCATTTTATACGAAATCTTTATACAGTGTAATTTGTCGTATAATTCACGTAATATTTCACCTGCTTTCACAGCCGATTGCGCGCGCGGAATGGCGGCCCTCGAAAACCTCTCGAGTGAAAAGTCAGGGGAACGTTCCCTTGGAACGGCTAGCATAATATCCTTTTTTCCAATTAGACGCCGAAACTCAAGGAAACCGAGTTTGATCAAAGTGAGATCTAAGGACAAATATTTCACTTTAACAATGGTTAAATGTTAAAATGATGAAAAATTACAGAATTTAAAATACGAGTACAGAAGAGATCACAAGCAACTGCTTGTTTTCCCGCGCAGATCGTTAAAATCCATCGAGGGAATGGTCGAAAACCTTAGGAATCATGTTATAGACGATGTGGCTAGCAACCCATCACTATTTCGATTCGCCTTTCCACCTGTGCGCCCACAATCACACGGCCTTTAGGTCGTGTTACCCAAGGCTGTCACCTAGTATGTTTATAATTAAAAGAGAGAAAATGGCGAAGGATGCTAGTCTCACAGTTTCATTTAACTCAAGGCATTTGCATAAAAAATATGGTAGCAGGAAAAATGAAACACCTCTTGCGACCTCTCGAGTATCCAATTATAATTTTTACGAAAGCAATCTTCCTGGGACAGAGTAAGATTTAAATTCACTCGTATTTCAGGAACATGATACGAGGTTGAGAGAGTAACTACTTGCCTAGTCTTATACTCTGAATTACAAATTCGAAGTTCGATTCGTGCCGTTCCGTTCACACTAATACTCATTAAAAGGTGAGTGAAAGCGACGGTACGTCACGAACTTCGAATTTCGAATTTCGGAGTAGCCCCCTTAGTCTTTACACTGAAACCTACGAGTATGGTGTCATTTTGATGAAACATGATGGTATTTTATTTTATCACAGCTCCAAGAAAAACGTAAGAAAGGTCATTGACCTCGTTTTTTTTTCTAAATTTCTATGTAAAAATTGTTGCCCGTTAATAAAGCAAATAAGATACACATACATACACAAATCACGTCTTTATCCCTTACGGGGTAGACAGAGCCTAAGGTAATAGGTACCTACAGGCCACATTTAGCAAGATTGTGGCGATATAGGTGGAAAATGTAATGAAAATAGTGATGTGTTGCTAGCCTCATGGCCTATAACATGATTCTTATGATTTTCGACCATTCCCTCGATGGGCTTTTAACAAATAAAGCAAATAAGAAAAAAATTAAAAAACCCAACTGCAAAAACATGTAACTGAAATAAAAAAAAAACCGGAAACTCCGGCAACAGGATTTTCTTTGAATTAAAAACAGCGGACTGTTAAATTTATACTACTTATTTACACTTCTTGTTTAGTTAATTACGTGTTAATTTTTTGTTCTTCCATGCTGGTCTGGGAGTAAAGAAAAAACATAGAATGTACCAGTTGCATCTCTTCCTGCCTAGATGGTAAATGCCCATCGAAGAAATCTTAGCAATCATGTTATAGGCAATGAGGCTAGCAACCCATCACTATTTTGATTCCCCTTTCCACCTAAACGTGGCTTAGGTTTTGTTACCTTAAGTTCTATCTACCCCTAAAGGGATAAAGACGTGATGTATATATGTATGTGTGTATGTTAGTTAATATTGCTTCAAATAAGCGATCGACTATTGATACTATGTAATTTTTCGACTAAAACTATCGATAGAGAAACTATTCGTTTTGTGGCAACCCTAAACGGTTTATTGTATTTAATTGACGTCTCTGAGTGCGGATATTCAGTGTTAATCCAGCCGTTGCTACCGCTTGCCAACTAAGTTAGACAACTAGAACACTGCAAATACTAACGAAGTAAAGTAACTCCGACGCTTAGCATTGTTTAAAAGTTCTAACTTTACCTGAGTGACTGAGCACAGGGAACTTTGGCACATTAAGTCAATCCACTGATTGTCTGAACTTAACAATGTGGAATAGGTATGTCGTTATATGACATACATACATAAATCACGTCTTTATCCCTTACGAGGTAGACAGACCCTTTTTAACGGAGAGGAAATCTTTTTAGATGAGATGCCCTGGGCACGGGGATGCCTAGGGTTATGTGGGACTCCCCCCGAAGGGCTATACCCAAACTTAAAACTCTCCGGCGTTACCTCAATCCGGTGTGATGGGGACGCAGTGGGATGCCACTAGGTCATCACAAACGCCCCCCCCCCCCCTCCCCCCCCCGGTGGCCCAGGCTTCCGCCAGGACCGCGCCAAGAAGGGGAGGGCCCATACGCTGGGCCCGTCTTCCCTTAGACAATAAGACTTGGGAATGCAGGTCCGGGGTAGACAGAGCCTAATGTAACAAGACCTAAAGGCCACGTTTAGCATGATTGTGGGCGTATAGGTGGAATGGGAAATCAAAATAGTGACGGGTTGCTACGCACATTGCCTATAACATGATTCCTAAGATTTTCCCCCATTCCCTCGGCATTTACGATGCGTGGGAAGAGATGCAATTGGTACATTCTATGTTTTTTCTTTGCTCCCAGACCAGCATGGAAGAAATTCTCATAGTAAAATCTAGGACACATTTTTTCTTGTATGTGAATCGATGGGGCGAACGATTCGGAGTAAGAGAAATCCAAAATATTTAAATTCTGGAAAAAATGTACACGAGGACTTTTTTTCGAAAACGCTCGTCATAACCTTTTCCCCGCCATTGAATTTGAAGTCAGTAACATGCAGTGTAAAATGCCCCTTCACTTGACGAGATAGTCTAAAATATTAAAAATGTTTCCAGATTTTGCAACAATTACAACATTTAATATAAGTAGCAATAACATTTTTAATTCAAACGGAGCTTATCAATTGTTTATTATTGGGAACGACTATAGTGATAATGAAACAATAACATACATTTAAATTGTTAAGGAGATTCACTAAACTAATATTATAATACATACATAGGTAGGTACATATATACAAACCGCTTCTTCCCCACAGGGGTAGGCAAAGACTACATTGTTCCACTTGCTACGATCCTGACATCCTTCTTTCGCTTCATCCACTTTCATCAATCTCTTCATACATGCTCGTCGGTTTCGGGTACTCCTGACCTGACCTTTTTCCAATACTCTACGCTCTAGGCTCTACGTGACCAAACCAAGTAAGCATACTTTTTTCTATCCTAGTCACTATATCCTCTTTCACACCCGCACGTTCCCTTATCACGCTATTTCTTATTCTATCCTTCAGTGATACACCTTCCATGTTTCTAATACTATTATAATAAATAATACTAGGTATTAGCTTACGGGCTGGGCTAAGGGGGGAATAGATTTTTTTCTTTTTGGAAGGGGGGCGCGTAGTGAATAAGTTTGGGAACCCCTGGTTTAGGTAGGTATCTACTTGTAAGAAGTAAAAGTAATAAAGTCTTAATTTGTATGAATTATATTCCGATATATGTAAGGTACTCATCGAACGAATCGTGCATGGCATTCTAAATCTGATCTCCAAAATCAATATTTTGTAAACCGAACAATTTTTTCACCTGTGTAATGTCACTACGTCGACATTGGCGAAATTCGCCTTACTAAAGTGGCTAAAATAAAGCAAGTGTGAAACCAGTAGGTAAATAAAACGAAAGCTGAATTTTTAGTCTAGGATTCGTTGTTTGGTAGGTATTCGCGTTTGAACGGTAGAAGGAAAACTTTGGGCAAGACATATCGCGAGAAGGGTTCAAGGGTTTTAGTTGTTGGTTATCTCTGAACGTTTATTGTTGTCACTTATTTAATATAACCTAACACTGCACTGCATGAATCTTGTTATTTAAATTTTGATATAAAGTAAACCTGACCTTAAATTATTTGTTTGACGCAAACCGAAGAACTCTTTTATTACACTATAAGTTATCAGTTAAGTACCTACTCAATAACTTCGACACAATTAACTGTGCCACTTAAATGCATTCACGTGCTTTTTATTTGGTAGTAATACAAATTATTATTTCTTGTGTGTAAACTTTTGGACATGACTTCTATGTCGGCCATGAATTTGGCGCCAGAATGTCATACACTGAAGTAAAGAAACAAGGATTTATATTCATCAAGAGACGCGAGACCGTCGAATTCAATTTTCCTGAAGGTACGAATATCACGGGAATCGCTTGCGAAGATATTTCACAACACAAAAATGGAAACGCAGCCATTACAGAAGGAGGATTATAATTCAAATCATTTGAAGATTGAGTTGGAAAGTGAAACTGGTGCCAGCCTAAGATACATTATCGAAATTTATACTTCCAAATTTCCATTTGACCCTTTGAAACCTACATAAAGGAATCACTGGAATAACGATTATAACTTTTAACGTTAGGAAATTACAGTTATATTATTAAAATAATAAAATATGTAAAGCATTTTCCTTTTCGGAAATAATATTTTGTGTAAAAACGCCTTTTATTTTGACAGTTCACTAGATTTTGCGAACGCAGCTTTAAGTCCGTTTTCAATAGCGGAAATACTTTAATTCTAATTTAGTTTGTCAGCTGAGTGTTTTCAACCAATAGCGTGCAGGCAACACGAACATCAGCTATCAAACAAAATCAAAACTGTTATTTGAAATGTCAAACAGCACTGAACTGAAACTGGTTTCTTGGAAGTAATTTCGCTTATAATTTCAAGTAATACTAAAGTAACTACGTTATAAAAATGACGGAAAATAGCCTCGACGATGCGTAACAAAATTCAAGTGTCGTTTGTGATCCGCGACGAGGAAGAGCGTCGTCATAAAAATGGCGTTAGTTCTTTGCAGTTGGACCCTATACAGGGCAGACTTTACTCTGCAGGCCGAGATGGAATTATCAGGGTTTGGAACACAGCTACGGGGGTACAGGACCGGTACATACAGAGCATGGAGCACCATACAGACTGGGTGAACGACATAGTGCTCTGCTGCGGCGGTAAGAATCTAATCAGTGCCTCTTCAGACACGACTGTCAAAGTATGGAATGCGCCGAAAGGATTTTGGATGTCGACATTACGCACTCACAAGGACTACGTACGCACTTTAGCGTACGCGAAAGATAAGGAACAAGTAGCTAGCGCCGGCCTGGACCGCGCGATATTCCTGTGGGATGTAAACACTCTGACCGCTCTAACAGCCAGTAACAACACAGGGACAACTTCTGGTCTCGTCGACAATAAGGAGTCTATTTACAGTCTCGCCATGGACCCCCCAGGCACTGTACTAGTCAGTGGATCTACGGATAAAGTACTCAGAGTATGGGATCCTAGGAACTGCGCGAGGCGTTTGAAGCTGAAAGGGCACTCTGATAACGTTAAAGCAGTAGTTGTTAGCAGAGATGGGCAACAGAGCGCGTCAGGGAGCTCCGATGGCACTATAAAACTATGGTCACTTGGGCAACAACGGTGTGTGTCAACTATACGAGTACACACTGAAGCAGTTTGGGCATTACTAGCTACAGAAAACTTCACACACATAATCTCGGGTGGCCGAGACAAACTAGTCATTATAACAGAGTTACGGAACCCTGACAACTCCATAATCATATGTGAAGAATCTGCTCCGATATTAAAATTATGCTTCACAGCAGATCAGCAAGGTGTGTGGGTATCTACGTCAGAATCCGATATTCGATGCTGGAAACTACCACCGGTAAACAACCTAAATTCTGACACATACAATCAAAACAACTATAATACTAACAATGTATATCAGACGCAACCAATCACAAACATTCCTGGGGGACCAGCGATAAGGCACTACAAAGTATTAAACGATAAACGCCACATACTGACAAAAGACACAGCCAATAACGTAGCACTCTATGATGTCTTAAAAGTGTCTAAACTTGAAGATTTTGGTGCTGTCGATTTCGAGGAAGAAGTAAAGAAACGGTTGAAGGAGGTTTATGTTCCAAATTGGTTTAATGTTGATTTGAAAACCGGTATGCTAACAATACATTTGGGACAGGATGAAACGGATTGTCTGAGTGCATGGGTGAGTGCCAAGGAGGCACGATTGACGACTGAAGTTGACCAGAAGGTTAATTTTGGTGCATTGCTGCTGCAAGCGTTGCTAGAGCTCTGGAATCATCCCAGTCGTGTCAGTGATTCTGGGCAGAAGGTTGTTGGAAACAATTTATTCAGTGTGCCGCTCCACACTCCACTGATTTTCAGCGAAGTTGGTGGAAGGATGCTCTACAGGTTACAGGTAAGTTTAAAAAATATTTGATTAACTCATCATCATCATCATCATCTCCAGCGTATGTACGTCCCACTGCTGGGCACAGGCCTTGTCCAATGAGAGGGCTTGGGCTACAGTTCTCACACAGACCCAGTGCGGATTCACACACACACACACACACACACACACACACACACACACACTGGGATTCAAAACTTAAAAAAAGTTGTTCCTTTCCACCAATTATCTATTTTCTCTTTGCACCTATGTTGCCATTAAGAGAGAGTTAGTTAGTTAATCTGTTACACATGCAAACCGTGCACCGTGCGTATTCGTAACGTCGTGCTTTGCACAGGCCTCCTCTCAGAATGCATGTTTGTGGTAGTTTTAAGCCAAGTGGGATAATTGGTTGTCTACTGAGCATGTTAGTATAATGTGATATAACATTTCTTCTAATAAACTGTACTTTTGACCCCTCGCTGTTGGGACAAAATAACAAGAAATAGTGAATCTACCCAAAAACATTTTTTTTTTAAAGTGGCCTAGTGTGAGTCATACTCGCGCACCGAGGGTTTCGTACTAATTCGGCTAGGGGGCGTCCATTAATTACGTGAGGTATTTAGGGGGGGGGGAGGGGGTCGAGCCGAATCTTACTAAATCTCACTTGGGGCAGAGGGGGGGTCTTGGCAAATGTCACGTATTTTTTTTTAGCAGAAAATGGTGTAAAACTGCGTGAAAGTTAAGTTAAATTAATGTTGAATTAGTAATTTAAGATTACAGCAATATTTGCAAATACGAGTCCTTGCTAGTCTTAAATAAAAGTAATTAAACAAACTGTGTCATGTTTTTTAATAAATCCAATACTTTTATACCCAAAGTACAACTTTTGAAAAATCTCACGTGAGATTGGGGTTGGGGAGAGGGGGTCGAGAAAAATCTTACGACATCTCACCAAGGGGGGCGGGGGGTTCAAAAAATTTTTATTTAAGTTATAACGGAAACATTTGCAGAGGCATTTGTGAAAATTTCAACTATCACGGTTCCTGAGATACAGCCTGGTGACAGACAAACGGGGAGACCGACAGACGGACAGTGGAGTCTTAGTAATGGGGACCCGGTTTTAGCCTTTGGATACAGAATCCAAAAAAGAAAATAATTTCAGGTAGGAGACGCTGGTGGTGAGACTGAAGGCAACCTGCTGACGGAGACAGTCCCGGCGTGGGTCGTAGACGTGGCCATCGAGATGGCGGCTCCCAAGCTGAACAAGCTGCCTTTCTACCTGCTGCCACACGCCAGCTGCACCACCAAACAGGATCGACAGAAAAAGGTAGGAAAATATCCATAGAAAAATACAGAATAGGCTAGTTTCTTAATTTTATGGGAATCCTATCCATTGTATTCATATATTTTATCAAACCATTACAGAAACTTTAGTACCTGAAGATCTAAAAAATTTTGCTATTTATTATTATTATATAAAAATATTGGATCAAAATAAACACTAATCCTAAAAACCTACATATCTATGCTAAAAATAACTATAAAAACCTATATTTACAAATAAGAAAAGTCATAAAAAGAAAACCCCGTCTAACACTACTGGCTGCGGCAGGGTCCCCATGACGCTGGCGGCATTACCCCTTTGGACGCTGGGATAAATACATAAATCCTAACCTACTATACTGTGTGCGCGCAAAACTGGACTGTCGATAACATGCGCGTGAGTCATGTGTAAAAAATGATCTTTTTAAACTGTGTCTGATGATAAATGTTGGGGACGAAGATAGTGCCCCCGACTGCCGCGGATATGTTAATTATGTTATATATTATTATAATTGCGAAAGTTTGTGAGTATGTGTGGCGACACTATCGCACAGCGGATTATTTATATCTATAATCCCTAAGTTTGTCTTATCTGTGACCTCTGACATTGCCAGTCTGTGACCCGCGTAGAGGTGTTTGTGTATGGTCATCTTGAGCCACGCCATTGAACTGCCTCTTGCGAAGACTTTGATATTTTACCGGATATTATGTTAATCTTTGTGTTTCATTAATCTGGGTGACAATATATATATCAATTAGTGTTAATCAGTGCTGGTGTATTATTTCAAACTCATCTGACGACCCGACAAGGACGCTGAACGCGCGAACTGCTTGTGGTACTGCTATACCAGGGGTGGCCAACAGGTCGATCGCGATCGACCGGTCGATCGCGACTGTTAGTCCAGTCGATCGTGGCAAGGCAAAAAATATAAATACGTAGACCAGACTGCGCAACGTAATCACCAACTGCTGATTTAAGGTTTCATGAAGTATGTAATTGGTAGATCGCACAGGGTTTCGTTAGTAAACAGGAGATCTTGGGTCTAATCAAGTTGGCCACCCCTGTGCTATACCACCAAATATGTATGGATGGTTGTTACTGTTTCACGATATCGAAATGGTCGGACAGATCTAGATAAAATTTGGCACAGAGATAGGATACATACATACACATACACAAATCACGTCTATATCCCTAATGGGGTAGACAGAGCTTGAGGTAACAAGACCTCAAGGCCACGTTTAGCAAAATTATGGGCGTATAGGTGGAAAATGGATTCAAAATAGTGATGGGTTGCTAGCCGCATCGCCTATAACATGATTCATAAGAATTTCACCCATTCCCTCGACGGACTTTTACCATGATGCCATCTGCGCAGGACGAGAAGCAACTGGTACTGGTTTTTCCTTTGCTCCCAGACCAGTACAGAAGTTAGATAGGATAGTCTAGTTATAACAGTTAGGCTATTTTATATCCCGGAAAATTGTGTAATTTCCGCGGAATAGGGATAGGGGGGCGTCCATTAATTACGTGAGGTATTCAGGGGGGGAGGGGGTCGAGCCGAATCTTACTAAATCTCACTTGGGGGAGAGGGGGGGTCTTGGCAAATATCACGTAATTTTTTTTTAGCAGAAAATGGTGTAAAACTGCTTGAAAATTAAGTTAAATTAAAGTTGAATTAATAATTAAAATTACAGCAATATTTGCAAATACTAGTCCTTGCTAGTCTTAAAAAAAGTAATTAAACAAATTGTGTTATGTTTTTTAATAAATCCAATACTTTTATACCCAAAGTACAAGTTTTGAAAAATCTCACGTGAGATCGGGGTAGGGGGTCGAGAAAAATTTTACGACATCTCACCAAGAGGGGAGGGGGGGTCAAAAATCCTTAATAATGCCTCACGTAATTAATGGACGCCCCCTAGTCAAATTCGAGACGGAGTCGCGGGCAACACCTGGTTAGAAATAAAACTCTTTTTGGTACATGTAATCAAAGCTGAACGGTTTGTTTCGTTTCGCAAAAATCATGTAAGTATCGTATCCGACGCAGCCATGCGTGGATCCATTAAATAAAATAATGTGTTTATAGAACACTAGTTTATTATGACATTTTGAATAGAATCAAAGAATAAGAATGACAAACAAAAAGAACATAAACCGTAGACAAACAATAAAACCATAAATAATATCTACTGTTCAATAGTCTTGAACAAGTATGACAGAATTATTAACATTATAAAAATAAGCTAGAGAAAATATTAAATCCACGCGGGCGAAGTTGCAAGCAAGCCAAGCTACTTACTACATGCATAAAATCTCACAGTTTTCTTAGTTTTTATTTACACAATGAATTCATGTGGCATCCATTTTGTTTTCAGGACCGTCTGGTGGCGAACGACTTTATCCAGTGCCGCGAGGTGGCCGAGCACGTGGTGGAGAAGATAGTGGGCGCCGGCGACGGCAGCCCGCGGGCGGAGCCCGACCCTGACGGGAGGGTGGAGCTGCTCTGCGGGGAGAAGGTCAGTGACCCTACCTGTACTCATCGCGCTAACTAAATCCCAAAAAATTTACCAAAGATGGCCAAAATGTCAACCTGACAAATGTATGTATGTATGTAAGTAAACTTTATTGTGCAAAATAAACAAGACAAATACAATTAACAAACACTGAGATACATGCACAAAGGCGGACTTGTCCCTTTAAGGGATCTCTTCCAGTCAACATTTCAGTGGATGAAAGGAGTATTATATTAGGGATGGACGAGTGAGTTTAAAAATTGCAAACACTGAGAGCCACAATACAAACATCGATCGATTACCTCTTTCCCCCACCCCTTTTGGTTCCTTAATTGCACTTTATGAGTTCTCATGCTCGCATGCTGGTCCGGGAGCAAAGAAAACATAGAATGTACCTGTTGCTTCTCTTCCCGCGCAGATGGTAAAAGCCCATCGAGCGAATTAGCGGAAAACCTTAGGCCATGCCACTATAGTTGTTCCAATCATTTATTTTCTCAATGACAGCTCCCGTAGAATGTAACTGCAAATCAATTCCAGAGCATTCGAAAGTAAGCTCTTCAGAAAATTCATTAATTATGGACAGTTCCCTACACTATATAATCTCTGCAAAATAAATCAAATAAAAAAATTGAATTGAGGTATAATAAATTAGGTTGCAGTGCCCGCTACAGGGTTTCATATTGGGGTATTTATTAGCTTGTAAGATCCAATGTACACATGAAAGCGACGAACAAATGACTTATGACTTATGTACGAATTCGATGTTTTCGCGTTCACTTTAAAATGCTTAAACCCAGCCAAGTCAACTATTCAAAAACTTATTTTTATAACATTTGGTGCCGGTCTCTGTAGTTGTATTACATGATGATGTTTGCACTGCGGCCACTCCGGCGTCAGCGTGAAGCGCGGCGGCCGCCACAAAGTTGCTGGCCATGTCCAGCGACGGCTCCTACAATGTTAATAATTCTTATACACCAAAATTCGATATTCGTAGTTCGTTCGTAGGCTTGAGGGGCTCGTATATCAGCAGCTGTTGCTATTGAATGGTCTACCGCTGTTTGCGTTGTATAATAATAAGTATGGGACAATCATAGCTCGTGAGGGAAAATGATTTTTCACCTCACTTGCTCGAAAAGGCTGTCTTTCTCCTTCAAAATCTGCGTGGAAAAGTGCTTTTTCCCCGCTTGCGTGGAAAAGGTTTTTGAAATTCGAACGTGACAATGACCACCATTGCCCACCTACTCATATACTCAGAAATTAGAACTTTGAACTTCGTATGTTGTCGTCTCGCTTATACGAATAGTACTTAATTAGGTGAATGAGAAGGACGGAATAATACGAACTTCAAATGTCGAACTTGTTATCAGACCCCTAACTTTTTCATCTGATAAAAAAAAACATAATGTCACGTTCAGAAACGCGATCCGGTATCCATTATTAATTTATTTTAAAATCCGTTACTTCCTAAATTATTTTCAAGATTTGCTAACTTTCGTTGCTAAAAGAAAAAACGATATTGGTTTTTATTAATTATTTTAATTTGTGGTTAACCACAAAAATAGCAACCAAGCAGGAAAAAACAGATATTATGATGAAAATTCAGAATGCGCCCCATTTTTTTTTAAATTCAGTCTAGTTAGTGCGACTTTTTAACTTTCTTTTTAAAAATATATCTATGATTAGAAAAAAAAAGTTTTTAGAGATTGCTCGTCGGGAAACCGAAAAGTTGACCAAACTTGTTGTTTGGTTTATGATAAAACAGTATAATACACAAGAAATTAATGTGATAAAACAATCAGAAAAAATAGTTTTACTTATTAGATTATTAGACTAGGCTGTATGGGCTTAGATCCTTTTACTTTTCTTATTTAGAAGAAAAAGAATAAAAAACTGCTTTACTATTAGACTGTTTTTCTTTCATCCACCATTTTTCTCGCTGTAGTGAGGTGAAAAATTGTGTGTTTCGCTCGGCAGCAAAGTTGTTTAGTATCTCGTGCCTTGAAACCCTCGCGACGCTTAGAAAGAAAGAAGAAAGAAAAACATTTATTTACACACATTCGATACACGTAGATATAAAACACGGAGAAAATACAATATACTCAGGAATAGTACTGATATGGTGTAAAGTTAGGATCCTTCTTTTGAACCACTCGCTTCGCTCGTGGTTCAATCATAGGATCCTTCGCTTGCTCGGGTTTCAATTCAGGCACTCGCGCCAAACAAACACTTTGCAGCCTTGCATAACAAATAACTATTATGGTACAACAAACAAGTTTGGAAACTTTTCGGAACTTCTCGTACCAGATGCACTGAGTGCTTTAATATACCACTGGAAGCACCACACATCGTATATCAAATGCACTGGATGTTTATACACAAAAAAAAGCATCACCAATCGTATATCAGTTTAAAAACACAAACGTTTATTTCGAACAAACATTTCCGACGCGATGTGTTCTATACTAATCTATTTTTGTGAGTATAATGCTTACGGAACTGTAATCACTCCAGGGTTAATTTGTTATTGTATTCTATCAATTTAGCTATAATACCTTGATTAAAACACACAGTAAAGCAATTAAACAGAGTTAAAATTGTAAACCAAACTTACTTAGTTTGTTGATTGTTTGTTGGGAAGACACCACAGATTAGAGAGATTATAGTAGTGAAGACACTGACAAGATTTTTTTTTAATTAAGTTTGCGTTTAGTTTCGTTCACACTGTATTTCGTGTTTTTGGTTATAATTGATATTTTTTTGTTATTTGGATATTAATATTTCAATTAACCAAAACTAAGTATCTAATTTAGTTATTTAAGTGAATGAAAACGCTAGAATTAGGGTCAATTAATTTAATAAAAATCATTCGTCACTAAAGATGTTTGCATAAACAAAACTTTTCGGTCCATTCAATTGCATTCGCTTTTGAAAGTGATTGCGAGGGTAATCGGAATCATTTTTTTACATAATACCAATTTTTCAAGGCGGTTGGAATCATAATCACAATCAACTTGAACGACGAATACGACCGCGATATGATTGGCTAGGATATGACGATTAGTGTCGTACCTATTAGTATTGTTAAGTGTCGCAAACACTAGCGACCTTCTTTAATAATTTGATTTTAAATTTAGATTTGTATTTTTTTAATATTTTTTATTATTGTATTTGAAAATAGGATTAAAACTGATTTACAAGAGTAAACATTGTTTTCCTCACAGTTAGGAATTACTTATTAGGAAGTTTATATTTATTTTTTTAAATTAAAAAGAATAAACCATTATTATATTATATTATTATACACACATTACATTATTATATTATTATATTTGTACAATAAAGCATTTACTTACTTACTTACTTACAAATGCGAAGTTTATTTTCATTTTATTCCTTTTCGAATACAACCCCTTGATGATTATTTTTGTTTACGTACTTGTATCTAAGTTAACACTTTATTGAATGTACAAAATTAAAATATACAAACACAATTGTCAAAAATTAAAATACATACCTATACAAAGGCGGGCTTATCTTACTTTACTTCTTGCCATTTTTATCGTTTTGATCGACATTCAAAGGAAAACATCACAACAAAATATTAAATTTTACCTAGCAATTAGCAAGGTGCCATTCTAAACCTATTATTATATTGATAACTTATAAACTATCAAAAAAATCCAACTCAAGTTAACTCGATTCTCTCAAGACGAGGACAATATCTTCCCCGTTTTGTTTGACGGCTCGCCTTGGGCTTTAAATCGATTCCAAATTGTCATCTAGACACGCGGCAGCGTGTCAAGTCAAGTTCAAGCAAAGGAACTGGCTAGCCAGCGCCGAGTGAAATATTACACAAACCACTTGGTGCCACTTTCGACCCTTATATAACTTAACGCAGCGGAAACGCAAGAAAAAACATTAAATCCCAATACCGGCCTAGTTTTTTTTACAAAAAGTAATGATATATATGCCACCCGCATCAGTCATTTTATAAAGTTATTCTGATATATTTTAATTCTGATAAAAACTGGCCAAGTCAAATCTAATCTACTTTAAGATCTCACATTTTTAAATAACAGCAATTGTTATAGGTATCCAATAAAGCCAAGAAATAGAGTTTAATACTTGTTCAGAATGTTATTTTGTTCCTATACATACATATTTGGATTTTACACTCACTTTGGCACTCATTTAGATCTCCATTCTTTTTGCGGCGAAGCCCACAGCTAAACATAATTTTTGTATTGAACTTGGCTCTCCTTTTTTACATTTATGTTTTTAGTGGGATTTATAAAGTAAAAAAAGTAATAAATACGTTATGTTATGTTACGTGGAACGACTTTTTAGCAAATCATTCGTTCAATTGGCATTGTTCATTTTTTTTAGTATGCTCCAATTCGAAAACCATTTCGAGGAAAACCATCAATTATCCGATTTATCTTGTCCGATTTCAAAAATACTTTATGATTGCAGATATTTTTGTAAAAGTATTTTGAACCTTTGTTTGACCGAACGACCGGGTTTTTAGACAGAATCCAGCATCGAATGTTTGCCACAAAAATGAAAAAAAAAGTTTGGCTACGGCAACTGTCACGTGTCACTGTCAAATCTACAAAACCATAGACAAAGCTGTTTTTTTTTATAGCCAGCCGAAAGAAGGCGATTGGGATTCGGTCTAAATTCACGAATTATCAAACAGCGAAAAAATATTTATTATTAATTAACAAAGCTACGTAAAAGCATAATATTCAAATTAGTTACTTGAAATAGTCCATTTTATCAAATAAAGGTGTTAAAAGCACAGCTTAAAAAAAAATGAACAATGCCAATTGCTTTCAAAAATGGCTCGCAATCGCTTTCGAATGCGATGTCAAGCCAATCGAGTTACGTGGAACGATTGTTTTCATTTTTAAACCAATCTCGGAATCAACTGTCAAAAATGATGACGATGCTGATTGCGAGCGAGTTACGTAGGTAATAAGCCTGCAGGTCATAACACTATAACTATCAAACTACATATTATTATGTCATCGAGAAAATAAATGATTGGAACAACTATAGTCACCTGTACACCCATAATCATGCTAAACGTGGCTTTTAGGTCTTGTTACCCTGAGCTCTGTCTACCCCTAGATAAAGACGGGATTTATGTTTGTGTGTTGAAGTTGAATTTTCTAGCTTCTCATGAATTATTAATTATTAACGCATCTTGCATTCCAGGTACTCGACCTCAACATGGACCTACGGACCGTCCGATATTTCATACATAAGTCTAATATGGAATTCACGTTGCACTATAGAGTTCTTTAACAGTGAGGGATTTATTATAATAGACTATGAACAAATACTTATATGTAAGAGCCAACCTTACAAATAAGTCCGAGGGGCTTCCGAAATCGGAAGTTCGTATTATTCCGTCCCTCTCGCACTCAGGTATTGACTATTGGTGTGAGGGGAACGACACGAAGCGAATTTCTAATTTCGGAGGCCTGAGACGTTTACTTCGAGAGCCAGAGTTAAAGTGAGGTGCGGGGGGAAAGGAAATGTGACACATCCCCACAAATTTTGTAATTGCGAAAGTAACTCTGTCTGTTGCGCTTTTACGTCTAAACCACTTGATCGATGATGGGAGTGGACTGTATAGATGAAAGCTCGTAAGAGCCAAAAATGGAAAGTGAAGGTGAAATTAGAGTAAGGTGAAGCAGGAATATTGTCCGAACGTCGAGTAAATACGAAATAAAATTGGTTTAGTGCGAAAGAATGAAAGGCTGGCGCCAAAAGCTCTCACCTGAACCTTGTGCGTATGCGGCTCAGCAGAACCCGGGGGCATCAGTAGCGGCACCGTTGGTCGGAGTCTTCAGCTCTTCGGAATTACCGTCAACTCTTACCTCGAATGCTGCACTTAGCCTTTGGGTTTGTAGCCAGATGACACGCAGAGAGAGCAGCGGCACAGAATTTACACTTAAACTATTTTCTAAAGTGGGAATTTAAAAGGTTGAACGTTGCAACTGGCAGCGTAACGACTTTTATTTAAATCTAATATCAGCTGCGCAATAATCACCCTCAGCTGATCCGTCAGCTGTTATTTATAAACATCGATAGTGGTGGGGAGCGGAAGTGCGCTGAAAACGGTTGAAGTTGAAAGTAGTGTGACTACAGTTAAAAATAAAAAGAATGGATGGAAATCGATCCATTTGTACTGGCAACACTGAACATTCCGCCCACCAAAATACATAGTATTTTAACTAGGATTAAATTAAGGTAAATATAGGAACAAAAGTTAAAAT
Source organism: Pandemis corylana (assembly GCA_949127965.1). Lineage (NCBI taxonomy): Eukaryota > Metazoa > Arthropoda > Insecta > Lepidoptera > Tortricidae > Pandemis > Pandemis corylana. The sequence continues at coordinate 8,067,964 of OX421873.1, forward strand.
TTTCGACAGAGACTAGGCAGCAGCGAAGTAGAGCTAGCTGGAGAGTCGAGAGATTTAATATTATATAGGCAGGGGCAAAGTTTGACCACCGGCCGTTTAAGAGACCGCAGACCGCCCGCAGCGCTAAGAACACCTCTGATAAGAGCTCAGTGGCGAGTTCGACATGTACAGCTTTGGTAGCCATGCATACAAAAACACGAATATGCGCTTTATAGGTTTTGTAACCTCGCCCACGACCGAGAGCTATGTCGAAAGGACCGCCGAAATCGACGGCGGCGCGGAGACGGCTTCAATTCGTTAATTCGGTAAGCGGGAAGGTGTCCCATGAAAGGTGTCGGCGCGGTTACCGGGCGGGCGCGAAAACATTTGACACTGTGGGGATCTATCTAGATGAGTCGCTCAGGAATAAAATACTGAAGTCCAGTTATACTTTGTATTTCTTCTTGCATACAAGTTACACGAGTTAAATCCCGAAAGCGACTGCCCTAGCGCGTCCCGCAATCCGGGAGCGCGCCTGTGCAACGTCAGCTCATATTCAAGTACAAATGCACTGCGATATGAGCTGACGCGGCTAAACTCTCCCTACAGTATTCCCCCCCTTTATTTATTTTTGACACAGGAAAAAAATATATTTAATTAAGTTGGACAACAATATAGTCACTAAGTCTAAAATACTTAACATGGATCTCTCTTCGGGATCGTAATGATTCGTTTTGTTACCGAAACATGTAACCGAACACTGTTTAACCTATAGTATAAACACATAATAAACTATTTATCTAAAAGCACTTTGTTTTATTCAGCACTAATACACCACTGGTTGTTGGGATGACTGTACATTAGACGATGTATCGCTGCCTGCCGATTGCGTCATGTGTATCTGGGGGCACGCGTGCCCCCGCCAAGTCGAGCAAAAATAGCGGCACGGCAGTACCATCCTTTTCTCGAAGCAGTTCAGGCCATTTTCGACCCCTCTTTAACTTCGTTGTGGATAAAACTACAAGCCTGAATTTTCTGTAACCAAGCAGGCATTGTATAAACACTGTATAGGTATTTAAAATTTCATTCAAATTGAACCAGTAGTTTAAGAATTATAACTAGTCAAAGTTTCTTAATTTTGTCACTCACTCACTCACTCACTGACTTAACGATCATCAAAATGTTAAGGTACTTCTAGCAGACATAAGATAAGATAAGATTGCTTAAACATGGTAGGTACATACAGGTGATAACCAGGTATTTAGTTCACATGTTTAGCCAACAGTGGCATGCAAAAATTATTTATAATAAGTTAGGTATGTCGAAATGTATTTAATGTGAGTTATGTCAAAAATTAATTAATACAATGAAACTAAAAAAATATTAAAAAACGTTAAGAAATTGTTATAATTATACATAATCAATTTGGCATGTCAACAGATTAAAATAACAATATAAATAACATTCAAAATGACACCAACAGCCAATATCACCACAAATTAAAAGTACATCAAATCACAATAATGTCAATATAACAATTCTTGTACATTAAAATATTAATTAATTGAGGAACATGTCAGGACTAAAATAAAATAAAACTAATGAATACCATAAAAAAAGAAAAAAAAACCTTTGCTAATCCAGTTTGGACTCCATATATTCCTTAACTGAATAAAAACACTGCTATATTTGAATTTTTTTAATGGAAGGTCCTGAAATTGCCTGGGTATTTTATTAAAAATGCGAATAGCCATCGGGGAACAATTATTTTTGTACAGTTTCGTGTATATTCTGGGCAGCGATAGCTTATTAGGGTAACGAGTAGTGTACGCCCATGTCTCACTAGTCTTACTGAACAACCCAGGATGTGCCTTCACAAAGGTGCATACCTCTAATAATATGTACAATGATGGTACCGTCAAAAGTTTCATGTCTCTAAAAAGCGGTCTACAGGAAGAGAAGCGAGAAACATCGCAGATGCCACGGACACATTGCTTTTGTGCTATAAAAACTCGATTTATGTGTTTTGAATTTCCCCATATCAAAATTCCATATCTAAGTACTGAGCATACGTAACCGTGGTAGGCTTGAAGTGCAGTTTTTTTTTATTGGAGACTTTACACAAACGCCACAAAGCATAGGCAAAACTGTTCAACCTACTGCTGATCCTATCAATATGAGGTTTCCATGAGCATATGTCATGTACAAATGTACATGTGGACTTTTTTTGGAAAACGCTCACCATAACCTTTTCCCCGCCATTGAATTTGAAGTCAGTAACATGCAGTGTAAAATGCCCCTTCACTTGACGAGATAAAGTCTAAAATATTAAAAATGTTTCCAGATTTTGCAACAATTACAACATTTAATATAAGTAGCAATAACATTTTTAATTCAAACGGAGCTTATCAATTGTTTATTATTGGGAACGACTATAGTGATAATGAAACAATAACATACATTTAAATTGTTAAGGAGATTCACTAAACTAATATTATAATACATACATACATACAAACCGCTTCTTTCCCACAGGGGTAGGTAAATACTACATTGTTCCACTTGCTACGATCCTGACATCCTTCTTTTGCTTCATCCACTTTCATCAATCTCTTCATCTCGTCGGTTTCGGGTAGATACTCCTGACCTGACCTTTTTCCAAAACGTGTCCTATACTCTACGCTCTAGGCTCTACGTGACCAAACCAAGTAAGCATACTTTTTTCTATCCTAGTCACTATATCTGTGGCGCTGCATTGCGCAGCGCACAACACTAAAAGCTACGCCCCGCACTATGGCCTGCGGGGGAGGAGCGGAGCGGGGGCCGGCGCGAACGCCGCCCGCACCGCCAGTTGCTGAGACTACGCCTGCGCGCATCGCACGTTACCAAAATACTAACTCGCAACGCTACGCTTTTACTAACCAATTTATATCTCAACAATTCAACTCATTTCATTCAATTAATAATATCTCTTTAACTTGTAAATCTGTAACCTAAATTCATTTCTGCAATTAAACCTGTTAAACCTAATCTTCATTATTTAAATCAAATAACCTATAGGTAACGAACCCTATAGCTGGTGACCCGCGACGGTTCTTTGTTGCTTAAATTAATAATAAAGCTTAAATATTGTTGAGGTTGCTAATCACGCGACATTTAGTTTGTTACTGTTAGGTTTTATTTGTTATGAATTGTAATGAGAAAAAGAAAGCCGTGTGACACTTTTGATAGAACTGTTTTACCTTCAAGAATGTTAATGTGAATTTGTACCTAGGTAAAAGATATTGAATATATATTAAGAATGTGTTGACTGTTGTTTACTATTTCAATAGGTTAAGGGCCCAGGAAATCCAGGAATAAAGAATAATACAAATATTGTGATGGAATAAATATGTAAGTGACATCGAAAGAAAATTTTTCCGTGGGTGACATATCATAACAGCCTCTCAATACGAAAAGAACGTGTAAGTACACTTGACGTATTTTACATGTATATCGCCTGAAATAATATATTAATTTAAAGGTGATTTTTTCCTGAAACTACAAAATGGAACATTTTAAACCAAGAATTTTAAAACATGGCGATGACTATGGCATTTGGATGACAGAACTAAATTTATATTTGGAAGCTAATGATTTGAAAGAAATTTTAACAAAAAATGATGAAAAAGTTATAAACAGTAAGAATGATGCTAAAGTAAGATTATTAATTCTCAATTCAGTGGATAAATCTTTGACGTGCCATATTATATGTTGTGAGGATGCGAAGAGCATGATCAACAAATTGGATACCATTTTTCATCTTAATAAAGAAGCAGAAACCGCACGATTGTTTGAGAACTTTTATACGTTTAAATTTACACACGACATTGCTTCAAGCTTGAGTCAGCTGCAAAACATAGCTTATAAAATTAAAAATTTAGGAGAAAAGCTTCAAGATATTCAAATAATTGCGAAAATTCTTACCTCTTTACCTGAAGAGTATAATTATTTTAAGACAGCTTGGAATTCTACAACAATAACTGAAAAAACACTAGATAACTTAGTGTCTAGAATCCTGTCAGAACTGGCAATAAAGCCATCTTCTTCGGAAAACAATAAAGAAAATTCTGTACCAATTTATGCCAAAAATAACGAAGAAACCATACAGAATGCATTTCGTGTCAGAGAGAGAGAGTGTTTTCGGTGTGGAAAACCTGGCCATATAGCCAGATTTTGTAAAAATAACATAAATTACCAAAATTATCAAAACTATTCGAATAGAGACAGAAAATTCTGTGATTTTTGCAAACGGAATAATCACACTCAAGAAGAATGCTATTTTAAAAAGAAGAGGAATGCACAAGCCAATGGGGGATCTGATTTTAACATGAAGGAGGTAATTTTACCAGTTATAATAGACTCCGGTGCATCATGTCACATGATTAATAATAGTCAACTTTTGAAGAAAATCAGACCTATCGAAACAGAAATAGTCTGTGCAAACAATAACATTATGAAAGCTGAACTTGTTGGAGAATTTGAAACTGATACAGCATGTTTTAAAAGAGTTATGTATGTTCCAGACTTATCCAAGAATTTAATATCTGTCAATTCTATTACGAGCCAAAACGGACGGGTAGAATTTTATGAAGATGTTGCGGTTGTAACGAGTGGTAACAGAATAATATGTCGTGGCAAGAAAACCGCCTCGGGAATGTATGAAACAGAATTAAAGATCCAAGTCCCAGAATGCTCCCTACGTGCTGAAAATACGAATCCAGATAATTGGCATAGAAGACTGGGGCACATATCTGATACACAGAAGCTATCCAAACTTGTCTATGGCATCGATACAGATAAGAATATAGCTACTGGAACCTGCGAAGTCTGTGCGCGATCAAAACTTACACGTAGCCCATTCAAAGAAATTAGAACACGAGCAACAAAACCTTTAGAAATTGTTCACTCTGATTTATGCGGTCCAATTGATGTCCCCACTTGGGATGGCAATGTCTATTTTCTTACACTTTTAGATGATTACACTCATTTTGCGTATATTTATCTTATTAAACATAAGTCTGATGTTTCAGATAAAGTCATCGAGTACATCAATTTTGCAGAGAATCATTTCAATGCGAAAGTTAAAAAAGTTAGATGCGATAATGGAAAAGAATATGCAAACAACAAATTTATCACCTGGTGCAAAAATAAAGGAATTGAGATTGATTTCACTATTCCCTATAGTCCACAACTTAACGGGAAAGCAGAGCGTCTAAACAGAACACTTATGGAAAGGACTCGCGCCTTGCTCTTTGACTCAGGATTGCCACTAGATCTTTGGGGGGAAGCTTTGTATACAGCGACATACATTACAAATAGATGTTATACTACAGCACATAATGTTACTCCGGCAGAACTCTGGTACAAAAGAAAACCAAATTTATCATATTTGAGGACTTTTGGGTCAGTCGCATATTGTAAAATTAATCGTCACCTCGGCAAACTAAAATCAAGATGTGATGTTGGAATTTTAGTTGGGTATATAAATGTTGGATATAAGATTTGGGATCCAGAAAATAGAAGATGCTTTTATTCTAGAGATGTGGTTTTTGATGAAACTAAAGGAGCAAATAAAACAATAATGGGAGAAGTAAAAGAGAACCTTGAAAATTTTGAAAATGTTTTTAGATATAACACAAATGAAGGTAAAACAAATGAAAATGAAGTAATTGAAATAAGAAACAAAACAATAGTAAATGACAGTCAAGAAGAAGACATAATAATTGAAAATAGTAGAAATGATGAAGACTTTGAAGATGCATTTGAAGAAGTGACAGCAAATGAACAAAATATAACCGAGGAAAGAATTGAACAAAGAGTATTTGACGAAAATGAAAGGATGACAGTTAATGAAGAAGACATATTTGAAGATACGAGAGAAAGTATAGAAGAAGCAATTGAAAGTGAAGAAACTGAACAAAGAATTGATGTAAATAATGAGATGAATGAGAATATAGAAGAAGCAATTGAAGAGAATAAAAGAATACTGCCAGAAAGAAACAGAAGATTACCTACAAGATTTAATGATTATGAATTGGACTTACAATGTTATTGTAATAATATTACGTTTGAAGAAGCAGTGAAATGTGATGAGAAACAAGAATGGCTAAAAGCTATTGAAGAAGAGAAAAAGTCTCTCGAAGAAAATGAAACATGGGAGATAGTTGATGCCAAAGAAGTTGGAAAAAGGAAAGTTATTACCAGTAAATGGGTGTTTGCTAAAAAGGCTGACGGGAGACATAAAGCAAGATTAGTAGCTAGAGGATTTGAGCAAAAGTATTTGGTTGATTACGAAGAAACGTATAGTCCTGTGGTAAATACTACCAGTTTGAGAATTCTATTAGCATTGGCAGCTCAAAAGGGACAAAAATTGAGACAATTTTTTTATTTTTTTATTTATTTATTTATTTATAAAATATCTTACACAATATAACAGTGAGGTACTAAGGCATTGAGTAAGAGAGACAAGAAAAGAAAGATAAAACTAAAACACAAAAAAAATTACAATAATAACTAATTAATTACTTAATTAATTAAATGCATGACGACACACGTACATCCATCGCCTCACAGAAACGCAGACATTCAACGCACACACTTCTCCAGTCATCGGCAAACAAGTCACACTCTGGTGCTGATGCGAGGAGCGCACTAATATGGTGCAGCGCGCGAACCAGCGGCGACTGCTTGCGAGCCACGGTGCGGGCAGGAGGCACCGCCAGGAGATGACGGTGACGTGGCCTTAAATTGAATTTAGACGGGAGGGGAGCGTTCAGGCGGATTAGTTGCGCCCCCAGGTCGACACAGTCGGATTCCCCGCGGAGGACACCACAAGCCATAATCAAGAGCGCGTTGTTACGCCTTACCTCGAGAGAGTTAAAACCCAGTGCACCAAGCAGGAATTTAGTAGGGTACAAGAACGGATAGTAGCCGCAGATTTTTTTGTATAAAAACCTGAGAAACGCTTTTTGAATCTTCTCTAGAAGTAAGGCGTAAGTAGACTCGTGCGGGCTCCAGACCACGGACGCCGCTTCCAGCTTACTCCTTACCAGAGCAGTATATAACAGTTTAATAACTCCAGGATCAGAAAAATCACGCGCGTTACGTACCACAAAACCCAGCCTCTGGTAGCAATTGGCAGCGAGTGACTTCATATGTACATGAAAGTTGAGGCGCGGATCAAAAATTACACCCAAATCCCTAACCGAGTCCACGCGCTCTATAGGCTCGGCACCAAGGACATACGTGGCAAAAAAGGGACTCTGAGCACGGCTAAAAGTCATGACGAAGCATTTTGTTGTGTTGAAGAGAAGTTTGTTGTCAACACTCCATTGAAGCACCCGGTCAATGTCCTCCTGCAGCGCCGCACAGTCGGACTCCTGCTGAACACCATAGACAAGTTTGAGATCGTCGGCATACAGCAGGCATTTAGCGCACCTAGGAACCTCGGCTAAGTCGTTTACCATGACTCCAAAAAGTAACGGGCCCAATATAGAACCCTGGCTGACCCCAGATCTGGTGTGATAAGTCTCCGAGACAAAGCAGCCGTGTTGCACAAATTGCTGCCGATCGCGTAGGTAACTGGCGAAAAATTTAAGAAGCAAGGGAGAGAAGCCGATATCACACAACTTCTTAAGCAGGACATCATTGTCCACTCGGTCAAAGGCTTTCTTGAAGTCAAAATACAACACGTCAACCTGAATGCCCCTATCTAAGTGCTCAGAAACGGAGTCAACCAGGGTCAGCAGGTTGGTTTCAACCGAACGCCTCGACCTAAAACCATGCTGAGCTTCGCTGAGGTAGGGTTTGATTTGGGCCGAAATAAGCCTATTCAAGATTGTTTCGAATAGCTTGGCAACCGAAGAGAGAATGGCTATAGGACGGTGGTCTTCAACACTCGCTGCATTGTGAGACTTTGGAATCGGCCTCACACGCGTGGTCTTCCAACGGTCAGGATATACGCCGGTAGAAAGAGCCAAGTTAAAAATGTGAAGCAAGGGGCAACTCAGCCATTCTCTACAGCCCTTTAAGATGAACGCAGGGAAATTGTCTGGTCCAGGGGAACTTTGTGGTTTTAAATAACCCAAACATGTATCAAAATCGCTAATTGTGATTTCATCAATATGAACATAACGGCTATTACGTCCTGTCTCTTCAGAGATAACCTTCTTGTGACAGAGCCGAGGTGCATCGGGCAGGAACACACTTGAGAAAAAATCTGCAAAAGCTTGAGCCGCCCCGCCACCTTCGAACTCCGCCTCTCCGAACGTCACCCGCTGCAGAAAACCACCCTTCGACTTTAGACCATCTACATGCTGCCAGAAAGCACGAGGGTTCCGACCAATCTGGCTTTGAATACGATGAATGTAGGCGTCGTAAGCTTGTGATGACCACAATTTAATATCAGACCTTAGTCTGGAGAAATGCGCATACACTGCACGGTCACCTGTGCGTTTCCATTCACGATGAAGGGCAGCTTTACGAGCGATAGCTTTTATTAAGTCCGCCGTAAACCAGACTGGGTAACGTCGGCTGGATTTTGAAGGCCTAATTTTCTTCGGTACACAGATATCAAAAATATCATAAACAGTTCGGTAAAATAGCTCAACAGCAACGTTGACATTACGGCTCTCGAGAACTTCCTTCCACGATACTCCAGAAATTAACTCACGAAGGGAGTCATAATCCCCTTTAGGAAAGTTCCAATCGAGATCAGAGTCAACGTTGCTTGGATTCGTTCTCGACTGAGTACATGGGGTATCATGAAGTGGCACTATTATTTCAAGAGGGGGATGGTAGGCATCGCGATGCGGAACCAATCCATCATCTTCAACCTCAGACACCACCACAGAACGTTTGCATCCCCGCACCAGCACTACGTCAAGCACTCCTCCAAACTTATTCAACACACCATTCATCTCACTCAAATCACAAACATTGGTAAAATAACAATAATAGCTTAAAATACTAACAGACATGTACTTCGGGTTTAGATTTAGGTCACCCACAATTACAACAAGACCTTTGAGAGAGTCTATAATGGATTCCACTTTGTTGAAGAAACGCATGTACACATCATCGGAAACATTAGGAGGAATGTAAACAACGCACAAGTGAATTATGGTCCCTCCCACCGTGAAGGATGCCCACAGGTCCTCCCCGTCAGCGGTCTCCAGCTCCCTTCGCCGTCGCAGCGCTACACTGGGCCGCGCAGCGAGCAGCACTCCTCCTCCAAGGCGGCGGGTGGCGCGATCCCGACGTACCATATTCCAGCCACAACACAATAGTTCTGCATCCTCGACTGACTCAGTCAACCACGACTCAGTAACAGCAACAATATCGCACTCGAGGGAAGCCAGCTGCAATCTGAAGTGCTTGATTTTCGTATTCAGGCCTCTAACATTTTGGTAGGCTATGCTGAAGAATGGGCCAACAACGCGGTCAGAGGGTACACCAAGTGTGGGTTTATTGGGTTTGGTTCTGTTTGGCACTTTGTCTTCGAAAAAGCCACATCTTCACTCGTGCATTTTCGGGCCAGACATCCACGGACAAACACTTATCGAAGTAAATCGCAGGTACCCCCAATTTAAAAGATTTGTAGTCACCTTTTGACTTGAGTTCGTCTACAGTGCAAGTCCCATTTGGGCAGAGAACCCGCAAATAGTCCCGGACTTCGTCGGCACCTGACTCCATGTTCCACAAGTGAATATGTTTCCGAAATTCCACAGCCTTCAAAGTGGTAACCGCAGGACCCGCAGTGCAGCGCAAGGAAATTTGGCGTTTCTGCTTCCCACGCCTACCACCACCAACCGTTTTCCACTCCCCCTCTGCCGAGTTATTTGAATCTTCAGTATGTGGATTGCGGTCACAGTGACTGTAAGTGCTAGACGCCGTATCGCCAATTGGAGGCACATGTAAGGAATTCGTATTGCCCTGCCGGTCGCCATCGCCATGACTCTGTGTGTCACCAGATCTAGTAGTCTTATCAGGCTTTACGGTCGCATCCCGGGAAATACACACGGGGCACGACTGACGACGGGATACATCCACAAGCTCAAGCTCAGCCAGCCTTCCACTTAATGCCTCAACCTTTCCGGTACACTCCAAGAGTGTCGAATGGTAGCGCCCTATCGTAGACACAGCGTCGGCAAGTTGCTCGCTCAGGACACTAATCTGCTCGCGAAGCAGCTTAACTTCAAGATGAGACGAATCAGGCAACTCATCCTCCGAGTGTTGGGTGGTGAAAGCGGAAGGATTAGACCCGCTACCGGTGAGGATCCTCTGCGTGACATTCTTGACACTAATAGGGGTACCAACCGGAGTCTCACAGTTTCGACCGCCTTTTTTAGCCATACACGCACACTCAGGACACACCCAAGAAGCCTTCTCCTCGGCAGACAGGATCCTATTGTTGCACGCGTAATGATACAGTTTACTGCACGCTGAAACCATGCACTGCAAATACTCATCACCCAATAATAGCTTCATCTGGCAGGCACCACATGTCATCACACTGTTGTTTAGGTTTGCGCTCATCATACTGACTCTGCAACAGCGCCACAAATAAGCTAATAGCAATTGTGTAAGAAGCAAGAAAGCACAGCAGGTGTCGAGTCTCGGCGCAGGCGCTCGTAGCCAATGAACGAAGCGATAAGCGTAGCAGGCGTAGCAGTGTCGCGTAGCAGCTACGTAGCACTCACGGCGCAGCAGATGGAGCGGGGCGAGTAGTAGGCGCGCGTATAGCTTCGGTGAATTTCGACACCGTAGCTCATTCACTTCGTGGTCCAGCGGTACGTACGGTGGTCTGTGCTTCGGCGAACCCCGGATCGAATCCCACGAAGAAGCAAAAAGTTGTGAATGGAGTTACACAGGCGAAACCAAGGACAACACTCTGTCCCTCTCAACGACAGCCCACTGGGAGGAGTCCGCACATTAAATCACTTCAGGAGTAACAGAGATTTTAAAACAATAACCAACAGCCAATCACGAATTTCGCAAGAAATAATTAAACTGTAAGTCAGACTTTAGCAAAAAATACGATCACACGCAGTGGATGCGAGCGACAGACTTGATATAAAAACAGCTTTTCTATATGGTTCGTTGAATGAAACAATCTACATGCATATTCCAAAAGGTTATCCTGAGTTAAAGGGCAAAGTCTGCAAGTTAAAGAAAAGTTTATATGGTCTGAAACAGGCACCGTTAATGTGGAATATACGGTTTACTGAGTTTTTGAAGACGTTGGGTTTTAAACAGCTAAAACTAGATTCCTGCATTTTTGTTTCAGGTTCAACTTTGTTAGCTATATATGTTGATGACGGATTGCTAATTGGGGAAAGCTATGACATTTTGGATAAAATACTAAAGAATATTCAAAAGGAATTTCAAATGCGAGTTTGCGATAGTGTGTCTAATTATGTGGGGCTTGATATTGATATTAATTTTGAACAAGAGTCTATAAAAATAAGCCAAAAGTCATATATTAAGAAAGTTTTACAAAAATTTAAAATGTCCGATTGTAGACAATGTTCAGTGCCAAACATTTTAACTGAGTCTCATCCAAAAAGGGGTGAAGAAGATGGTTTGGATGAATATAGAGAAATAGTAGGGTCTTTAATGTATTTGGCAGTAAAATCTAGACCAGATATTGCCTTCTCAGTGGGTTATTGCAGTAGACATCAATCAGACTCAAATATAAATGATCTGAATAATTCTAAAACCGTTTTGCGCTATTTGAAGGGAACAATGGACTTGGGTATTGAATTTGGTAAGGGTGATTTTAAAATTGAAACTTTTTGTGATGCAGATTTCGCAGGTGACCCAGATACAAGAAAGAGCACTACAGGCTATATCATCATGTTTGGAGGAGCGCCTATAAGCTGGAGTTCACGGAAGCAACCAATTGTAGCACTTTCAAGTACGGAAGCAGAATATATTGCTGCTGCGGAGTGTTGCAGAGAACTAATTTACATCAAAAGCCTAATTAAAGAGATTACTGGTCGTGATCCTGAAGCGAGTTTGTGCATAGATAATCAATCTGCAATTTGGTTGATGAAGAAGGGAATTGTCAACAAACGCAGCAAACATATCGACGTTCGGTATTATTACCTAAAGGAGAAGATAGAAGAAAATGCATTAATAATTAAATTCTGTCCCACAGATCAACAGACAGCAGATATTATGACCAAATGCTTGCCTGCTGTAAAATTTCAAAGGTTTCGTGACAGGATGCTCACATAGACTCCATCATAATATTTGGTGAGGTGCACATACTTTTTGTAGAAGTGATAGTTGTGAAAGACACTATATTTGTGTAAAAGTGTAGTAGCGTAGTTGATGTTATGTGGACTATGAACTTAGAAATTAGGATTAGTATTAAGTGTGTTTCGGACTCTACGTTTAAATTTGACATAGGCACATAGGTACAGGAAAAAAAGGGGTGATGTTTTTAAATATTTTTAAGGGGTGGTTTAAAACTTTTATCTACAGGGTGTTGAATTTTACGTCGCGTAATTAAAGGGGTGTGTTGAGGTTGCTAATCACGCGACATTTAGTTTGTTACTGGTAGGTTTTATTTGTTATGAATTGTAATGAGAAAAAGAAAGCCGTGTGACACTTTTGATAGAACTGTTTTACCTTCAAGAATGTTAATGTGAATTTGTACCTAGATAAAAGATATTGAATATATATTAAGAATGTGTTGACTGTTGTTTACTATTTCAATAAATATAAATTAAATAATACACGCGCCGCGGCAAGATGTCCGATCAAGAAGGAGAGGCGAAAACACCACCTCCGCCGCCACGTGGCTCCCAAGAAGATGCCGCCAGCGCCGAAAGAGGCGGCATGGCCGTCGACCGTGTGGCCGTTCGTTTGCCACCCTTTTGGCCCGAAGACGCAGAAGTGTGGTTCGCACAAGTAGAAGCCCAGTTCGCCATAGCAGGCATAAAATGTGATTCTACAAAATACTTTCAAGTCATCCGCGAGTTAGATCACAAAACGGCGCGCGAAGTTCGCGACATATTGACAAACCCGCCGCCATTAGACAAATACTTAAAACTTAAAAACGAGCTAATCAATCGACTCTCCATTTCAAACGAAAATAGGCAACGGCAGCTTCTAACACACGAAGAATTAGGCGACCGACGGCCATCGCAATTTTACCGGCACCTTAAAGGCCTAGCGAAAGATAGCGTGAGTGAGGATTTTTTAAGAACCATGTGGTCGAGCCGCTTGCCGACGCACGTCCAGGCGATCATCGCGTCGCAGAAGTCCGCGACGCTCGAGGATTTAGCTACCTTGGCCGACCAGATAATGGATGTGGCACCCGCCCCACCTCAGGTAGCCAGCGCGAGCGCAAACGCCGCTGCTCCGCAACTAGACGTCATGTTCCAGAAACTAGAAGCATTATCTCTACAGATCGCGCAATTAACTGCAGCAGGTAGCGAGCGACGTTCCCGTTTCAACAGCAGGTCGAGGTCGCGCAACCGGTCGAAGTCACGCGGTCGGAGCCAGGTCACTAAACCAGGTATGTGTTGGTATCACAGTAATTATGAGGATGATGCTAAGAAATGCGTGCCGCCTTGCAACTATAAGGCGGAAAACTGACGCGACAGTCCATAGAAGCGACTACTGGCTGTCGCACTGCTACAAGTCGCTTATTTATAACCGATAAAGTCAGTAAAATACAATATCTTATAGACACAGGTTCCGACCTATGCGTGCTGCCACGTAAATTCAAATTTAATTCAAAAGCACCTGATACTTACACATTAACTGCTGCCAATGGATCTGTAATACATACCTATGGACTTCTTATGCAACAACTGAACCTGGGATTAAGGAGGAATTTCACCTGGAATTTTGTTGTCGCAGATGTGGACAAACCTATTATCGGTGCTGATTTCCTTGTTCATTACGGACTACTTATTGATTGCAGAAACAGAAAGCTTGTCGACAGCCTTACTTCATTATCATCTCCTGGGACGCTCCAGCAATGTGAACAGGCAAGCATCAAAGCAATTTCCGGCAATAGTGAGTACCACAATTTATTAAAACAGTACCCCGGTTTGTTGAAGCCATCTGGAATACAGCAGGAAGTCAAACACTCCACTGTTCACTATATCAGAACGACTCCTGGCCCACCTGCCTTCTGCAGGCCAAGAAGATTAGCTCCAGACCGACTAAAAATTGCAAAACAACAGTTCGAAGAAATGCAACATGAGGGTGTTGCGCGTCGATCTGATTCTCCATGGGCCTCTGCTCTTCACCTGGTCCCGAAGCAAGGAAATGGCTGGCGGCCATGCGGGGATTACCGCGCGCTTAATGCCCGCACAATCCCTGATAGGTATCCCGTCCGTCACATAGAAGATTATTCACATCGCCTGGCTGGTTGTAAAATATTTACTAAAATTGATTTAGTTAAGGCCTACCATCAAATACCTGTATATGAGAATGACATTTGCAAGACTGCTATTACTACACCTTTTGGGATGTTTGAATTCCCCTTCATGTCATTCGGACTAAGGAATGCAGCCCAGACTTTCCAGAGATTTCTAGATGAGGTGCTGCGAGGCCTGGATTTTGTTTTTTCCTATATTGATGATGTCCTCATTTTCTCTCACAATCACCAGGAACACATGGAACACCTGCAACAAGTCTTCAACAGATTCCAGGACTACGGGATCCTCATCAACGAATCGAAGTGCTCATTTGGACAACAGGAGGTCAGCTTCCTCGGTTTCATCATCTCAGCAGACGGTACTCGACCTATGGATGACAAGGTACAGACAATATTAGATTTCCCTGCACCCAAGACTGTTGGTGGTCTCCGTCGATTTCTTGGGATGCTGAATTTTTACCGAAGATTCGTCCCTCATGCTGCTGATAACCAGGCTCCTCTCAACAACATGCTGGCTGGCCCTAAGATTAAAAGCTCAACTGAACTTACCTGGAACCCAGAACAGCTGGTAGCTTTTCAAAACTGTAAGTCCAGTCTGGCGCACTCCACATTACTAGCTCATCCAGAAATAGATGCACCGCTGGCTCTTGTTACTGACGCGTCGAGCACAGCCTTGGGCGCGGTGCTGCAACAACTAGTACAAGATAAATGGCAACCCCTAGCTTTTTTCTCCAAGAAAATGTCACGGACGCAGCAACAATACAGCGCCTATGATCGAGAGTTGCTTGCAATATATGAAAGTGTGAGGCATTTTAGGTATATGGTTGAAGGCAGACATTTTGTGATTTATACTGATCACAAGCCAATCATATTCGCATTCCAACAAAAGGATAGAAAATGTTCCCCGAGACAATTTAATTATTTGGATTTTATTTCGCAGTTTACAACTGACCTGCGCCACATCTCAGGGAAAGACAACATCACTGCCGACACGCTCTCCCGCATTGAGGCCTTCTCCGTGCCACCAGACTTCGAGGCCCTGGCTGAAGCTCAACAGAGAGATGCTGAGCTGCAGGAACTCATCGCCACCCCGTCTACATCATTACGGTTGGACAAAATACCTGTGCCAGGTACCAATGTTTATTTATATTGTGATGTATCTCAGACGAAACCTCGTCCTTTTGTCGTGCAAGAGCATCGAAGAAGGATTTTCAATGCAGTGCATGGTTTGAGTCACCCAGGAACAAAATCAACTACTAAGCTGGTCACTGATCGATTTGTTTGGCCCTCTGTACGGAAAGATTGCCGTCTTTGGACACAAATGTGTGACCAGTGTCAACGTTCAAAAGTACAGCGGCATTACTTCTTCTCCACTGGAAAGGTTCAATATGCCAGGAGAAAGATTTAGTCATGTGCACATTGACCTAGTAGGTCCGCTGCCACCATCATGTGAATACAGATATTGTTTTACAGCAGTAGATAGATTTACCCGTTGGCCAGAAGTAAAACCTCTCAAAGACATCTCAGCTGAATCAGTAGCTAATGCTTTATTGGAAACATGGATTTCACGCTTTGGTTGTCCACAGACTATTACAACCGACCAGGGAAGTCAGTTCACTTCACAACTCTTCAAAACATTGACAGATCTCTGCGGCATCCGGCTGAGACACACCACTGCATATCACCCGGCAGCTAACGGCATGGTGGAGCGCCTGCACCGCACGCTGAAAGGAGCCATCATGGCCCACAACGACACCCGCTGGACAGATGTGCTGCCACTCGTGCTGCTCGGACTACGCAGCGCATGGAAGGAGGACTTGAGATGCTCCGCTGCAGAGATGGTGTATGGTGAGCCCTTACGAATACCGGGTGAGTTCTTTCAAACCAATAACTCTAACACGCTGCAGCCGACGGAATTTGTCCGACAACTAAGAGAGCATATGTCTAAAGTAAAACCAGTGCCTGCCTCTAGTCATTGCACTAAGTCAGTTTTTGTGCACAAGGATCTCAAAACTTGCACCCACATTTATCTTCGCAAAGATGCACTCAGAGGGGCGCTGCAACCGCCCTATACTGGCCCACATCGTGTTCTCAGCAGAACAGACAAGACCGTCACTGTTGAGTTACCCAGAGGACCAGTGACCGTCTCAATAGATCGTGTCAAACCATCCTACTCTCAGAACGACACAGTTCCAACCTATCCTTTCTCTTCCCAGACTGACACAGCTATCTCTACTAACTACCACAGCCTACCTACACCTGCACCTCCCGTTTCAGCTCCACTACCTGTATTATTTAGTATTAAATAAAAGTGTTGTTGGTCTTCGAAGGTTTATTTAACAGGGTTTATGTATTAGGTACAAAGATACGTCTAGCCTTAATCTAGTTAGAAAAGGAAGGGGCGGCCATCATCGGCAGTGTTACCAACATATAGTTTTTAATATTCTTTTTTTTTAAGTTACGTTCCATTACATCATCCCCTTTTACTAAAATTATCCAATGCTAAACAGAATTAAACATTGTTACATTCTACAAAATTAAATTATAAACATATTAACTTTCTGTTACAGAAACAAACAAAATTAAACTCTTTACTTTTCCTCCCCTCCTAAGGAAAAATAATTTTAAACAATTTAAAATATTCTACATAAGTAAACAGCATTAAAGCTACCCATTCAGCCAGCAGTAAGTGAGCCAGAGAGCAAGCCTATCTGTGAGATCACCAAGTCATGCTGCTGGTCTAATATAGAAAGAGGTTCTTTCATACATAACATTATCCTTATCTAATAAGTTATAGGATCTATGCCCATTATATTTAACAATTTTAGCTTCCCGCCAAACATTTTTATGATCATTTTTTTTTAAACCAAACATTTTCTTCCAAACAAAATTCTTTTTTATATCTAGCAGTTTTATTATAATTTACAACATTCCGGTTAGCAGTCTTCTCAAATTGACTATGTACATTAACATTAATTTTAGGTTTTAAATACTGATAAGGAACTAACAACTTTGTTCTTAAATTTCTATTCATTATAAGCTGGGCTGGAGAAAAATTAGTACCAGATACTGGCGACGACCTGTATTGTAGGAGTGCTAATCTATAATCAGTCTTATCTTCATTGCATTTAGTTAGTATTTTCTTACAAATTTGGACATATCGTTCAGACATTCCATTGGACTGAGGATATCTAGGGCTTGAAAATGTAAACTTAAATCCAAAGTCAGAGGCAAATTTTTTACATTCTTTAGAGTCAAAAGGTACATGATCTGAAACTATTTCTTGTGGTATTCCGTGTTGTTTTTCGGTTCGTCCGACATCATTAGTTGTAGTTAATTTTAATTTTCTTCTTAATTTAATAAGCACACCTATAATGGCGGCATGTGAATATGAATGAGGTTACCGGTGGTTGGTTACCTGGAATTAATCCGTTTTCATCTTGCGTAATTGTTCTTCTCCGACTGCGCCATGTATTATTTAGTATTAAATAAAAGTGTTGTTGGTCTTCGAAGGTTTATTTAACAGGTTTTATGTATTAGGTACAAAGATACGTCTAGCCTTAATCTAGTTAGAAAAGGAAGGGGCGGCCATCATCGGCAGTGTTACCAACATATAGTTTTTAATATTCTTTTTTTTTTAAGTTACGTTCCATTACACTACCTACTTCAACTCCTGCTCCTGCTCCGGTCAAAACCACCAGCTCTGGCCGGCGAGTAAGATTTCCCATCTGTTTTTCACCAGAACGCTGATTCTCCCAAGGGGGTGGTGTGGCGCTGCATTGCGCAGCGCACAACACTAAAAGCTACGCCCCGCACTATGGCCTGCGGGGGAGGAGCGGAGCGGGGGCCGGCGCGAACGCCGCCCGCACCGCCAGTTGCTGAGACTACGCCTGCGCGCATCGCACGTTACCAAAATACTAACTCGCAACGCTACGCTTTTACTAACCAATTTATATCTCAACAATTCAACTCATTTCATTCAATTAATAATATCTCTTTAACTTGTAAATCTGTAACCTAAATTCATTTCTGCAATTAAACCTGTTAAACCTAATCTTCATTATTTAAATCAAATAACCTATAGGTAACGAACCCTATATATCCTCTTTCACACCCGCACGTTCCCTTATCACGCTATTTCTTATTTCTATCCTTCAGTGATACACCTTCCATATTTCTAATACTATTGTTAGGTTCCATTAATGTGCAAGCTGGAATAACATTACCTCAAATAATCGTTATGCCTGCTTGCAACACTTGCTGATTGGGTTTTGGCGGCAAAGCCGATATACTTTTGACAGTCGCGAGCTTGGGGGGATTCCGGAATGGGGATGATGATGGGAGGTTTACTTTAGAGATAAGAAAACGAATATTAGGATTAAGAGTACTAGAGTATGGTATTGTATGGTTGCCCTAGAGAAGGAATATAGTAATGTAAACAGGTGAGTGTGTTTTATTATACTATTATAATAAATAATATTAGGTATTAGCTTACGGGCTGGGCTAAGAGGGGAATAGATTTTTTTCTTTTTGGAAGGGGGGCGCGTAGTGAATAAGTTTGGGAACCCCTGGTTTGGGTACTTGTAAGAAGTAAAACTAAAAAAGTCTTAATTTGTATGAATTATATTCCGATATGATATTATCCAATACACGGAGGAGGCCTATGCCATGAGGCACGCCGAATTACGCGACAATTTAATAATAAAAACAACAACAACAACAAAAATGAAATTGTAGCGAATTCGGAATAAAAAGGCTATATTATATTATTATTATATGATATTATGTAAGGTACTTATCGGACGAATCGTGCATGGCATTCTAAATCTGATCTCCAAAATCAATATTTTGTAAACCGAACAATTTTTTCACCTGTGTAATGTCACTACGTCGACATTGGCGAAATTCACCTTACTAAAGTGGCTAAAATAAAGCAAGTGTGAAACCAGTAAATAAAACGAAAGCTGAATTTTTAGTCTAGGATTCGTTGTTTGGTAGGTATTCGCGTTTGAACGGTAGAAGGAAAACTTTGGGCAAGACATATTATCGCGAGAAGGGTTCAAGGGTTTTAGTTGTTGGTTATCTCTGAACGTTTATTGTTGTCACTTATTTAATATAACCTAACACTGCACTGCATGAATCTTGTTATTTAAATTTTGATATAAAGTAAACCTGACCTTAAATTATTTTGTTTAACGCAAACCGAAGAACTCTTTTATTACACTATAAGTTATCAGTTAAGTACCTACTCAATAACTTCGACACAATTAACTGTGCCACTTAAATGCATTCACGTGCTTTTTATTTAGTAGTAATAGAAATTATTATTTGTTGTGTGTTAACTACTTTTGGACATGACTTCTATGTCGGCCATGAATTTGGCGCCAGAATGTCATACACTGAAGTAAAGAAACAAGGATTTATATTCATCAAGAGACGCGAGACCGTCGAATTCAATTTTCCTGAAGGTACGAATTGCGAAGATATTTCACAGCACAAAAATGGAAACGCAGCCATTACAGAAGGAGGATTATATTCAAATCATTTGAAGATTGAGTTGGAAAGTGAAACTGGTGCCAGCCTAAGATACATTATCGAAATTTATACTTCCAAATTTCCATTTGACCCTTTGAAACCTGCATAAAGGAATCACTGGAATAACGATTATAACTTTTAACGTTAGGAAATTACAGTTATATTATTAAAATAATAAAATACGTAAAGCATTTTCCTTTTGGGAAATAACATTTTTTGTAAAAACGCCTTTTATTTTGACAGTTCACTAGATTTTGCGAACGCAGCTTTAAGTCCGTTTTCAATAGCGGAAATACTTTAATTCTAATTTAGTTTGTCAGCTGAGTGTTTTCAACCAATAGCGTGCAGGCAACACGAACATCAGCTATCAAACAAAATCAAAACTGTCATTTGAAATGTCAAACAGCATTGAACTGAAACTGGTTTCTTGGAAGTAATTTCGCTTATAATTTCAAGTAATACTAAAGTAACTACGTTATAAAAATGACGGAAAATGGCCTCGACGATGCGTAAGAAAATTCAAGTGTCGTTTGTGATCCGCGACGAGGAAGAGCGTCGTCATAAAAATGGCGTTAGTTCTTTGCAGTTGGACCCTATACAGGGCAGACTTTACTCTGCAGGCCGAGATGGAATTATCAGGGTTTGGAACACAGCTACGGGGGTACAGGACCGGTACATACAGAGCATGGAGCACCATACAGACTGGGTGAACGACATAGTGCTCTGCTGCGGCGGTAAGAATCTAATCAGTGCCTCTTCAGACACGACTGTCAAAGTATGGAATGCGCCGAAAGGATTTTGCATGTCGACTTTACGCACTCACAAGGACTACGTACGCACTTTAGCGTACGCGAAAGATAAGGAACAAGTAGCTAGCGCCGGCCTGGACCGCGCGATATTCCTGTGGGATGTAAACACTCTGACCGCTCTAACAGCCAGTAACAACACAGTGACAACTTCTAGTCTCGTTGGCAATAAGGAGTCTATTTACAGTCTCGCCATGAACCCCCCAGGCACTGTACTAGTCAGTGGATCTACGGAGAAAGTACTCAGAGTATGGGATCCTAGGAACTGCGCGAGGCTTATGAAGCTGAAAGGGCACTCTGATAACGTTAAAGCATTAGTTGTTAGCAGAGATGGGCAACAGAGTGTGTCAGGGAGCTCCGATGGCACTATAAAACTATGGTCACTTGGGCAACAACGGTGTGTGTCAACTATACGAGTACACACTGAAGCAGTTTGGGCATTACTAGCTACAGAAAACTTCACACACATAATCTCGGGTGGCCGAGACAAACTAGTCATTATAACAGAGTTACGGAACCCTGACAACTCCATAATCATATGTGAAGAATCGGCTCCGATATTAAAATTATGCTTCACAGCAGATCAGCAAGGTGTGTGGGTGTCTACGTCGGAATCCGATATTCGATGCTGGAAACTACCACCGGTAAACAACCTAAATTCTGACACATACAATCAAAACAACTATAATACTAACAATGTATATCAGACGCAACCAATCACAAACATTCCTGGGGGACCAGCGATAAGGCACTACAAAGTATTAAACGATAAACGCCACATACTGACAAAAGACACAGCCAATAACGTAGCACTCTATGATGTCTTAAAAGCATCTAAACTTGAAGATTTTGGTGCTGTCGATTTCGAGGAAGAAGTAAAGAAACGGTTGAAGGAGGTTTATGTTCCAAATTGGTTTAATGTTGATTTGAAAACTGGTATGCTAACAATACATTTGGGACAGGATGAAACGGATTGTCTGAGTGCATGGGTGAGTGCCAAGGAGGCAGGATTGACGACTGAAGTTGACCAGAAGGTTAACTTTGGTGCATTGCTGCTGCAAGCGTTGCTAGAGCTCTGGAATCATCCCAGTCGTGTCAGTGATTCTGGACAAAAGGTTGTTGGAAACAATTTCTTCAGTGTGCCGCTCCACACTCCACTGATTTTCAGCGAAGTTGGTGGAAGGACGCTCTACAGGTTACAGGTAAGTTTAAAAACTATTTGAGTGACTCATCATCATCATCTCCAGCCTATGTACGTCCCACTGCTGGGCACAGGCCTTGTCCAATGAGAGGGCTTGGGCTACAGTTCTCACACGGACCACACGGACCCAGTGCGGATTCACACACACACACTGGGATTCATAACTCAAAAAAAGTTGTTTACTGAGCAATATGTACTGTCTGTTATTCCTTTCCACCAATGATCTATTTCCACTATGCACTTATTATGTTGCCAGTAAGAAGTAAGAATTAGGTTATTTTTTTTTATTTTTCAAGTATCCTCAAGGAAGGAAATCCATTAAACCAAAATTCCACTTTGCCAATGATTAGTAATTATGATTATGCTTGTCTTATGATTATGACACCACACAATACATATAGGCGCAGTGTCAGCCCATTACAACTAACTATAGACCGACCGCTTAAATGAGAGCTCATTCGCGCGGCACAGGGGCGCAAGGTAGGACGATAAAGGGGCGGTCCCCGGAGAGGTGCGGGCGGGTAGTGCGCCTGCCGCCCGAACCTCTCTCGGCCCCCTTTGTCGTCCCACCCTGCGCTCTTGTACCGCGAAATTCATTCAATTCATCATCATTCAACAGAACTTGCTTGCCATAGTTCAAACCCTAAAGGGGTTGATCAACTTTTTCTTGTCACCCGTTACTATGGTTACATTGGGTCACTCTTTAAACCTTATGGTTCATCTCCAGCCTATATACGTACGGATAGACAGACAGACGGACAGTGGAGTCTTAGTAATGGGGACCCGTTTTTACCATTTGGGTGCGGAATCCAAAAAAGAAAATAATTTCAGGTAGGAGATGCTGGTGGTGAGACTGAAGGCAACCTGCTGACGGAGACAGTCCCGGCGTGGGTCGTGGACGTGGCCATCGAGATGGCGGCTCCCAAGCTGAACAAGCTGCCTTTCTACCTGCTGCCACACGCCAGCTGCACCACCAA
The DNA here is from genome assembly GCA_949127965.1 of Pandemis corylana. NCBI lineage: Eukaryota > Metazoa > Arthropoda > Insecta > Lepidoptera > Tortricidae > Pandemis > Pandemis corylana. The sequence continues at coordinate 8,090,905 of OX421873.1, forward strand.
ACAGGATCGACAGAAAAAGGTAGGAAAATATCCATAGAAAAATACAGAATAGGCTAGTTTCTTAGTTTTATGGGAATCCTATCCATTGTATTCATAATATTTTATCAAACCATTACAGCAACTTTAGTACCTGAAGATCTAAAAGATTTTGCAATTTATTATTATTATATAAAAGTATTGAATCAAAAAAACCTACATATAATAAAATATCGATAAAATGTCAATAAAATGCGCGTGAGTCATGTGTAAAAATGATCTTTTTAAATTGTGTTTGATGATAAATGTTGGCGACTAGGATAGTGACACCGACTGCCGCGAGTCTGCGTTTAGTATGTTATATTATAATTGCGAAAGTTTGTGAGTATGTATGGATGGTTGTTAGTCTTTCACGTCAAAATATTCAGACAAATCAAGATAAAATTTGGCACAGAGATAGGATAGTCTAGTAACACTTGGCTACTTTATATCCCGGAAAATTGCGTAACTTCTGCGGAACAGGGATAATGAAATTCCAGACGGAGTCGCGGGCAACAGCTCTTTTTGGTACATGTAATATATGAAAGCTGAACGGTTTGTTTCGCTTCGCAAAAATCATGTAACTATGACAGAATTATTCCCCTTTAAAAGTTCTAAAAAAAGTCCGCGACAACATTATAAAAATAAGCTAGACAAAATACTAAATCCACGCGGACGAAGTTGCAAGCAAGCAAAGCATCAGTTTTTATTTACACAATGAATTAATGTGGCATCCATTTTGTTTTCAGGACCGTCTGGTGGCGAACGACTTTATCCAGTGCCGCAAGGTGGCCGAGCACGTGGTGGAGAAGATAGTGGGCGCCGGCGACGGCAGCCCGCGGGCGGAGCCCGACCCTGACGAGAGGGTGGAGCTGCTCTGCGGGGAGAAGGTCAGTGACCCTACCTGTACTCATCGCGCTAATTAAATCCAAAAAGTTACCAAAGATGGCCGAATATCACCCTCACAAATGTCACAAACATCGATCGATTACCTCTTGCCCCACCCCTTTTGGTTCCTTAATGCACTTTATGAGTTCCCATGCTCGCATGCTGGTCTGGGAGCAAAGAAAACATGGAATAGTTGCTTCGCTTCCCGCGCAGATGGTAAAAGCCCATCGAGCGAATGAGCGGAAAACCTTAGGGATCAATCATGTTATAGGCGATGCCACTAGCAACCCATCGCTATTTTGATTCATCCCACCTGTATGCCCCCAATCATGCTAAACGTGACTTTTAGTTCTTGTTACCCCTAGATAAAGACGGGATTTATGTTTGTGTGTTGAAGTTGAATTTTCTAGCTTCTCATGAATTATTAATTATTAACGCATCTTGCATTCCAGGTACTCGACCCCAACATGGACCTACGGACCGTCCGACATTTCATACATAAGTCTAATATGGAATTCACGTTGCACTATAGAGTTCTTAAACAGTGAAGGATTATTATAATAGACTATGAACAAATACTTATATGTAAGAGCCAACCTTAGAAATAACTCCGAGGGGCTTCCGAAATCGGAAGTTCGTATTATTACGTCCCTCTCGCACTCAGGTATTGACTATTGGTGTGAGCGGAACGACAAAACAAATTTCCAATTTCGGAGGCCTAATACGTTTACTTCGAGAGCCAGGGTTAAAGTGAGGTGCGGGGGGAAAGGAAATGTGATACATCCCCACAAATTTTGTAAATGCGAAAGTAATTCTGTCTGTTACGCTTTTACGTCTAAACCTCTTCTTCTTCTTGAGGTGACATGTACCGGAGGTCGGCTATCATCAGTGCTATCTTTAATGTCGACACAGCAGCTCGGAACCGTGAGGTTGTGCTTAGGTTGAACCATGTCCGTAGATTCTTAAGCCACGAAGTACGCCTTCCGGGTCGCTTTCCCTGGATCCCTAAACCACTGAACCGATTTTAATGAACTTTGGTACAGGGATAGTTTCAGTCCCGGAAAATCGCAGTTGCCGCGTGCACAGACGGAGTTGCGGGCAACAGCTAGCTAGTGTATTTAGTGGCATAGTGGGCGCACACAATCGCATACAATCCAGTTCTGGTGCGCATTGGCATGGATGAAACGGTCAATATTATCGTGTTATCCATGCATATCGCGATCCATGTCACAAAATATTGATGCGTATCGCAGTGAATCCATGATTCTGTATTGACATAATGTCGCTATAATATTGATCGGGAGGGCCTGCGAGTTGCCCCACTGCGCAGTTGCCCTGGCTATACGGCCTTGTTAGCTTACTGTTTGTTTTCAATACGCTGTGACAATAATGACAGCAGATGTTTATTGGTTTGATCTCTCCGCGTCGCACTTTGTTTTTTACGCCTACAGTGCAATACTTTAATTATTGTAAAATATGATCGTTTATCTAAATCTGACCATGCGTAACTTGACGCTTGCTTTTTTTCTAGTGTTGCAAGGCTTAGAAAGAATTCGACTTAAAAAAAGAACAATCATGATATTTATCTTCGCGTATATGATTCCAATATAGATAAAAATAAAAACCTATTAAAAATACCTATTGTCAATTTGATATATTTTCAATATTTACATACCTGAGTGTAGTTATCATTTTAAATTTACTTCAATTTCAAAACGCAACTTAGGTAAGGTTGGCTCAAAATTTTGGAAATATATACATCCAATCTATACTTGGATATTGTGCCAGTTTGTATACTATCGCAATTTCAATCTATGGTCGTCAATGCCATGGCATACGAATTTCTATACTTTACTAAACTGTCTATGTGACCTTTCTTGCCTATAGGTATTGCTTTTAGCGTATTCCAACGCCACATTATTTAAAAAAAACGGTAAAAACAATCTAACCTAACTACCCCCAGTTTAAGGTTATTAATTAACCATTGTTGCCCAAGATGCACCGGGTGCTACTTTGACGATTTTGTCGTATATTTGACAGATAACTGATGAAATATATGTCAAAATCGTCGATTGTGGTTATTATTATTTGTAATATTGTTACTGCGCTCCCACACTGTCTGAAGTGTCAAGAGGTCACGTGACTCGAGACAGTGTGGAACCGTCATTAAAGTAAATTGATGCAACTTACATTGATAATTATGCTTTTGTATTTGCGATGGTTGGTGTCCCAAACCGCTTGTGTTGCTATAGTCGTCTACTATCGTTTGTCTGTTCGAATAATTTACATGCGTGGCATCAATGTACAGCTATCTCGTTTTGTCATTGATGTTGAAAAGAGACGTCTGTATCTGTGGTAGCCAGCCATGCAATTTTTTTTACTGCGCGATCAGGAGACTTAAGTCAGGCGAGCTTGATGCCAGTGGTCCGTTTTTCGAAGCTCTCTACCAGTTACTATTTTCAAGTCTAAACTAGCAACACTGGCCCAATCAACCAATCAGTGGCTGGGATATGACCAGTGTTGCTAGTGTTAAAAAATAGTGTGTAGTAGACTTGTAAAATTGTAACTTGTAGCGTCAAAAAACGGGTCAAACTTGGTGCAAATTATAAAAATTCAAAACTGTAGTTTTGAGGAACCTAACAAGATTTAGGGGAAATGCGAAGAACTGTCTGAAATTCCGAAGTAGCATTTAGTTTTATTCCAATTTATAATTTCATTGAGGCATTTTTCTTGTGAAATTTTCTACTCAAATCGTTCGTGTAGCTAGGTTGAAATGGTTTTTACTAAAGTAAGAGTATAAACAAAATATAACTTTGAAATAACAATTTTATTGTTAGTTTCAAAAAGTCACAATGTTTTAAGTTACTTGTGTACATGAAATGGAGTACCATTTTATTTCTCTTGTGTTATCTACTGTGGTTTCTTGCGTATGTTAGCTTTATATTTTTCGTACCGATAGCGATGTATATTATAATTACATTTCATGGACTGTCGCTACAGAGATACATCTGTCTTTTCCTAATGCCGTTTCTGAAAGAGACGGCTGTATTTTTGAAGAGGCCGTCTATGCAGTTTGAGTAAACGATATGTTTCGTCCAGTAACGAAGGTTGGGCTTAAGTTATGTTTTGTATCCTTTATTTACAAGAACTTCATTGTATAAGATAAGGACAAAACAATTTAGATGGTTATCTTGATCATGAATCGACTCTGCGAAAGACTTGATGTAAATTTGCTTATAATTTTAGATATCTGACTCGCTTCATCGATTGTATAGCATGAAAAGACTATGAATAAATATTGTTAAATGTATTTTTTGGTGTTTGATTACCATTTTATATCTAAACTCACGTAGGTACGGTCAAGTGCAAAAATAAGTATCGATATGAACTCAAAAATATGTCCCACGACCTTATTACGCCGGTGTAAGAGCTCACGATACTTATTTTTGAAACGTTGACTAGATACATATTATTACACTTGACTGTACCTACATCGTGGTCCTCCCATGACACCATGACTTGATTATTTGATAGATAAAAGCAACTTGTCCGCGAGTGAAAAACAAAAATATCGTGAATAAGTTTCCAGTTTTACATGCAGTTTGGATTTCGGGCTCTCTTACAAGAAATATAATAGTAATGTATAAATAAAAATACGCCTTACGTTTATTTGACCCAAAAAAACGGAATTGACGCAAACTGCAGTAAATCGCAAGTTCGGTTGAATTTCGTTAAGTTTCTTCATTATAGCTTCAGACCTTCAGCCTTACGAAAAGGATGTTGCGTCTCCGAAAACATGCTCTAAGATAATAATTTATCTTACAATACAACAATACAATACAAATACTCTTTATTGAACACCACAAATCAGTACAAAACAATACAGAAACAAAGAACAATGTAGACAATAGGCGGTCTTATCGCTTAATACATAATACCTCCATAAAAATCTTTATGTATAAGTTTTGACGGACAAAATTTAATTTCTAAACGAAAAAATGTCATCTGTCTAAATTGACATTTGATTTGATTGAACTGCCGATTATAACCTCAAATTCTCAAGTCAATTTAATTTATAAACAACCATTTATGTAAACCAAAAACTCCGAAAATGAGTAGAAGCTTCATAATACGTTCTATTTACCGTCGAATATCCCATGAACCTCTAAGTCAAAACATTCTATCACGCCAGAGATTATACATAAATGTTCTTAACGGATATGATTCCTGTAGTTATTCATCAAAAGTTGCTACGAAGTTAGAAGAGAAAAAACACTGCAATGTCGGGACTATTGGTCACGTAGATCACGGGAAGACGACGCTTACGGCTGCTATTACTAAAGTTCTGGCTAGCGATGGTCTGGCTCAGTTTGTTTCGTACGACGAAATCGACAGAGCGCCGGAGGAAAAAGCTAGAGGTTCGTGTTTCAAGATCGTTCTAAGTGGTATTACTAGCATTTTAATAAAGCTTTGATTAGTTAAAAACAAAAAAAAAAATTAGGAATTAATACAAAGGTACTCATTTGGCCCCGCCTATCATAAAAAAACTACAATGTCTTAAATTTGTTCTGGAATATTTCAGTTGGTTGTTGGGTATAATTTGACCTAATAGTCCTGTAAATGTTTTTCAGGATTTATGAATCATAGTTGACAAATATTTCCATACACTGATCAATATTCGAAGCCAATCGTGTCAAGGGTGGGACTAAGTTTTGATTAAAAAAAAATACATAGATACACATACAGAAATCACGTCGTTATCCCTTACGGGGTAGACGGGGGGGGGGGGGGGGGCTGTCTAGCCCAAGGACAAAACCAACAGGCCACATTTTAGCAAGATTATGGGTGTATAGATAGAAAATGGAATCAAAATAGTGATAGGATGATTTTCGCCCATTCTCACAATGGGCTTTTACGATCTGCGCAGGAAGAGAAGCAACTGGTACATCCTATGTTTTTTCTTTGCTCCCAGACCAGCATGGAACATAAAATTTTAATGGAAAATATTTGTAGGGGGTTCAGTTGGAACTAACCCAGACACCTGCTTAAAATATTCTGAAATAATTTTATGAGACCTTGTATATTATATACTATGCTTATCTATATTCCAGGTATAACAATAAATGCTGCTCACATTGGCTACAGTACGAAGCTCCGGCATTATGCTCACACGGACTGCCCCGGGCATGCGGACTACATCCGTAACATGATATCAGGGGCTTCCCAGATGGACGCAGCAATAGTGGTCGTGGCGGCTAACGATGGACCGATGCCTCAAACAAGGGAACACCTCTTGTTAGCCAAGCAAGTCGGAATAAAACATGTGCTGGTGTACATTAATAAGGCTGACTTGGTTGATAATGAGGTAGGGACAATTAATGACTATTATTAAAGTTTGGATGGATGAATATAATCAATCACCCCAGAACTTCTAAACATGGCATGCGGTTTTTCTGCCCCATAATTTTATTTATTTACTCGCAAAAGTGATGAAAAACATTGTATGTTTCACGACCGGTACTGGAATTACGAACCTCGTCTCAAAAAGCCCTCAGTCTTCGACTTCGGGCTTCTACTTGAGCCTCGTTGTAATTCCGCTACGAATAATAATAAGTCAAGAAGCGTAACTAAGCCCGAAAAATCATTCCACGCGAAGTGAACCGCAGGGGGCGGGGCTTAAAATATGTACCGCGCGGCGAATTAGTTCGGCCGGGACGCTCGAGCCGTTATCGTGACATTATCATTGTATTTTTGCGCTAATACATTAGAAAAATATGCCATCGTGTTGTGTGAAGTGGTGTAGAAACCATTCAGATATGAAAAATACAGGACTTACCTTTCATAATGTATGTAAATAAATATTTTAGGACACCAAACTTGACGACGCTGGATGCATGCGATCCACGCACCCTTCCCTTACCGCAAGTAGGCGGACACAATCACGACGCGCGGACTAATCGCGTGCAAGTATTGTCTGAGTGACAGGTGTTACGTTTGCATTGCTGTTAGTTTGTTTGCGTAAGTGGAATGACAATCGAAGCGGCAACTGTTAGGGAATTACGCTTCTTGACTTATTATTATTCATAGTAATTCCGTACTTACCACCCTTAATACACATATGTACTATAGTAGATAACTATTCCATCTTATCCCTCTGCCTGGCAACGCATCTGCAATGCTCCAGTGTTGCGTGACCATTTCCTCGTTTGCTTTCTTTGTTATAAAAAAAACTGGGTTCTGGTTTCTGCTGTACACTACGGAGCCACTTTGCACTATAACGTAAAAGTGTGCGTAACATTTTTTTTCTTGTCTATGTCAGTTGCTAGAGCTAGTGGAGATAGAGATGCGCGAACTGCTCGGCCATTTTGGTTACGACGGCGACACCGTGCCGATGATCTGCGGATCCGCACTCAAGGCACTCAACGGAGACGAATCTGAGTATGGTGAGTCTTGAGCAACACTTATACATTCATAGCTGGCTCAAAGGTTACCGTCGGTAAAACTGAATCATGTACCTCTGAGAAAATTTTCACGTACAATTTCGCGATATTTTCTTTGACATTTGCAATGAAAAGGTTCCACCGTGGTACGCGATTCAGTTTCTTTCGCTGGGGTTTTACCATGACGTCTTAACGCGATTCAATTTCGAACCACAGTTGAATCGCTCGTTGCCAGATCCATACTAGAAGTGTCAATAATGACAGCTAAACCGTAAAATTGTATCTGAATTGAATCACATTAAGAAATAATAGGCCTTACGCTCCTAGAAAATTAGAACACAAAAAAATCCGAAAGTAAAGCTATGGCAGGTCACACATAGCTGCTTACCTACCTACCTATGGGTGGTGTAGGGGTATAGCACGCGTCACGGAATGACGAGGATCCGGGTTCGATTCCCGGCCATAGCTTTACGTTTCGGACTTTTCTGTGTTCATTTCAGTGTCGTTTAGAAATAGAAATTTAATTTCTAACGGTAAAAACGTAAAAAAATAAAAAACCATGGAGTAAAAATTCTTGATTCATTTGATAAAACAAACAAACTTACCTATATTTCCAGGTGCACCGTCAATACGAAATCTACTTGATACAATGGACAAATACGTACCAAAAATAGAGAGGGACCTGCAATCCCCATTCCTTATGCCTATAGACAATGCCTTTACGGTGCCCGGTAGAGGCACGGTGGTCGTTGGCACTATCAAAAGAGGGATTTTGAAGAAGAACGCAGAAGCTGACCTGCTGGGCTTTGGGTACAACATAGGGACCACAATATCTGATATTCAGATATTCAGGAAGAGCGTTGGCGAAGTGAGTTTGAATTTGTTTTTGATTAAAAATTATGAGACGGAGGTCCATAAAGTATCTACGTCACACCAATTTCACGATTTCTAGAGAACCCCCCCCCCCCCTCCCTTGTCACACGGTTTACTATGAAGACTGCAATTATTTTGTTCGTGTGTCACAAATTTCCAGACCCCCCCCCCTAAATGTGTGAATATAGATCTACTTTTGTATGTTCATTGTTCGGATCAAAGCCGAATGAATCATACTTATTTTGATGTGACACCATGATTTTGCGTCGGCTTATACTACTTTATGTTCAAATAACATAACGGCAAGACAATAATCATCATGTCAGAATTAAACGTATGCTTATTCTTTTTTAGGGTTCCCTACCCAAAGGGTAAAAACGGAACTCTATTACTAAGACTTCGCAGTCCGTCTGTCACCAGGCTATCTCATTCACCGTGATACTTAGACAGTTGAAATTTCCACAGATGTATCTCCGTTGCCGCTATAACGACAAATACTAAAAACAGAATCAAATAAATATTAAAGAGGGCTCCCATACAACAGGCATGTTGTTTGCTGTTTTATAGATAATGGTACGGAACCCTTCGTGCGCAAGTCCGACTCGCACTTGCCCGGTTTTTATTGATACTTAAGCAAAAACAGAAGAATAAAGCTAAGACTGCTGAGGTTTTAGTTTGATTATACCCCTTTAGGCATCCCCGTACCTAGGGCATCCATAAAGATTTCCTCTTCGCTACCATAAAAAGGCTGTCTATCCCGTAAAGAATAAAGGCTTTATGTATGATTTATCTGTCGGAAATTTCCAGGGTATGGCTGGCGACAACGTGGGGGTATTGCTGCGCAGTATCAAGATAAAATCGGTGGAGACTGGAATGATTCTCTGCGCGGCGAAGAGCATGAAACTGAGCAATCATTTCAGGGCGAAGATTTACTTCTTGACGAGAAGCGAGGGGGGCCGGAAGAAGCCAGTGTTCTCGAAGTACACCCAACAGCTGTTTAGTGGCACGTGGAATATCGCTTGTAGGATTGACTTGGGTAAGTTGGTATTATCAATAACAGTTAACATTTTTATCGGGCACATTACACTTGTCTCCTTTTTTACTTTCCAAAAGGGCCCCAAATCCTTGTGTGCCCAAGGGCCTAAGCCTAGTTTAAGACGGCCCTGGGTATTATTGTACGAATACTGTATTAAGGTCCGGCCACACGGTAAAAGACGTTGACGGTGCGTTTACGCAACAAAATGTATGAATTAACGGTGAGAAAACGTGACGCCTACGACACACTGCGTATACGCGGCGGTGTGGTCGCTCCTTTAATCAAATATGCCATAGATTATGCAAATGCATCTACTTCGTGTCTGAACACCAGCTCGGTTGCCTTTCTTTTCGTATACATATAAAAAAAATAAAAGGTACTTACGCGCTATAGATTGAAAGCGATTTCGCGGGCTGTTTTGACCAGTTATGTCGAAGGTTGACGTGCCTAGTGTGGTTTGAGAACCTGACTATGAAGCTTGTGGTCCCGGGTTCGATCCCCACTCGGGGCAAATATTACATACACATACACAAATCACGTCTTTGTCCCTTACGGGGTAGACAGAGCCTAAGGTGACAATACCTAGTCCACGATTAGCAAGATTGTGGGCGTATAGACGGCAAAAAATGGAATCAAAATAGTGATAAGTTGCTAGCCGCATCGCCTCTATTACATGATTGCAATAATTTTCGCCCATACCCTCGATGGGCTTTTACCATCTGCGCGGGAAGAGAAGCAACAAATATTGGGGGCAAATATTGTGTGTGAAAAATACAAATCTGTTCTAGGGTCTTGGATGTTTAATATTGTATTTATTTATTTATGTAGACTGATAATGACAAAATTTGTCAAATAAACTATTATTTTACAGAACCATCGTTACACATGCTCATGCCGGGTGACCACGGCGAAGTTATTTTAACGCTGCTAGAGAAAATGGTAATGTCGGAAGGGCAGCCCTTTACCGTCAGAGAGAACAATGTGACTGTAGCCACTGGTATTGTCACTGGGACCTTGCCGGCCGTGGATGTTCCCAAGATGAAGTTAGGGAACTGCGAACTGTCTTTGAGTTGGGATAAGTAACTGTGATGTTTGTAAATAGTGTAAGTAGATGTTATTAAATTATTATAAAACAGGACAGTGTATTTTCATACTTTTTTTAACCTTTTCGCCGATATCGACTCGATATGTCCAGTACACGCACAGCAAAATATGCACCTTCGTTTGTCAAGATAAAGTTGTCAGGTGCGAGACGAGCAACTTGGCGGCAGAAAGATTAAATAAGGTTAGTGAACACCACCAATCATGGACACCTGCAACACTAGAGGATTACAAATGCATTGCCAGTTAAATGCCTAAGATAGAATACCTAGTGCCAGTAATTACACCGGCTCTTACTCTCCATCTCCACGCCGGAACACAGCGCGAGCACTGCTTCTCAGCGGCAGGATTAGCGAGTAAGATAGCGCTTTAGATCAAAACCCTCCGCCAGGTCCTACCCCCAAAACTGTTACCATATTAGAGCATTTTACGTAGAATGACGTGCTTGCCCTTCATTTCTACTCTTAAAGTTAAAAAAACTTTTATAAGTTTATTTTTTGGGTCAGGTTATATATAGCCACCTGTTACTACCACAGAGCACTCATCAGCAAAACGGGAAACCTATAATGGCGACAAAAATAAAACTTCACAAAACATTTTATTCATTATATATTTTTTGTCAGAAGGTAATTAATACAGTGCCAAAACAGTAACAAAATATTAGTAAGAAAAAAAGTCTGCATCTAGCATGAACTACTGAATATTCAGACAAACGATACACCCTAATCGGTTCAAAGTAGGACAACATTTAACACTTATAGTTTCACAACATTTGAACAAGACAATTGGCGTAGTAGAACTATCTTTATAAACTTGTGAACTATACTTCAACATCGATACGCCTAAATGGATATTGTATTCGCTACAACGTACGGGGTGGTGTGTACCCGGTCAATCATTACAAATAATTCATTGCATATTTTTGACATTAATTATCATGGAAGATGGCACCAAGAAATAAATAAAGTCCGTATATTTTACTACATTAAACTTATAATTTAAACGATCACAAAGGTTCTAATTTAACATGTTTCACTCTTGCTTCCCACATGCCACCGTAACGGGGCGCATTTGGATTTGTCTTTTGGCTACATCCGACGAAATGTAAAGCTAATTTAATTTATTAAGGTCACAAACCACGTACACAACCACCCCTCTATAATACTGCGGAGCAGTTTCTGTCCTTTTCAATACCGACACTGCTCATAATCAGTCTGAATCCGCCAAACCGCGTATTCTAAACATTAATCACAAATATACTTGTATACATGGATCTAACACGTAGAGACAGGAGATTTGTCAAAATAATTTAACCTTTAACCATCCTATGTAAAATGCTATGTACTGTCAGAGCGTAGTGAAGTGAGCTACACTTAAATTACAATATCCCTTGGTCCAATGCGACAGCTAAGTTGGCATCTTATGAAATACTATTTTAGCTTCGATAACATATTTTTTTTAGTTTTTCGAAAACACTTTCTACCGTTTCGATAGCGCACGTCTACTTTACTCTACTAATTCAATGTACAAGCTATGGAGGTGAACTAATTAAAAAACCAGTGTGGTGTGGCTATTATAAAAATACAAAATATTTTAAAAATATTGAATTTAGCAGAGCAGATTAGTTCGTTGGGTTCGATATGACATGGACTTCACGGTCCTCTAAAACTTGAATTCCTGTCTGAAATACGGCACAAGAGCTACCAAAGTCGAGTTGAATGATCACCGTTCCTTTCAGGCATATAGTGAATTGCTATGTGCAAGAAAAGGAAAGCGAACTATTGCTCACACTTAATTAAAACTGGTAACCTTAAGACAGACAAGACTTGCTCCTGCCAAGCGACACAACGATACTTTAAACTTAAATAGTCGAATATACATTATCATTCGATTATTTAAGTATCGCAACATTTTGATTATTTTAAAGCGTTGACCAACTTCACAATATTAGTGAGTAGGAACCATTCTGGTCTCAACAGTCGTCGCTACCAGGGGCCCATTTAAAAAACTATATTTATTCATTTTTTTCTTAAATATGGAAGGACCCCAATTGTACAGTCGCGATCGTTTGGCATGAGTTCAAATTCAGCGAAACCATGAAGTTTGTTTATTAAATATTTTAAATTATTAGATGTGCGCCATCAAATTCACATAGCACACCCGATACACTCGCGATACCAATACGGAATTAAGATTTAATAAGCTCATGAAATTCGATATCCACCACAGACAGTATATTTTGTATTATTCTTTAAGTATCTTAAAAAACATCTATTCGACTACCGGACAGATCCAAAGTTACATGAGATAGGACTAGCGATTTATAAATTTAATATTCCACACTATGTTTAAACTTTTACAAACACTGTTCGCCTACAAAGCCTTGCTAAAAACAACAAATAAAATTATAACAAGAAACAATTATAAAAAAATTAGTACGCTGTCGCAGTTAAGAATAAACAGGCATTGATCAGTGGCAGTGTACGAAAAATGCTATGAAACAAACAATAACAAGATACAGAAGTAAGTAATCTTTAAACAAAACATTAAAATAAATTTACTTGCTTACTGAATTACACTGTGATATAAGGGAGCCCATTGTATGGTCGAATAATTTTTTGGTCGAATGATTTTTTGGTCCAAAATTTCTCCAACAGTAACAGAAAATATTTCAGTTTTTGTATACATAAGCTGTGTAAGAGATAGGTTACTTATTGAGTTAAGTTATGTTGCAGTGCCCTGCTACAGGGTTTTATGTTGGAAATTTATTAGATTGCAAGATCCAATGTACACATAAAAGCGACGAATGACTTACTTTAAGTTCATTTTGTAATCTTCTTGAAAGGTTTCAGTTTAGACTAAACGATGATTAGATCAAAAAAATATTCGACCATCCAGTAGACTCTTGATGTAGCCGTCGAGGACAATAAAAACGTCAACGTAACCATCCAAATCGAAATCATGATAATTCATACAAAATTCTGTTCAAATCTGGCCCACAAATCCATTGCCAACTAACAAAATTAAATTTATAATATGTCAACAACATCTATCGTAGGTTATAATCGATTTACAAAACGATCAGTGAGAATCGACCACCGACCTGTTAAACCAACATTTCCTAAAATTTCATCTACATAGAAAGTTTTATAAATACTTTAAGTCGCCCCGGGCCGTAAGTAGCAATTTACCGCCTTCTACGCGAGCAGAAATTTCCACTTCCTCGCCAGGGGAAGAATTATAATTGTAAACACACCTCGGGCGGTGATAAAGAAAGCCTTTGGCTCGTGCGACAAGTTTCTGCGATCTGAGACATTCTTTATTTTACCACCCTCGGGGGTGTAATGTAATTGTGATTGCTATGGCAACAGGTCAATGACAATTGAAAGGAAACATTGCACAAAACTGACTACAGATGGCGTCGTAATCAGCCATTTCGATTTCCTGATCGGCTTACCAGCCAAAACTAGGGCGATTTACATTGATCCAGTAAAAGCGTGTAAAATCAAACTTGTGTAAATACTTAATTCTGACAGTCTAGTCTGACAGTCTAGGTTAAAATTCATATTATTTTCCTAAATTAGACGGTCAATATTATCGTGTAATAGATGCATACCGCGATCCATATCACGAAATACTGACGCATCGCATATATATTGACACACTAGTATCACAATAATATTGAACGTCTAACATGCTATTCAACTTAATAGGAAGTAATTTAAATCAGAAAATATTGTTGTCATCAATTGTTTAGATCAAAATAAAAACGTCAAAGTCATCAGCGACATCTAGCGGATATTATTACAAGGAGTATACTGGATTACGAATTTGTCATACTAATACTTTTCATCAATGTAAATAAGATGACGTTACAATAAACGACTAGACTCCCAATCACGCTCAAAAACTGTCGGAAGCAAAAGTATGCTCGACTTTGATTCAGTTGTTTCGACCGCGCTTTGAGAACAATGTGTATGTCTCTTACGCACCGTAATCTCAATCTCTTGAGAACAAAAGAGACAGACAGGTTTCCAGCGCGTGGCGTCGTGTCATTACTTCTCACGATCGTATGCAATTGACATTAAACATTACTGCCACGAAGTAGGGTAACGCCGCGCGGGCGTTTCTTGAGGAACTTCTGTTTGCGATCGGGAGTCTAGTTGTTTATTGTACATCAATGGCTTTTACCCTAAGCATGATCATAACTGCCAATGAGCGTTTCCAAAACAAAGTCTACATGAACATTTTTCCAGAATTTAAATATTTTGTGTTTTTCTTACTCAGAATCGTTTACCCTAACGATTCTCTAAAGAAAAAATGTGTTCCAGATATTACTATGGATTTTTTTCCTGTTCGTCACATTCCATACATACCTATGAAAAAAGTGACGAACTGGAATGTATTTTTTTTTTCTAAGTAAGAAAAACCCAAAAAAGTTAAATACTGGAAAAAATGATCATATGAACTTTTTTTTGGAATACCCTCCATTACAAAGAACACTGTCACATATCATTTCCAACTTAAAAAGAGTTAAACATAAAAGTTAAATTGGTGACGACGACTGTTAGCACCACAATTAAAACTAACGATTACGTACTAGTGAGGCGCCAGAATTAGTTTCATCATGGTGATACCACCATCCGTCCTTGTCGCTCTTCAACCCAAGTACAGAGTGAAAGAGACAGGTACTATCGCGCCAACGCCTCGGAAAGAGATGGGAAACAAAACGGGCTCTCGGTCGCAATCTGTACTTAACCAGTACTGTGTAAAAATTAACTCGCCAACACTTACAACTATAAAAATATTTTAGAAATTCTCACTTACATGTTAAGAGGAACTGGCAAAATAAATCCTGTATTACCCATTAGTTTTACTCACAATTAAATACAAAAACCAGATTTGGTCCTCACGTATAAAAATCCATAATGCCGTTCCTATAAATTGGACAGAACTCACTGTACGCGATATTATCGAGTAGCAAAAATATTAGTACACTATTCACGCTTAAACAATGGCTCAAAATATATCAAATCCACTAAATACCCAATAGAAAAAACGTGCCCCGCGAAACGTCGTAGAAGCAACTTAAACTAGGAGTAACATTAAATCTGATGGTCCTTCTCACCTCGGCTTAATTTTGACACCACCCCGCTCCCGATCCACTATTTCAGAACATTTGAAAATAGAAGTAAAACTTTAAAGTTTTTTTCTGTTGTTATTTGTGATGTCAATGTAGCCAGTTTGTGTGAAAATCTAAGGAGATATCGGACCACCTTTTTGTATTATTGTCCACACTCATTCCACTATAAACACTAACTTTTGCAACAAATACGAAACATCCCGATCCCCTACATTCTTAGTATCAAAAAACAGTGATTAAATTTTAATTAGAATAGAGTATTTTGTGCACGACGCGCAAACTTGGTTCATAAGAACGCTTCGAACAATAGCCAGGAGAGGACCAAATGCACTGCAGTCTAAAATTTAATGGAACAATACCGGTACTGTTAAATTATTTGTTACACAATGGACATAATTATGTTTACCATGTTCACCTTTAATATGCATTGGGTCACTAATACTATCAATTTTGAAAGTTTCTTATCCATTGCGTAACAACATTACATCACAACTTAAGATAGTTTTTCCGGTGTCACGGGCGTAACACACAGGAAATTTTGTGGAAACCGAATAATCGTTCAGTTTTGTTTTCCTCTGTGCAATCGCGCAAGTGTTCCAATCCTGACAATCTTAAACTATTTGCAAGAACTGACACCGACAACTATGCTAGTATTACCAATTTATTCTAAAGGCCCAGGCCATACAAAACAGCTATAGTACTATAAGCTTTAGTACCATCGACCTAAACTAACTGGCTACACAACTAGCATCGTTTAAAATAGTTAAAATGAACGTTACACGTTGCAGGTTCTAAACAGTGAGTAATGCATTCTACCGACATTATTATAAATATTCATTCATAGATTATTATCAAATTCGATAAAGCTCTAATATTGATCCACATTCGCATTCTCCGTTCGAGACTCAAGCACAGTATTTAAGAGGATATTACTGAATGAAATGCTTGGGTTTATACTGACCTTTTCAAGACAAATCATCGTTGGCGATGTTACTTTATATAAAAACCAATGTGCTATGCTAAGTTCAGTTTAGAAATTTTACTTTTAATAATATTTCTTTATTGTTTATGGCCAAAAATATTTTATTATGCATTCGCCTCTTTACTTTAATAAGTTATGCTTACATCAAAGCATCTACCAGGAAAACCGATAACATTGATTGTTGTAAAATCAGCGTTACTTATACAAATATACAGAGAAGAGATTAAAAAGGTCAGCAAAACCTTTACATTCGTACCACGAAGCTTTAAAAACGAGAATCGTTAATCTTTCTATTATTCTATTCTAACAAAAAACTAGCGGAATCCTAGCCCAGCGTCACATTATTTTGTACATTCAGGATTTAGCGAAACGATCGCAAAGGATACCGTTCTTTACGTAAATATGTCCTGTGCGCTTTTTCCAACACGCAATAATATACACAGCACGGAACTCGCAATTATTTTTTTTGGATTTATTTGTCATTTTGCGAATTACGAGCAACAAATATTTTGAACTGTCAATCGTTACACATTGGAGTTCAGAACAGGAGAGAGTATAACTGAATACGACAACTCAAATTATTTGCTCGTGCTGTGCAAGTCGTCGTTGCTGGGGAAACCCAGTAATTTCAGGGGTTAAGCGGTATAAATTCATTATCTAGCGGAACAAACAAAAAAATATCTTAAAGAGACTAATAAATAACTAAAATAACCAACAACCGCTATGAAATCACCCATGCATTTATCTTACTAAGTTATCTAGCGTTCTTAGGTTATATTATGACCTCAGTACCATGCTTGTTAAAGTCATAGAAAATGTTGCCTCTTTGTTAGAAATTTGAGTAAATACTTAATAATTAGGTGGCGTCATAACACACTTATTTATCGGTCTAACAAATAATTAAGTTAGTTGTCCAACGCATTTGCAATTGACGTCAAACGATAATGATTAAAATCCTTTCATATATTACAAACGCACTGTACAAGTCACATGACCAGTGGGTCCGCTAAACGAACTGCTAACTCAATACCGGTTTTGCGTTACACAAAGGAACATTGCCTTATATTGCTGTATAGCTGTTGAACACAGAACCTGCCGTCGAAATAACGGTACTGTTACACATAAGACAATAAAGTGCAGTCACAATATTAAAGCATGGTACATAAACACGGGACTATCGTGCTGTTTATATATGGATACATCTGAACTGGCTCACAATTTGTAATCTAAGACACCAGTCAATACATATCGGAAGGACCGTGTTACTTACACCTTAACAGAAACATTACCTAACACATCTAGCCACAAGCATCTCGACTTTTAAGTACTGCATAGTTTTGGTATTTTAGAATTATCTCCACATTACATTATAGGACTAAAAGGACAATATTTCTTTATAATTACAATTAGGTTATATCACACAATATTCTTACAAAGATATGCTGTTTTAAGCGTTGGTCAATAGAAATTCTGAAATCATATTTTATGATAAGTATTTTTATTATAATTTAATAGCGTTTTTTATCATATATTAGAGAACTTAATTAAAAACCGGAAGAGGTAAAGAAGCGGGAGGTAAGACTTCGAGGGTAAGCTTATGTTCTATGTGAAAATTCAATATGTATGGACGGAAGGAACGATTATTTGAGCTAACACAAATTCTGGCTGTGGAGCCCGTATTTTTGACGATTGGGGCGTCGCCTAACTCTACGCCTGCTCACAGCCATAACACTTTAAAGCTGATATACTTCCGCATATCGGTTGTAGGCCCATTTGGTAAAATAAACTTGAATAATAGCGTAATGTTACATTTGTCATCGGTCCGCGATCAGAAAAGGAACTCAAACGATTGAGGCACATAAGTTACACACAAAACACAAGTGTCTTGGTACCAATTTCGTATGAATCAATTTCTGTAATTTATCCATTGGCGGCTTGTTAAGTTATTTATTAATACGAGTCGTATCTATCGTCGTTTCTGTTTTGAAATACTAATAACAGACAACCTGCCATGTACGCTATTATTTATGTTCGCTTAAAAAAACCGCGAGCCGCCTAATCAATTAAATAAATAAGTAGACTTTCAATAGCTCTAAATTTTACTATTCCTCAAAATCACGTTAAATTTTCTACTTGTTTTATTGTAAATTGGTCTAAATCCGATCCGATCAGACCTCATGCTTAGTTTAGAACTGCCAAAACAACGAGCGATGTAGCGTGCCGTCCTGCTCATTTCCACTGTGTCCTCGAGCCAGTGCACAATCTCACCCACTGACTAGATCATGCATGTGAGATTAAATAGGATTCTAACTTAACATTTGTTTATTTGTCAATAAATCGCATTCACCTATGAAATAAAACAGTGTAGCTGCAATTTGTACCACAAGATACCTAAACTATTCCTGTTTTTTTTTTAGATCTCTTTAGTTCAACGAAAAGTGTAATTTCAGGTTAGAACTGTGCGTGTCACCCATACAACTTGCGACAGCTAAGATGTATGAGTATTTATCAGATACATATATACTACGTGCTGTCGATCATATACTACAGTATTTCTCGTACTACCCACAAAACGTCAAACTCTCACGTCTAAATTGCAACGCCCCAATCTAAGCGAACTACTTTAAATGAAGCTAGTCGTGGCACTTTTAAAACACAACTAATTGCCATAAAATCCTAAGAGTGGACTTAATTTCAAAATGTTTTACGTTCAATTTTCAACACATCATAATGGAACTTAGTGCCTTTGGAATTGTATCGTCCGTTAAAAAACACGGCTAAAGATGTAGTTATGTTTTATAGTACTATTTTCCTGCCAGAATATCTCATTAAATATGATCAGATCAAAGCTAAGAAAATATTCAGATATATACGGACAATTTAACCTATTTTAAACTAACTACAAGCAATTCATAGCCGCCGTAGTTCGTGCTATATTATAATTCATTGCAACAATAATTAAGTAAATAAATTCATCTGAGTCAAACCAATAGTAAATAAATACAGAGTAAATAAACAACAAGGTAGATTTAACAACGTGAATAGAGCCATGTGATATAATTTCAATTTTTGCAATTAGATAAGTAGGTAGGAGTATTCACTAGAATTAAAATAAAAAAACAAAGGTATGATCTTCCGTTGTGTAACGAGAATATTAGTTAATACCCTATTTTCTCGTGTGTAACAAAAAATGAAATTAGTTGTTACTATAAAGTGTTTGTGTAATTGCCTGCTGGTTCCATAGAAGTATGACCGAGGAGATTACATCAAAATATTTAATTACTTATTTTATCACTATAATAAAACAAAATGGATACAATATTCCAATTTTTTTTAAGCATGCGATTAGTATATTACGTATATATTATTATATTTAAACTGAATTATATCACACGACCCTAGCATAGGCAAGACCTAACATGCAAAATTCAACAGAAAATATATCTATTCTGCTAATTAGCTATCTAGAATTGATTTAAAAAATAAATACGCTATATATTTTTAATTAATTTTGGTCAGAATCGGGCTAAGCGTCTAAGAGACAATGGTTACAATAATAATGACAGTATTTTCTCTAATCTTACCATAAAAACAAAAAAAAACATTACTTATGGTAAAATGAAATTTAAAAAAAATGTATCGATAATAATACAAATCCATCAGTACCTAATGCTACAGTGGAAGGCCAGAGAATTTAGTTAAAAGTCATGACTGACCACTAAAGAGGTTTAATGAACTTTTTTTATACGATTAGTTTTGAGCATTCGCGAACAGGCGTGCGAATCTAGATAAACCCAGTAATTTATTTACATGAATTGCTGAGTTATATAGACCAAAAACTTAACGACACCAGAGAAAATAAAATTAATAAAAATGAAAATAAAATTAATATGGAAGAAATTGTGGAAGTAGGAAGTGATATGAACAAATGACGAAATAAATAATATGGCCTTCGTCCATATTGATTAAAGATATAGACTTGGCGGAGTTGACATGAAAATACTGTCACAATTATTACAAAACCAATAAGAGTGAGGTAAATAGTTACATATATGGCAACACTGGAAATAGACACCGAGTTTCATGAAAGTTTAAAACTACCCTCAACTGATCGTTAAGTAGTGGTGCGGAAGAAGTCATTGTCGAAGTTCAAATGGGAAAAGTATCGTAAAGATACGATGCAATTGTGCTCAGAGACGTCATATAAGTAATATTGTCACTGACCAATAACTTATTCATTATTAATTCACTTTATTATAACAAAATACCTCTTCCACATCATACTTGACAATTTCAGCCAAGTTAACATTTAGCTAAATAAATTCATTGTGCTAACGCTTAAACGAGTCTATACTTAACCTAGGTGCAAATTGATTGTACTAATTCTTTTATATATATATAATGGAAGCTACG
Source organism: Pandemis corylana (assembly GCA_949127965.1). NCBI lineage: Eukaryota > Metazoa > Arthropoda > Insecta > Lepidoptera > Tortricidae > Pandemis > Pandemis corylana. Next base: position 8,111,796 of record OX421873.1, read on the forward strand.
TACGGGGTTCTGACTGGAGCGGACTGCCAACGTTCAAAACTGAACACTTAAAACAATTTCGGTTCACTTCAAAAACAAATCTAATAAAAACTGTTTGTATTTTTAACATGAAAATTTTAATAGAAAACCCTAATTGTGCTCGGTATATACGAAACGAAATGCAAAATTTTAATTTATTACCATAAAAACAATGTTATCAACAATTAAACTCAAAAGTCCGCTGGTTTATATATCTCCGATACCAAGAAAATACTACCACGTTGCTAGCATTAAATCACTTATAATTTCGAATCACCTACCCGAAGCGTCCAATAGAAATGCAACAATTAAAAAAAAACTTAATAATAGCAAATTATAACCTATAAGAAAATTCAATGTCTTATTTTGTACATAACATACTCGTCGAGGCTTATTATATTGCATGCATACTATATGAGAAAAGGCACTACCTCCAACAGATAAATCAACGTGTGGCCATTCCATCAATTCATTTAATGAGCGTTAGACATTTTTAGACCTTAATTAAAGCGATTTAAATAGAGTTTACTGTAAACGGAAATACGTCAATCAAACCGGCTTGACAGGACCAAGGGAACACAAACATGTTTCGTTTCGGTCAGTCCTGTCAACCTTACGTATTTTTTCAACTTAAATACTAACACAAACGAAAAGTTGGAAGTTATATCTAATACTATAAACGTTTTGGTTTCAATCCGCCAAATTGTGGCAGCATAGAAATGTATTTGTGCACCGTACGAAGAAATCAAAATTTCTATTGGTATTAAAAACAAAATTAAAGCGTCACGTTGCTGTATGTATGCGGACAACAAATCCTTCGTAACGGACATAGCGAATTGACTATAAAAATTAAGCTAATCTTAACATGAGGAACACTCTAAAACCATCTTACTACGTTTGGCCAAATCCATTGATCAATTCGGCCATTGATCGAGCGGCCAGTGTTAAGAACACAAACCGAAATTGCACTCAGCCGTGACTCGTCACGTTTGGCTACAACACAAGTTAAAATTAACAATTGACGAAATTATTCCGACCTATCTAACGAAGCGATAACTATCCAACCTAAGGTATATCCGTATACCAAGCCTAAAACTACACACCATACAAATAATACGTTAAATAAATATAAAGTGGTACGCTTAAACCCTAATAGTATATAACTTCATATATGTTTTGCACGAAACGTGATATATTAAAATAGTGTCAACTAGTTATTAAAGTTAGAAACATCACATTTTTATTAAGGGTTTCTCTTCCTGTCGGTGTGAGCGAAAATAATTCGTTAATTCCTTTTTTTATATGGTATATTATATGGTATATCAGTCTGAGAGGTCATAGATTTGTGTCTATGGTTTTTTATCTCCCCGTTTTTTGACTAGAGTTTTGTGCTCTAAAATGCTTGAATGGGAGCGACAATTCAGCTGCCACGTTGTTATCGTTCGTTTGAGACCATTCAACAAACATTTTCACTATCTATTAGATCATTGTATCGTGGTGTTTTCTAGTATATTCAGTTAGCATTTCAAGGATTTCAATACACACCTAAGTTCCGCTCACACCAAACAAAAAATTTGGCAAGTACCTAAATTAGCCAATCTTCGTCCATAATACAATAGACATAGAGATATAATACTTAAAACCCCAGCCAAGCACGATTATTATTTAGTTCACTGATTGTTATGAATACGCACTTAGAAATGTATGAACAATTCATGCATATTTTATTTATATTTATATATAACTCGTTTTCAAAACACATGTACATAAGGGCCTTAATAAAAAAAAAAGTTGATTGATTCCCCTGTGTTACGATTAGCAACGGAATAAAGGTGAAACTGTCGTAACACAACGGAATTGATTAATTTTTGTTGTGATTAAGCCCTTAACTATGTACATTTTTAACGACTCATAAATAGGTGTTAAAAAAAAGATAAAGACATACCCTACACAATAACAGATGCAATTATCTAGCTAAGCGTCTCACTTTGTATAGACGAACTGTAGTGAATTTTATTGTTATTTCAATCTGTATTCATAACAAAACAGTGAACAGACTTAGTTAAATATGCAAGGTAGGTTGCTGGCATTAAACACTAACTTGCACAGATCTATTTATAACATTACACATCATAACAATTAAATCTGGTCTCTGTTATACCTGTGTTAGTCTCGAATGCACTTTTTATTTAAATGCATTCATATTAAAAAGTGCTAATCGGTCATATCTTATTTTAAATTTACTCTTGATATGATTACCAGATTGCCACAAGCCCTAGTAATTTGTAGATTTTTTTAGTTCATTAAAATACTTGTCCCAATACGCGGATATGCTTATGGTATATGGCAACCAACCTTCTTCCCGAGATGTACTTTTTTGGCATACATTGTGTAAAAATGCTTTATAAAATGTTTTTTTTTTAAATTATTGTAGCTACCGAAGCCAAACAAAAGGCGTGTGTTAAAACATTTGGCATTCTCAGAAACGGCGTTTCAAATGGACAAGCTTTAGCAAAATCGTTATTACGCGTTAAAAATATTATAAAAATGCAAAAGAAATGGTTTTGCTTCACGGGTTGACGATTCTTAACGTCAACATCGGAAACATCGCAGTAAGTGCTATTACAATTATTTTGTACGTATAAAAACAGGTCAGAAATATTTTTTTTTATACTATCATGGAGAAACGGCGCAGCATGCCTTTAATTTCAGACTATGTCACCAACTTGGGAAGAAAAAGTACTTCGTATATTAAATAGAAATTTCACCATTTCTTCTAAGAAAAGCCAATTTCAGAGCAAACTTTTAAAAGTAAGCAAATTCATCTAAACGAATGGACAATCAAAGGCCCTTTTTTCGAAGCATAAACCTACAATTTTACAAGTAAACTAGCAACATTGACCCAATCAACCAATCAGCGGTTGGAATTAGACTAATGTTGCCAGTTAAGACTTGTAAAATTACCTTCTATCTTCGAAACGGGCTACTAGTTGAATAACATCCAATCGCAAAGGATAACGTTGGCAACTGAAACATCCTTATCAACATCAGAACCAATCAAATGATTTAAACATCTCCAATCACTTAAATATTTTAAATCATCACACCTCCGTCGTCAAATGCGCAGGTAATACTTTTAGAACACAGATCATATAGGAAGGCGTGTCATAACGACTTAATAAACTTAATCAGCATAAATTGGGAAATTGATCTAAAATCACAATCCATTCGCTAGTAAATTTAACTATCAATCAAATTCAGCGTCAGCAAATACTCTGTGACAATACACTCCAATACATATGGGTCTAATATAAACCTTTTCAAGTGGCATTAAGGAAATCACGTAGATTTATTCAATATTCTGCTATTATTTGATGTTTGCACTCAAGTACTCTTGCAAAGTTAGTAGTTTTAACGTCTTCGCCGCCATTGACTTGATATGAAGTCAGTAAATGCGTAAAATACACCTTCGTTTAGCAAGATAAAGTTGCCATCTGCGAGGCACTAGAGGAGCTTGAAGGCGAAAAGATTAATGTATAATATGGCGACGGCAAAAACCTTTGTGGCATCTATAGATAGAACGACTTTCAATTGTCGATGGTACCGACTGCGGCGATCAAATAGGTACAATAAACTCCCATGTAAATGATCACAGCAATAGCACTTAGTGTCGTTCATTATTGAATAATTCTATTTATTAAATTATTATTTTAACCTGATTTCTTATAAAAATTAGACCCGTAAATATCGGAGTTTTCAGAGTACTCATTCTTAACCTTTTCACAGCCAGCTCGGCGATACAGTTAAGCTAATTTAAAACTTATGCCATTGCGTTAAGGTTACTCTAAGAGCGCTTCCATTCGGTCCGATATCGGTGGACGATAGCCGACATTCGTAGCGCTATCACTAACATCCGACAGCTCTGCGTCTGATGGTGCCGGCAAAATATCCATGTCGGATCCGATAATCGGGTAAGTGAAGGTGAAAGCCAGGTGGCATTCGTTCTCACACTATGATATTTACTTTGAGAGAGTACCACAGTGCATCAGGATTCAATTTATTCGATGGTAATATTTACACTTGCTCCGATATCGCACGACCTATGCCGATATCGGATCCGATAATGCGGAAACGCTCTTACACTGTTCCCCGTCGGAATCGGTTGGCGTTGAAAAGGTTAAATAATTTCTAGTTAATAGGCCCCGTGGCTAAATAGTACGGGTGTCGGTTTTGCATGAACCTGGCATCGTACCTCTGGTTCTTCTGGTAGAAGTCTCGGTTGTGGTTCACTTTGTGCCTGTAGTTCTGTGTTCTGCGCGTCTTGTCTTTGTTGTCCGCTGGCTTGGCCGCCGGCTTGCTGGCTTCGGGTTTTACGTCGGCTTTCGCTGTCGACGGTTCGTTGGGTTTTTCCTGGAATGAAGTTAATTTAATTATTAACAAATATACATTATAATATACTATACTCCATACCAATCATATTAACGCCTTTGTAAACAAACTAATTACATTTATATTTCCACACAATCACTCACACGTCCATTGGAACGTCGAAGGATCATACTTGATATCTCACGACATTTTATAACAATTATACTATGATTATTATATTTAAATTTAATATGAACTGGGGGATTGGTTTGTTTACAAAAGCGTTAAAATGGATTGGAACGCACTATAGCTAGCTTACGCGGGATACTTAAATATTTTTTCAGAATAGAATTCACAAATGTGGAAATGCTATAAAAAAAACAAATACGCTAAAACACTGCAGAATTTGCTACACTCTAATTGGCCGACTCAATGTCAAACAAGACATTAGATTTAGACTCACTCGTTTTTGATGAAAAAAAAAGGATACAGAATATCCATAATTATGTTGCAGATGATGGACCAACTATCGCGAAAATGTGTTTCCATCATACTGTTAAACACCTTTACGAAAGATGTAGAAACAGGTAGCCCTGCAAGAAAACGAAACGTGTCGCACAAAGCCAGGTGCCTCACACGTGTTATCGCGGATTAGCGCAAAGTAATGAATAAACCGGCGGAGTCACCTCTTTAGCATCTGCAGGGGCAGGCTTGGAGGCCTGCGGCGGGGTTTTGTCGGCCTCCGGAGGTGACTTAGGCGACGCCGGCTGCGGTTGAGGGTGCTTCTCGTTCTGAAACAACACATCTCTTTGACCAATCACAATAAAACTAATGCGCGTGGTAGTCGCCATTTTGAATTTTGACTAACGATTTAGTCAATACAAGGTGGCATAAAATTATTCCGGAATATTTCAGCAAGTGTCACTTGATTGTTGGTGTTGTTGTTGTTATTGTTGGTGTTGTTGTTATTGTTGTTGGTGTTGTTGTGATCTGAGTGAGCGTGAGGTCCCAAGTCTATTATCTTGAATTGAGAATATCCGGTTGTAATGAGTTACCGCTGTATTGGTGGTGTTGTTGTTGTTGTTGTTGTGCTCGGGGTGCGGCGCGAGCGCGACGGTGAGCGTGAGGTCGCACCACATGGCGCAGCGGGCGCGGCGCGCGCACACGCCGAGCTGCTTCACCGCCTCAGCCAACTGCAGGATCGCTGGAGGATACACAATACAACAGTGCGTTAGTAAATTTCTAAATGTCAGTGAAAATTATAACACATAGAAAAATCCGAAAAGTAAAGCTATGGCCGGGAATCGAACCCGGGTCCTCGTCATTCCGTGACGCGTGCTATACCCCTACACCACCCATAGCAGGTGGGTAGTCTCCGAATTTTTCTACCTGTTACTAACTGTCAGTGTCACGTGACCTTATTGTTACTATGCGAATTTTTGTCGCTAAGCATCATCTGTTTGAATGATGTGTCTGTACGACACAATTACAAACTCCCATGGAACATCTACTGCTCACCAAGGACGAGAGAAGACGCTGTTTTTTACAAATGATAGGTACTATCAAATGAATCAAGAAATTTTTATTTCTTGATTTTTATGTTTTACTTCTTCGGTTTTTCTTCGGTTTAGGAATTAAATTTAATTTCTAACGGTAAAACCGAAGAAGTAAAACATAAAAATCAAGAAATAAAAATTTCTTGATTCATTTGATAGTGCGTTAGTATTTAAAAAGACCTTCGGGTCCGTATCACTGACTCGCTCACTCTTATGGGTCTACTTAAATCGGCCGATGGTGCCCGAAACCCGAATGTTGTTGTTGAAACACGGTTCGTACAAACATTAGCCACGACTGATACAAAACAACAGTGAGGTAACTCAGCTATCTACACAGGATGTTATGGTTATACTTCCAAGCTGGTCTGGGAGCAAAGAAAAAACATAGAATGTACCAGTTGCTTCTCTACCCGCGCAAATGGTAAAAACCCATTGAGGGAATGGGCGTAAATCATAGGAATCATGTTATAGGCGACGCGGCTAGCAACCCATCACTATTTCGATTCCACTTTCCACCTCTACGCCCTCAGTGTCTTGCTAAACGTGGCCTGTAGGTCTTGTTACCTTAGGCTCTGTCTACCCCGTAAGGGATAAAGACGTAATTTGTGTATGTGTATGTATGTATGTATGCTATGGATGATCGTATAAGCCAACTCACCTGAGCGTTAATTCGCAAGCCCTAGTCCGACCAACCAGTGACAAACAGTAGCCGGTTATAAGCTAATCACCCCAATTTAGTGTTTTTTTTTTCAATGCCTCAATTTTTTTCGTTTATCTATGGGAAGCCGAATTACAGCCGGCCGCGGAGTGGGGATAAAGTGACAGGCGCTCGGCAGAGCAGCCAATATGGCGGCGCCCAAGTAGTTTACATTATTATTTAATCGTGCAAACGATCAACAAGTATTTGTGTGTTTTGTTTTCAATTATTTATCATTACCATTTTCCAGCTATTAAGTTAAAATTAAGAACGCGATATTAAAACGCTAAATCGAATAATTTTTAGTTAATTGCCTAAAAAAGTTGCACTCGCTTCGTGATTTTATAAAACCACATGTTTTCTTTAAAGTCCAGCACACTGTAGCTGTGTGTGTGTAGCTGTGTGTGTGACTCACGGTCGGTCCGTATGTACCGCGGCTGCGCGAGCTCGCGGCGGCGCGCGGCCTGCACGGCGGCCACGGCGCTGCGCCACGACAACATGGCGCTCTCCACCTCGCTGTGCGGCGCGCTGCAACAACAACAACAACAACATAACCAACATACCACACCACACAACATCATTCACTATACTAAACGCAGACTCAAGGCAGTCGTTGTCGCTATCGTCACCGCCGACGTTTATTAGGCACGGTATAATCATATTATTTGTACACATTTGTGCAGCGAGATGACTCACGCGCATTTTATTGACAGTTTTTTGCATGTAGGGGTCGCAATAATGATTTATGACCCGGACTGCCTGAGTCTTTGCATTTTGTATAACACTATGCGAGGTGTCTTAGAACTTTTTCAGAGTATTTCAGCAGGCGATTTGTTTAGTTTAATATCCTCGTGTCAAGGTTTTTCCTTCTTAATTTTGGATTCAAAATGTACTCACCACTTTGACGCAGGACATTTTTGACATTAACCAATGTGTAGCAACGTTTACTTGGTCGACCACAATAGGGAATATTCATGTTTTTTTCATGGCTTTATATAAAATTATATATATATTTCAAATAACTACACACCTACAGAGATATAAGCTATCAAAGATTTGTCTGTATCTCTTTCTAGAACAACGGAACTTAAATATAGTTTACATGGGCGTTTTGACAAATGACGTCACATGTCATGTCGTATCTCTCTTTCTAATCGCTGACTAATAAGTAATTTTTCTCAAAAATGACCGGTAAAGTCGTCATTGTTAACTACATATCAGAACAGGAAGTTAATTGTTGCCGGTCAGTCCAAAATTAAAAAAAAAAAACATTACTGTCGCGCTAAACTCTCCAGTAATGTTGCATACAAATTCCATTACTGTCTAGTTATTAACTTTTTAAAAATGCAAATCGCCATTATAAAATAAAGGCACAAGACTAAAGACAGGAAATTAAAAAAAAAAAAAAAAGCTAATACGACGTGTTTATCTGTGTCTGAACTAGCTTTAGATGTTCTGGGTAGAAAAATACTCTCTTCAAATGCCATTGATAGAAAAAGGCGGCAAAGCAAAACAATTTTCACTATTTTGTTTTAATTTATTTTTGTTCTTGTTTATTTCCGATTTTTGAGAAAAGCACTATACTTGCCTCGGCCAGAATCGCACTCGCAAGCTCGTCCGTTCAAACCAATACTCAGCCAGCAATTGCCTACTTCCTGGCCTAGACAGTAATGTACTATAAAACCCTTATATTTTCCGTATTTCTTAACCGACATTACTTTTAAGTTAACTTTTTGTCTTGTGTTAATAATCGTGAATCTTTTGTATTTGTATTTATCTCTTACGTTACTTTTATTTCCACTTACATCTCAGACAGATTCTTGACATCCTCCTTCCAGGAGGCAGGATCGAACGCGGCCGGGTCCAGCCCCTCGCTGGCGGGCAGGTTCTCTTGTCCACGCTTCAGCACCGTGATCTTGGGGTCCTCCTTATTGGGTTTCTTGTTCTGCGCCACGCAGACGCTGGCGCGCAGCGTCTCCATTTTACCCATCAGTGTAAGTACCTGAAACAAAATGGTGCAGTGTCATCATCACAATCATCAGCCAGAAGACGTCCGCTGTTGAACAAAGACCTCCCCCGTAGAACACCATAATGAACAGCAACTCGCCACCTGCATCCACCGGTTTCCCACAACTTCTACGATGATGTCTACACCAACGTAGAAGCAGATGAACACACTAGTGTTGGATGGTTACGCTTTCAAGGCTAAACCACGGAACCGATTCGGTTGAAATTTGGTATAGTTTCAGTTCTGGGGAAGGACATAGGATAGTTTTCGGAAAATCGCAGTTCCCGCGGGATAGCGTTAAGCGAATGCTGCGCAGACGGAGTCGCAGGCAACAGCTAGTAAAAAATATTTTAGTGTGAATTACTTTTCGGATTTCTCAATGTGTTCTAGTTTTCAGAATAATTTAGAAATGTAATTTATAATGCACATGCCATAAAAATACATCTATGTGGATGACTTATGACATTAATAAATAAATAAATATCTTGGGACAAATTACACCAATTGACCCAGCCCCAAATTAAGTAAAGCTTGTACTATGGGTACAACAGATAAACATAGTTAATGTAGATAAATACATACAACATCCATGACTCGGGCACAAACCTCCATATTTATCATACAACTGTCTGCCGCTACCGGGATTCAAACCCAGGACCTCTAGCTTCATAGTCAGGGTCACTCCGGTCACTAACCACTAGGCTATCCGGTCGTCTACTATCCATCTGGAAAGTAGGCAATTCCCAACCCGTGTTGTTTTAAGATCACAGGCACTCGATAGTAATTACCTACTTTCCGCATTCTATAGCACATTCACAGTCACAGCGTAGCAAGAAAACACAGTCCCCGACGCTAATCGATAACGATAAATAATTATGAAATGTAATAATTTAGTGACAATTTATTTATCTGTCGTTTGTAATATATTTTATATTTTTGAACTACTTTTGTGACTATCATAAAAACTTTCTTTCTTTATACATACATACCGTCACGCCTCTTTCCCACAGGGGTAGGCAGAGACTACTTTATTCCACTTGCTACGATCCTGACATATTTCTTTCGCTTCATCCACAGTCATCAATCTCTTCATCCATGCTCGTCGGTTTCGGGTACTCTTGACCTGACCTTTTTCCAAAACGTCTCCCATTTGGTCTCGGAACGTCCGTCTAGGACTTCCCCTCCCAACGTAACCATTCACACTCCCCATGTAGATCTGTTTAGTTAGTCTACTTAGTTAGTCTACTTTCATCCATCCGCTCTACATGCCCAAACCCCAAACCTTTCTTTTCTTTCTTTAATGGCGCCTAAAGCCCGCTTCCACTCCCGTTAACGCTAAAACACAAGCAGACCTCACCTTCCCCTTCCTTTCTTCTTTTTTGATTCCTCCTTTCCACCTATATGCTCAGTCATGCTAAACGTGGCCTTTAGGTCTTGTTACCTTAGACTCTGGCTATTAGGGATAAAGAAGTGATTTTTGTATATACATATGTATGTAGACCTCACCTTTGTGTGTTCCCGAAGCATATCAACAGTCAGTCTGTCTACTCTGGTAGGACAAGGCGGCAGACGCGGGACCGGTATACTGTTGGACGAGGACACAGCCCTTCCCGGATAGGCTAGGGCCAGTCGCGCTTCCGTCCGCTTCCGCTCCCGCTCAAGTTGTCGCCACTGCTCGTAGCAAGCGTCTAAGCGAGCGTGGAGGATACCCGACGACGTCGCTGCGCCTCTGAAAAATATTTATTATGACACAAGGGTGAAAAAAACGCATTGTCGCTCTAGAGTAGTAATTTTCTCAAATGTCTCTATCCATGATAAGAGACGGCAGTGAAAGAACGGTTGTTTAGCGTCAGAAACGGCAAGTTTTTTGGTGATGTGATGACTCATTGGCTCGGGTTGTTTAAAGTTACGAATCCAGCAATTTCTCTTCCAGCTGAGGCAGATATGACGTTTTTCTCAAACATTGAGAGGAAATGAAAATAAAAATTGCACTAAACTTCCTCGCAACTTAAGTGGTTTTCAGGTTCCCACCTTTTCTCTTAAGTAGGTATTTTTTTTGTGTCACCTGTCATCGTAAGCTAGCAGTATGTGTAGTGTATGACATTGTTGTTCATTACTCCATAATGTCTTTGACTTCTTAAAAAGTTAAAAACAAATGAAAAACAGTCCAGCAATCCGATTTATGGTCAGAAAATCGCGCCTGCAATGTAATTCGACCGTCACCAAAGCCCCTCGTGTTCTGTTACTTAGAATACAATGACAACATTTACGAAAATGTTTGACAAAATGACATTTATACCAACCTGACATTTCTCATAGCGTAGAAAGGCGCTAGAAGAGGCATATCCATCATGGGAGATGGCAACACTGGGGGCGGGACCGGCGGACTGGGTCCCAACAACGCTCCCAAACCTGCAACACATTTAAATTTTATAGTTATTTTATTATTTGTCCGGGATAATATTTGAAAACATGTCACTTGTAAATCCTTCACAGTTCACTCTGCTAGGCCGTGGAATCGGTTACCGACCTCCATCAGGCAATCTGCCTCCGTGGCGTCGCTCAAGGAGGGCTTGAGACAGATGTGGCTCACACCATCTCCTTAAATATTATATGCGTGTACTCATATTGTATGTACCCATGTGCACAAACATACACCCTGAACAATATACAAATGCACTCTAGAGAATCGATTGCCATTGCCAATGAATGTACACCGAGTAACAGGCAGGTATTTATCAGGTCGGGTTTTATCACCGCGGTAGGTACAAGCCAATGCCGGGGTGGAAATACAGACCCGTATTTCATGTACAATGTACGCGAAATATAGGATCGGGAATTAAACACACAGATTTTGGTAAAGAAAGAACAAAACATACGCACCAAGATTGAAAGGCGTATTCTCGTGCAGAAAAGACACGTCAACATTCAACTGATTCGGAGGAGGCCGGTTTCTCATGAGCAGACTCATTTGACGCGCCAACTCCTGCTGCCTCATCATGGCTTGCTGTCCATTCTGACCCTCAAAATTACCCCGCTGTTCCATATTACCCTGAAAATTTTCCCGTGGCATCATCTGGTTCTGCCTTTGCATAAAATCGTTCTGGTGAAACCCGTTAGGCTTGAAATTCGGAGGTGCATTCTGAAAATCAAAGTTAGGCGGCGGACGCTCCATATGTTTCATCATCTCATTCAAATAGAAGTTGTTCTCCCCATTAAACTTTGGGGGCTGCTGGAAGTTTCTGTTAAAATGCATCTTGTTTCTATCCTCCTGCATTTTGAAGTCTTCGTTCTGGTAATGGTTGTCCATAGGCATTTTGAACTCCATGGGCATGTCTTGCGAGCGTTCCAGAGATATGTTCAACTGGTTGAGGTATGTTAACAAATCTGCTGGTTCTGTCTGTTCTTTGGAGAAATTGTCGAATTTGTTCGGATACCTTTGATAGTCGAAGTTATTGAAGTTTCCGTCTAGATTTAAGCTGTTCGGTCTATTGTAATTGTTGTTGAACATGTTCGTTTCTGGTAGAGAGTTTCTCTGGTTTGGCTCGAAGAAATTATAGTCATATTTGTTTGGACTTGCGAACTGAGCACCTCCGATCTCTTGAGCGGCTAGCCTTAGCAAGTTGAGCTGTTCTTGTGTGACTTCTGAGTCTCCCACAGGCTCCATAAGTAAGTGGTCATCAGGGTAGTTGAGGAAGCCATTACCGAAGCCATTTTGAGTTTGTGCGTTGAAGTTGAAGCCGTTCTGTTCGTTGTTGGTGTTTTGACCATAGTTGTATGGGTCTTGGAAGTTATACGTAGGTGGTATGAACGAGGTTCCTGGATCGTTTTTGGGGGTACTGAGTGTTTTGTGAGCTTAGTGCTTTTTCCGGTAGTTGTATAGAGCTGCAGATAAAAAAAGTAAACACTTAACATTTTAAATTTCTAAAGGACACTGAAAATTAGAACACAGAAAAATCCGAAAAGTAAAGCTATGGCCGGGAATCGAGCCCGGATCCTCGTCATTCCATGACGCGTGCTATATCCCTACACCACCCATGGCAGGTAAGCCTTCAAATTTTTCTATCTGTTACTAGCTGTCACGTGACCTTGTTACTATGCGAATTTTTGTCGCCAAGCGTCATCTGTTTGAATGATGTGTCTGTACGACACAATTACAAACTCCCGTGGAACATCTACTGCTCACTAGGGACGAGAGAAGGCGCTGTTTTTCAAATGATAGGTACTATCAAATGAATAAAGAATTTTTACTTCTTGATTTTTTATATTTACTTAACATATTGTTTTATAGATTGCAGTGGCGTGCCGTCAATTATATCAGAACGCAAGCCGAAGGGCATTTAACTAAGCTTTTCCTCTAATTCTGCGCAATAAAAGTGCCCAACTGCTTTAAAATAGGCAAGCCGGTAGGAATCGAGTCCAATGGACGCCACGCTACTGATAGATTGTGATAATGATCAGGGTTGTTACGAATGCAAAAATGTTGACATCCGCGGATGCAGATGCGGATGCGGATTATTAGAAGTTCACATCCGCGGATGCGGATTTGATGCGGATGTGATTCGGATGCGGATGCGGATTTTGGGATTTTAAAAGGATAATTATTTAAATGTTAAATGCATAATAATACTTATTAGTGCATAATAGTATTTATGTAAATAAACGCGAAGCACGTGCCACTGGCTCCGCCCACTTTCTTAACATGTAGGTACTTGTCGAGTCTTGTTGATGTGAATCTGCATGCGTAAAAACTCCGCATTGATTGATGCGGATGTGAATGCGGATGCAGATGTCTGAATTAATGCGAATATTCCGCATTTACGGATGCGGATGCGAATATTCGTAACACCCCTGATAATGATAACTATGTTTAAATTTATGGTACTTTACTGCCAGAGAATCTTGCGGTGGGTATTTAAGGAATTTGACCCAAGAGACAACCAATGAGGCTGGCATAGTAACACAGGTGTATTTAAACTTCGTAAAAAAATTGATTAAAAAAAATACAGTACAGATGACAGTAAAACATACCTGCTCGCTTCTGAGGGTCCAGTCTCATCGAGGATCTTTGTGATGAGATCGCGGACCATTGAGTTTTCTTCCATAATGCGTTCCGACTGCAATGTAAATAAATAATATAGATGTTAAGATTTCCAGTGACTTCGTCGAAGAATTTGTTTCTCTCTATCTGCGGGAACTTCTCAATTTTCTGGGATAATAAGTAGGTAGTAGTAAAAGTGTTATACTTCAAGCCATAGTTAAATATAATCAACAAATAACCATATATCGCATTTATAATATCAGTAGAGTAAGTCAGATCTATCTGATTTTTTATTTTTGGAATGGAATTTACTGGTCATCAAAATGAGTCATTGCCCCTCGAGCTAGCACTAACACTACAGGGTCAAAAACATAAATGACACATTTTGGCTAAAATTTGAATGGGGAGCCCATTGAGGGAAGAGGCGAAAATCATATAGGCGATACGGCTAGCAACCCATCACTATTTTGATTCCACTTTCCACCTGGCCGGTCTTGTAACCTAGCCTCGGTAGCTCCGTTTACCCCGTAAGGAATAAAGACGTGATTTGTGTATGTATGTATGTATGTAGAACGGATTTTAGGGGGGGGGGGGGGGGGGGGGCGCGATATATATCGATCTATATCATCCCATATTTGAGAAAAAAATAAATAGAAATATCAATTTGGATGTGGGACGCCATCTCTGGACAAACGCCTTAACTGCTTCAACAGACACCTGACGTTGGCAGTAGCTACAATGTTCTATGGCATGTTACTACAAAATAAAACATGATTTTCATTTCAGTTTCAGTGTAATGTAGGTAAGTGAAGAAAATGTGGGTGTTAGGATGCAAAGTATTTATAAATGGCGTCCGCCGTGTTTTCTCCTATTCTTATATCTCTATATTTTTATTTCTGAGCTCGATATAAATATGTGCAGAATGACCTTATTCAATCATAATTAATTACTACAACTCAAGGGCTGGATTACTCAAATCATTCCTAAAACTATTTTAGTACATTACATGCAGATTAATAAATAATGTCTCAGATTACAAGAACTTGTCACACGAGCCAAAGGCGAGGGTAATAAACATGCGACCTGAGGCATTCTTTATCACCGCCCGATGTGTGTACACAATTTTGCGTCTTCCCCTTGCCAGGAAGTTGAAATTTTCGGGCGGTAAATTGCTATTTACGGCTTGGGGCGAGGTAAAAAAATTAGTCGCAATGGGCAATGTTAATAATTTTATTGTTCACAAGTTTTTTTTTACTTTCTGTCGGTAATCAAATGTTGCCAGTGAATTTGTCTCCCTTCCACTGGTTATATTGACGTGTTTGACATACTAATTATGCAAGTATTATGTAGGTTTAGGTTAATTTCGTACATAGTATTTAGTTACTTTTTAATTTTTAATGAAGAGTTTTTGTTTACTACAATAAATAAAATAAATACCTCCTTATCTATTATGCAAGTCCGGTCATAGTACAACAATCCTGAAGTGAAATTCTGGTGACCCAGGCAGGACTGTCCCCACAACAATTGGTAATATGCAGGATAAACGACAATGCAAGTACAGTCAGCAAAAAAGTTGGTTTTAAAAATATTTTTTAAGTTTAGATCATTATTTATTAAAGTTATTGATGATGTTATTTATTCTCTTTATCATAAGTTTGCCTGGTAAAGATCTCTTTTAAGCGACGAGGCTGCATGTAGCTAGGTACCTTGTCTTTTCATTGTTTTTGGTAAGCTCACTGTACAGATTTTCTATACTAATATTATAAAGAGGAAAAATTTGTTTGTTTGTTTGTTTGCATTGAATAGGCTCCGAAACTATTGGACCGATTTCAAAAATTCTTTTGCTGTTAGAAAGCTACATTATCACTGAGTGACATAGGCTACTTTTTACTGCGGGAAATAAAAAACTTTATTTTTACTCATTCTGATAAGGGTCTCAAATAATTATATTATTTTTACATCACTTTGAAATCAATAGCTTTGAAGTAATTTAAGAAAACTGACTAAAATTAGCTATTAATTCCCCTTTGTTTTCGTAATTATTTAACTCATAATATATTGTATACAATATTATACATATGTATAGATTGTATAAAGCTGTTAAAACATAGTATTTGGTTTCAAACAATAGAAACCTTAAAGTTCTTCAATCAATTGCACCATTTTAATTAAAGGTAATTTTTACCAATTTGTCGGTAATTGTTGTATAATATAGAACATAAATTAGAATTTTGAGACAGCACAGTTTTCCGAGCTCAGTTGCTTCCTATATCTGTATTTAGTCAGGGTTGACATGATTTAAATCACTTGATTTAAATCAGTGATTTAAATCGTGATTTTAATCAAGGGATTTTTTCAAAAAAATCATTGATTTAAATCATAAAATTTTTACTACAACCAAATCGGCCCAAAATTGTTTAGGGAATTCCCCGGACCACTACGGCACGCACACATGTGCAAGCGAGTCAAAGCGTAACAGTTTCGGGGAAACCCCGAAACTATAGTACGTGACGCATGGTACCAAAAGGGTTCCAGGATTCCCCGAAACTAAAACACGAAACGCATTTCGCTTTTCGCCCGGTCATTCGTAATTGATTTTAATAAATTTAATTAAAATAAGTTGTTTTCGTTTTATTATATAACTGAACTGGCTATTTAATTAATAAAAAAAGACAAGAAAATGAAAAAATCAAAAAAATCTGATTTTAATCAAATAAATCCGATTTAAATCAAATTAATCGGATTATTATGATTTTTTTATAATAATCATGATTTTTATCAACCCTGTATTTAGTATAGCCAAGTGATTGCAACAAAAAGAAACAAATAAAAAAATAAAAAAATCTACACAGCACTGAAATAATAATAAAAAAAAAACAACCACTGAAAATTAGAACAGAAAAATCCGAAATCTGTTACTAGCTGTCACATGACCTTGTTACTATGCGAATACCTATTTATAGGATGTAACAGTCACCACAATATGAGAAGGAAAAAACAATTCATTATTATCCATACAGAATAATGACTGCATTGCAATATGGATAAAAGAAAGAGAAAAGTCTTAGCTGACTGACTGACTCATCAACTCCAACCCACCCTCTTTGACCCTTGCTCTTATAATGCTGAAATTTTGCACAAAGGTTCCATTTATGATGTAAACTTCGACTAAATAATGGACTGCCCAAAATTCCCACGGGATAGGGAGTTTTCCTATGGGGATGAAGTCACAAGCAATTTTGCTGGTAATAATGGACCAACAATGTCAGGGATTTCCGGTCTATTTGCATTGACACCCTTATCATTTATTTCAATACCACTGCAAAGGAAAATATGAGACTGAAACAAAAATGTGATTGAAAAAAAAAAACAATGTAGGTATAATACCTATTTATAGAGAGAGAGAGAGAGAGAGAGAGAGAGAAACATTTATTTACACACATTCAATGCACATAGACATATAATAGGAAGAAATACAATATACTTAGGAATAGTACCAATATGGTGTAAAACGGGCCCCACTCGGCATAATGTTGCGGCAAGCCGTGTTTTTATAGGATGTAACAGTCACCACAATATGAGAAGGAAAAAATACAATTATGCATGCAGAATAATGACTGCATTGCAGTTTTAATCATGAACTTGGTAAAAGAGATAACAATGTTATCAAACATATTATTTGGAATTAGTTTGATAATAAACAGCTGATAATTAAACACACACACATAAATCACGTCTTTATCCCTTACGGGGTAGACAAAGCCTAAGGTAACAAGACCTAAAGGCCATGTTTGTAGGATGATTGTGGGCATATAGGTGGAATTTAACTTCACTAAAAAAACTACTGTCCGAGTATTGTGAATGCTAATCCAGGGGTTTCCAACCTGCATTGAACTCAGGCCCACACGAGGGCCATGTGGTCAAACCCGATAAGTTGACTTAACATTCCACAGGAATTTTGAAATTATAGATACGTTAACATAGTGTTCTTTTTTCAACTGTCAATTATTTTGACTTATTGGGTTTGACCACGCAGCCCTCGCACGGGTGTCTCTAGTCAATGTGCTCGGATATCTGGCATACATTATTGACTCTCATATTTTCCTTTGCAATGCTATTGAAAGAAATAATAAGGGTGTCGAATGTAAATAGACCGGAAATCCCTGCCATAGTTGGTCCATTATTACCAGCAAAATAGCTTGTGACTTCATCCCCATAGCGAAATTTCCATCCCGTGGGAATTTTGGGCAGTCCATTACTATCCCCAGTTAACATCATAAATGGACCCTTTGTGCAAAATTTCAGCTTTATAAGAGCAAGGGTCCAAGAGTGTGGGTTGGAGTTGATGAGTCAGTCAGTTAGTCAGCTAGGACTTTTCTCTTTATTTGTAGTCTAGTTATTTAATAATGCATAAAGGAAATTAATAAATGTAATTTCTCAGTAACTTGTATGCTTACTAAATAATAATCAAGTGCCTAACTGTTTAAGAATTGTATTAAGACAGCTGTAATTAATTACTCTCTGAAAATAATATTCATAGTTTATTCCACTGTTTTGTAAATCTAACATACTTTTAGACAAATCATGTCTTTAGCAGGTATTTATAACAAGCATTTAGGTATGTTAAGTATTCAAACATCATAACTGCATATTTTAAGGAGATAGATAAGTATAACAGGAAAATGTATGTGATTATTTCAAACAAGTGTTATTTCTAGCACACCATATCACATGAAGTATGTTTAACATCTGTACCTCGAATTCCTCACCTTAGATCAAGGTAAAATGATCTAAAAGAAAGTACAACCTTAGCTGTACATATTATGAAATAAGTACTCGTATGAATCTGGTATAATTCTCATGCACGTAAAAACAGACTTAGGTAATATGAGAGTAATACCCACTATCCTATTATGTGTTGGATTATTGGCATTGCCCTGTTATTTTGTCCTCTAACGTACAAACTACATAATTCTAAAAATATTATGTGCATTCTTTACTTGTCATCTTTCACCTAGACGAAATATTGCGACGAGTTACGGGGCAACAATCACTACACCCAACTCGTATATACCATTAAAAACTTGCAGTTATCAACTTAATTGTTCAAAACATGTATTTTACAACAAAAACTAGCAGTTTTCCCGGATTGTGGGTCAGATTGACAGCTCAATTTGGACATGTTTAACACCCACGAAATGGTCACTTTACAAAACACATCACCACTTACCTGATCCGTTTCATTTTCGACGGCTTTATACGCATTACTTATGTGACATAAATCACTGAAGGCCATTTAAATTAAAAATTATTTCTTGCCACGGCACATACGAGCTGCTAAGCCATTTTTTTCATTGACCTACATGTGTATAAATACGTACGTATTGCTCACTGAATAGTGTTGCTGTCACACGGCCAACTTCGCGCGGGGACTTGTTTTGGTTCTTTCTTGATAAACAAGTAAACACGGATTTATTACTTTTGTGAGAGTAAAATCTATTATTTATTATGTTATTGTGGTTTAAAAATTTCTTGAAATTTCATGGTCTCTGTGAAATTCCCGCGCTTTCAATGTTGATGATACTTTTCTTGTTATTTTTTTTTTATTTAGGTGTGTCGAATATTTAATCAATGGCCATTATGTTATTCCAATAAAATATTTTAGATCACAGAACGATCAGGTAGAAATTAAATACAGAATAAGTTCTATATATTTTTTCAATTTATATCCTTAAAAGTAGAAAGCCATTGTTAAATTAAATAATGTGATTACACGAGGACTGAACTTTAAAAAAATCATAACTTGGTAATTTTTACTTCTATTATGGCAACCCTTTGCGCAATGAAGTTTTTTATTCTGAAAATATTTACGTTAAGCTGATACGTAATTTCATCACACCTGTTTGTAAATAATTAAAAAGCACATTATTTTTTAAAGAAAACAATGATAAGCCTGCAGTTACTTCTAATTTAATCTCAAACATCATGACGTGTATAAACCTGATGACATAGTTTAAAATGACTCTGAATAGCAAAAACGCCTCAAGGTTTTGATTACATTGCCATCTATTATTGACTTGAGGCACCTCTTACGAATTAACTCGCAATTGCGCACGCAACTTTCATGGTGATGTTGATGTTTTTAAACGACCAGTTAGTAAATAAACTTAGCAATAGATGTCGCTGTCGACTAGTTCAGCACGTTTTGCATCTTTATCATTATCTCTAGCCTAAATACATACCAAATACCACTGCTGGGTACAAGCCTATAGTCCCACACAAACATCATTGAATTGCTTCGCACGCGTATGCAGGTTGCCTCGCGATTTTTGTCCTAGTCCGAAAAACTCATAGTAAATTTTAAATAATTGTGTTATTTTATTTCGCAGTCATAATTCGAAAAAAGACAGAGACCGATAGACGTCTCTACTTCTACTAGCCCAAAACCCCCAGCATCGGCTGACAACGACGATAGGCACACATTTTTAGCTCCAGAAAAACGGGCGTTATACTTAACACGAGTAAGTTTGACAGCTATGTGCACGTGTCTGTTTGTCGCACCGTAGCTCTTAAACGGGTGGACCGATTTGGATGGGTTATTTTTATTATTTAAAAGCAGATTTTCTAGCGGTAGTTCCAGTTCCTAAACATGGCTACCAAAGGCGTGTCAAAGCAATCAGCTTTTTTAAATGTTCGCTTTTCTTTTTGTGTTGGGATATTCGCTTTTGTTGTTCTCCATTTATTTATTTTTAAACTTTGTCACACGAAAAAAACATTACAATAATCAGTCTCTGCCTAATCGGTTTATCGGCTGCACTCTCGTTGCGTACACACGAGTGCACCCGCAATAATTACAGCGCGCAGCGAAGTGTCAAATCCCTTTGTGCAGGCGGGTGACGCAGTGTGGCCAGTGTAACTACCTTAATTGTTGGGTAGTGGGTAGTTATGCACCGAGTCTGGTAAATGATAAATGCAAGTAGTGATTTAGTGCCGGTAAGATACTGAATACAAATAAAATATAATGTCTTGGAATAATTTACACTAATTCAAAAAGTCCCAAACTAAACAAAGCTTGTAGGTACCAGTCTTGTATGTACTATTAGGCAACGTATATCCACCTATCCACATAATTATTTAGATAAATGAATTAAACACAAGATGCACAACTAGAGAGCAAACATTCGTATTTTGCCAACATATCAAAACATTTTCCCTGACCGGATATCGAACCCGGGAACTCAGGCTTCGTGTAGTCGTTCTCTGACCACTATACTTCGGTCGTCCGGTTGTACTAATTATAATGTTTAACATTATGCCCGCAGCGTGAAAAAATAAAATATGTTAATTAATTGGTTTGCAATAACTCAAGCCTACAACGGTTGTTTGAAAAAAAAACCGAATTAAAACTAAACTAAACCATAGAAATTCTTGCCAAAACAGACGTCATTTTTCCCGCCAACCTCTGCGGCCGACGGCACCCCGCCGCGTTCATTGTCAATTTATTCAATTTAGAACGGGTGCGTTCGCGATTTAAATAAGCAATGCCGCTGACGTCTTGTTAGTAAATTACCTGCTCAAATTATTTGAAATTGGAATACACGTCGCTGGAGACTTTTAATTGGTTCCAGCCAGTGCTAATAAAATTGGTCAAGTGAGAGTTGTGCCCACATACGGGCTCAAAATCTCTAATATTATAAAGACAAAGGCGAGTTACGTTCTATTTCCTTCCCCAGAAAAGTAAAAATGGTTACAAAATTAGAGACAGGTTATGGGCCCGATAGCGAGGGCAACTTTTTTCCTTAAAACGCTAAGACAAGTGAGCGAAACCTACGCAGACGAAGTTGCGACTAAGTGATTAAACCATACCTCATGGAAGGTTTCAGCAACTGGAAATTTCAGATGCGTTGCGAATGAAAGGCCAAATGGATTTTATCCTTGTTTTTAGATACTAGATAGACTTAATTGGACGCTAAATGTAACACTTTAGTTTATTCTTGTTAATGTAAAATAATTTAGTGCGTTAATCAATTAGGTACCTATTCTAGCGATCCAGCTAACATAAAGGATTAACTGTTGCCCGCAGCCTTGTTCGCATCCCGTCGGAACGTTATATTATCCCGGGATAGAAAGTACACCTTTTTTATATGGAAAGAGGGAGGCAACAAGCCAGCGGTTCACCATATGGTAAGTGACCACCGCCACCCATGAGCATTTAGTTAAATAATGACAAATGATAAGGAGCAAAGAAAAAACACAGAATGTGCGAATTGCTTCTCTTCCCGCGCGGATGGTAAAAGTGAATCGTGTTATAGGCAATGCGGCTAGCAAGTCATCACTATTTTGATTCCCTTTTCCACCTATTCGCCTACATTCATGCTAAACGTGGTTTTGAAGTCCTGTTATCTTAGGCTCTGTCTACCCCGTAGGAGATGAAGATGTGATTTATATATATATATATGTACCTATGTAATTTATTTTTTGGTAGTCCTATGCTCGACAGTTTTCGAACTGATCCGTGGTCGTCCTCAAGGCCAGCTCGAATGGAAAACGCCTGGTAGTCAGTGATACGCAGGTGCGTATCCTATTTTAACAATTACGTCTCTCTCTCTCACAGAAGTTTTACATGAGTGGTGTAGTGTAAACCAGTAAAATTTAATCTTTTTTTACAATAAGATAACTAATTCAGAATATTTTTGACGTTTCTGGGAATTATAAATAGGGCCGTGCTTGTTGGTTAACTTATTAAAAAGAAAAAAAACTTTTTAATGATAATACATATTTTTAAAAAAACTTGACTGTCAAATCAAGATTTTTTTTGTTTACCTTTTATTTATTTCGAATAATCTTTTTATTATATATGTGTTTCGGACTTGTTACTCGTTTCGGGTTAGTTGTTTAGCGCTGGCGCGCAGTGTTCGTTTCGCTGCGGGCGAGCGCTCCAAGAGGAAGGACTGCGAACTAGTCCGAAACATGTCGAGCATTACTTGGCTTTTATACGAGAGTTATCCGTTTGTGTTATGAATGAGTCTCACGGTAGTTTCATGTTGAAATAATTTTATTTTCTAACATCATAATTTACATACACGCATACACATATCACGTCTATATCCCTTACGGGTAGACAGAGCCTATGGTAACAAGACCTAAAGGCCACGGTTAGCATAATTGTAGGCATACCTATAGGTGGAAAGCGGAATCATAATAGTGATGGGTTGCTAGCCGCATCGCCTATAACATGATTCCTAAGATTTTCACCCTATTCCCTCGATGGGATTTTACCATCTGCGCGGGAAGAGAAGCAACTGGTACATTCTATGTTATTTCTTTGGTCCCAGACCAGTATGGAATAAACATAATTTACCAATTACTTATATTGTAACCACACTTCTTTCCACGAACCAAAAACTAGTCACCATAACCAATAACCGACCTTAAAAAACAAAAGAAATTTCAAATAAAGAAATCGAACGCGATTGAATCAAGAGTCCGTCGGCCGTGCGTAAGAGCGGGATGTCCATACGTGATCTTTGGCGCGGGAGAGCGGGATAGCCATAGCGTTAATCCTATTGGCTTATACCGGGCGACGTTTGCCACGATTGGTCGTCGTGGTTTATTGAACTGTCACTGAGTTAAGGGGGCGAGCGGTAATTCGGGGGCAAATGCCCCCCTAAAAGGGTGTAGGGTGGGGGGTGGAAAGCCGTTTCACAGAATGGAGTTTGGCGATTGACTTGTGGGTAGTTTTTAGGGATCCCTCGAATATTCGGATGGTTTTCTTTAAAGGTTAAGGTTTGCTCGGGATGGAAATTAAAATTGTGTTTATGTTTATGTTTATGTTATGTTCAATGGTGTGTGTGAAGTTACCAATCCGCACTGGGCTTGCGTGGAAACTATAGCCAAAGCCCTCTCGTTCTGAGAGGACGCCTGTGCCCAGCTTTTGTT
Source organism: Pandemis corylana (assembly GCA_949127965.1). NCBI lineage: Eukaryota > Metazoa > Arthropoda > Insecta > Lepidoptera > Tortricidae > Pandemis > Pandemis corylana. The sequence goes on from OX421873.1 coordinate 8,135,423, forward strand.
ATAGTTAGGTATGTGTTTATAACTATGATTAGTTGATTGGTATAATTTCTGATGCTTATTAATATGCAATAATATTTTAATTTATAAAAAACTAGCTTCTGCCCGCGACTTCGTCTGCATAAATACATATAAACCTTCCTCATGAATCACTTTAACTATTAGAAAAAAACGCATCAAAATCCGTTGCGTAGTTTTAAAGATCTAAGCATACATAGGGACAGACAGACAGCGGAAAGCGACTTTGTTTTATACTATGTTGTGATGTTTAATAAATGTATAGACACCGAACACAGTAGCAATGTAGGTACTACCACATTTTTTTTTCATTAAAATAGATATCCGCGAAGTAGCTACTCAGACATCTGTCTGTAGCTAGGTATTTAATAAAACTCAGTTATCATAAAAACAATTCTTGATAATTAAACAGACATTGTCAAAACTTATTAATATTATTATAGTTTTTTTTTTATGATATTGGTTGGCAAACTAGCAGGTGAGCAGTACCAGCACTGCCATCATGGACACCCGCGACACCAAAGCATTACTTAAACAGCACAGCGCAGCTGGCGCCACCAATTTTTTTGAACCGATACAACTTATAGATCTTCAAAAAACCTGTAACCCTCCGATGTTATACTGGCGTCCAAGAGGGCGGCGGTAATTTCTTTCCGTCAGGTGTCATGCATGCTCGTTGTCCCCTGTCATAAAAAAAACCATTACTATCTTTGCGTTGAGAAATTTTGCGTCTGGTTTTTTACTAGTTTACTTATCCTGCCGTCAAGCAGCAGAGCTTGCGTTGCTGTGTTTCCGGCTTTGGCGTGGATAGTAAGACGGCCGGTAAATTTACTGATACATCTGCAACTTTCTATTGTTACGGGTGTCCATGCGTAAAGGTTACTGGGCATGTGATTGTATTTATTGTATTTTATAGCCATACCAAAAAATAAACGGAACCTTTTTAACAAAAAAAAATAATCTGGCAACACTGTGACACCCCAAATGTAATCGATAAAACGAAACCAAAACGAAAACTATCGGAAAAGAAATAAACCGTTATTCATAAGTGCTACGCGTTTTATTTCAGTGCTACGACGTAGCGGCGTAGCGGTTTGAAACCTCGCTCGTAGAAGATCCGTAGCAAGCGTTGTATTTTCTTGGTGTTACCGATACGACGGTTCGATGTTTCAAAGTTAATTTTATATAATAAAATTGTTCCAAAATATTCCATCAGGATTAAAACAATTTAGTAAACTCTTAAACACAAAAACGCTGCTGGTAAACACTTTAGTACAGTCCTTGAGCTTTCAGAATGCCGTTCCGGTCTCTATTGCAGTCTCACTCAGTGTGGGTTTGATACTTGAATCGGCCGAGGGAGGGAGACAGCAAGACTAACCCAAACGACATTCTAAGAGCTCATATACTGCTCATTCTTTTTAACCCCGCAACTTCATGCTACCTCAAAGAGTCAGCTTTGTTACATTCATAAGATGCACTCAGAACTTTCTTCTTTCTGTACCCCTTTCAAATTCAATATTTTATGTTTATTCTTTCACTGTCCAGGATATACTGGAACTCCTTATCTATAGATTTTTAAGGCACGCCAAGTCCTAGCAGATGTAGCTGTTTAAGTCCATACTTGGAGCACTATCTGGCGTCTCGTGCATGAGTGTTGTCTTTCAGCTTGTTAGTACATACATTCATATATCACGTCTTAACCCCTTACAGGGTAGACAGAGCCTAAGGTAACAAAATCTTAAGGCCACGTTTAGCATGATTAAGGGTGTATGGGTGGAAAGGGAAATCGAAATAGTGATGGGTTGCTAGCCGCATCGCCTATAACATGATTGCTAAGCCTTTAGCCCATTTTCTATGGGCTTTTATCATCTACGCGGGAAGAGAAGCTGGTAATTTCTATGTTTTTTCTTATTTGTTTATATTTTTATTGTTAATACCTAGTACCGCCTGTTTTAATATTTTCCTTTCCTCATTCTGTTCCTACGGTTGCCTCGAAGAGATCTTTCTTTAAGCATCTGTTATTTTGTATTATTGATTATGGAGGTGTTCAATAAAGAGTCATACCATTGTATTGTTTGTATAGGTATTTTGTAGTAATTTTTAATTTAAAATTACGTTTCCTCTTTTGGGCCGTGCATTTTGAATAATGTCCAATGTATTGAAACATTTACTAACCACAATCAAAAAAATCCCTAAAACACTTTCAGATAGGTGTCCAGTCAACTTTTAACCACTTATTACTTATAACTTTAATTATGTTACCCAATATAGGGACCATAGAGACTGGGCCAAATGCTGCTGCATATAAATCTCCACATTTTAGGACGTCAATTTACCTACTGTGTTGGTCCTTCACGCGTTCCATTTTAAATTATTGCAACAAAGCTAACGAAACTTTTTTTCCACCGCGTTTTCCCATCAGCCAGCTACATTCCTCCAGCTTTTATATAAAGGCGGCATCATAAAATACCTAAGCGTCAGATGTCATAGCGGGAACGGCTGTGATTGGCTGCCGGGCATGCGGGAAATGGTGACTTTTCCTCTCTGACAGGACTTTTCGCGGGAACCACGCCTTCGCGAATCTTATTGGAGGACGAATCAAATGTCATTGCGTTTCGTTGTTTCATTGGGAATAGGTATAGTGGCAATTGCTTGTAGATGTGTAAGATATCCGACCGTAATTAATTAATGCCATTTGGAGTGTAAAAAATAATGTAAAAGTGTATTCGATCATAATAAATTTAAACCTAAATGCACGATTAGGAATTTTGGAAAAATGGGTATTATCTGAGTTATTTTATAAAACAGATAATTTAGACGTAGTATAAAGTATTGGCTGAACATTAACAGATTATCTAGAGACCATTCGTTTTGTAAATGTGAAGTCATTTGTTCATAAGATAGGTAAATGAAGTTTACTAAAAGTACTGAGGGGGTAATAAGCAGTATTTGTTATAACGATAATGTATCATTACATGATTAATTTACCTGTCTACTATAAATCACATAAAAGTATCCGAAGAACCGATTCAATTTCGCACACGGTCATTATTTTAAATGGCCGACGGCGTAATGCCACAAATTAAAGCTTAAAACGGGCGCTTAACAGCTGACCCAAAACCGAACCCCCCCACGTCTGGGGGATACAGAAGCGAAAAGCAACGGGGCGGGGCTGCCACGCCTTCGGAAGGCAACCGGCGACGCGTCAAAAGTGCCCCGGCTGTGGCATAACGCGCGCGGCTCGAGCCATTGCCGGAAAAAAAATTAAACGTCAAAAGTGGACTGTCAGATTTTGGAGGGAACTTTTGGGTTGTTTATTGTGCACGCTTGGTTAGAGCTGGTCGCTTTGTGAAATTGACCGCGATTTTAATAATAAGTTACATTTCGTACGTGTTTGAGGTTTGACGCGGTTCTATGTTATTTTTATAAGTAGGATGTATTTATTATCTACTAAATAATAACGTCCTCATTTTTTTTAATTACATTCAGCAGCCAAATAGTTGCAGTTGATCAAATAATGATATGACAAAAGGTATTGTAATTCGTAATAATTTTGAATTTTGCTGTTTTCTTTGTCAACAAATTTTAATTACATATATCGAAATGCAACAGTATAATTTCATAAATGGTTGTGAACATGATTCACGCAATATTATAAAAAAAAATTGTGTGTGATAACTAGAAAGTTAGTAGAGGGAAATGTTAGCAAATGTTTTTAAATCAAATGGCCAAGGAACTTAATTAAAGCTACTGAATTGTTGGATTGGCCACTTTCAAATTATTCATGAAGAAATTATAAAAGTAAATTAATATTTTATAAGTAGATAATTAACGCTGTACAAGATGTCAATATATAAACAAACTATCTGTTGCGCGCGGCGTCGCTCCCGTTTTTTTCTTCTAAATTTCAATATTTTCTCACCGTCTAAACTTTCCCTGGGCTTCCACGAATAATTCAAGACTAAAATTAAACAAACCGTTCTCGAGTTTTAGCGAGACTTAACGAACAGCAATTCATTTTTATTTATATAGATATTTTATTAATGCATTTCTTCAACAGTTTAGCGAAGTAAAAAACGTACACCAGTCATTTTAAGACAAAAAATGAAAGAACATTAAATTTAAATAGTGTCACAGTGCGAATAGAGTGTTAATAAAATTCTCTTCCTTATAAAAGACTTATTAAAAAAAATGGAAGTAGCACAGACTCCGCTGCCACTCACACAGGAGCATCAAGAAAACAGGATGACAGGTAATAACAACCAATTTTCATTACGTAAATACCCCTTACGCGGTAAACAGAGCTTAAGGTAACAAGACCTATAAGCCCACGTTCAGTGTGATTGATATAAAATTACATCATTAGATACTTACTTAGATATCATAGAATTTATATTGAAATCGTCAGCTTAAAATAAAAAATGACAATTAAAATTTCCCATCACGGACATTATTGGAAAAGGGAATCAAAATAGTTATGGGTTACTAGCCGCATTACCTATAGGCATAACATGATTCCTAAGATTTTCGTCGATTCCCTCGATGCGCTTTTACCATCTGCGCGGGAAGGGAAGCAACGAACTTCAGTTCTTATTAATAATTCGAATCACTCACGTATGTATAGTCACGGTGTGCGCGACACATTCATTAGTGATAGCGTAAGTTACATACGGCAGCTAAAGCACAACGTGTCATGTACACCACGAATTTTTATTTTAAACATACACACATACACAAATCACGTCTTTATCCCTTACGGGGTAGACAGAACCTAAGGTGGCAAGATCTACAGGCTACATTTAGCAAGATTGTGGGCGTAAAGGTGGAAAAAGGAATGAAAATAGTGATGGGTTGCTAGCCGCATCGCCTACAACATGATTCCTATGATTTTCGCTCATTCCCTCGATGGGTTTTTACCATCTGCGCGTGAAGAGAAGCAACTGGTACATTATGTTTTTTCTTTGCTTCCAGACCAGCATGGAAGAATTTTCATGTTAATTATTAATAATTGTGTTAATTTGCGTTCAATAAAAGATTCCGATGAGAACCTTCATTTTAGGGTTCCGTACCTTAAAAGAAAAAACGGGACGCTAATAGGATCATTTAGTTGCCCGTGCGTCTGTCAGTCTGTTGTGTCCTTTTCTCAGTCAATATCTCAATTGTCACTTTTTAATTGTTTTTTCATACTAATGGAATTCTTATTTTATCAAAAAAACTTAACTCTAAGGTTCACGGTACGCGTTCACACGTAAAAGTACCTATAAAGTTGAAATGAAAACCAAATAGGTACTTAGGTCTGCGGCCCCTTAGAGTTAAGTTTTTTTGATAAAATAAGAATTCCATTAGTATGAAAAAAAAATAAAAAGTGACAATCGAGATATTGATGAATTCTGGCTGAAAATCAGTGCTGCAGGTGTCTAACGCCTCAGCGTAATGCTGAGCCAGCGACCGTCTCACTTTTTCGAAGACACACACAACGCTCATGATCTATTTTTCTTGTCTTGATTATTTTCTATAAAGTTGTGTATATATTCTCTTTTATTTGTGTATCTTCTTTCTTTCTTTCTGACACTAACATGGCCGAATTTGTTTAAAAAAAAGTTTATATCTTCCGACGTCTAAGGATCTACAGGAATGAAAAGCTTTGGAGCCCCAACTGAGACTTTTCCCACTTTTAGTAAGCATAAATTTGTTAAAAATAATTTATTTCCGCCTCCCCTTCTCACAATCCTTTGAGTTACCTAACAAATTTCAACGAAAATAAATAAATAAAACAGTCACAAACAATCGACGCAGCGAACACCCAAATCATATTCGAATTTTTCACGCTCGCCACACTGTATTTTTTTAATGCAGGCAAAGGGCATTAGTATTCAGCTCTTGCCTGCCAGTAACTCGGGGTCTATTTGACTGATTTTCAGCCCGCTCCATGATTTGCCACTTTACCCGGTCAGTGTGTGTTCTGAATACAAAACAGCCAATAGGAGCGGAGATGGGGATTTGAAATTTCATTTTCGTTCCAGAATAATGCGTTCGTATTTCGAATATTGAGCTTTTATTCAGCTTGTATGTGTCGTGGCAGCCATTTTTCGGTAGGTGTTTGAAGAATTCATTAAGAATAAACCACAGAAGTTAACGCCTAAGTAATGCATTTCAACGGATTAACCGCGAGGTTGTAACTTACCTCAAGGCGTGTTCACCTTAACATAACTTACCGTGTACATACCTTCCATCAATCAATAACATCATTGTTAAATTTAAAATAACCTAACATGGTTAAATAAACTCAATACGACTCACGCGTCCGTCACTATAAAACACCCAACGTTTTTCTTCACAAAGTCGCAGACACAGACAATTCCAAACAGCCGTAAGTAGAAGGCGTTTAAACCCGGCTTTAGAGGGCAAAGGGGGAGGAAATTAATCAGAGAGGCTCAAGGGCTTGCCGCGTCAAAAGAAAGGCGAATAAAACGGCAAGCGACAAAGTTTGTAGGCGACGGGGACACGGGTGGGGTAGAGCCGCCTAAAGGTGGCAAAATTTTGCTTTTACATTTGAGTATGTCTCGCAAATTTAATTAGGTTACACGGTTACCTATAGATCTACTATACGAAGAGATTATGAATAAGTAGGTATGCTTAATTTTGATGAAGTCATTTGGACAGGTAGACACATGTTTTTGTTATTAATAAATTTTCACAAAATAAGTACTAGTTACGTAACATTAGCAACGATATGAAGTCATTTACATTGTTACGCTTTCAAGTAAGTTACTAATTTTTGAGAAGCGTTTTTCAATCGCATATCAAAATTGTTATCTCAGCTTTGTTAAAACGAATGAAATTAACTTAAACTTCTAGTTGAGTCACGATCAGTTGTGTACCTATCTATATTTTTAAAATGTGTACATAGTGCACAAGTATCAAAAACAAAACTTTAATTTACTTTTAATTTCTTGAAATTGTGTAACCGTGATTCTATTGGAATCTGACTTAAAATTAAGGCTATAATCTAGCTAGCTGCGCAGTCCGTAAAAAAATACAAGTCTCTTCTTAAGAACAGATAAACTGTAGATAAACTGCAGATAGATGGCAGAACCTATTTATTTACATACAAATCTATTATTTTTAAGGCGCGTCAATATAAAATATAAGGCGCTCATTATATTTTTGATCTCTTTTTATATTTTATAGGATGACTAGAGTTGGCAGTTATTTAAAGTACTTTAACATCAAATGTGTGTACGTGTAAACAAATTTTGCTAATCGTGTGATTTTTATCGGCTTCCGAACCGCGGTCCGATCGTTCAAATTTTATATGTGTATATAACTTACGGATCCACGTTAACAAATAAGGGTTTTTTTAACTTGAACTATTTTCGTAAATATTTTAAATATAATATTTGAAAGCCGACTCCACCCCTCCTTAGATCTAAGTGCCGTGCTACAGTAACATTGATTTATCTTGATACCGCGCCTGACTTCCAATTTCCTTCTCCGTTTTATGTTTCAGGACATTTCCTTTTTTCCCCATTTCCTCGATTGTATTGTATCCTACTTACATACATATATACTTACCTTGTGAAAATAAAGTTTTGAGATTCAGAAACTGACGAACAAGTCGAGAAGACGTGAATGTTGGAAAGGTTTAGCTAAGTCAGTTTCATCCTTTTAATTTTACAAGAGGATTAAGATCAAATCTTTTTTCATAATGAAGCTTTGATTTCTTCTCAATCAGCCGTAACAATAATGGTCCAACGTCATTTTCTCTCGCGATTATTTAGAGAAAAATGCAGCAGATTTTTTTTTTAATCCAGACAGCTTTACTTTTCCCGACGCATGCATACATAAATCACGTCTTTATTCTTTACTTTAGACAGAGCCTAAAGTTTTTTTTTTAAATTAACAAGACCTTAAGGCCACGTTTGGCATAATTGTGGTTAAAGGTGAAAAGAGGAATTAAAATAGTGATGGGTTGCTTCCAACATAGCCTGTTCCCTCGATGGGCACCTCGCACCATCTGCGCGGGTAGAGAAGCAACTGGAACATTCTATGTTTTTTGTTTGCTCCCAGACCAGCTGGAAGCTGACATTCAACAACACTTCCAACAATTATCGTTGTTATTCAACCAATTTACACAAAACCTTGACATTGCCAGAACCTTCCTCGTGAATCACTCTATCTATGGGTGAAAACCGCATGAACTCCGTTCAGTGGTTTTTGAGTTTATCCTGAACGGACAGATGTGGCGGATTACTTTATTTCATAACTAGCTTAACTGATGCTGGTATATTCTGTAATAATTATTTATACCTTGAGACTCTAGGCAAGGCAGCTACGACTTTGAGATGTTTATCGCTATCCCGCAGAAACTATGCAATTTTCCGAGATAAAAAGTAGCCTATGTGTTAATCTAGGCATCTAGGGTACCAGCTATCTCCGTTCCAAGTTTTATTCAAATCCGTCCAGTCGATTCAGCGTGACGAAGGAACAAACATACACACTCACATCTTCACATACCATCCTCACAAGCTTTCGCATTTATAATATTAGTAGGAGGTATGTTGTCACCGAAGTTATTGTTTATGGCATAAAGGTGTACTTATAGATGTTTTTAACGTCTTGGTAACGTATGTACATACATACCGTTAAATAAATAACGACACTGTCTTCTTCAACCTCGACATTGGCGGAATCATCGACAGTATCGATGGCGCTATTTCTTTTTAAAAATTGAATTGAATTGATGTACATTACATACATATTAGTCAATTAATGCCGAGGCCTGGGAAGTAGCCAATTGCTCTTCCAGCTGAGCCAGATAATATATAATATTTTCTCAAACATTGAGAGGAAATGAAAATAAAGTTTGCACTAAACTTCCACGCAACTTAGGTGGTTTTCACGTTCCCGCTTTTTTTCTTAAGTTTTTTTTATGTCATCTGTCACCGTAAGCTATTTGAGACATTGATAAAAACGTTAGAATCGAACAAAACGCTCACTCCTCGGCCATCGACATGGCTGTATGACATTGTTGTTCATTATTCCATAGTCTCTTTGACTTCTTAAAAAGTTAAAAACAAATGAAAAACAACCCAGCATGGTCAAAAATTTATGGTCAGAAAATCGCGCCTGCAATGTAATTCGGCTGCCAACAAGGCCCTTCGTGTTCTGTTACAAATGAGATTGTGTGGGAATGAGCAGCCAGATTCAACGGTAAATATGTATATTAAAGGAAAAACTATACAACAGGCCCCGACGTGTTTGCGCACGTCAGACACAATCAACACAATATTATTGTTGTCATGTCTAAGCAACAACATTCGGTGTTGCTTAGACAACCGTTTAAACTCTAACATACAAGTAAATAGATTACCTTTACAGCCAGTATATAATCAGGCGCTATACAGCCTCTAATACGCCCCCTTAATCTATTACATGGTACAGACATACACACATACAGACAAGTTATAAAACACGCAGTACTTGCCTGTACTCTTCTCATTATTTTACAAATAAAACAAAACATACAAAACCTAAACCTAACAAATGAATAACCGCATAACCATCAAGAAAAATAAATTAATCTAATACCTACACAAAACAATTCAAACATAAAACAATTATAACAACAACTATACGTCCGCCCCCTTATTAGAATAATTTATCAAAGATAACTGTCCTAAAAACTCTTTCAGTTTCGGGCTGTGCACGGACTTAGTTAGTATGTCAGCTATCATTTTATCGGTTGCCATGTACCTGATCTCGACTTGATTTTTCAGAACACATTCCCGTATAAAATGATACTTTATATCAATATGCTTTGTTCTGTTATGCATCATTTTGTTAGTTGCAATTTTGTGCGCAGACTGGTTGTCGTTGTAGATTACAACCGCCTTTTTACTATCTACAGTTAAAAGAAGACTGTCCAGTAAACTACGCAGATAAAGCGCTTCCTTTGAAGCCTGACTAAGTCCTACGTATTCTGCTTCTGTGGAGGACAAGGATACAGTAGCTTGCTTTCTACTCTCCCATGTCACGACATTCTTACCTAATTTAAAAATTAGACCAGTGAAAGATTTTCTATCTAGCGCTCCACCCCAATCTGCGTCTACATAGCCTCGTAAGTCTAGATCCCCCGACTTCTTAAAGGTAAGACAGAGGTTAGACGTACCCTTGAGATACCTAAGGACTCGCTTTGCGCATTTAAAGTGTGTTTCATCGTAACACGAATTAAACTGCGAAAGTGCACTTACTGCATGCGCTATGTCCGGCCGCGTATTACAGGCTAAATAGTTAAGACATCCTATCAAACTTTGATATGGCAGATTACAGTGCGAATCAGCTGACTTTTCGAGCTTGATTCCCACCTCCATTGGAGTACTAACCGGCTTCGCATCAGTCATGTTAAAATCGTTCAATATATTTAAGATAAACTGCTCCTGATCAAGATGAATAACATCTTTATCCCGCCTCAGTCGCATTCCTAAAACATGTCTAGCCGCGCCTAGATCTTTCACTTTAAACTTTTCAAGCAAACCAGTTTTTAATTTTTGCTTTTCGCGTTCACAATTTCCAAATACAAAAATGTCATCAACATAAATTACTACCACTAGCCTCTTGTTATTTGTAAGGTGTTTCTGGTACAAACACGGTTCTTGTATTGACTGAATAAAACCTAACGCTAGCATCTCTTTGTCTAATTCGTTGAACCAAGCATTCGATGCTTGTTTCAACCCGTACAATGATCGCTGAAGCTTGCATACTTTGGTTTCTTGACCTTTGGCTACTGCTCCTTTAGGCTGGAGCATATAAATGTCTTCTTTAATCTTTCCGTATAAGAAAGCAGTAGTAACGTCCCATTGATCAATAAACCAATCGTATTCAACCGCTAGTGAAAATAACATTCGCAATGTAGAGCTTCTAACTACAGGAGAATAAGTTTCACCATAATCAACGCCACGTACCTGCGTAAAACCTTTGGCTACCAATCTAGCTTTGTACTTGGTTACCTTGCCATCGCTGTCTCTCTTGACTTTGAATACCCATTTGCATTGTATTGGCTTCTTATCAGCTGGACGGTCGACTAACTTCCAGGTTTGATTCTCCTTCAGTGATTGTAGCTCGTCGTCCATCGCCTTCTGCCACAAATCACTATCAGGCCTCGCCAACGCTTCTTCTACAGTCAATGGATCGTCATCTATCACGCTTTCCATGGCGTACATGACGTTACAGCCATAACGATCGACTGGCTTACGCTCCCTTTGAGGATACCTCCTTTCAATAGGTTGAGGTAACGTTACTTCCTCTTCAGCAACTTCCTCTTCAAGTACTCTCTGCTCTGGTGCAATCGGTACACTCTCCTGATCGACAACGTCACTTGACGAACTGTTGTCATGCGCCTCCGAAGTTTCAGCTCCACTGTTGCTGTCATTGCGTACACTAGACTGAACAATCGACTCTGAATCCAGGCTTAAGCGTACGACAGAATCGTCACTTTTCACATCTTGAAGAAAAACATTTTCTAAAAATTTTACATTTCTCGCTGTAGTGATTTGCCTTGTCTTCGGATTCATTAAACGATATCCTTTCTGATTATCGGGATATCCAATAAATATCGTCGGTTCCGTTTTCATGTCTAGTTTGCGTCGCTTCTGTTTTGGTTTCAAACTAAAAGCCAAACAACCAAAGATTTTCAGATGACTCACATCTACATCTTTTCCAGTCCAAAGCTTCTCAGGTACAGCATCGCTCAAAGCTTTTGTTGGACTTCTGTTCTTCAAGTATACAACTGTATTTACAGCCTCTGCCCAAAACTTTTTGCTCAGTTTTGCTTCCGATAACAATGTCCTCGCCTTCTCAATAATGGTACGGTTCGCCCTCTCCGCAACAGAATTTTGCTCTGGTGTATAGGGCACGGTCGTCTGGTGTTTTATTCCTGCAGACTTCAAAAATGTATTAAATGGACCATTACAATACTCTGTTCCACAGTCAGATCTAAGGCATTTTATTGACCTACTCGTCTCTTTCTCAACTTCCGCCTTGTATTCACGGAACTTATCGAAAGTTTGACTTTTATTTTTCAAAAAATAAACATGCGTCTTCCGAGTATAATCGTCAATAAATAGTAGGACATACCTCGAACCTCCGAACGATGGTTCTTCCATCGGTCCACAAAGATCAGAGTGCACGAGCTGTAAAATCTCGTCCGCTCTCGTACCTTTGTTTTTAAATGGAATCTTGCATGTCTTTCCTTCAATACACGCAATACATGGTTCAGTCAAATCACAACTTCTAAATTCCATTCCCGTAACAAGGCTTTTCAATTTATTCATGTATTTTTCGTTTAAATGCGCTAGTCGTTTATGCCAAATGTTCGAAATATTTTCATTTTGTTTTGACAATGTCAAATTGACGACGTTGTTTTTGTTTTCTTCCAACTCGTAAATTCCGTCAACTTCATGACATCTTGCAATAGGTCGATTCTGTCTTTGAATCGTGCAACCTCCTTTGTCAAAATTAATGCAATAATTCTTCTTGGTCAAATCGCTAACTGAGATTAAGTTCATGGATAAATTGGGAACATATAAAACATTATTCAAACATAATTTCTGTTCGTCGCTGACTCCAGGTTCAGCGTTCCCTCGTCCTTGCACGCGTAGCTTTTCACCATTCGCTACCGAAATTTTCATGTTGCCGTTCTCGGGTTTGTAAGACAACAACCTGCTCTTATCATGAGTCATGTGATTTGAACATCCACTGTCGAGATACCATTTGTCTTTGTTAATCGCCTCCTTTGCATTCAGGCAGACATTCGCGGTTCTCTTCCGCTCTTCGCATTCGGACGCCTTGTGTCCCTGCTTATGGCATTTATAGCACTTGTAAACAAACTTCTGCTTACGATCATCGGGTTTAGTGCGAGATCTGGCATCGTTCTGTGCTCTTCTTGTGACTAGGGCTTGTTCGTGGTTTATGTTCATCTTGCTCTGTCTACTTCCTTCTTGCAGCAATTTCGTTTTTATTTGCTCCAACGTGATCTCGGTACCGCTGTTGTCTACAGCCATGATGAGGGGGCTGTACTCAGGGGTCAGGCCACCGAGCAAAATCGATATGATCCAGTCCTCTTTAATCGGTGAATCAATATCCGAAAGTTGCTGTGCAAGAAACGTAACTCTTGCAATGTAGCTTTCAATGCAGTCAAAATTTTCTAACCTGCTACTGAACAGCTCTCGTTGAATGCAGATTCGTCTACCCCAACCCTTGTCCTCGTAAGCTTTCTGCAGATTACTCCAGACATCTTTGGCAGATTTGGCATTGTAGACATGGGTAAAGCACTCCGGTTCCAACAACAAACAAATCGTTGTTCGTGCTTTCCTGTCAACGTCTTCATCTACCACATCCTTCGAAATTACATCCCACCAGTTTTTATTTTCTAAGTAATTCCTCACCAAGAATTTCCAGTTCGGGTAATCAGACGAACCCTTCAATTTTCTAATTCCGCTCATGCCAGTCGAACAGCTGTTTTCATCTGACATTGCGTCACAGAAAATTTTCGCAAGCTTGAAACCACTTTTTTTACTTTAATAACTTTTTTACGTTACTTCTGGACTGCTGAGGTCCTGGGCCCATAACCAAATGAGATTGTGTGGGAATGAGCAGCCAGATTCAACGGTAAATATGTATATTAAAGGAAAAACTATACAACAGGCCCCGACGTGTTTGCGCACGTCAGACACAATCAACACAATATTATTGTTGTCATGTCTAAGCAACAACATTCGGTGTTGCTTAGACAACCGTTTAAACTCTAACATACAAGTAAATAGATTACCTTTACAGCCAGTATATAATCAGGCGCTATACAGCCTCTAATAGTTACTTAGAATGCAATGACGACATTTACTACGACAATGTTTTGAGAAAACCTATTTATGCACTTGAATATTCCTAGCGATGGTGAAAATTGTAGGAATCAATTCAAAACTTCAATACTCAGGTACCGGTTAAATGCCGCGTGTACAATAAAACAATTAAGCCTGTGTTATCCGTGTCCCGGGGGGCGATTCCGCATCGATCTGCTCACACGCCCGGTTTGCCCGGGTGAAACCGTGCCGATCGCCGTGATTTGTGCAACGATTTATTAAAATACATAGTTTTATGTCCATTTCATAAAACTTTTTTGCTATCTTAGCTTATAGGAATTTCCTACTGCTGGGCAAAGGTCGCCTATTTCCACCTCTCTTCTTAGTTGAGGCCATGCTCCTGCCACTCTACTTGATAAGCGTCCAAGTTACCCCGCCATCTCCTATTTGGTCTACCTACATTTCGATGGTCATCCCGCACAACCCAGACGTCCCTATCCTATCCCTTTGTTTTGGATACATGCGCAGCAGACATGACCCAACCAGTCTCTCCACATCTAAGGCTCAGGTTTGTGAGCGCAAGGTCGTGTTTCTGATGCGATGGGTTTCTACGAACACCTAAAACTGCTCCATTGCCCGCTGGCAAACCTTGGACTTTGAGCTTCAGTTAGCGACCAAGTATGAGCCGTAGGAAGATTGTAATGACTTATAACCTCTCTATTCTGACACCCTTTTAAACTAAAAAACCTATGTGACTATCACCTAGATTGCTGAAATATGGACCGTAACGCACTGTATTATTCAGATGCACCAATTGTTTTGAAGGGATCAAACGTGTATTCCGTAGATAATATCCGGTTATAAGATCGGCAGATCATTCGATGCATGAACTTTTTTTAATTAATTACATTTAGGAAGAACGTACTGGCTGTAAATAAAACATGTTTTGTTTAGCAAATTTTTTTTTCATAAATTCTAATGTGACTGCAACAATTTGCCAAAATTATCCAAAGTTAAGTCATTTTAGCACTCAAATAAAATCGTAATAAAATAAACATTTAATCTTGATATGGGTAATAAAATAACAATTGCAAACCCCTTCATCTAATAGCATTTCTACTTCATACAATAAACGTACCCTTGGTGCCAACCTAACCAAATACACTTCGCACGGCGTCAAACGATTTGAAGTCTTCATTCGTAACAAATAAGCGTGATTTAAGTGGCAAAACACAAAATAGAAGGGTGGTACTAATGTGCCAAATCAATTAACTGATTGGGGCACATCAAATGTAGGGATACATTAATTTGATATGGTTCTGGTGAAATCACGACTCGATCAAAACATTTTTATAATCGGACCACGGACTAACGGCATTTTGAGGTTATATGCGAGTGGTAGAATGCTTTGCGCCTGGTCGTTAAAATTAAAAAGTTAGGTCAGTGTGAAAATGGCGACGGCAGTCTGTTCCTAAAAAAATAATATGGGCATAATTTTTCAAATAGGTAAATATTGAATAAGTAAGTAGGTAGTTATTGTATAAAAAATCGTCATCATAATTTTCAGCCTTTACATAATACTAAGGCTGGACACAGCTTAGGCCTCCTTTCAAAATGAGCCCAAACGAAAAATTGCATTTAAAAATACCTCGACAGGTTATTTCTTGGAAACTTGGGCGATGAAATCACAAGCACTAACTTTAAGATAACTTTAAGTCTTCAATTTTATAATTTTGGCTGATGGCTGCATAGCCAATGCCTTATTCAATAAAAAAAGTACGAGTATCCCGCCTCCAAAAACCACCCCACTCATCAAATCACAACTACACGGATAATCAAATCAACAAACCGTTGTCTACTAATTAAGTAATACTCACTTGCCACTGTCAGACCCGCCATCACATGTTACTGCATTTGGCAGTCAATCAATAATGGACCAATAAAGGTACACTAGGGTTGCCATATCAAATAATAATATTCCCTGCCGATGTCCGAATGTTTTAGACTAGTTCCCCGCGAGTTCGTTTATGAAGAAATTGTTCTTCGATATCTCGCAGGAATAACGTTTTTCTATGTTTAAATCATGGTTACATAGTGCTTGTGGGCCAAGTTTTATCGAAATTTGCAGTCTAAACTATGAAAGGAAACTGGAAAATTTGAGCTTTTTAAGTCCAAGGGGTTAAGTTGAGTGTCAGTCAGACATTACCTTCATCTATTTAAAAATAGTAAGACTAACAAAAAAAAATTGCTGGCAACACGTCAAAATTCAGAATACGCCAGGAAAATTTCCTTTCGTCTGGTAATGGTAACCCTATGCAATAAATGCACAAGCACAATACACTGCTCACTAATTATACCACAGTGGGGTGCAATTGTGTTGTCTGTCTGTTACATTGTCAACTTTGACTGGGTTGGTTCTCATACACAAATCACGTCTTTATCCCTAACGGGGTAGACAGAGCCTAGAGCCTAGAGGGGGTAGAGGGGCAGAGGTTGGTTCTCGTTTGTCAGAATTATTCATATGCCAGCATTTTTTACTGATACCGTAAAATTTTCACAACCATGTAGTTAGCATAGATTAGACGGTCAGTATTATCTTGTGATCCACTAATATCGCGATTCGTATCACGAAATATTGACACTTACCTACCTATCGCAGCGAGTCTCGTTTTTTGAAATCCACGATCCTATATTGACATACCAGTATCACGATAATATTACTAATCCATGCCATTGAAACCTAGACTAACCTAACTTATATTCCTGGCGTTAAAATTGAGGTTGCATTTGACAGCTGTCATTTCCATACAAATTCTATCCTAAAATCACGGAATTGTACAGTTTGACAACAAATATAATGCGCATCGGCAGTATTCGTTTGCGCCTCTGCGCTTCTCTAAGCGCAGACCAGTTTCCGATGGTAGCCGAACGTGTAAATAATCTATATTGAACTTTATTTGCAAGCGCAACTGGCAGAGTATTGCTTGCTTTGCATTCTTAGCTCTGTCCCGCTTACACGATTTTGCCATTGTTGGTACGAAATCGATCGACCAATAACAGCGCCAGAGTTTCCCGCGCTACTAAAATTGGTATACTGCGCAGGTACATCGTGGAGCATTATTTTTGTTGTCAAACTGTACGGGGATGTTATCAGCTCTGTCGAATGTGAATTACAGCGATAGATGGCTCCGGCGTCGACAAATAAGATATTTGAAAACCCAATAAAAAGCCTTTTCAGCGGAGACTGTTTTATGTTTACTGCATACAAAACCTTAGGCATAGAAGGAGGGTTACTAAATTTGTACGTAGGTCCACAGTACTCACTGACCAAAAACAGCTTAACAGGTACCGTTTAGAATACAAGTATACTGTAAGAAAGTTTGCAAAATGTTACAATAAACAACAACCTACAACCCACCTCATAATCTACACTGATTAGCAAAAATAACGGGACATTATCCATACAAAGTTGTACGAAAAGAACTTTTTATTTTTGCCCGTCATTAGTAGTTACAGTCGGCCGTGAGCTCCAGATGAGCTCTTAACATTCCATTTGGGTATGCCTTGCTGCCTCACTCACTCATAGGAATGAGTGAAACAGAAACCATAAGGGTTTTAAGGGTAGTTACTCAAATCGGCCGTGTGAGAGAGACAGCAAGACAAAGTAGTAGTTCTAGTAAGAGCTCACGAACTGTACGGTCATTTCAACCATCCTTATGTCTTAGGAGACGAGAACCGCTCCCCGCTGCGCTGGTCGCCACCATCCTCCGCCGCGTTGGTGGCTGCCGCGCTGGCCCCGCCAGCACTGCGGCCCTGGCTGCCGGACCCGCCGTCAAAGAAGACCAACCATCTGGGTAAGACAGGTCGGCACTTCGAATGCTCTCAAGCTTTCGGCAAGTCCAGTTTAGAAGAAAAATTCTGCAAACTATTGGATTGACTCGTTTTCTTGCAAGTCTGAATTGAACAAGCAGAACATTAGTTAATAAGATTTTCTAAATTTCTAACGGTATGGGAGCACTGTTGAAGAGAGGACCGCATAGTACTTACCGGTGGAAACTTCACACTCGCCTTTGAACTGTTCGGCATGTAAGTACTTATTTATGTCGTCGCGGACTTTCTGGAGGATCCATAAGAGAGGACCCAACAATGTACTGCTTTGTTAAATCTCAAGGGAATATATTACTGTATTCTGTGGCAGACCACTGCTGGACATATGCCTCTTCCATTGCACGCCGCTGCTCCATCTTCAGCACTGCTCCAATCCCTGTCAGGTCAGCTGCCTTACGAACATTATCATCCCACAAGCTGCTTACTGGCTCTACACAACATATACGTGGTCTTTACTTATGAACCAATGTCTGTCTCAACAGCTATCACTATCAACTATCAGCGTGCTAGTAGAGTTAGTTTCGGTCACAAAATATGTCTCGACCGCGTTTGAGTTAAAATGTCAAATCCCATGAAGATTTGTTGCCGTTCGCTGACAATTTTTCATAGTTTTTTTGCGTGAAAACTTACACCACGGGCTCAATTCTACGGCATATCATGTGCATACTGGGGGTCTACTCCGAAATTCGATTTTCGAAGTTCATGCCATCCATCCCAATTAATGATTATAGACCGATCGCTTCATTGAGTCCTCGCACGCGCAGGTACAGGGGCACGGGGTATGACGACAAAGGGGACCGAGAGCAGTGCGGGTGGATAGTGCGCCTGCCGCCCGCACCTCTCTCGGTCCCCTTGCTCGCCTACCCCACGCCCCTGTACCGCGCGGGCGAGGACTCATTTAAGCGGTCGGTCTATATTCTATATTACTATTAGTGTTGGCGACAGACAACCTTTTTTATGTTTTTGTATTGTCTCTTTAAAAAAGTATATTTTTGTTTGCTTCATATGTGTGTCAAAGTGTTTCCTAATGCCATGTAAAAATGTGTGAAATTCTTAAATAAGTAAATAATAATATAATAACAACAATTAGTGTCAACGGAATTACCCGAAACTAACTTCACCAAATAAAGACTTCACCTAGCCAATTCGCTGAGCTGGCGTTGGAAACATTTATAGGTATCACAAATGATTTCGTTCATTTTAATGCCTCGGTAATGCTCTAAACTGTACAACGTTTTGTTCTATAATCTTTGTTCTCCAGGTCTTGTGTGCGTGGTGTGCGGGGACACGAGCTCGGGGAAGCACTACGGCATCTTGGCTTGTAATGGCTGCAGTGGATTCTTCAAGCGATCAGTCAGGAGGAAACTCATCTATAGGTAAGTTTTGTTACTTGTTTATCTATTAGCAATATTCACGACTGCATAAAATAGGGTTACTTTTCTTTTCTGCTTGCTACAAACAACCTTTTATCCCATTCGCCGCACCAGGAGTTTTTCAATGTTTTTTTTTCGATCGACTTTAAATCTTACTAGGCAAGACAGAATACTACGAGTATTACTTACGAACTTTTCCGACACAAACCAGTTGCCAGTATTTACATTGTATCAACATTGACTATTGAAAATTGGCGTAACCATTCATACCATCAACCCAAAAATGGACAAACTTAATTGCGGTTAAGTTTCCAGCAGAACAAGCATAATTTCTCAGTAAAAGTATTTCAGCGGCCGCCGATGTAACTTTGCCGGAAATTAGATCAGCCAAATATGGTTTGTTTGTTCAAATGGTGGAAATATTGGCCAGTGCATTTCGTGGTTCACAAACTTATCTGCGTTGGTGCGAGTGGCGCTGTCATCGCTGAATGCTAGTGCTGATTCTATGGTGGGATTTTTAGTTCATGTTTTGTCCATGTGATTAATTTAAGTTAGTGGTTTAGTTTTGTTTAAAAGAATTATGTCGATGGTGTTTTTCCTAATGATTGCTCAACGTTGCCTTCCTAGTATTTAGTGACACACGGTGATTCATTGATTTAAGGTATATTTAGTTGTTGATCATTATATTAAACCCCTGCACATCTGTGTAATACAGCTTCAAACACCCTATACGTTTTAATAATGATATTTTCTGAATTTATTTTTGCGATTTTCACGTTAGAAATTATTTTGCACAAGGCTACAAAGCTCCGGTTATTCCTTTTGAGCCACGGGGGACCCTAAAGAAAAAAAAAGTGAAATTAGATCCGTCTTATTTTCTTATGTTTTCTTCTATAGGTCGCATTTCGCGTTACCCATGAAATTTTGTGAGCTCGTTTTTCCGTCGATTTCATTTTTGAAAAATATTCAAAATGGCTGAGGGCTGCCAATTAAAAAAAATGGACTCTGGAGTCGCAACTCGTTTAATATTAAAAAAAAATAGCATCGTAAGAAATTGCAACAGATTATAAATAAGAGAAAGTCATTAATGGTACAAAACGTCAACCAGGCCACAGGTGCGGCATAGTTCGGCTATGTCCAATCGTGCACCTAAATCAACAACCAAAACGTAATGTATAGCGAAATTCGTAACATTTCCCGTAATGGGGTTACCGAGTCATTGATAACGACAATAGTTCAACGTTAATCACGTATTCATTTATTAATTCAATTGTTTCTCATCTTCATAGAAGTAGGTACCTGGGGGTGAGGCTACCACGAAATTCGATTTTCGAAGAAAACAAAAAGAAGAATGTTCTTGCGTTTAAAATAAGAACTTAATATCGCAAGTAAATCAATTTTAAATCATACCCTACTGCACTCACTTTTTTATGCACTAGCATTCTTTTCTCATCATGTCAAATTCAAAACACTCTGCCATAACTAAACACAAAAAGAATTACAATTCGCGTCGTCCCCCTATAATGGAATCAAGCAATCAAATCCCACTAATCCCTACCAAAAACTGGCAACACCAGAGCCAAAGAGGTCGCATCTGTAGCGAGTCTATGGCAAAAATTACAATAGAGGGGCTGGCAACACTTGAGTCCACTTAATCCTAACTGGTAAGCATATTTCTATTCTTGTTGCATCTGTGCCCATCTATGAGAGACAGGGTATAGTGCCACGGCAAGCCGGGGAGAAAATTATGATCTTTAACTTATTTTATTATATCTTTATAAATTTATATTGACATTTCAATACGTTTAATATATAGTAGGTTCCTAATAAGGTACAATAAAATACAGGTGACCCAGGAAGACGAAGACAAAGACTCGCGCACTGACGATTCGCCGGTACCTACTTTATAACAAACAACGGTATAATTTTTAAGTTTCAATAATATAATTAGACTGCGATCAGAATGAGATTGAAAGATCTGTCATTTCATATAAATTTTGACAAAAGTATATGGAATAACTGTTACATTCCTATTCTCATTACGGCTTGGTAATGCTAAGGAACAATTGGCAGCGCCACAAGCGGCACAAAAGGGTAATCAGTCTCATAATTTTTGACACTTCAGCAAGGGGTTTGAGGAGTATATTGCCTCAAAAACTTATACTAATAGCTCCATTTATGCAACATTCCATAAACATTCTGAATCCGCTACCGCTTTTCTAAAGTTACCCTGCCGCGACCGCAACTTCCCCGTTTTTGGGGTATTTAAATACGATGCGAATTTAATTTTCGTTTTTTTTGCCAAATGCATTCTGCTACTTGCTGTTCACTGTTTACCGCAATGAATAGTATTTTACCTTTAATAATAGTTTTAATAAATCCTTTCAATGTTTGTCCTTTTAGTTTTATAACATAAGAATTTGTGTTGTTTATTCACGTCGTTTATATCGATGATATGCTCGGTTCGGGATTAACGCTTTCATAACCAACTGAAGTATTTAACAGCTATCTTCCTTGTTTGTTTTTTTTGTTACTATTTTCTTATAATATTTAACACAAAACTCGTAAATGTCTTTTGGTTTGAAGTAAAATTTACAAATACTACAAATAATACAGACTAAAATTTAAAAGACATACCGTGAAACCGTACAACTTTGCCTTTTCATATAGCTTTGCCCACCGCGTCACATTTCAGTAGAAGCGAAATCTACCAAAAATGGTCACAAATACACTTTATTTCTAATATGTGGCTTATAGCTAATCTTATTGCTGACAACACTGACCTATCGGTTGACGCGTATCTATCGTCAGTCACGCGTGAGCCGGCTTGGAGTGCGGGTATGTTTTTCGGCGGGCCAATCAGGTCGAAAAAACTTTAAGTGAATTTCAAGCCAGGAAAGTCCTACAGCTATGTAATTTCAACTGTAACTAATATACAGTTTAAAAACGACGTAGACAGAATCACAACTCCTTATCTCTGTTAATTTCGTAATTATGGTAGTGGGCAATGTCATGAACGTTTTACGTATTACTTTTTACAGCTTTGCCCAGCACAATTTTACTCTTAGGGCTGTCACTAGTATGATATATAAAATAAAATCATCATCATTATCATCATATAAAATATAATCCGTTTATTTCAGACAACAATGAATGTGGTCTATAAAGTGTACATTATTGAATCCAATTTTTTTTTTAAATCTAGTTTTTCTTTAGTAGGTAACGTTTGTAACTACGCATTGCATTGCATTAAATTTGTTGTATTATGTAAAATTGGTTTTATTAAGCAACATACCTTAATCCATGCACAATTTAATTTACAGTTAAGAGCAAATTATAATATTAATATCATACTACACCTTGTTTGATCGTCGTAGTCGGATAAAAGCTATTAGTAAAAATTTGACAACCCTAGCGTATCCAGGATTTTGTATGAAGGATGCATGGAGGATGTCAATTTTTTGTTTACGACTTTGCCCACACGAATTTGGCCGTAAAATATAACACTTAAAGGTCTATTAATACGATACAACGTTGCTATGTCTATTCTAGATTATTAGACTTTAAGAATCATGACCATAACGTTGATAATCCCAAAGATAAGATAATGTAAACAAATGTGGGCAATCTCAAAATTTTTTCAATATTTTGGCCCGCCTGTTTGAGGCCCGTTTTCGACAGTAAGGAAACTCATTTTTAATGTAGTGTTCTCATCTACCCAAAGAAGAGTATGTCAATTTGTGAGTGTTCCAGATAAAGTTGTACAATATGGACTAATTGACTCGAAAAAATGCAAAAAACCGCTAAAAGCGGGCAAAGTTGTACGGTTTCACGGTAATTATCTGGGGGCACGGCAGTGCCCCCGCCAAGTCGAGCGCGAAGCAAACACTGCCGTACCATCCTTTACTGGAACCATTTCGCCGCATTTTCAGGCCCCTATTTGAGAACCTCTGGATAAGCAGCTCCATCGAGACTTGGCTAGTTTTTTACAAAATGTTTTTGGTGGGATTTAATTTACACAGTGCGAACCGGCCAAGTATATTTTTTTCAACGTTAACCTGCTGTTCCATTTTTTATTCTATCTATTTTTTACTTTGAATCAAGCTTTGCAATATTCACTTGCCTTCTGTGCCAATATCCAATAAAAAAGGGTCCTTTTTGTATAGAAAATAGATGCGACAGATAATATTAAAAACAGTTTAACATTTGGCGCCCCATTCGATTAATTCGGCCGCGTAATGCTATTGTGATCGCGCCCTTGGGATGGTCAAGTGTGACATGTGTACCGGCTTTATGGCAGAATGAGCTATGCCGTAGGCCCGTTACCTCAAATTAATTAAAAAGTTAGAACTGTGTTGGTGTGTTTTGAAAAATTCACATAAATTGTACCTATGTAATTTTATTCGTCCTGGTCATTTTATGTACGTTTATTTGTTTTCTCAAACATTCTCGAAAGTATACTTAGTTGCCTATCAAAATCTCAGTAGGTACATGTTAAGAACTATATATACATATAGATATTATATGTATACGAACTAAACAATAATGTTATACCTACTTAGCGTTAATAGTTTTCCATGAAAAAAATGCGAGTACCTACAAGTACCTCTCATAGTGTTGCTTTAATTATCGATTTGCGCGCTTTTCGAATAGGTAAATAGGCAACCAATAATAGCACAAATAAATATGGCTATTATTGAACGAATTAATTCGCCACAAAAACAAAAGAGCCGCTCTGCAATAAAACCAGCCACAATAATCGTAGCATACTCACGCAAAACTCAAGCACCATCAAATCGAGGCTCTCAAAGTGACCAACATAACTTTATCAATCGCCTAAACAAGTAAACTACAGTTTTTCATACAAAACTACGAATAACAAACACACTAGCGCCACTACTGTCCGCAAAAACAAGTTGGTAAACTGCGGTCCCTTTTGCAACAAATGTCAACTTGGCCGTAAGCCTATTACTAAGGATTATTGGTAATGAAAATATGTTTAATCTGTATTAGTCGTCTGTGTTGGCAGAACTGCTTTCATTCGGCCGCTAGCTTTGATTGGGATTTTCCTGAGTGATGCGATTGCTTTCTTGTGCGTTTCTTTTGAGGTCACAAGCTGTTTTTTTTTCTAACAGCGGGGCTGATAGAAACAAATGAAAACATGCCTGATAAACTTTTTACGCATAATATTAATTAAATAAATCTGGCTGAATTAGATGCATAAACAAAACACAGAAAATGTAAAGCCGCCTTTACACGCTTGCTAAGTCTTGGCCAGCAAGCATGTGAACAAGGGTGTTTGGATTGTCGTCAAGCGTCCAAGCGACTACAGTAGTCCCTAACTTTTTCGGGCGGGAAATGTCCTAGGGACTGCATTATGCATTCACGCCACTGGCCAGGTCTTCCTCCCTTGGAAGAGCCAGGGACAACTCGCTATATATGCTTCTCGCTCTCTCTTTAAGCCTCTCTCCCGAAAAAGTTAGGGACTACTGTAGTCGCTTGGACGCTTGACGGGTTAACACAAGTTAGCCATTGTTTGGGTGTTTGTAAAGGCTAGTGTTTGGTGAACGTTGCCAAGCCTTGGCAACCGAGTAAAGGCGAATTGGCAGACTTACATGCAAGTCTAAAACGTTTTTGTACAGGTGCCAAGCTGGTACGGGCCGCTGCGTGGTGGACAAGGCTCACCGCAACCAGTGCCAAGCTTGCCGGCTCAAGAAGTGCCTGACCATGGGAATGAATAAGGATGGTAAGTCTAACATCTTTTTTTAACACCTTCTTTCTCTTTCTCTTTATAACCCATGACGCAAAAGAGGGGTGTTATAAGTTTGACGTCAATGTCTGTGTGTGTCTGTTTGTCTTTTGCATCATGCTCTCAAGCCGTTGAACCGATTTCGATGCGGTTTTTTTCATTCGAAAGCTAATTTCCTTGCGGTTGTGTCCCGTAAGGGGAAAAAGAGGCAGGTAGCCTAACTCGGAGACAAATAAAAAAAATAAGTTAAGTTAAAAAAAACAGGTAGTTAATTTAATTTCAAAATAATAGTTTCCATTCAAATTTAACCATAATGAAGCAATAATTTAAGACGTTAATTTCATTTTATGACCAAAAATGAAATAACTGCTAATAAATAATTTAATAATTTAAAATTCAATTATTTAAAATTTAACAATATAAATTTCAATAATCAAGTAATAGTAATAATAATAATTCCAATTTAAATAATTCAACTACAATAATAATTTCAATTTAAATAATTTAACTATAATAATAATAATTTCAATTTAAATAATTTAGCTATCATAATAATAAAATTGTAAATGAGATTGAATTGTGGTTTAATTAAGTAACAGTATCTCAGGGAGGGAATCAGTGCCACTAGGCAGGGCCGTGACTAGACGCCTGGACTGAGTGAGAATGGCCGTTCCTTCAAATACCGTACGCCCCTTGGCTGTGCGAAGCTCGACGCGGAGAGCCAGGTTGGTATGACGGCCGGGGAAGGTGAGACGGGCCGGAGCGCAGGTACGGGTGAGCAGTTGAGGTCGTAGGCGGTGTTCTTCACCCGGTAGGGTGTTTAGCGTGTGGTGATCTTCACCCGGTAGGGTGTTTAGCGTGTGGTGATCTTCACCCGGTAGGGTGTTTAGCGTGTGGTGATCTTCACCCGGTAGGGTGTTCCTGGAACGCATCCAAAATCCTCATTAGGACACAGGTTCAAACCTAGCCCTGGACTGCAGAAGTTTCACGCGCGCGCAAGAGGGTAGGCAATAACAAGCTAGCAATCGTGAAATGATGGGTGATGCAGTCCAGGTACAATAGAAGCAAGCGGTGCAGTGAGAATCCAAGGCTAAGCGTAATTAAAATTGTATAATTATTTTAACCCAATTAAATTAAGGCAATATGCACAGGTAAATACAAGGGAAAGCAATAGTACCTATTTGCGGTAGCATTAGATTCTCAATGATAAATGATTTTACATTGATTGGTATGGTTTTTTATTGCGTGATTATATCTAAGTAAAAGCCTTTTCTATAACTACCCATTAAGAAGTAACATTGAATTGAATTCATATTTTAAATAAATTAAATTAAAATATCAATAAATAAATCCATTTTCGATTATAAATATTAAATAGTATTGGATTTATCAGGTAATTTAAGCAAAGGCTCATACAAAAGCGTAACAGAATACAGGCAAAATCAACTAGCGTAGAACCTCTTATTATAAATATTATGATTACAAATTCATTTATAAAAAACAGTTTCAATCTGGCAAGATAACGGTGTCTAGAAAAATAGTGCAAGACTATGCAATAATGCATAGGTGGTCTAGAATGTTCTCATATAGACAAAGATAGGTCGGCTAAGATGACCGCTAAATTTACTTCTACCGCTTCTACAAAAAGTGATCGAATAATTAAGCTAACAAGCATTAAACCACAGCTAATGATTATTTGTGCAACACTTACCCATAGTTTGGGACGAAAGAACACTCACATTTTAGAAAATATTATTAAACATTTTTATTAAACTTATAAAGACGCTCGGCAGCGATCGCTCCGCTCCGAGTACATGGTGACGCGGGCTGTGCGTCTTAAGGCCAGTGGCTGAGTGCGCGGCGACAGCGGGCGCTCGGACCTCCTCGAGCGGTCTTCGGTATAGATCGGCTTGCGCCGGCGACCGGTCCCACGATATACAGCAAAACATTATTTGCGCGTACGCTCCGTGAGTTTGTTTGTAGAAGTATTTAATTCAGTTAATTAGCGTAAGTTTATTTTTAATTAGATT
Source organism: Pandemis corylana (assembly GCA_949127965.1). Classification (NCBI taxonomy): domain Eukaryota; kingdom Metazoa; phylum Arthropoda; class Insecta; order Lepidoptera; family Tortricidae; genus Pandemis; species Pandemis corylana. The sequence goes on from OX421873.1 coordinate 8,162,337, forward strand.
AAGGCGATTATTTAGAAAATTAGGATTTAGTTTTAAGGTTTGTATTTATAAGAATTTAACGTATTTAAGTAGATATTAAGGGTTTTATGTGTAGTACTTTTATTATAATTAGTTTTCTAGTTCTAGATTTTAAGTGTTTAGATCTAAGTTTAAAAAGTTAACGTATATACGTTACAGTTGTCCTTGGCCACGTTTGGTAAAAATCGGTCCAGCAGTTTGAAGAAAATCAGCAATCTACGATTCCTAAACGTTATTGATGTTAAGGGCCTGTTTCACCACTCTCTGTTAAGTTCCAGTTATCTTAAGTGTCAGTTATCTATGATTCTGTCTGTATTTATTACGAAATAGACAGAGACGTCAGCATAGATAACTGGCCCTAAATGTGACATAATCGTCTGACATTTTATTAGGTAGGTCACAAATTGAGTACATAACTACAGGGTGTTTTGGTAACTAGTTTCTCAGGTTACCCGTGATATTTTTTTTACCTTATTTTTTACCTTTTTTTACCTTAGTGAGTCAAGTGAGTGTTATTAGGAAAAAAATATATGATTTAGTTACCTTTCATTTGCACTTCGTAACCAAATTTGATTTGGTAGGCACTTTGAAAAACTTATTTACACACGTCCCACGTACCCCCTACATTCTCACGCCAGACAAACATACTTCAACGACTTGTATAAACATATCAAAACACATCAAAATCCGACAAAGAACAAATCTGCAGAACGCTTGCCCCGTCACATACACGACTACCAACTTACACATGCAGTTGGGATACCAAGCAATCCATAGTTATGACACGGGGTATGTGTCGGTTCAGGTGAAAATTTTAGTTGGTACACAGGGGTCAATTAGGTGAAACTGATTATTGTTGACAAGCCCCTACGTAATGGTTTTATTAGTTTATTTTATTAAGTACTAACTCTGGCAGTATGTAATGGGCCTTAATATTAATCTGATCTAAGGGGACTATCATCAAAATTATCCTCACCGGACGACTACTTCAAAATCTTCGACACTCGTATTAAGTACATGTGATTATTTCCCTGGGCGGCCATTAAAATATGAGTAGGTTATTAAACCTATACCAACGGACCTGGCTTCGTTCGGATTTTGCATTATGTGTTCTGATTTTATTTAGACGACTTTCTATCTGAGACAAACCTGGGAAAACCGAACGAATGCCAACCTTAACCGTATATACAGGATTACCTACCTATTACTCTGGTTTCTCTTCTTGTTTTTTATATTAGTCTTAGTCATTCACTACTAGAAGAGTAGCCGTGATCATGAGAAGTACGAAAACTTATATGCAGACTAGATTAAGAACAACAAATCGATCATTTAAATTCTTACGCCACACCCATCCACGCATACACTAGTTCGCTAAACTAACAATCGTATGCACGACTTAACTCAAACAAATTGAATGTTCAAAAAACATTTTTAGGGCTCCATAAGCCATAATTTGTATACGGAGCGGTTTGGCCGCGTGGCGACGCGTGCCGGTTTTTAAAAGTTTCTTTTTTATTTATTTTTTAACCCCTTTCTGCCGTGGCGTGAACACAGAACTTCAGATTATTGGAAGATAGTACCTATTTAAATTTTAATTGGCGATGATAATCTATCTATCCTAGGTGCAAGTGAGAGGTGATAGTTACATTATAATATTGTATTATGTTCATATTAACCACCGGCCCAGCGACTTTAAACGCTGATTAATATGCGTTATTAAAGTCCCTGGATTGGTAGTTTTAATTATCATCTTGAATGAGGCAAAATCAGCGTGTTACATGAACATGAGTGGCAAACAGTCATCGTCATTTCAGTTAAAAGACCAGACTGACCAGAGACGGAAAATTCACTGTGGTATGAGTATGACTACCTTAAGGAAACCCTCAACGATCGGTTACCAATACTCTTTAGTTAGTATTGTTCCTTCCTTTGTCCTCATATAATTGAATAGCAATTTGCTGTAACGCCTGACAAAATAAATTATCAATCAAGCTGTTGCAGTTCATATTACGAGAAAGTAAACATAATGACTAGGTATCTAATCAGCCCACATCCACCCACTGCTGAGTAAAGGCCTCTTCATTTTCACGCCACTTTGCCCGGTCCCGTGCCAGTCTCATCCACAGTTTTCCAGCCGAACGATAGATGTCATCTGACCAACGGGCTGATGGTCTGCCCACTGAGCATCGACCCAGTCTTGGCCACCACTCTGTGACCGCCTTCGACCATCTGTCGTCGTTCCATTTTGCTAATAATGACTAGAGCTGTATAAACCCAAGTTTTCGGATTCACATTTTGATCAAAACTGAATGCGAAATTGTTCAATAGAAAATTCGTGAATAGGTACTCGCTTAATAAAAAATAACTCAACGAAATATCGATATCCTAAAGCTCGGGGCACTCTTAAGCTAAGAGCAACTATAGTCAATCATAACCAAATGTTTATCCAACCGGTTCGACCATTTTCTCACCATCTCATCCCTCTCAGCGTGTCATTAGTACCCTAACCCTTCACCCCGAGGCTTAGTCCATTGTTAACTTTGTTACAACAATGACCCCACGTGTCTTTCAACATATTGATTCTTACGCGGTTATGATCGGCTTTTGGTCATAGTCTATTCGAAGAAGCGAGCTTTGTGCGAGTAGGTTAGGTATGCTTTTCCTACTAACATATTTTTTACTCGCACAGGAGCTATTATAACATACTCATCTTTGTAGTTTTTGTAACTCATGAGCATGAAAGACCCATCACACTAAGACAGGCGCGTTTCCTGAATGAACTATATTGACAAGCGAAAATATATAGGATCGTTTTCCATAGGTTTAGGTTTTACTTATAAAGTTGTAGGTGTGAAAAGTGTTCTCTTATTTTTGCTTGTCAGTGTAACACTGTTTCATAAGATTAAAGAGTACTTCAGCTGGTGGTCAGATTAGTTTGATTGAGCACACCTGTACATTTATTCCAGAATTCTTAAATCATGGGTGACAATAAATGTCTCCCTGCACACGCATAATGCATATTAATCGCGTCTTTATCTCTTGCGAGGTAGACAGAGCCTAGGGTAACATACAAAAGCGGCGTTTAGCGGAATGGTGGGCGTGTAGGCGTCTCCCTAAATTGGTCGACATTTAAAGTGTACGGAGTTAAAGAATTGTTTTAATTTTGAACAAATTATTCGATAAAAACTTTTATAGGAACTATAAATCAAACTAAACTTACCCGCCCCAATATTTTAGATCAATTTTACTTACTTTGCATAAAAAAAAATTCTAAACGACACTGAAAATTAGAACACATAGAAAAATCAGAAAAGTAAAGTTATGGCCGGGAATCGAACCCGGATCCTCGTCATTCCGTGACGCGTGCTATACACACCACCCATAGCAGGCGGGTAAACCTTCGAATTTTTCTATCTGTTACTAGCTGTCACGTGACCGTGTTACTATGCGATTTTTGTCGCTAAGCGTCATCTGTTTGAATGATGTGTCTGTACGACACAATTACAAACTTGTGCTTTGTGCTTGGGCTATTAAAATCAAAATGCATGGAAATGTCAACCCTCAAACTGTTTACCGTCATTTTTTAACTCTATGCCGCATAAGGCCCTTAGGACACAATGATGCCACGCCTTTTACGACAATTATACACTAAATTAATACACGAATGCGGTTACACCCTCATTTAAATAAGCGCTCCGGGGTATTCTTTGTAATGCCCGATGCCCTAATGAGTCGAATGTGTCATTAGTGCGCTCTATTAGGTTAGCCTGCGGGGCATTCAAGATGCGGTTTGATTGGGAAACTTTTAAATTTTTCACACGAAATTATTGAAGATTTCGCACCGTTTTAATGACGAAAAATTGCCATGCGCAAAAAATATAATATAGATAAAGAAAAAAAGAAGACATTTATTCCTTTTTGCAAGCCGCACTAATAATATATAAAAGAATAAACAACATTTATAGAAAAAAACACAGGCATGAAAAATAGATCATCAGCGTTGTGTGTCTTCGCAAAAGTGAAACGGTCGCTGGCTCAGCATTACGCTGAGGTGTAAGAATCTACTTTGCAACAAACATTTCATTGGCAATGTGATTATAATGTTAATTTACGCCAACACACACAGACACACACACACACACACACAGGTAACAACAACAACAGAAACAGGTAGAAAAATTCGGAGACTACCCACCTGCTATGGGTGGTGTAGTGGTATAGCACGCGTCACGGAATGACGAGGATCCGGGTTCGATTCCCGGCCATAGCTTTACTTTTCGGATTTTTCTATGTGTTCTGATTTTCACAGACATTTTAGAAATTAAATTTCTAACGGTAAAACCGTAAAAGTAAAACATAAAAATCAAGAAATAAAAATTTCTTGATTCATTTGATAGTACCTATCATTTGAAAAACAGCGCCTTCTCTCGTCCCTGGTGAGCAGTAGATGTTCCACGGGAGTTTGTAATTGTGTCGTACAGACACATCATTCAAACAGATGACGCTTAGCGACAAAAAATTCGCATAGTAACAAAGGTCACGTGACGGTCGGTAACAGGTAGAAAAATTCGGAGACTACCCACCTGCTATGGGTGGTGTAGTGGTATAGCACGCGTCACGGAATGACGAGGATCCGGGTTCGATTCCCGGCCATAGCTTTACTTTTCGGATTTTTCTATGTGTTCTGATTTTCACAGACATTTTAGAAATTATTTACGCCATATTCTAACTTTTTATGAAACAAACTTCTAATAAGTACTTATTTGATTTGTTAATATTTTATATTTACATTTTTCCGGTACATACTGAATTGCCTATTACAAGCTTTACGTAAACGAATTACAAAATTAAATATACCGAGTAATTTTTCACCTATGCCCACAATCATGCTAAAGGTAGCCTTAAGTTCTTATTACCTGAGGCTCTGTCTACCCCCAAGGGACATAGACGTGATTTATACATACACATACACAAATCACCTCTCTATCCCTTACGGGGTAGACAGAGCCTAAAGTAATAAGGCCTAAAGGGCCACGTTTAGCAAGATTGTGGGCGTATAGGTGGAAAGTGGAATTAAAAGTGATGGGTAATGCTAGCCGCATCGCCTATAACATGATTCCTATGATTTTCACCCATTCCCTCGATGGGTTTTTACCATCTGCGCGGGAAGAGAAGCAACTGGTATCAATGTGTAATTTTTGCAAAATTCCACAACACAAACATGTCATACCAACCGCTGTGCTTACCTTTATTTTTCGGAGCCCCCTGTATCCTCATTCAGCTCACAGAACAATAAAGTTACCATAATTGCGAAATAAAATCAAATACATCAGGTGCAGGTCTCATCTGCCGATGTCCCGCCATTTAATCAAAGAGGAACCCTTGAAATCGTGTCGTCCGCCTCGCTCCCGCCCCAAAATCCTATCCCCGTCTCACTCTTAAACGACTTCTGTCAACTTGATTCGGCTTAACGGTTATTGATTCCCGCAATCCGCATCGAAAAAATCTAAACTTTGGAACGGTTAAAATACGGTTGATATTCCGTTGCAGGAGCTGTATGTTTTAGCGGTTTTAAACTCGACCCTATACTAATACAGTTTGAAGTCATATTTGTTCGCTTAAAAGTTAGAAATCTGGATTTAAGTTTCGAATTTCGATGGGGCTTTATTCAATTGTTTGTGTTTGGGTTCCATTGGATTTTGAGTCCATTTCTAAGGGGGTACGGTCGGGTTCGACATTGGGGGGTTGGTAGATGTGACCTTTTGGGGGGTGGGCCATTAATTCAGGGTTGGATTTAAGGGTTTTGTGCAAGGATTAAATTCGCATTAATCAGTGTCTGTTACTGCAGCCTTAACTTCGGTATAAACAGTT